>JAKEPQ010000309.1:10172500-10772500 GCA_024500445.1 Entomyzon cyanotis
GCAGATAGTGCTGGGAGCATAAGGAAAGGGAGCCCAGCTCTCAGTTATGACTAACTGCAGCTGATGCCCTGCATCCACCCTGCTCTCCAGTGGAAGTGCTTATTAAGGAATGTGAGAAGCGAGCTGATTCCAGCTGCTGTGGCATCCCATAAAGGGCAATGTGTAATTTGGGAGGGTGTTGCGAGTCCCTTGGTGGAACAAACCACTCTGTAGTAAACATCTGACCTGCCAAATGCCCGGACTTTGTCATTTTGGGGAGTTTTGGATGATGGCTGATCTGCAAATAGCTGTGGCATTGAGAGAGTGTCCCTGCACATGCCTGGATAGGTATCTGTATCCTTGCTCTGAGATTTTTGGTGGGGGGAGGCGACACATCTGGCCTGACTGTGGCACGGGTGGCAAGAGGGGATGGGACAGGGCTTGGTGCTATCAGAGGTGGAGATCAGGTCATGCTGTGCCTCCCTGACCCGGTTCCAGGGCCGGGGGCTGAGGGGGCTGGAATGTGCAGGGCGGCAGAGCTGTCAAGGAATGCAGGTCCCCAGGTGGCCACACGAGTCCTTGTGATTCAGTCGGGCTCGAATTGCATCCGTGCTGGTTAATGAGTGCTGGGGCAGCCCTGCCCTGCCAGCTTCTCTGCACACATCCTCAGGTAGTGGGGATGCTAAAAGAGAAGGTGACAATAGTATCTTGGGAGACATTAAACTCATCCTCCCAGCACTTTCAGAATTTTCTCTTAACTTTAATGATTTTCTGTTAACTTTATTGCTTTTTGGTTGTTTGGGTTGTTTGGGGTTTTTTTGTGACTAGTGAAGCACAAGCTAGTATGAACTGAGCTTTGGATTTCAGGGCTGAGTTTTTTTCAGGACAGGCAATTAGAAAGACTTGTCTATTTTTGTAAGCAGGACTGGTTTCAGAATTTAAGGGCCGCCATATGATGTTGTGTTGTTTTTCCTTGGAGTAGCAACTACAGTTTATAATCAGTGCTAGTCCTTAGCCAGTTGGCAGGAAGACTGCTGTGAAGGGATTGATTATTAGTGGATGCTTCATTGTGCTGTCCAAGCCTGACTTTCTTGATCTAACCAGTTTCCTTCAGCTGGAATGGCTGTAGTCAGCAGAGAGAAGAGAGGGAGATGTGTCTCTTCCCTCTCAGCAGCTCTGTTTCTTGTTCATGGGATATGCTCAGGATAAAAAGGGTCAACAAAAAGTGTCAACACTTGAGCATTCTCATAGAAAGCCAGCTGGCTGGCTGCTATGGACTGCTTGCAATTTTTCTGTTTCCTCTTGTTATTCTCTCAGTATTTGTTCTTGGAGTGGTGACTTAAACAAAACTAGTGCCGTTTGGTGTGAGCATCCTGGAGGCTCTGCTCTTTTCCTAGGAAGAAGCTCTTTTCCATCAGCAGAGTGGAAATATCATCAGGAAGGTGATCTAGAGCTCAGAAATGCAAAGACATGCTGGCAGCTGTGGCAATTGGAGATGAGTTAGTGCTCAAACTGGCAGTGAGGACACACAAGTACAGATGCAGCAGCTCATGCTGGAGTTTGGACAGCAACATCTGCCAGGCTCCTCAGATAGACGCTGGGATGGTTTGGTCGTGCTGAACCACATCCTGCTGCAGCTCCTCTGATAAACCCGGGCTAGCTAATTAGAAGTTAGCATGTGTGCAGCTATGCACAAAGCAGCCGTGGTGGTGGGGAGTAGCTGGTGCTGCTGTTTGGGAAAGGGACTTTGAGCAGGGTCTGAGCAGGAATGGTTTGTGAGGAAGGGGCTGAAGGCGGAGGTGGTGGGTTGGACATCCCACCTTGCTGTGCTTAGGGTGAGCAGCAGCAGTTGGAAGAGAACAGCTGAGCTAAGGTGGAGGGATGGGAGACTCCACGCCAGGTCTTGGAATTATGATCCTAACCCTCTGCCTGTCCCCTCCTTTCCTCCCCCACTCCCAAAGCCCCTCTTGGGCTGTGTGGAAGTGTCCCAGTTCTTGCAGCTGTGTTAATTGTAATGGGTCATTTAGTCCTGAAATCCCTGTTTAAAAGGGGCAAGTCCTTGCCTCGTGTGACAGCTGCCGCCTTGCACTTTTCCCCAGGCTGGAAATAACTGCATATGACACAGGAGCAGAGCGTGGCATGGGGGAGGGAGGAAGGTTTCTGGCTTCCTCTTAGTGCTGTAATGGCTTTGCTGTGTGACTCTTCTCCCATGCAGACCATGGCAAAGCCATGCCCCACATATTTAGCAGATCTCTCAGCTGGCAGTGCCCAGGCAATAAATACTCTTAACGGCCTGGCACTCTCCAGAGCCTGTAGACTGGAGTGTTCCTGTGCATCTGGGGGAATGAGAGCAGGGATGGGAGGTGGTGGTGATGCAGGATGCTTGCCTGGAGCATCAGAGAGCCTCTCTGGAGCCAATGTCCCTGCCCATCTGGAAGGGGAGCCTCGCTGCTCTGAGCAGAGGCACAGACAAGGAGAGGGAAGGTGGGAATGTTTCTGCTGCCTGCTCCCCTCTTCAAAATCCAAAGCCTTGAGCCCATGGAAACCTGGCCAGCTTTTCCTTCTCGCTGAAGGGCTGTCTCCTGATTGGAATGACAGCTTTGAACTGGAAGACATTATTTCATTAGCGTGCTAATCAGATACAGAGATTACCTGATTGGCTACTTAATAATTAAATGAAGTTGCCTGTAATTCTTTGAGCACACACAGAACTAATTAAATTAACCCTTCACTGCCCTGCATGCCTGGGATGCACTTGTGTGAAATGGAGAGGGCAGCTTCCCCAATGTGGGGACTGTGATTAGAAGAGGGTGGTGGTCATGAAGTAGCCACTGCTGGACTGCAAGAGTGGTCTTGTCAGGAGCCTGGAGAGGAGAAGGTGATGCACTGTTGTACCCTTGCAGTTTAGTTGGTGTTTGGCACACCTGGTGTGTGATCAGTATGTTTGGCAATGGTCTGCCAACAAAGCCTGGCTCCAAACAGCCTAAAGGATGCTCTGGGCTCATGGAATTTGATTCCAAGGCATATGCAGTAACCCAGCCCATGGCTTGGTATCACCTGGTGGAAAGCAGAGAGAAAGATACTCTTGACAGTTCTTGAGGAGAAACAGTCAGAGACCAGAAGATGTTCTCCTGCACTTTTGAAGTATTATTCTTCCCTGTCCCTACTGGCACGTAGGCACAAGCCAGGTTCTTTCCTTGCATTTGGCAATATTCTACCGATTAAACTTCTCGTTGACCACCTATTTCTCTCTACTGCTGCAGTGTCTGCTCGAGGAGCTGCATTTTGCTCACAAGGGTGTATTTCCAGTAAAATGAGGAGGACAGAGAAGTCGTATCAGTGCCATAACTTTCTTTTATTATAGATTGAAAAAATGGGAAAGAGTAATAAACAAAGTTTCCTTGTGTTTTCCAGCCCCAGTGCTATGCCCAAGCTACCAGCTTCTGTAAGGCTAGAGGTATGGCAGTTTAAAATTTATAGTGAAAGGCTACTTTTTATAATGTTTGAGAGTAGTGTTACCATGTTGAAGACACTCTGTGTTTGATCATTGCATTGCTAGGATGAACAGTTAGCATCTGTATTTTTTTGTATCCATTTTTAGTGCTAAGCACTGGGTTGAGGCAACAGGAAAGCTACCTTGTAATAATCCAACTCTCTTCTCTTGCTGCTGCCACTGTCTCCTTCTAGACTTTGCCCATACATGTTAAAATGAAACTGTCAAATTAAGCACATTTCACTGTCATCCAGAGCTAAACTTGGCAGAGAAGAGCCCTTGGACCTTCTGGCCTAAGTTAACCACGGCTGGCTTCAGCTACCCCAGTAAGGAATTGCTGCGGCATGCAGAACTGCTTTCCCCTCACCCATGGTCCATGCTGCTGATTCTGTCCTCGTATTCCCTGAAGATTGGTTGTAGCAGCAGTGTCCTTGGAGCCAGCAGAGGGATAAATATCTTGAGCCACTGCTTAGTCTTTAAAATCTGGCTTCCACATGACAGGCAGCCCAAAATGCCTTCGAAAACAGGTCAGGAGGCAGAAGAAAACAGGGAGGATGGGAAACAAAAGGGCAGCTTTCAGGGTAATTAGATGGTTTCAGTGCTCCCTCTGGCAGGGACCATTCGCTGGTGAGACATGACCCCCCTGTGCTGACAGGGTTTGAAGGGAGAGCAGAGAGAACAGCCAGAGCTTTGGGATGTCCTGGTGTCCCTCTTGATCTCTGAGATTTAGCATCTCCACTTCCAAGCCCCTGGATCTGCTCTCCCTACCTCCCCACAAGCTGACCTTTGCTGTCCTTTCTACACTGTCCTCTTCCTTCCTGGGTCAGACCCAGATCTGTGATTCCCAGTCGGGGCTCTGGGAAGGTGTTTGCCCCCATTTTATGAGCCAGTGGGCAGGCATAGGTCTGAAAGTGCGGGTTTGGGGGAGGCAGGGAAAGTGGGTACAGAGCATGCAAGATCAAGGTGGAGTCCAGCTGCAGAAGCCAGTTAGGCTTTAGTATTATTAATGCTTGATGGTGTCCTGTTGTAAAAGGGCAAAAAGTAAGGCTAGCAGATCTGTGTCTGGCCTGTTGCTGCATCAGAAAGCTGTTTTCAGAGATTTCTGAAACAAAGGATATTCCAGTGTTTGGTGGAAGTAACCATTTAAATGCATCTGACCATGAAGATGCTGCCTGCCAGCAATTTTGATATCGGAGCTTGTGGGACTCACTACTGTGGGTAAAATCGTGCTCTGTCAGACAGAGCCTGAATGCTGGAGATTGGGTTTGGGGATGGAGTTCAGGGAGGCTTTTTACCTCTTGTGTCCTCCCCTTTGTTTTTGTTTATGGGTTTACAAAGTCAGATTAGCATTTCAATGTTGGAGGCGAAAGCCCTTGGGCAGGGGTGGAAGGCAGCCTGGTTTAGCCGGTTTGGGATTACTGCTCCTTTCCCAGCAGCAGGAAGATTTCTCCTTCCTTCCCAGCTCTGGTGAGGAGCAAAGCCCGAGGCTTCTCCCTGTTGGGAATGCACCCCTCCAGCGTGTCTGAAGGTAGATGGGCAGTGTCACCGGGAAGGGTAATTAGCCTTCTTTTCAGGCAAGGATAATTGTTTTATTATTTTAAATGGTAGCACAAACTCTGGAAGAATAAAAAAACCCAACCCCCTAAGAGCTCTCAATGCAGAAGCTGTTCACTTTTCCTGGTTGTAGCTGCTGGTCTAACGCCCATCCACAAGCTTGGCTTTGCTTTAATCCTGGGAATCTCACATCCAGA
The DNA here is from genome assembly GCA_024500445.1 of Entomyzon cyanotis. Taxonomy (NCBI): domain Eukaryota; kingdom Metazoa; phylum Chordata; class Aves; order Passeriformes; family Meliphagidae; genus Entomyzon; species Entomyzon cyanotis. The sequence goes on from JAKEPQ010000309.1 coordinate 10,177,724, forward strand.
GTCCTGTTGGTTTAGTAAAACGGTGTATTGAATAAAAGAGAAGCCCATGCCCTTTTCCTCTCCCTGTCAGGCATAATGCTGTATTCAGCCACAGTGGTGCAAATTTAGGGCAAATCCATTGGGTTCAATTCAATGCACTCCAGACTTGTCTTGTAATTGCAGAAAGTGGTGTCTCTTCTGAAACCAAAGCTCCTTGGGCTGTTCTGTGTTTGTTCACCAGACCTGGCTGCTGCTCCATGCAGTGCCCAATCTATATGCTGAATATGCAATGCATGGGAACAGGCTTAGGTGCTCCTGCAATGCAAGACTCTTGGTTGAGTTTGCAAACTTACATTCACACAAGAAGCTTGAAGAGGAGGTAGCTTAAGCATAAGAACTTATTTGTGTTTATTGCTTCTTTAGTCTGAAGACAATGTGAAGATCTTCTTGAAATGTTACCCCGGTTTGATTAAATTGTTCATATGGCATTTCCCCCCTGTGCGAAGAGGGTGCTGTGTTCTTTGTTGGAAGACTAAAAAAATCTCAGCTTGTAGCTATTAACCAAAAGTGGTTTGAGTCTTTGTAAAAAATATTTCTATAGATTACACCCACCTTCCTGGCTGTCTCAAGTCAAGTTCTGATGTCTTCTATTCTAATATATTCTATGACTGCCGATACTTTGTGCTGTCTCATTTATGCTAGGACACTGTGCACACCTTCATTCCTCACTCCCCTCCACATCACTGTTTGTCTGCTGTCTGGGAGAGGAGTCGTTCGGGGTGCCAATATGTTAAGCTGTTGAGAGAATGGGGAGAGATGAGATGAAGGTATTGTTATGCTGGAAGGTGTTAATTGGTGCTATCAGCCACTTGTTTGATTTCTAGACAATTACAGCAGTCCTTGAAGTTGTGTCTGAGCCAGCAAATGGCAGGGGCTCTGCAAGTCCCCCATCTTCTCTTTTTTTTGAGTGCTTATTTCCCCACTGCCACTCACAAAAATTAGCGGGGCTCTCTCTACACTCTGGTGTCCTTCCCTGGTGTCATGGCTTTGCTTGGTGCTTTTCCTGAGTGTTCATGCTGTGCCCTTGGTTTTGTGCTGTGTCACGCATGGATAACAGTGGGAGCAGGCACCTGAACACAGAGGTGATGCTAAATGGAGGCTGAGACCTTGAAGGTGTGAATTACCTGGGAGGACCATTATCAGAGCAAAGTTAGTCAAGACTTGATTTCAGAAAAGACTGGTTAAAAAAAGATATATATTTACAAATATATATAAAATCACAAAAATATATAGTCAGAGGGAACCTCTGGAAGTCTCTAATCCAGCCTCTTTGTTGAATTCAGGCTGTCACCAACAGTAGGTCAGGTTAACCATGGTCTCCAGAATGCATAATGATTTTTTTATGTCCTTTTCCCATTCCCTAGAAAGAGAGTGAAATTCTGAAAAGAGTTGTGTTAAGAGAATATTTAGCAATGCATGGTCTAAAACTGCTGAAATTCAGCTTGGGCAAGAGGGGAGCTGTTAGTTCTGAAGCAGGGATTCACCTTTTGCTAGTGTTCTTTTGAAACTCCATTCAAACTGTGATTGACAATAAGTCAGGGTTGGAAACTGCCAGGGTTTTTTCCATTCTGTAGGGAATAGCTTGCATTTGAGGGATGGTTGTTGCTTGTGCAGGGATACCTGACTTCAGGAATCATTATGCAGGCACTCCAAATGGGACCTTTGGGTAAGCACTACACAAAATAGCAGCTGTTGCCTTGAGAGGAATGCCTTAGGCCAGACAGGAAGATTTTTATTTGTTTTATTGTTGAGAACAGATAGCCAAGAGCTCTGGCCTTTGGTCTTTTAATACATGGCTTGTTTTCATCCAGTCCTGCATGCCTGAAATCTGTGTGATTATCTAGTCCCTATATCCCTATCAGCACCTTCACAGGTGTGCCAGCAGAGCTCTTTCTGGGGCTACACTGAAACAGGTCAGGCAGCTGATCTGGACAGTGGATAAAAAAAACCTAAAACACCTCAACTCCCATTCCCTCCAGTTATTTTTTGCCTGGATTAGTTTCATGAGCTGGCTTATAGAGTGGCCCGGCAAATAGTTGTGCCAGCCATACCGTGGCATGGAGTTTGGATAAGCGGTGGGGATGAGCAAAGGGGCAAGAATACTTTAGTGTTCAAAGTGGACTGTCATGTCAGACTGATCATGCAGGCATTTATCACTGTCAGTGGAAAGAAATTGAACTTTGAGAGATGAGAGGAGTCTATTTTAGAATGACATGAATCACTCTGAAGGTGTTCCCCTCTTTTCTCCAGGGATGATGATGGGGAACTGAGTGCACCAGCTCAGACAAGACATCAAACTTAAATCTCACTTTTTGACTCTTATGTTTTAATAATGAAAATATTGGCATGTCTGATTATTGTTTATAATGCTTCACCTTCAATGCTGTTGTAAATATAAGAAGTGTCACCAGCTGGGAGCAGAATCCCAAACTTCCTAACGGGGCAGTTGTGAGTAAAAGTGATGCCATCAAAATCCAGCTGCTAACCAGGTATTTGGTTGAAGAGCTAAATATTATCTCTGGAAAAAAAAAAAAAAAATTAATCACTGCCCTTTACCTTACCTTTGGGTAAGGCTGCCCAGAAAACAGGGGTGTTCCTGCACATTTTTCAGCATTTCTGTCCTGCACTGCCTTCAAAGTCTGACATTGTCTGCTTGCCTGCTAATGTAATTTGTACTTGAGCTCAAGTGGTAGTGATGGTAGAGAACGTGGCTGCTTCAAATCACTGCTCTGACATGATAGTGAGGGGTTTATTCTACATTATTGGGGGTTTCTTTGTGATAAAACTGATGCTAAATGATTACAAATTCAGTTACTTGATGGGAAACTGTAGATTTATGGTTGGCTCTGCAACCTTTAATTCAGTGCCTTGTACCTGTAAATGATGATTGGATGTAATTACAGGGTGATGTGCTTTTTCCATGGGCTTGCTCTGTAGGGTAGGTGGTGCTGGGAGAACCAGCCAAGGCTGTGCACTGAAGGAAGCTGTTCAGGCTGTGTGGTTCTCACCTTGTTTGCTAAAGAAGCTCGGAAGTGGGCAGGATATGAGAGATGGAGGCTGCCACAGGAAAAGAGATGTCTGTTGGTTACATGAGGGTGTAGTGCCAGATCTGTCTAGCCAGTGGCAAGGCACATGTGAGGTCCACAACTCTCCCCTCTTCTGCCCTAAGACATGACAGCTTCTTTTCAGCCACCAGTTCAGCTTTGTGGGGTTGTGCTTCTGCAGGGAGGAGAAGGCGTGATCCGGGTGTGGAGGGATTTTGGTCTGTTTTTCTTTTTTACCTAAAATTATTTTGGTTGTCTGGCTTACAATAAAGCCCTGAAATGAGTGGAATAGGAGTAGAAACAGAGGAATAAGGATGGGTTTTGTCAACTGAAACATACTAATGTTGAGTTGCATTTTCAGTCTCAGCACTGATTTTTTGCACACTTATGATTCTTATTGAGTTGCTTATGCCTCATTTCTTACAAAAAATCTTCATTTACCTGGCTGGGTGGCAGTGCTCTCCGCCAGAGCAGGTCAGGAAATGTCCCTGTCCTCAGCTGTGGCAGCTCAATGGTTCACAGACTATTGTGGGAGCTGGGAAAGAGTTTTGGTGAAGCCAAGGGAGACTGGCATAAGTTACTGCATTGGCTGAAGCACAGAGGGCAAAGGCTCCTTCACCCACCATTTGTGCTCCAGAGCTCCAGCCTGGGCCCTGGCACCTCCTGTGTGTCTCCATTCCCAGCAGCTGGTCCAGCTGGCCATCCAGATGATCCAGATAAGGACATGTTTTTCATTTGCTGAATTAGCCAGCTGAGGAGCAGCCATGGGTATTGGCCAACACAGGGAGACAAAACAGGGAGATGTGTTAAAAATGGCAGAGTTATGTCAGTACTGCTCTGGTAAATCTAGCTCAGCCTGAAGCATCTTAACTCTATTGCCAAACTTCAGCTTTAGAAAGTGTGGAAGGTTTTTAAAATTGGTGACAATGCTGCAGGGAAGAGCCAGCCTCTGTCACAGGTTCTCTGGGTGGCCTTGGATAAGACATCATTCTCTTCCACGCTTTCCCTGCCTCTGGGGTGTATTGCTACCTACCCACCTTCTCCCAGCCCTGGGAAAAATAACAATTGTTGTGTTTTAAATGCTGCCATAAAAATGCCAACGATGGGGCTTGTGGGATTCTTTTCGGGGGTGCAGGGGAACAATCTCAAATAGAGGTGCAGCCATTGGATGCTTAAATAGAGAGGTGAGTTTTGCTAGTGCTGGTCAATTTTTTTCCCCACCAATTTCTCATTTGTCAAATCAGATTAAAAATCATTAACTTGTAAATAGATTGAGAAAAGAGTTAATGCTTATTGGATTGAGATGCTGTGTGGAGGCCACCACAGAAAAAGGTCTGTGAAGTGATTAATAGCTTATTTGGTGGCCAGGCTCGGAAGCAATGTGGCAAATTAGGCATAGGGATACATAAAGAATAAGAAGGATAAAAATCAATATTGAACAGCTGTCTTTACTTCCTAGTCTCACACTCCCATGTACTGAATGAAGCGTAATGGAGATGTGATTACTCATTTTATTACTATTGTAAAGGGTTTGAATAATGGGACAGACCTCAGGTTGGTTTTATAGTCCTGAATGTAGCATTTCCCCCTTCACACGCTGTCACCTGAATCGCTGCAGAGAGTCAGCAGCCTGCACAGAATACATGACAGAAGTAGTAATAAGTGAGGCTGTGCAGCAATATAAAATCTGAAATACACCACTTAACAATGAGTGAAGAGCAGAATAAAGCTTTAGTTGTCCTCATTTGGGTGAGGACAGGAGGGAACAGGGGAAAAAATGAGTACTAGGCTACTGGAATTGAAGGAACTGAGAATGGAGGGAATTGTCTGGCTCAGCAATATGCAGAGTGCCTTACTGGTTGTTGGTTTGAAGTGTCCTGGTATCAGATGGCTTTCTCACTGTGATTACTTGCAGACTCACAATTGTAGGATATGCAGCTCTGACTCAGAAGACAGATGATTTTTCTGATTGATGTCTGTAAGACCTAACTTTTTCTTTTTAATAACCTAACTATTGTAGTCTCAACAGATCCATGATTGCAAAAATGCAAATTTCTGTATGTCTGATGAGGTCAGCTGTATGGAGTGGATGTTGTCAACAAGCTGGCTGGTGCTGCTGCTGCTCCAGTCTCTTCGGGGGATAATAGAATCTGGGAACAATTAAGAGGCAGCGTAATCAGTTCCTGGGGGCAGAAGCGTACCCTCTTGCTTTTCAGCATTCCCTTGGCTGACTCATGAACTCTGTTGATTGACTTGGGAAGCAAATGAATCCAGCTCTCCTCCACAAGGAAGAGTTATGGAGGCAAGGTGGTGAGAGGAATACATCAGATCTCAGGCAGCTCCTGCCCTCTGTGCTGTGAAATGTGTGGAATTTACGAGGGCTACTTAGCTGCTAAGCAAGTGGGATTTTTTTTTAGTTTGTTTTTGCCTTTAAGCCCTGTCCATCCTTTAAACTAAGGACTACAAGCTATAGCTGGGAAGTGCTCACACATAAGCACAGAGGGCAGTCTTGGCAGCTTGCTAGAAAACAAACTGTAACTAACTATAGTTATCCAAAAATATATGCAGCCATAAGATTTGCAAGCACTTTGTATGGGCTTTGGTAATGAAGGAAGTGGTGTGTTTGGATTCACATCTTGGACTATCCTTTCTTATCCAGCTGTTCCCAAGCTGGTGACTGAGAACTTTAGGGTGCAGGTAGCCATCCCTAGTTTAGTGCACCCTAAAGTTTCCAGGTTTCCTTGCACCCAGGAGTCCTAGGAGTGTCAGTGGCTGTTAGTGAGTGCAGCCAGGCAGGGTGCTGGTCTCGCAGGTGGGGCACAGGGTGGTGCAGAAGGGTGAGGTGACCTGCAGAAGGGTGAGGTGACATGCAGAAGGGTGAGGTGACATGCAGAAGGGTGAGGTGACGTGCCGTGAGCCTGCATGAGCGTGGGCAGCCTGCAACACAGACCAGATCCTCTGCCTTCCAGCCCTACATGTGGGGAACACAAGAGCGCTGGAAGCACGAGAGTGCTCAAAACATTGCTTTTCTTCTTTAGCGCTACTTAGTTCTTTTGCCAAATGGTCTCTTCATTTTTCCTTTCATTTTAACTGCCCTGTTTTGATGGTGGTATGCTCTAGGTAGTTACTCATCTCCCAGGCACATGGGTATAAAAGCATGCAATGCACCAAAGCCTGTGCAAGGGAGGGATGAGCTGCACGAGCAGGACTTGCCCCTAACCAAATTTGGTTTATGGTATCTTACATTCAAGGAGGATAAAAAAGCCAGCGGTAACAAATGCTCCCAGAGGCTGAGTGTGTTGGTGACAGGAGAAGCTGCTGAGGGAAGGAGAGGAGACAAGCACATGGAAAATAAGCTCCTGCTCCCTCAAAAACATGCATGCAGAATGATAGCGGGGTGGGTGTGGGGGCGTGTAAGCAAGTAACATCCCAGAAGCTGGAAGAATAAAATGAAAAGGCAGCAGGATCAGCCCGCAGATGAAAGGCAGCCCCTTTAACATTTGCTCCCGGACTCCGGCAACTCTCAGCAGTTGGCTGGAGACTAAGCTGGACGGTCCTGTGGAGCTCCAACAAAGGGACGAAACAAACCCCCGTCCCCCGGGGCCCCCCTCCCCGACAACGCGTGAAACAACTTGATAAATGATTGCTCTGTCAGGGGACGAGGGGATGGAGACGTCTGGGAGAGCAGGGGGAATGTATCTAATTCAGGCGTGAGGGGAGCTGCGGTGGGAGCTGGAGCAGGCCGCGGGGCGCTGGGATGGGGCTGTGAGGGTCCCCATCCTTATTAATTTATCTCGGCAGATCAATTAATAAGTGTGGCACAGTGGGAAGGGGTGAGTGGCTCTCTGCAGAGCTGCTGGGGAGCAGGATGTCAGGGATCGAGGAGTCCCCACGGCCATGCCCGGCCTGCAGACCCATTGCCTCATTTAGTGGGGATGGCAGGAAATACAAACCTCCCCCTCAGCTCCCAGCCCAGCCCGGGCTGCTGATAGCACCGAGAGCTGCACAAACAGGAGCCCATGCCCTGCCTCTGTTCAAGGGAACATTAATTACCCTAAAACAAAAACAAGAGGAGTTCACAGCTGGGGCCCAACACTTCAGATTCCCCCTCCCTCTGTGCCTCCCTCTCTCCTTCCCTGCTGCTCCTGCAGTGTGTGCAAACCAGCCATTTATACAGATTTGTACTGTCTGCCCTCCTCAATGACTGATAGTGGGCCCCGAGCACCCTTGGTGCCCAAAAGCAGGATTTGTAGGGACTGCAGGTATCTTTCAGGCGGAGACCATCCAAGGGCTGGATCTGTGCTGCAAGAGAAGTGCCATGCCACCACCAAGCACCACAAAAAGGCTGTGTAGTTTGTGAAAAGCCGTGGCAGCTGGAATAACGAGCAGTCCTACATGGAATAACGAGAAGTCCTACATGGAATAATGGGCGATGCTGCGTGGTCTGGTTGGCTGCCGACAGAAACCAGACCTTGGGAAGCTTATCCTGACATGTACAGGAGGGAGAACTACAGAAACTTCAGTGAGTTGTGCTGGAAGAAAATAAGGATTTGGTGGTGTTGTGTCTTTCTCCCTCCCCCTCTGTGGGAATGGAGCAGAGAACTTAATTTAGAGCCCTCCCGAGCTGCTGGTTAATCGACGCTTGATCCAGGAGGCAGCTGCTGCCACCACTTACAAGGTGACCCAGAGCCCTGTTCCAGCGTGTCCCAGGCCACTATGTCATGAGCACCAGTTGCCAGGAATAGAGAGTGCAGCAATGTGTATAAATAAATAAAACGGGGTTTGAGTGCACTTCTGTGTTCAGCTGATGAAGAGGAAGGGCCTGGCTTCAGGAGAGCTAAATGCTGAGCTTTGTTATTGTTTTGGTAGCTGTCACCCATCCAGAGAAGTTGGCCCCAAGCCTCACTCTTGGGGTGCATCAGCAAGAAATGATAACAAAAATAGGTAAAACATGAGGAGGAGTGTTCTGAAACATGTGGAGGGCAGTGCTTGCCAGCTGTCAGCTTCCTGTCTTCACAGGAGAATTTGATCTCCTCGGGAATTGCCCTTCCCCTTCTCCTCTGTGCTCGTGCCCTGAGGTCTGGGATGAGCTTAGCAAGGACTTTGGCACAGGGTAAGGTGGCTTGCCTGCAGTGGAAGCTTTGCATTCATTTAGGCTGCTTGACCCTCTGACTGTGCACTAAAGGCTAAAATGCCTGAGTCTTCAAAGCCCTCTAGGACATCCTCTTGTGTCTCCAGAAAATTACCAAATACCCCACGGTTTGTTGGAAAATAATTTTTTTTTAACAGCTCTTTCTGGTGTGAAAGCTGTGAGAGGAACACCTGGAAGGGCTAGTGTGAGCAGCCCCTGCCAGAATCCAGCAGGGTAGCCACTGGCATTCATTTTGGGCTGAGTGAAATGGTGTTCAGCTCAGCTAAGCAGACCTATTTATAATGTAGAGTGGCCTGGTTCAGGCACTGCTGCAGATTAGGAGGACAGAAGATAGGGAATTAGTGAGCCCTGTTAATGCTTTACCTGGCAGCGAGGAGGAACTGCGGATGGCTGTGCCTGCTCTCCTCTTGGCAATGCAAAGGCCACCAGTGCTTTGGTTTGTTACAGAGATAGCTGTCAGCCCTGGGAACTCCCTTGCACTTCACTTCTGGAAAGCAGCAGGTAGAGTTTGCCAGAGTTGCCCTGTGTCAGAAAAACCCAATGTGTATAAAGACTTTGTGCTCTTAGGTTTGGATTGTCAAGAAAGGAGGGGAGAATAGAGGGAGGTTTCATAGAATATTGTCTCTACAGTCTCTTTCTGTACTTCAGTTTATTTCTTGAGGACCTGAAACAGTGAGAATAAATAGCCAGTAAATCCAAGCAAGGCAAAGAATTATGTTCTTCATGATCATTTGCATTGGGTTGCAGCACCTAAAGTTATGCAAGGGTAACACAGGATACTTTTTAGAATACAAGACCCTTTCTCACAGTCTAGCAGGGAACAAATTCTGTCTTGAAACACTGGATTTTTGCAAGTGTATACAACAGTCAGGAACGTAAGCAGACATTTGTTTTCAACTTGGGGCGAGTTGCCAACTCTTTTAGACCATCATCCACCACCATGATGTAGAATTTCACCTTTTTCCCCAGCAGCCTTGTCTAGTAGCCTGGGCAGTAACCTTTGCAGAAGGCCAGAGGGGACAACTGAATGCAGTGGTTTCTTTTAAAGCCCTTACAAAACTAATAGAACTTGTAGTCTTACATAGTGATAGTTGTTGGTTGATGGTTCTCGGGGAGGTTTTTTTTCGTGTTTTCTTTTTTTTTTAAGGAAGTAATTTCCTTCACAAAAGGGAAGTATTTTTTCATGCAAGACATAATTAAACTGGAATTCATTGCCACAGGATGTTGTGGATGCCAGAAGTCGAGATAGGTTCAAAAAGCAATTAAACAACTTCATGGAAGCGAAGTTCATGGAGGGCAATTAAGCACAAAGATACAATCTCTGGCACAGGAAGTCTTAAGCCACAGCTTGCTGGAAGCTGGTAGGGGGGAAGCCTTATGGTATGCTTGCACCATTCTTACACTCTGGCCAAGTATTTGCTGCTAGTCCCTGTCTGGGGCAGGATATTGGGCTCCATGGACCTTTGGTCTGACCCGATCTGGCAGAGAAATTCATCTGCTGTGCTTTAGCCAAGATGTGAGGCTTCCCAGTTTGCTAAGGAAGTGCTAACAGCATGTAGGGATGTGAGTGATCCTTCGGAATCTTTCCTGTGTCTTTTTTTGCAAGCAGAAAGCAGAATCAAGACCAGGTCTTGTGGTGGCACAGAGAGCTGGGCTTGCAAGCGAGGGAGGGGGGTGGTGGGGAAGGAAATGAAACCAAGCTGCTCCACCACTGTCCTGCTGGCTCGTGACGTGGTCTGCAGAGCTCACGGTGTGGTGTTCGTGGATGAGCTCCAGACACTTCATGTGCTTCCAGAAAATTTGTCTGTGTGAGTCCTGTCTTCCAATAACCTGCCCTCATCAGCCAACTGCCTTCTCTGGTATGTCCAAAACACGGTGCCTTTGAAAATGGGATTAAAATGAGACTTCATGCTGATTAATAGCATGTAAATACATAGAGTAATTCTTCAGATGGAAGTTAACTTGACTTTTAGCCTTTTCTTTAATTTCATGCTTCCTGCTTTGTTTGAGAAATTTAAGTGAAGCATTGTTGATATGATGTTGTATTAAATGGTGTCATTCAATGTAGATAACACATGATTATAACTTACTAGAAAACACCTGATTTATCTCAATCGTTCCTCATAATTTATTTTGAGAAAGGTAAAAGCAATAATCAAACCCTGTCAGGTCATCCCGTCTGTACCCTGGGCAAGCCTGTAACTAAACTGGGTTGTGAGAAGATATTTATCAGGGTGCCACAGGATCAGAAGTAGTTTCTGTTTCAAATTCACTGATGATTCAGAGAAATAAGCAGGCAGTGTATTAATTCATTGATGTAAAAAAATGCTAAAGGAGTACTCAAAAGTACAAGGGGGATTAAAAGTATGGATAAAGAAATTCAAGCTGGAAAATGTTTGCTATCACATGTGGATGTAAATAATATAAACCAGAGCTAGTTGGTGGGAACATTCTGGATGTGACAACAAGTGTGCCATGTCTTGTGACTTTTAGCCAAAACCAGTATTTCATATTTGGTTGAACCTTCAGCTCTTGAAGATACACTGAGAGCATGATCCAAGTGTACTCCCAGTTCGGAGAACCAAATTGCACCCGGTATTTATTACAGTTTTAAAAACAACCTGAATCCAATGGGTCATGTTTGTGTTGTTTTGGGGAGTAAAGGACCACTAGATCGGCAGATGTTGAAAAAGTGTGATGTTTTTCTCCTTAAATGTAGCCCCTGCCCTGTTGCATAACTTTGTTTCTGAACATCTTGGTACAAAAAAAGATTTGTAAAATTGTGGGGAAGTCACAGAGTATCAACCAGAATAACAGTATGAGAATTATATTGTAAAACAATGTTGAAAGGCCTGAATATACTGGATGCTTACCTATATCTATAGGACAGAGACACCAAGAGAGACAAGGAAATTGGATTATTGAAATAATAGGAGAAAAGAGAACAAAAATTATTCTAAGCTCAAAGAAGTGTTTCTAAGCAGGAGTAGGAAGTTCTGCTCTTGAAGCACACTAGACAAATACATTGTGTCTGGCAGAAAATAGCTGCCAATAGTCTTGGGTTAGAAATAGAATTTCGGGTACCTTTTTTGTCTCTGAATTTTATCCCCAATAAAAATTGGGGATTGGAAAGCAGGGTATGGTTAGTAGTGAGTTTATCTCAGTTAACCAATAGTGGGTTTATTTTGAAAAAGTAGGAAGATAGGGACACTTCAGATGTGTATTCTTTTGGCAGATTCGGGCTAGGTACTGAACAAGTGACTTGGAATTTATTGGAAAGTCTAAGAAGGAATTAGATGGCACACATACAATGATCTTGCTGTGCACGTCAGTGCTCTGGAAGCTTGCCAGCTGTGCTCAGAGGTCAGTTTTTGATGGAGCTGTTTTCCCTCACCAACAGGGAGAAAAGGTTGGCATCTCATTAAATACTGATTTTTTTTTTTTTTTTTTTTTTTTTTTTTTTTTTTTACACCAGTGGTGGATCAGCCATCAGGCTGCTAATCTCACACCCAGCTTTCTCTTTTGGTTTGGATAGAAGTATTGGTGATAGTAACTGCAGAGTTGATATTGACTCCTACCACTTTTCACAGGAAGTTAAATGTTTTAAAGATGGAAAGCTCTGTTTCTCAGCATTTTTCTGCTGTTCTTGTGGTGACTTAAAGCATCTTTTCCTTGAATGCAGCTCACACAATGAAGTTAAAATCACGTCTTCCCGGTTTCCTTCCTCTTTCATTTTGAGCTACTTCCACGTACAAACCATCCACCTCCTCAGTGAACCCTCTGAGCAGGTTCTGGATGAGGCCACTGGCCCAGCTTGTTCTCATTTCTAGTCCCAAGTCATGCCTAATATTAGATACCTTGGAAGAAAGAGTAAAATCCTGCAAACACAAGTGGGAAAATTGCGGAATTCTCTTGACTCGAATTGCTGACACTGTTGATGTTTTGTGGTTTTTAATCTTACTAGTATTATTGCTTCAATAAATACCTTGCAGAGAAGAGTTCTGTGGGTTACTTTTGTAAGTGTGGGTGCAGCAATATTTTCTTTCATCACTTCTAAATCTATTGTCTTTTATTTAGTTGGACAACTCCTTGCTCCTGTCCTATTGGGAGAGAAAGAGGGTGGGAATGGAGAATAAGTGCATCCAGATGGCTTTCTCTGCCTGTTTTATGTTATCATACGCTTGGATTGTTTCACCTCTTACTTTCCGCCCCTTGAACATAGCCCAGAAATTTGAAAATCATTAGAGTTCCTATTCAGCAGACTTTTTAATGGACTGTAGACCATCCAAAGTCATGCTAACAAGGGTTCAATGAGCCCTGAGTTTTGTAATATGTGTATTTTGTAACCAAGTTCTTGGATGAGCATCTTTCTGGAGCTGTAAATTTATGTCAGTTCTTTCTGGACTTTTAAGTTTCTGAGGTTTTGTTTCGTTGCAAAGGCGAATGGGTTGAACACAATGTTCAAGAGAGAAACTGTGTTTTCCATACTCTTCTTTATCTCTCTCTAATACAAAGCTCCACATCTGGTTTGTGGTTTTGACGATGACTGGAAACTAAGCAGATGTTTTCCCTGTGCTGTCCTCAAGGCCACTTAGATCTTTCTCTGCATGGTTACAATTAATGTGAAACCCATCCGTGTCTACAATTAGTTCAAACTCTCCTTGCTGTTTTGCATAACCTTGCACTTGTGTGCAGTAACATTTATTTGCTGTGACTTGGGTGGATCCATCAGATTTATACTATTAGTTCTTTCTGGTTTTATTTCATTTTTAGAGCAGTATCGTCAACAATTTTTTCCCCTTATTTCACATTGTATATGCCCCTTTCCAGATCATTTAATATATTAAATGTTGATCATAGTATCCACCCCTGGGACTTCCCCCATTAACCTTCTTGAAAACTGGCCATTTATTCATGCTGTTCGTTTTTTCTAAATTAGCTTTAATCTGTTGACAGATGTTTACCTCTCACCCCATGACTAGTTTCCCTAATAGACTGTGGTGATTAATACTACCAAAGACTGTTTGAAAATTCAAATTAATTATATCTACCAATTTTTCTTTAACCACTGTCTTGGCACTCCTTATAGAAAATGCGGATGTGCCCATTTTTCTTATGGAAATACCATGCTAATCTGGGCCTGCTGCATGGCATTAATCTAACTTTCATAACTACCCAGTTGAGCCATTTTACCAGGTACTAAAGTAAGGTTTACAAGTGTCTGTAATCCCCAAGTTCACTGTTGCTTTTTACACACAAATCCACGGTATCACCTGCCCTGCAGCTTTGCCACTTCCTATTTAATTTTAATGATCGAGCTGCCAGCAAAACGCATAACGCGCCGCTTAGCTCTTAACGTTGTTTGAAACTCAGGCGAGCGCTACCTGGGCCAGTTTGTTTCCAATTTAAATTAATTTTATGTGACTCCAGGCATCAGTGGCAGGCTGCCCTGGCTTTTTACAGCCCCTGCTCCTGAACTGCTCGTTACTGGCGCCTGCCAAGGGCCCCTGCAGGGTTCTGCTCTCGATACCTTCCTATACCTTTCCTATACCCTTACCTCTCCTATACCTCTCCTATACCAGCCTGTTCGGTGCAGCCAGCCCAGCTTCTCACTCTGAGGTGTGCTGTGAAAATCTCTTCCAAGTGCTCAACAACCCCTTACCCTGAAACTTCTGGGAAGCTTCACCAGGTTCGTTAAAATTGGAGGTTTTAAGGTTTTAATTCAATCAAGCAAGGGATAGAGCATCGTTTGAGTATGATTTTAATGATTTTTGCCTTTTATGTTAGTTGAAGTTGGATTGTTTCTAGATTTTGCTGCGATCTGGTGATTTACAGCTAAATTAAGTCTTTACATTCAAGTCAGTATTTTCTTCGGTACATGTCTGAGCAATTTATGGCTTTAATGTACATTTGCTTGAATTTATTTTAATGTTTTAAGTTACAGAATCATAATTTTTTTCTTCCTGCTTGCTGAATGAACTATTTGCTTTTGACCTGTTTTAAAGTGCTTTCAGTTAAAAAATTGAGTTAAAAAATGCGCAAAAACATTTTTTAAAAATTGGTTTGATGATGAAGTTTAATATTCTGTTGTGTTAAATGAAATGCTTAGTGCCTAAATCTGATTTAGTGCAGTTAGCCAGCTGTTCTGGTTGGTTTCTGATCTCACACTCCCCTGAGCACTCAGCTCTGTGATCAGGTTGTAGGTGAGTGCTTGGCACTGTGAGATGGGCAGAGAAAGGCTGATCCACCTGCAAAATAACACAGCAAAGAAAACCCAGCAGGATAACCAGTTTTAGGATTAAAAAGCCTAAAACCTCCCCGTAGCCTGGCAGTGTTTCTATTAAGTTACTCCTGAAATTTCACCCAGAGTGAAGGGAATAAACAGAAATGAAGTGTGTACTCCTCGTCGCTCGCAGATGGGATCCACACATGTCAAGGCTCAATTTATCCTATCAGTAAGGTCTATTCTGGGCTCTTCTGTGTTTTCTGCCAGTTCAGTCTGGGAGTTGGTTTACACCTCTTGGCAAATATTTGGTTTGGGAGTTTCTAAGTATAATTTAAGTGATTGATTAAAAGTCAGGGGAAGCTTCAGCTCTTACTGGTTAGAGTAATTTCAAATTTACCATTAGATAAGTTTTAAAGGTATTAGTGTCTCTTAAGCATTTAAGAGTAGAGCAGTGGATCTGAACAGCCTCTACTGCTGTTCTTGTAGACTTCATGCTGGTGCTGCTATTCCAAGTGAGAGCCTGTTTATATCTCTTTTAGTGATACAGTTAATATTCAAATGATTAAAGGTTGATCCTGAGAGCAGGGGGAAAGAAATCAGTAGAAAGCATTGAAAACATTAGGCTAAACATTGCTTCTTTATTTCTGAGGACTTGAGTACATCTTGGATGTAGGCAGACATTGCAGCACTTGGTACATTGTACCAAATTATCCCATTTATCTCTCCTTCTGTTCGTTTCAGGCTGATTCCTTCCTATAGTTTGCAGCATTGCAAACTTTTCAGCTCCTTAAGCATGCTTCTTGAATCTTATATTTTGACTGGCTTTGAAACCTGTTCCCTTCACACCTTCTTGGGTTTAATTTCCCTGAGCTGATTTCCTGTGATGGAATTCTTTCTCCCATCCCCACCGCTGTGGTTACATCCCACACTGGTCCCAGCATCCTGTGAAACGTGGTCCTTGCCATGGGAGTGCTGAGCATTTGCTGTCCTAACTGTGCTCCTTCAGCCCCCACAGTGCATCTCAGATGTTTAACGAACTCAGCCTCACAGTTTCCCTGTGCATTAAGAAAATATTTTCCCAGTTTTATGGAACAACAAAGCTAAATGCCCAGCATCACGAAGGAAGTCTGTGGCGCAGCTGGGGGATGAACTCTGATCTCCACGTGTCTGTCCAGTACCTTGATTACGTGATCATCTCCACTGCCTCATCTCAAATTCATCTCTTGAAGTTGAACAAGCGTGTCAAACTGCATTTTTCATCTCTTTTCTCTTCACTCTGCTTATAGCTTGAGGCACTGGAGGAGAGTGGAGTTTTTACATGTTGGGAGCCTTCTTCAATACTGTTCTTTTATCCCCTCTTTCTTTGCCTCCCTTCTTACATCTCAAGTCGTGTGAAATCAAGTCTCTATTCCCTTCTACATCTGAAATGCAGTTTTCTGTATTCATGCACATACTTGCCATCAGAAGTTTAATCTCTGTCCTCCGTTTTAATGCTGTAACAAGATTTTATTATTTTTTTTTAGGACCCTCACATTTTCCTTCCTCCGTGACATTCAACTCTAGGCAACCACTGTTTTCTGCACTTGGCATCTAAGTCACGTTCTTTCCTGGTCAAATTTTACTATCCCCAGCCTGATTCAGCATGGAATACAAACCCTTTTCTGCCTTGTACACAAAAATAGATGTGCAGGGTTAGATCAAAGGTCCCCCTAGCCCAGCATCCTGTCTCTTGTTGTACAGCAGATAGCCAGGGAACAGTGTCAGTTTAGGGCAATCAAGCAATGATACTTCCCTAGACTGTGCTACCAGTCTCTGGCTCATTTGCAGCTCAAAAACTTCATTTTGTATTTAACAGCTGTTAATAGATTTTCCCCCCTTCTGTTAACTTGCCTTTCTTCTGTGAACTCATGTACTCTTATAGCATCCATAATATTCTGTGGCCAAGACACAGACAGAATTATTGCTTGTGCAAGGAAGTGTCTCCTTTTTGTTGTTTTTGTCCTGATAATTTAATTTGCTGTCTGTCCATTCTTTTTTCAGAAGGGACTACAAGCACTCATTCATTCTCCATGCCATTTCTGGCTTTTTATTGTTTTGCATAATTGTTTTTTCTGCAGAAGCTGTTTCATGCATTTGATCACTGTTGTTGTCCTCCTCTAGCTTTTCAGTTCCACTGTGTTGTCTTTTTCCCCAAATCTGAGGTCCAGAACAGCTTGTAGATTCACTCTGCATTCATACAGAGATACATTGATGTTTTATGTTCCTTTTCTCAGCATGCCTACTATTATTATTTCATTTTTGACAGCTTCCACTATATTGCTTCTACTTTCAGAGTTCTGCACACTGCCCAAGCTGCATCTCTGCTGCTTGCACTTTAGCTTGTGATCTGGACCCTGACAGTTATTCTTGCTTCACCCGAATTTTCTTTTTCCTCTTTCTTCTCCCTTTTTATGCTCCCACCATATCTGAAAGGGCTTTTTTTCCTCCAGTGCTCCTACCCACCTTGATCTCTAAATTTCAGTCGAAGAGTCGTACTACAAAGCCCTTCAAAAGCATCTGCTCTTTCTTCCCCCTTATCTAGTCTACCAGCACTGTCAGGCAACTTTCTATTATGCTGGAAATAAAAAATGTCTCTAAGATGTGTGCCAAGCTCACAGAATGTAAATCCACATATGTATATCCAATCCACTCTTCTTTTTTCTTCTTTCCTCTTCACCATCTGTCTTCTAATCTGGTTTCTGTGGGCATTAAGGTATAATTTTACACCAGTCCGGTTAATTCCAAGTTTAGTTCTAGTTTGTACTGTTCAAAAGTGTCTCATGCTAATAGAGCTTAATCTGCTCGCACCGTGCACAGCATCTCAAGGAAAGCAGCTCTGATTTTAAGAAGCAGCCCAGGAAAATCTGGGGCCTCCTCTATTCCTGTCTGGGAACTTTTGGATGGAAATCACTCGCATGATCTGTGTAACTTCTGCCTAATAAGCCTGATGTTCCTTTCTGTGCTGGACCCGCCACAGCACTGATGTGCAGATGTGCAGCCTGCTTGTCTCCCAGACATGTTGGATTGCACACAGACGGACTCTGTGATCAGGGGAAATGCACGTGGGAGCTTGGAGATGTACCAGGAGCATCGTGTTTGTTGCTTATGCTGTACGCTGGGTCGGCACGTAAGCATTTGTCCAGAGTTGTCTTGGATTAGTGGTGCTGACTGGACCTGGAAGAGAGGGATCTGCCATCAGGAGAAAACCCTAATATTGCTGTGAGCTTTAACCATAACTAAGATGTTGTGGGGGAGCTCTGTTTTTATAGCAGGATAACCCATAGTTGCTATATCAACACCGCAGATTATTAAATTGCCCTGATTTCCTCTCTCTGCCCTGAGAGTGTAGAGCCTCTTCCAGAAAGGGGTTGTTATGGACTCCAGGCATTAGAAAAATTGGGTGTTGTGTTCAGTGGCTCCCACATGGACTTTAGGCCTTGATCTGACAGAGATGTACATCATCCTGCAATGATCAAGGAACAGTGTCCTCCTTCCCCTGTCCTCCACAACCACAGACTTGGGCTGCAGTGTGGTTTTGAAAGCCAGCAGCATGCCAGGTCCTCCATTTGTGGAGGTGCTGAGGATAATTCTGTCCTTTAGGTTGCATCATGGCTTTTACATGTAAAGATGTGATTCACAGAAAGGGCTGGATCTCTTCCTCTAATGTATAGCTCTACACCATGTAATAGTGGCTTGGCAGAAATCTGTTAGCTGAGCATTAAGTTCAATTAAACTAAATTAGAAATGAATTAATGGTGTAATGGTCAGAGGTCTAGCCTGAGAGTTGTGCCCAAGTTTTAGTGCTCTGCTTTTGATTTCCTGTGTGATCTTGGGCAAGTCACTTAGCTTAACTGTGAGAAGCCCACATGGGTGTTGTGAGGTTAAATGCCGTAAGATGCACGAAATCTTCTTGTGTGTATGTTACTGGGCTTATACAGAATTTGAAGAAAAAGCTAGCAAAACTAGTCCTTCTTTGTCAGCCCTTACTGTGTCCCAAACGATTTCTATGTTTGGGAAATAACCCACACTTAAAAGTTGCCATATAATCAAATTTTTAAAATCTACTTGCACAGGCTGTACCTGAATAAATGATGTCACACTTCAATGATTACTGTTGAATCTAATGATGATGGTGATATTGGCAGTGTGATCTGCTTGTGCAGTGAGTGTGGCTCAGCCATTCTGATGTTAAAAAAGGGACAGAAACAATCAGTAACCCCTGCTGCCAGGCAAAGGAAGGATGAGGGCTGGAGCAGACAAAAGCTTAATCTTTCTCTTTCTCTCTGTTTTTCTAAGAGTTTGAGCTAATCGCTGATAACCAACACTAAAACATCTGAATCATAAATCTGTTCAGCTGCTATGTGACTCACAACAAACAGAGTATGAACTGTTTGTGCTGTAGTTATTCTCTTCCCTGCTGAGCTCTGCCATGAGTTATCTCACATATAACCCCTTCTCGTAGTCTTTGCAGGTTTAAAGCAAAATTCCCGTAATGCTTTTTACATTTAAGTCATCGGGGCACTCTTTCCATGCTAGCTCCCTTTTAAGGTAACTTTAGGCAGAAGATGAAATCACAGCAAGGAACTCTAAAGATCAGGGATGCAACCTACACACTCATCTTTCTCCCTTCTCCCCCACTCTCCCCCCAAGAGCTGCTTCCCACTATTGTGAGACTTAATCCTTCAGTGCTCCTTGCTGCTCTACCTTCCATAGAGCCAATAAGCACAGAGCGACTGAAAGATTGGATCTGTGTCCAAAGGAATGAATAGCAATGGATCACACTGCTCTAGCTCTTTTGCAAAAGCTCTTTAGGAAAATGTAATAATTTGGTTTTTATTTGAAAAATAATTAAGATATCTCAGTTTGTACAAAAGTGAGTCTGAACAGTTTTGGATTTTTTTCTTTCTTCTTGAATCAATGGACAGCTGGGGAGGAGGGGGGAAGGAAATTCCTAACTTCGGACCCCAGCTGGAAATCAATACAGAGATAGTTCTGAATGCTGTTCCTTGGTTGCTGGTTGTGGATGTGCTCCTGTGTTGACTGAGGCTGCCCACAGTATGAATAGGTGGACTTTTTCAACACTAAAATTTATTTTGGAGGAAAAGGAAGTGACGTTACTTTGTTGTGGATGCAGTGTGAGAAACCCTGGACTGAGTAAATTTTGTAGGCTGCAGAGTAGGATGTGATTTTTTTAATTTTGTTTGCCTTTTCTTCTTCTGTTTTGACTGTGTGGAAATGGTGTGGAGGTTATTGAGTTCAAACGACTTCCTGAGATTTCTGCATGCTAGAAGGGAAAGACAATCTTTGGAGTTCCTCTTACCGAAGCTTTATTAGCAAGGCTGAGTCAGAGGAAATGTTGCCAGACATCAACACAGTGGGACTGAGTTCCCTGGGAGTGACCAGGTCATTGTCACCTTTAGTCAGGGGCAGCAGGTAGGTTTTTCCAACAGCAGCAACATATGAATGAATTGATCTAAGAGCAGGGATATGCAGAAAAGAGCTGTGCTCAGTCTCGGAAGATTTGAGTCTGAAACGTTGCAGTGTAGAGCACAAGTAAAGCTCTCCAGGCTCTATTTTAAGGTTTGGAAATCATAGGCTTGTTTCATGCTCAAATGGTTTGTGTGCATTTTATTTAAAAGTTTGAAGGGGACTATTATCTAAAAAGATGAGAAGTGTGTAACTAATACAGTTTGGGAGGGATGGCAAGCACCTTCTGAGAGGAGACTCCAAGCCAGTGTTGGTTTTCACAGTGGAGATGCCTAGGATGAATTTGTTAGGAAGGAAAGTAGTGACCCTTGTTGCCAGCACTGAATATTCTGTGTCACCTCATGCTTCCGGTATTTTTTTGTATTTTACTTTTGAAATGCTCGATTATTCTTTGAATTGAATTAATTTTGTTGTCTTTTTAAGTTGTTTTTAACATTCTTGCAGTGAAATCAGATTCTGCAGAAGAAAACTGCTTGTCAAAAGTTGCTCAAGCAGCAGCATGGCTTTTCCTAAACTTGAATTTTTCCTAATTCCTCAGTTTTGCTCCTTTTGAGCATCCCCTTTGGACAGTAATGCCAGACAGGATGAGACAATGCCAGACAGGATGAGACATTTCCATCAGTGCTGAACAAAAATGTAGTTGGTACCGTTGTGACTCAGGCTTCTTGCCCCTAAAAGTGTCCCATGCAGGTGTCCTTTCCTACTCTCTGTGGGACCTCCTGTCTGGAGAAGTTTGAGCAGCCCTGCTGTAGGGAATGGCTGCACATCATCTGCTTGGAGGGGTCTGGGAAGAGTTAAGCTGCTTCTCGTTGTCTTACAAATATTAAGCCTCATGGGAGATTTAGGTATTTGTTTCTGTTGTGCATATTGAGAAAGAGCAGAGAATATTTCAGTGGGTTGCCTGAAGTCCCCCAGCCTGGCAGAGCTGGGAATAGGTTTCCTGGCTCACAGTACTGTACTTTAAACCACAAGATTAGTCTTTTTTGAAAAGGATAATCTGTATGTTCAAAGAAGGCTTTATAAAGCTCCCATTAACCCCGGTGCCATACCTAGTGAGGAATCTAATTTATGTTCTGGCAAATGAAAGCAGTTTCAGAGACCTTAGTGCTGCAGGTCACTGTCAGACCTTCAAGGTTCGTTGCCACCAGTTTAATTTTTCTCCTGCTTGGATTAGACTCTGTTGTTCCTGAGAGAGGAGGAGCAAAACTGTACTCCTGAGGAAAGATTTCCAGAGACATCCAGTTGTGGATAACTGAGAACAAGGTCCACGCAAGAGATTTTGCTATGCTTAGCTAATGTATAGAATGTCTAATGCTCCCATTTGTTTCTTGAAAGAAAGAGAGACCTTCTGGCAAAGCTGTCTCTCTTTTTGTTTCATTTTATCACTTAGTCAGGATCTCAAGATCTGAATTCCAGCAGCCAGTGACTGGAAATGTCCTTTCAAACTAAAATGTTGAACTTTAGAGTTTACCCCTGAGTCCTCAAGCTACCTTATCTGAACAACAGAGGGATTTCTTTTTTTCTTCCAGTTTTCTTCTGTTATCAAGGTGGAACGCAGCATCTGAATGTTAGAGAAGTAGCAGTACATTAACCTCAGCCTTGCTTTTACTCAAAGATTGCAAGTGTTTTACAGGGTTGGCTAAAAATTATCTAACATTTGGGTGGGGGAGGAGGGAGAGATGGACAGAGATTTAGCTCTCATCACTATGAATGCATGAAGTGAGAATGAAAGCCAGGCCTTTCCTGATCCCATGCCCAACTAATAACACTTTTACAAGCTGGTTATATAATTATCTGTTATCATGAGCTTTTTTCCCCCACTTCAGGCAGATCAGCTATTTTATCCAACCAAAGCATTTTGTGCAGATCTTTGGGTAATCCAATGTCATCAGTTCTGCACTGAACTGCAGAAACAAAACTGGCTATTACAGTTTATGAGATGTAAAAGACTTTTGGGTTGGTTTTTTGTTTGTTTTTAAATATAGTGAAACACATCTGGGGTTTTTTTTCTTTTTTTCTTATTCTGGGTGTCAGGAAAGAATTTAGAAGGAAAATTAGTCCAAGTAATGTCTGTAGAAAAAGTGTTACAGCAATAGAGCTGATTTCCTCTGTGTCTGGGCAATAGTTTACTGCCCTTCTCTCAAATTACGATGCTTTTTATAATATGTGTTTTAAGAGTGTAGTTAGCATTAACATTTATGAACATAATAATTATTTGCCATCTCTGGCAGATATAACTATTATTGTGTAAATAGCCAAGTGTTTGTAGCAATCTGCAAATTTATTGCCTATAAAGACAGCTTTAAATTAGGCTGGAGAAGAATTCCTGCATGGCGTGTGTGTGGAAGAAGATTTTCATCCCGTGCTCTGGAAGGAGAGCCACAAGCACTCCATCACCTTTTTTATGGAGCAGCTGTGCCAGATGTGGAGTAAAACGCCGAGCGTGTCTGCTAAGCACGCAAAGGGCTCTGTGCTGTTTCCCTTGGCAAGCACACATGGGAGCCAAGCTCCTTCCAGATGGGAATGGATGGTGGTTCATGGCCACCTCGAGCCATGGGGCCAAGGCTGAGTTACCTGCAGTGTGTTGCAAGGAGCAGTTCTGAGATTTTGTGCTTTGCTCACACTCAAACCCCTGGGACTGCCAGCTTTTTGCTTTGTTTTTTTGAGCAGCTCCTTCTTCCCTCTGCCTTTCCCCAGCTCACGGGAAGAGAATGGGAATTCCCGTGGGGCTCCTGGCTGCTCCTAGCCCCAAGGGTAGTTGGCTTGGTCACCAGGCAACCGTGCTGGGTCCTGTTTGGCTTTTCATTAGGCTGGCACTGCATGTTCCACAGGACATTCAAACAAGTACCACATGGGGAAGGTGCATTAAGTAGCAGTCACTGGCATACAGGCTCTGAGCCCAACCAGGCTTTAAAAGCTATGGCAGAGGGGTTTTCCCCACATATCCAATGAAATACAGATCTTTTTGGACAGGGCTGAAGATTGAGTGTGAGTCGGAAGAGATAACTCCTTTTATTTATTTTGACATTGGATCCTGCAGTGACGTGCAGCTCTGTGTGAATCACATTACAATATTCAACTGGCTTGAAACACCTTTTCCTATTTCAAGCCTATCCTTTAGTGCATATATGTCTCACTAAGGTGGTAGCATCTGTGTTTGATGTAAAAATTTTAAAAATTGTATAAAAGCCATTAATTTTTGTATTGAAGTACGTTTGGACTGTATAAGCTTGGAGTAAGTTCAGAAAGTCTGATAGATAAACAAGATGATGCTTTTGGCTATTCAGAGTAGTGCAGACACTGATCTAAGAGTGTGGGAAAGACCTGTTAGCTCTTGTTGTAGCAACTGTTATGCCATGGAATAGATGTGTGTCTTTAAAACTTATTCTTCCGCTTGAGACTAAGCCTGTTGCAAACAGGCAGCTCCCATATCCGAGTAGCTGGCTGGCTGCTTCATCAGGGTTGGTAGCAGTAGGCAGCTATTTTATACTTTTTCAAATCCTTCTTTGCTAAATCAGTAGGAAGAAAAGGTGCTGCAACTTGGATTTCACCGTGGTTCCCTCTCTCTTGGTGGCTTTTCTTTTGTCCCACCTGGGGCAAGGAGGAAAGTTTTTGGTGCTGGCAGCACTCTCAGGCTGCTCTCCCTGCTGAGCCCCAGGCAGGGTTTGTTTGCTGTGGGTTCACTGTGGGCTGCACTCCGCACAGCATCCAAGGGGAGGCAGAAGAATGGTTGGCTGTGGAGAGCAGATTAAAGAGAAAAAGCAAGGTTTTACAGCCTTTTTCTACGTTAATGTATTCTACTGTTTCACCCTGCTTTTTCAGGGACCTTTCTTCCTCCCTTCAAAAGCCATGTTGTTGTTTTTGTTTGAGGGGCAGAAGGGATGTGAGGAAATCACCTGACTCCTTAAGGGATGATCTGGACTTTCTGTTTATCTCGAGGCTCGTGAAGATAAGTTGTTTCATGGCTTGCATATCACCTGGCAGCTAATAACATCCTGGACGGGGGGAGCGATGGAAATGCTGGAGGAGAAGCACTTGTTGCTGTTCCAGGGGAAGTTTTGTGAGGAGTGTGCAAACCAGCTGCACAGCCTGGATGCCCTGGTGCCTCAGGAGTGAGTGATGGCAAGGAGTAAATCCCCCAAGAGTTTTGGCCAGTGCGTGCTAGAAAACTGGATGTTGACTTAGAACAGTCCAGCTGCATCAAAAGCAGTGAAAATTCCCTTAAAAAATTATTTCCCCAGTAAGTTTGGAAATCTTTGCAGAAACTTTAGCCAAGCAATCCATTCCAGATTTTGGCACTCATCCTTTGCCTTCCCCATGCTCATGCTGAGCAGATGAGTGCAATGGCCAGACCTAAAATGAAGAGCATCTACAGTCTGATCTCATCCTCCCTTGCTGCCTTTGGCTGGAGAGGAGGAGGAGCTTTGAAATCGGATTATTACTTCGAGCCTCTTGGCTTTGGAGCTACAGACTGTTCCCCACGTTGCCAATGGGCTTAAAAGCTTAGCAGAACTCCCACTAGGTACCCAGGAAGCCTCTTACCGTAGGAGATGGTGACACGGCAGGATCAGCTGTTCTTTATTTATCGTGCAGCTGAATTGTCTGGGGAGGAACCATCGCTAACCCGCTGGTGTTGTTTCCAGAAACAACATCCAAACAGGTAGAGCTGAGCTGATGCTGTTTCCCACCAACAGAACTGTGCTCACACAAAGTGCTGTGTAAAACACTCGCTAAAATGTTTAGTTTTTAGCTGCTGGTAGTACTTAGCCCATAAATGGGAATGCTAGATCCATGATATGTGGAGAGAGAGAGTTTGGGGTTGTTTTGGTTTGGTTTAACCAGCAAGGTATTGCTGGCATGGGACTGCAAGAGCTAAATGATATTTAATCTATACAATATTTTGGGTTAGTTTCAGAATGGTGCCAATCTCTAGCTGTCTTCTCACCACTTATCTCACCCTGTCTTCCCTGAAAAAACAAAAACAAAATCCTGAACCAGTAGTTTGATGATCTGAATACATCAGATATTCCATACAAGCGCAGCTATTGGGAGACGTCCTTTCTAGGCAATAACAAATGATACCTTTCTGAGGGTGAGGCAAACAGGATGCAATTCAAACAGACTGTGTTTCCTCTCACACTGCTGTGTTTGGAGGTTATTTTCAGCTGGAGGAGTTGAACTTGTGGCTTGGGCAATAGTGGTCAGCCACTTCAGGGTGGGGGAGAGGAGGGCAGTGTTTTGGTTTGTTGTGGTTTTTTTGTTTTTTTTTTTTTTTTTTAGGACCACAGTGCCAATACTTTTCCCATAAAGGCATAGACTCCTGATGAGAAATTTAAGCAGACTGGTGTTAGGCTAGCTTTTCTTATTTGCCCTTCACAGTCCTCTTGGAAGTCTTCCACAGGGTCTGCAAGAGGTCTGCAAACCACAGGCTGGAGGTTCTGCTGTGCCTGAAATTTCCTGTAAAGCCAGCTCAGTGCCCAGTGTGATGCTTGCCCCTCAGCCAGCCTAACTGGCTTATGGTAAATGATGTAGATTATCTGCACTGAAGGAAGAGGGGATTATTTTGAAAGGGAGAAATTATCCTTTGGAGGGAAATAGCACGATCTCCAAAGGCTTTGGCTCCTAATAAAACTGCTGAAAAAGAAAGATGATTGCAGTGGCATCAAGTGTCAAGGCTTACGGCTTCTCCCTTAGCACCAGCACCGAGTGAAGCATGTGGTGTGGATGCTGAGGCTGGTGTTAGCTGGGCTGTTTTTAAAATTGCTCTGCATGTGGGTGTGTGCCTCCCCTTTCTTCACAGGTGCTACCAGGCTTTGCTGAATGTTCTGTAAATGCTTTGATGCTCTGGGATGGCAACTGCTCTGGAGGCATAGAGTATTAATATCTAACTACTAAACAGAAACTAATCACTTGTTGCTGCAGAGCTTCAGATGCCCCCTGTCCATCTGAAAAGGCATTTTGCCAGGGGGAAGAAATAGAATGAGTAGCAGTTTTCCATCTTTAAAGTGCTGACAATGCATACATTCATAACAAACGTAGTTCTCAAGTCGCTTGCACTGCAGGCAAGATGAGCTAGGAGGAGAAGAAAGCATTATTAGCACTGATACATGGCTGTGGGGCATGAGGGAGACTGGATTGATCAGTCTGAAATCTCTTTTCAGTACAGTTTAGCCACCCAGCGTGAGCTGCTCGTTTTTGTTTGTATTACACAGCAGTGAAAAATTCCACTTGGAGAGCAAGGAGCGGCGTGCTGTGCAAATAGGGGAGGGTCCCTGTCCCAAGGGAGAGATCAGGCAGCAGGTTAATGTGGATGGAGAACTCCAGCTGTTCTGGTAAGTGGGATAGGTGGTGGATAGAGAGCATGGTGGTCTCAGAGTTGTAAGCATCCTGATAGAAGGGGTAAAGGAAGACACAGTGTTGGTTTGCCTATAAACCAAGCCTGGAAAATTCTAGCCTGACCAAAATGTCCTTTGGCATTGCAAACAGTTTGCATTTACAAACCTGCTTAGGCAGAACTGAGCAGAATTCAGTGTTTGTTGCAGCCCTTTTCATAGCTGGAGGGAGCTGCTGGAGGAGAGGATGGCTGACATTACCCCTCGTGCTGCTGGCACTGGCAGGGAGCACGTGGGATTTGTTCTTTGCAAACAGCCATAATGTGGAGGCAATATGACAAATTCTCCCTGGCTTTCTGTTTATAGCCCATCTCCCTTGTACAAGGCTGTCATCTCACACCTCTGCCTAGCCCTGGTGACATTATGCCCTAACATTATGCTCCTGTTTACAACATGTTCTAAATAGCCTTCAAAGTCTGCTCTCAAAGTTGAGCAAGGGAGAAATCTCAGTGCTGGCAGACATTAAAGGGGAACCTAAAGAAAAAGGGAATACCTTTGCTGCCTTTGCTTTGTCCCCCTCTCCAAATGATAGTCCCCTTCTGACAGGATCTCTTTAATCCTCCCTCATGTATTTGCTCTTCATCCCTTGAGCTCACACACCAGAACAGAGGCTCGGAGAGGAGCTGGGACCACTGTGGTGACAAATGTCCTTAACCTCTTCACCTCCCACCCCAGAGCTACTGTAGAAGGCCAGCTTGGCTCCCTCTGAGCTCATGAGGGTGAAGTGAAGATGATGATGTTGCCATGAGGCAGCTGCTGACTTCATCCCCACTGCCTGGAGCACAGGGAGGGTGTTTGGCACCCATTTTCCTTACTGTGGAAAGCAGAGTGAAGAAGTTGGGGATCCTTTTAGCCAAGCAAGCCTTAAAGCCCTGGAGGATCATAGAGAGAGAGGGAAGCACGCAGGATCCTGCAGGACTGTGGGGAAGCTGGGAGAGATGCATCCAGCTGCAGACTTGGATAACAAGTGTTTCCAACTAGCCACTTCAAATGAAGATGGCATCTCTGGGAGACTCCATCAGCACCAGGAGTCATAACTTCTTGGAAGCATTTCAGACCTGCAGTTCCACCTTCCTACCCAATCCCAGTACCCTTTGGCATGAATTTGCCAAACTTTTGCCCAGATACCTGTTGTCACTAATTATCTGTGAGGGGAAAAGAATATCCTGACTTGACTTGGTGACAGCATTGAAATTTCAGAGCATGGGTTGGGGTTGGCTCAGTATGTCCCACTGGTAGCTTTTGGTGATCTCCTAAAGCCTCTGCAAAGGCCTGTTGAGTCACTTTGGAGCATTGCAATGGAAAGCTGATAACGGCAGCGCTGTGGAAATAGAGCTGAAGGGATTGGGGTTTTTAAACTGGTGGCTAACTTGGACAAGGCTTAGCTGTGCTTAAACTGGTTATGTCCATCAGATTCAGTTATAGATGATTCAGCTCCAGCACAGAAGAAACCTTTTAACTGTAGCCCTGTGCCAGCCTGCTCACACTGGGCTCTTGCAAGTTTGGAGGAGTCTGTCTTCTGAAATGAGGGCCCTGAACTTTGTGAGGCTGCCCTCTGCTCAGACAGCTCTCTGGAGCAGGGGCTGGAGGCTTTCTGGCTGCTTTCCACAGCTCAAAAAGCAGCGCGTGCAGCAGCCCCACGCTGGCTTGGTGACAGTGGTGTTGCTGTTGTGGACTCATTTGTTTACTTTTATCGGGAAAGTTGACTGTCCTCCCTCTCAAAAATCTGGGCAGATATCAAAAAGGCATCCAAAGCACCATTTGTTTCAGGCTGCCAGCCAGTGGGGGTAACTATACCTGCCTGAGTGCAGGGTGTGGGGCAGGCATGGGGCAGAGCCCCTCTGTCCCAGCCCGTGTTCCCAGGGAGTGGGGAGGGATGGGTTGGTGTCCTCTCACCCACCCCATAACCCTGCTTTGGGCCAGTGCTCCTCCTGGGAGAGATGGTCACCCTTGCTCCCACCCTTGCTCTGGGCACTGCCTCTTCCCAACAGTCCTTGCCTGACTCGGGGGATTTAGTACCGGGCTGGGGGGAGGGAAAGACGTTAAACAGGCTTTTCCCTAATGAGGTGTGACGCCAGCTGGAGAGGGGGAGAATCCTGCTTTTCTCCTGTCTGTTGCTCTCTCCAGCTAGAGGAGGAGGAGATGTGTGTCCCCCCCTTTTCCTCTGCTGATTTGCTGCCTCTTCTGTTTCCTTTCTGTGCTGTCCCCAAAGCGTTTTGGCAAGGTTCAGATTTCTGTGCTCACAGCTCAGTGCTCAAAGAGAAAAGGGGAAAAACAAAAGGATTGGAGGCGTGGGGAGGATGGTGGCTGGGAGGAAGCTGAGCCGCTCGTCCTGGCCAGGCTGGAGGAGTGTGGGGATGGGTGACTGGGGCAGGGTTTGCCCTTAGGACCAGGGGGGTTTAGTGGCCTCTTTCTCCTGCGAGTTCCTGGCACCACTTCAGCTACCTCTGTTTAGATGAGCTGCTTGAGCTGCTTTTCTGGCTGTCCCTTGTTGGAGGAGGAGGCTGGAAAAATCGTCCTGCTAAATGTGGGCTGAAGCATTAGGTGAAAACCTGAGGGGATACTAACTCTTTGTTCACATCCTGAGATGTTAAGGTTTGCATCGCATCCTCCTGGTGTGTCTGTCACTCCCACAGCACTGTGGGTGTGTGGGAAGAGTCTAGGATTTAGGTGTTTTGGGACAGGAAGCTGGAGAATCCAGTGAGATAGAAAATTGTAACCTTCAGTTAAGCAGGGCCAATGGACCCAACCCTGGTTCATTGTTCAAGCTCTGTGTTCATTTATCAAGTTCTTCTCGCTGCTCTTGCCCTTCTGTCACAAGCACCATTAGTGAAAATGTAGACAGAAACGTTACAGGACTATGTCAGTATCTTTTCTCCAAGACAAATAATCATGATAATACTCCAACTGTGCCTTTACAGTAACATTTTGGCACTGAGTGTTCTGACAGGGACCAGAGGGTCAGGATGTGCTCCAGGAAGCACTCATGGCATTGGGGAGCACAGTGCAAGTGTCCTTCTAGAGAAGCACTGACAGCCTCAGCCCTGCCAGGGATGGATCTTCCCTAGCCCTGTGTGTGTGCTGATGAATCTTGGCTTGTTCCAGACCCCCTTAGGCCAGCATGGCACTGGGACTCTGCCCCCAGCCCCACATCAGGCTGTGTGCCCAGAGCCCCTGCTAGCCACTGGCTGTGAGATCGGTCTGGGTCAGGTCCCCAAATTGCTGCTGCACCTGCCATGAAGACAAGGACAAGAGCATCCTTCTGGGAGAGAGGAGGGGAAACAACCCAGCCAGGTGTTTTAGCCCTGCCCAGGAGGTGGCATCCTGCCCAGTGCCCCAGGAATGTCCCCCTGCTCCTGGAGTGACCTGCCAGCTCCAAAAATGTAAAGGTCACTCTTGGGCCTGGAAAACAAGGGCTGCAGATAGGGGCTGTCTGAGGCAGTTGTGGCCACTGCTTCAGGAGTGTTAGTCAAACAGCAGGCTGAAAAGGCTCACGGGAAGCAGTTTAAATATTCCTTCATACAAAAGGCTGTCACATCCTAGCAGGGGCAGACTGCTGACTGACAGCTTTAATGCACCAGTGTATGTGGCTGAGGCAGAGGCTGAATGCAGGGAGGCATCCTGGAGACTTTCTTTCCCCCTGCCCTTTATTCTGGGTTCTAATGTCATTTTTCACAAGCTGCGAGTTTGCTGTGGTGATGTGGTAACACACCTGGGATGGTTTAGTGTATTGCATACTTTAGGTACTCCATCCTCCCCTCTCCCCCAGAGGTATTTATAGAAGGCATATGTCCACTCAAGTATTTTACAAATAAAGTCAACACCTCTAAAATACTAACCACTGATCAAGGGGTAAGTAGGGCCAGGGCCAGGAGCTGGACTCACTCCTTGTGGGTCCCTTTCAGCACAGGACATTCCACAATTCTAAGTGAATTCACTCAGTAATTACTATTTATGTAGCATGATTACTATTTATACCACAATCATACCACTCTCTCCAAGGGATGGCAAGCAGCAACTGCAGCTTTTGTATTAACTTGTCATTAAGCAGGATGCTCATCTAGAGGCAGAGAGCAGAGATTCCTGGTTCTTCCCCTAGCTCTATGGCAGGGATGCTACATTAGGCTTTGGCTGCACACTGCCCTTTCCTTACCTCCAGTTTCCACATATAATAGATGTGTTTAGTGCATTCTGCACAGGGCAGGTGTCAGGCTTCCTCTCCTGAAGCACTTTGGATGTTGCACAAGAGGTAAATAAGAGCACTGTTGATAATGAAAATATGCTATTAATACATTTCCAATAAAAACCTACAAGCGGCGTTTAAGCTGCAATCTGTTATCAATAATTTTATTACTGCAGTTACTGCGGTCTAATAAAAAACCACTTTCTTTTCTTTATTGGGTAAGTGCCAAAACGTTTATCCTTTATTCTCTGGCCATTAACCTTTATTCTGTAGCCATTAGCTTAGCTATTTGTGTAACAGTCTGTTGAGTAACATTCAAGTAGGAATTTTTATTCAATCCATTATTTACTCTGAAACCCGAAAAGAATAGCTTCTTATGCCTATATTGTTTATCCATATTAAATCTTGTTACTTGTTACTATTAAATCTTGTTTACTGTCTCCATCACTAGCTGTATGCTAGTGATGATAAGTCTTACAGAAAGTGGATTTTTCTTACTGTGAATAATTTTCTGGCATACAAATAAAACTAATTAACCAAATAATATTTGGAAAACAAAGCTTGAAACTGCTAGCTCCAATAAAGATATTTCTTATAATATGTGGAAAATTTGTAGTTAACTAAATCTCAGGAGTTTATCCTTTTTGTGAATCGGTTTCTGCCTCACATCTTTGTGAACTTCACTGTGCTGAAATAAGCAGTGATACTCTCCATCGAGGATTGAGATTTTTGGTCATGACATCTGACATCCCTCCAACCTTTCTTTCTGTCTTACAGGAGTTGGAGAAAAAGGTAACCCAAAGAGAAATAAGTTAAATAATCAAAATGCCTGCTTTGAGTCATTTTCTTGCTAGCTTTCAGCCATTTCTGGCAATCCATCTGAAACTGTTACTTGTGGGTGTAAGTGGCTTTTAGGGCCACACTTTTCTTTTGAGCTCACCAGCCTTAGTGAGTGGAAGTAAAGCAGGAGAATGAAACTGTTGATTCCTGTCCATCAGGTGAACATGGGTGAAATCATGCCTTTCTTATTGGGCTGTAGTGTATCTCAACCTCAGTGAACCCTATTTTTCTGCGCCCTATTTTTCTGCATCCAGACAAAAGCATTAGTCTTCTGGCTGGAGAGTGACATTCAGTAAAAGCCTTTCAAGGTCTTCCCATAACCTCTTGCAATGGAGAGGTAGTAGAAGCAGTGTTTTTAATGAGGAGGAAGGTCCATTTACCCCATGTGTGCTATGCTACTGTACACATAGGTGAGGCTGTTTGGGTCATTTTGGTCCTGATGAGCTAGCAGTAAATTCTAAGGAATTAGTTTAATGGTTGGATTTTTTTTTTCTCCCCTTTCTGCTCATTAGGAACTGGAAGCTGCTCTTCACAGGGATGATGTGGAGTTTATCAGCGACCTGATCGCTTGCCTTCTTCAAGGTTGCTATCAGCGCAGAGACATCACGTGAGTAACCTCATCTATGGCTTAAGCACTTTGCAAGGGGAGCTAATTAACACGGTGGCTTTAGAGTGATGACATGGCAGTGATCAGCAGCCACCAGCAATCAGGCCAGATGCTCCACCGAGTGGAAGGGAATTCCAGTTCTCTTGGGTTGAGTTGTAGGCTTTTAATTGTACAGACCTGTTAGGCAAACTCCTTTGTTCAGATGCTGTGCAAAGCTGTGTTTGATGCTCTGCTGTACCACTGGTGAACATTCACATCTGCTGTTATGCTCTGCACTCTGGTCAAATTAGTGATATTAAATCATCACATATGTTTTCAACATTTATCTGTATTGCATAGCATAAAACTTGCTGCTCTGCAGCCACCTTGATTGCACGAAAGATCCCATTGCTTTACATAGGGGAAATTGTGATTATTTTCCTAGAAATAAGAGGAGTATTGGAATCGCTTCAGTTGCAGGATGTTGGAAAGTGGTTTGACATGTTCTCTTGAAGTTCTGACATCCAGAGACACTTTGTTAGTGTCCACTAAAGCAGCCTCCCAAATGGAGACATCTGTAGAACATCATTCTCTAGAGGACTGCCACAGGCACAGCAAAATGTGCTTCCAGTGATAGCAAAGGCTTGTTGCAGTGTGTTTTATTTGTTCTTCTGTGAATCATGGTTATAGCAAAGCATAATTGTGGGGACAAAGACAGCTTGGCAACACATGCAGTCACTTGGAAGCAATCCTGCTCCCTGAGATCCTCCTGTTGGGGAGAGGCTTAGGCTGGTGCATCGGCATAACATAGGTGCTTGCATTGAAAACTCTATTTCTAATTAACTGATGATGTTCAACAGAATTGATATAGTTTATATGTATATATGTATGCCACTTAATTAAGTTCTCTTGAATTGCTGCATAGACATTCAGCATCAGTGTGTATCAGGACCTGAACCGGGCAGCTGCACTGCATTTACTCTTTCCAAATGCAATTGATGTGATGAGAAGATTGATTGTAAAGGGACTGCAGTCATATGTATCTTCTTCATCCAAATAGCCACAGAGCAATATATACCTGCTTGTAAACATGCAGCAAGTTTATTTCTTCACACCAAAGCCATCACAAAGTAGTGGCTTAAGTGTTTTGCCCTCCTGAACCAGCTCACCCTTGCAACAGCAGATTTGTCTTTGATAAAATTCATAAATTCCGCATTGTGAGGTTCTCTCTCTTCAGATCTAAGAATGTCCACTTAGTGATTGTGCTGTGTAATTGCCTCCCCTTTTGCAGCTCCTTTAACTAAGAAAATTCAGGGATGAACCATGGGTGAGTTGAGGCACTGGCAAGTTGTCTGTGTGTCTGGGGAAGGTCCCCACATGTCCATGGCAGCTGAGCAGGGTGTAGTTGTTCAGCACTGACTGTATGTCCATGCTGGTGCTGCTGTAAGTACAGCTCTGGGTATCTCTGAGATGCAAAATCTGCAAGGAGGTGATGCTGAGGCAGAGGGAAGAGCTGGTAAGCCCAGGATGGCTCTGTGCAGCCTGGTCAGGTGCACAGGCAGGTACCTGAGGAGCTGTGTGTCTCTCCCTACACCAGAGGTGCCCTGGGAAACACAGGAGTGTGAAGCCACGTGGGGAAGTTGTGAGAACTTACACCTCAGCCAGGCAGTTGTGCTGGGGAAAGCGTGAGGTGCCTGAAGGAGAAACCATTCCTGCAGAAGGGGATTACCTCGTGGGCATGGGGATAACCAGGAAAGGAATTTCTGCAGAGGAGGTGGGGAAGAGAGCACAACAGCAGCAGTGCGGTGGGAATGGCTTAAGGAATATTTTAGGAAAATTGCCTGGAGCTGCTGGGGTATTAGAGAGGTGAGCTCTGAACACTGCAGGGGAGGCAGTGGAGGCTACCTGGAAACAGAGGGAAAGGTGCTGTATGCAGAGGGATGTCATGAAGGAAGAAGCATCAACATGTAGTCTAAATATGAAAATCTGTAGATAAATAACAGTGATGGCTTTGGATACATTTCTCAGAAACAAACTTGCCACACTGTTTCACACTTAAAACCAGCTGTGGAATATTCATCTCAAAGCCTAAAATTCTCCATGTTCCTTACATGCTTCCTTCCAACACTTTTTTTCCCCTCTAACCCGAGGCATAGGTCTTAGCTCGTGCACAGCTTCCCTGCTGTACCTTGTTTTTCCCCAGTTAGTGGTAAGGAGCTGAGCCTGTAATTGATTTTTTTGAGTGCTCAGCAGACAAAGACACACAAATATAAGAGGCAGAATTTGTGTGGAGTTTAGACCTGGCTTTTCACAGTGGCTCAGGACTCCATACCTTTCTGTTGCAGACAGATAAGAGGTATCTGTCCTGAGTGGGAAAAATCAGTGTCCCAGATCATCCTGGTGGTGTTACTGCAGCATCCCTCCAGTCATTTGTGCCCTGCATCCTCGTGCTGAGGCTGTGAGCTCTTAATATCAAGCCTGTAAGCTTTAGTTCCCTGTTGCACCTCAGAGAGGAAGGCAGGAGTTTGTTCTCATGCTTGTTCTTGGGCTGGGGCACTGTGGCTCAAGCTCAGGATGCTTCATAAAACCTCAGCGTTTGCCTATCTCTCTGAGGAGTTTTGAGGTTTAATTAGTTTTGTATCGGGTCTTACATCTTTGATGGCCAAAATGTTATCTGCCTCTGCTTTCTCACAGTCTGTCTGCGAGCAGCTTGCAGTTCTTGTCACATCTGTTTTGACGGCGTGCAGGACTGGGCTGTCTGGCTTTAATCATGCATCATAGAGGGGTATAAAACTGTCACATACCTTTGCTAATTATAATGTGCTCTCAAGTAATTTTGGAAGTGGCTGAGAGTCCTTCTAATGCCCAATTTAACATGCTCTGGTTTGATTTGCTTTTCATTCTTTGAAAAAAAAGGAAGATTAATACTTTTGTGGGGTTCTATGATCCTTGGTTTTGAAGTAGAGCAACTTTGCATTGGTTTTGGTATTATTTATGACAGACCTTTTTTTCTTTTTTCTTTTTTTTTTTTTTAATCACATACAAGAGAGACTCCTTTTTACTCTGCTTGGTGGCTAAGGAGTGTTGAATGTCTGGTAACATAAGACTTCCTTTGAGTTATGGATATCTGTGTTTAACTGCTAGAGACTACTTAATGGGATGCTACGTGATCTTCTCCAAACTCTTATTTATCATAACCCATCATAGCTGTTAGGAACACTCCATCGACCTGGTTCTTTCTGTGTTAAATTCTGTAGAAGGACAGAACAAAATCCAGTTGCCTGCATTTCTGCATCTTTAGCAATGACCCTGTATCTGTCCTTGCCTGGCACCGGGTGGTTTGAGCTCTTGGCCAGGACAGTTTTCCTGTTGCTCTCCTGTTTTTACTCTGAGCCAAAATATTTCTGCGTCGTGTTCTGCAGCTTTTGTTGTTTTATAAATACCCCTCATAGTATCCATATACCATCTGTACCATCTGTATCTAACTACTATGGGTGCAATAGGTATCTAAGGCATGGTTTGGTTTGATGCCAGAGAGATTTGCCCACAGGTTTTTCCTGCTCCCAGCTTTTTTGCACAGCTCTTAAAATGTCTATATTTTCTTTTAATTGCTTCAAAAGGCAAATGCTTGGAAAGTAGTGAAGGAGAAAACTCTTATTCAAATTTGGGGGTTATAAAAAATAAATAAATAAAAATTAAGCAGTTTGAAAAAATCCTGGTGCTTGCTTCAGATTCTCTCTGATATAAATTGGGTAGCTGCATAGTCCCTAGGGGCTGCCACTTTAATTCCAGCAGGAAATGTGACTTGATGACTTGTATGAAGACAGGAAGATCAGAGCTTCAGCTAACGGCAGCGGCCGCAGCAGGAGCCTTCTGCAGCTGTTTTTAAGTAAGAAGTGATGGTGTGACATGGATGTGTACACTCAACTAAAATATTCCAGAAAAGCTTCCGCTGTTCAGCTTTTCTTTGGGTGAAACTCATTCTTCAGTGTTCTGTTATTGCACTTTTGCTGTTTTTCTATTGTGATGGCATAAAAAGTTTCAATAACTTTATCGTATTTCTTATTGGGAGGCATTTTACATGCTGCTACTTTGTCTCAAAAACCATCTTAGCTGCTTTTTCTTATGTTTTATTTTTTTCAACATGCACGAAGGCCAGAATGTGAGGAGGAAGAAAAACAGTATCTCTTGCTTTTTTTTCTGTACCCCATGAGATTCTTTTCTTTTTTTACACCTCAGGAGATTGGTCCACCACTGTAGCTGAAAACTCTCTAATTGACTTCTGTGGCACCAGAGGGGATTTGCTTCCTTAGGAACCTCAATTGGTTTTTTCTTGTTATTTCTTCCCTAATGCACTGGAATTTTTTTCTTCCCAAGTGGATCCCTGGTTTTGCACCTTAAGCTTTTCTGGGATCTATAAACTATCCTTGGAGTCTTTGGCTTGTAGTTTGCACCTGGTTTGTTCTAATAGGGATAATAAGAGGATATTCCTTAACTCCTCTTCCCTTCCCCACAATTGTCTTAATTATTTGTTTCCTATCCTTAGTGGTGGCATTGAGAAACACTCCCAGTATGGCATCTGAAGAGCTGTGCTTCCTACTTGTTTAGTTGCCAATCAAGAATATTGTGTCTGTTCTGTGTATTTTCTAACACTCATTCTGTAATCACTTATTTGAGCTTTCATCAGAAAGAGAGAAAGATAATCTGAAATCTTGTAACCCACCAAGGCACAATATGTATTTCTGAGGATTGTGGATCTCTGGGTATTTTGCTTCTTCCTTCTGCTTGTAACTTTTGTCCATCCTTGTCCTTTATTCTGTGTAGACTGTGTCTTTAGAGGCTACTTCAGGGGTTACCTCAGGCCTCATATTTTAGTAAAAGAGACCTCAGTAAAATGCTTAACATCTTGAAATTACCATTGTGCATGTGCCTACATGAGCTGTGTCCTTCCAGAACTGCTGTTTGTCAGTCTGGTCTAGGGGATAAAGTGGCAGATCAACAGGAATAGCTGGCAAAGCAGTGCCAAAATTTCAGCCTCATGGATAATGTGGTGAACTGGGCTGTGGGAATAGCTAAGCCAAGGCACTAAGGCTGCTCAGAATGAATTCACCACTTCAGTCCATGCCATAACCCCTGGGACAGCCAGCCTAAGTGCAGTCCCAGCAGAGCTGGTGCCCACCACCCTTGGAAAAGGGATTTAACAGCTGGCTCTTGCTGTTTTGCCAGTGACCTTGGTTATAACAACTGCTTCTACAGCCCAGCCACAAAGCACCTCACTGGCTCAGAATCATATTCATGAATGCCAAGTGAATATCAACAAGATCAGCATTATTTACAGTCTGACTTCTAGCAAGTGCTGCCGTGCATACATTGTGGATATTGGTGGATGGCTCTGGAATCAACCTGGTATCATCAGCACAGGAGATACCGTGAGGGGGCAAGGGAGATGGAGTGGCTGCACTGCTCATCTTGAATCTAATTTTAATATTTATTATAATAATAGCCAAGCCATGCAAGGTGAGCCTTTTAAAGGGTAAAAAGTGAAAATGAAGCAGCTGGCAGGTGTTGGGAAAGGCAGGATGAGATTACAGCAGTAAAATAACACGGTCATTCAGAGATTAATGAGAAGCACAGTGGAATAAAATTATAGAGTTGAAATATAACTAAAGCTAAGTAAATGTCTTTGATTCTCAGATGGATAAAATGAATCTTTAGAGAAGAGTTTGAAGAAAAGTTGGTAGCATGTTCTGGAAGTGCTATTCCATAGATGTGGTGGAGAATAAGGACTGAAAACGGTGGAAGCAGAAGAGGAAAAGCTGTGCTGTTATTGTCAGGGCAGATGGATGAGAGACAAACAGATTGGATTGCTGGGGAGAGGGAGTTATGCAAAACATTGACAGGGAGGAATAGGTGGCTAAACTTCAAAGGAGGAATAGAGAACAGCCAGTGAAGGGTCTTGAAGACTGCAGTGATGTCATCATGCCAATGTCAGAGCATGAAATATGAAAGGGACAGCTGTATTCGTAAGTTCTTGATGTTGCAACCCAAGTACTCTGGAGAGGAGGAAGAAAGCAATGATGAAAAAAGAAACTGAGAAGGCAAGTGAAAATATCTTCTCCTTTCAAGGAAGAAGACAAAGAATTGTGGAGAGAGACAGATGGGGTGTGGAAGTTTGCCCAATGTGAAACCTTTGCCCTCACTTTTGAGAATTGCAGAGATGCTTCAAAACACTGGTGCAGAATTTTTGCTCCAGCACAGTTGGGTTCACAGGCCACTTCCCAGCACCTCGTACAAGTTCAGAAACCAGTGTTTAGTCCAAGGGTGAATATTGGAGAAGTTCTGAAGTTTTTTTTTTTGGAGCCTTTTAGCCTCAGTGGTCTTGACAAACAGCTGGGATGCTGCTGGCCAGCTGCTAGGCCACTATGATAATGTGGTGTGTAATGACAGTCTCTGCTCTAAGCCACCTATGCTTTTACTTTTTATCCCATTTTACCTTCCAGCCTTCCTCACTTTCTTCCTGGCTCAACCAGTGTAGTGCTTTAAACTTTAGAGAAAAGCAGATGAAAGACCTGCTCAGAAACAAATCCCAAAAGGGACTTTTTTAGGTTCTATTTATCTGTAAAAACTTGGATTTATGCATGGTCTCCAGGAACTTATAGTGTGTGGGGCTGGTTCAAAGAAATGAATTTGCTAAGCTTATTTGCTTCAAGGCAACCCCACGCTAGGTATTTTGTGCCTCACAGGGGACTCTTTTCTCTGACATTAAATGTATTTTTCTGTGAGCAGCAAAGCACAGAAGGGCTTGTTTCGTATGGATTTGTGCTGTAATACACGCATGTGTCCTATTTCCCCATCATCATCAAGACAATAACTCCAGCTTCTTCCCCACAGTGCTCATCATTGCTGTAATACCCTAAGGTCCTCTCTACAGCCCCTAAACAATCAGAAGTGCTTATGGCACAGCAATACTGTTGTCTTTCCTTGTGGCTATGAATTGGGAGCATGCTTTCTGTTGATGGGCACTAGGAATGAACAATGCAGCATTAAGCTGGCTTCACTTGTTCTTCAAGGATCCAGGAATGAATAGTAAGTAATGATCCTCTTCCAGTCTGAATGCAGAGCACTGGTAAGCCCCATTCCTATTTGCTCCTTCAGAATATAGGAGATGTATTTGGGTCTTTTGTAAGTTAATCAGCTCCAGCTCCCAAGGGTTGATCTGCTTCTCCTCAAAAAGAATCAGATAACAGTAGTAGAAAGAAAGAAGCATGTGGATTAAAATTGGCAAGTACATATTGAAGCCTAGCTAGCTGCAGGTGAAGGTCGTTGATGGGAGAAGTGAAATTTCATCACAGAGAAACCAAAGCATTTGCTGTTCAATCACAAGGTGAAAGTTGGGCTGTAGCACATTTCTTTATGCTTGAACATCCGGAAGGCTGTGCTCATCCCTCCTGAGACAGAGACTGCTATGGCTTGATGTTCATTTTGTCATGTCCCGAGTGGCTTCTTGTTGGGGCATTCCTTGTGTGGTTGTTGTCGAGATCATACAGAATAGGGCACTGTACTGAACTGAACTGAACAAGGGGGAAAACTTCATGCTTTAAAAGTCAAAGTGTGCGCCTGTAGCAGTGTGAGGCAAGAGCAGGGAGTGCAGCAGCCGTTCTCACACTTCATTTGTCTGTGTGGCCATCAG
This sequence comes from Entomyzon cyanotis, assembly GCA_024500445.1. NCBI lineage: Eukaryota > Metazoa > Chordata > Aves > Passeriformes > Meliphagidae > Entomyzon > Entomyzon cyanotis. Next base: position 10,217,402 of record JAKEPQ010000309.1, read on the forward strand.
CATCCCTCCCTGCACTTTTACAGGTCAGATCAGGATGTGCTGGCTGTGTACCCATCCTATCAAACTGAAGTTTCAGTCAGCAGAGCTCTTCAAATCCAGATTACCTTTCAGTAACCATGAGCCTGCATCTTGCCAGGCCTCTCACCCTTCACCAGTGTTACCCAAATCCCCCCCAGTCTTCCCCAAAGGAACTTGTTCGTTCCATTTTTTTTTCTTTTTTTTTTTTTTTCTTTGTATCAGACGACTTGTAACTGGTCCTTGGGTTAGTTAATAGCTCTGACACTGATTCTTTTTGTTTTCTGTTTTGATCCCTCAAGAGATTGCCTTTTGTTATTCAAAGCCAAAGGTACTTGACACAGAAGCAATGCAGAAGCCCCCGGGCTTCAAAAGCTGTCCTGGCTGTGTGATCGTTATGCCCATGAGCAATTCCCAGCCTCAGTGTCTGATAAGCCTTGGGGAAGAAATGGGAAGAGAAAAGAATGCAGCACTCTGAATTCCTGAGGGGTGCTGGGAGGCATCCATCTGTGGGGACTGAGGATGTTCACCTGCTGATCAGGGCCTTTCAGAATCTGCATTTCAGCATTTCACACTGCCAAGGGACACTCTTGCCTTTGACTTTCTCTACAAGGCTGACAAAAGTCTGCCTTCCTATCTCTCTGAATTCATTGCTTAATGCAAGCCATTTTCCCTGGCCTTCCCCGGCCAAGATCAGTGTCATCACGTGGCAAGAGATGACCAACACTTAGACATCTCCCTTGTGTATTCTTGCAGAGTCATGTGACAATCAGCAGCAAAGGTTTTGAGGTGTAATTGGCATTTTCATTTCTGTTGTTAATTTATCATAGGTGATGGTGTGGGATAACTTCTTTCCTTGGTCCTTTGCACCTCAGACATTATCTGTGATAGCATCAGCACTGGTACCACCCTGATGTAGTATTTGCTGTGCCTCCCTTGCTGGGTAAAGCTTTAGAAACTGATATTGCCTTTTTCTTGGGCTCCCTTGGCTGAACAGATTGATTCCTCAAGGCAGGAAAAGAGAAGTTGACCCTTCTGGGGACACTCAGCTTGTCTCCTCTCTCACTGCTGAACTGTTCAGTGCAACCTCCACTAAAGAAGCAGAAACCTCTTCCGTCTGGACAGTCTGAAGTCTTCTTCCCATTCAGACAGGCAGGATATCTGACTAACCATCTCACCAGGAGTCTTCTGGAAGTTCCTGTATATTTCCAGATGCACTGTATTTTAGAATTTCAGTTATATCTCAAGGAGCTGAGGTCTCCATTTGCAAGCCTTCCTCCATACTGGAGCTGTAGTGCAAGTTTCAACATGATGGTAGGTAAGAAAATGCATGTCAGTGACTGATTGCAGAGCTGGTTTCCTCTAGGAGTTTAAAGCTACCCTTGCTGCTTTCATGGGCTGTATATCACATTGAATGCAACTGATTTGTTACTGCAGCCTTTGACTAATGGCTTCAGGGTAGTACCCTAAAGGAAAAATCGAATAAACTGTGAAGTACAAAGTATCTGTGGGGTTAGTGTGTCAGCAAAGCTGGGCAGGTGTGTTTAAACACACCTTTGGTGTGAATGTGGTCACCCTGAGTCAAAAACAACAGTGCCCATAAAAAATAGCATCATCACTCTTAATTTATTGTATTTATGCAGATTTTAGTAAGGGACAAAACTGTCTCAAATTGTCTCTTCTTTCTTTCATTCAAGGTAAATAATCCTTTCTATTTATCTAATGCTACATTAATTTATGTTTTCACAAATACATATAGCAATACTGTTCGCTCAACATAATGATGTTGCAGGATCTTTTAGCAGAATGATTTTCCCCCTGTTTTAATCCAGTTATCCAACTCATTGATTTGTCATTATCAGTTTTCACTCAAATTGCAGCATCAATAGTGGGGGATGGAGTTCCTGCTTCTCTGTCCAAAACCCTGCATGTATTGTGAGCACAAGTCATCCCTTGATGGAGATTGTACAGAGACTTACTGAGTTTGAAGGAGGGGTTGAGCTAGCACTGAAAGACAAATAGGCAGTCATCACAATTTAAGTTTTATTTTAATCCCTTTAATATTCCCTGAATCCCTCTGGGCACTGTGTTTATCCTCCTGCTTACCCCTTTGCCCCCAGGACTTTCTCTTCCTGTGGCACCAAGCACCTTCAGCTGTTTGGGATGTTTCTGGCTGCTCTGGTTTCATTGATATTCATATTCCTATTTCTTCCTTTCCTTAATCAAACAACAAAACCACACAAGCAGCTCTTGCTCCTACCTAAAAATCATACTCAGTCCCCTGCACCCAGCATGCATCTAGTTAACCATATGTGTCTTCCTCATCCTCCCAGAGCTGCATAATCCACCAGGCTTGGCAAACCCAACCCCTTTTCCCTCCAATGTGTCACATCTTCACACCAATTGCTTTCTTTCCCTGGCTTACTTGGCCATGTAGGCTGCTGGTCTCTTGGGATGGAGAGATGGATGCTGGGCATCTGCTGCCTCCTTCCTCGTGCTGTGCTGGGGAGGGTGAGGGAGAAAACAGCCAGGCAGATAAGGGCAGTGAGGAGCAGCTGGGCAGAGGTGAAAGAAGGGCCATCAGTGCCTTCAGGTTGTGTTTCCTTCACCTAAAATTACTTTCACCTTCTCACACGGAAGGAGAAACAACAATATGCCTCTTTGTTGCCTCCCTGCACTCTGAGGTGTTAGAGGCAGGGCCACAGCACGAAACACTCGTGGCCCCTCCTGCTGATCCTGCGGGTGGAGATGGAAATAGAGCAGCCCTGGCTCACAGAAGGGTGTTTGGAGCTCCTGTGAGCAGGGAGACAGAATATGACAGGACAGTTCAAAGTAACAGGTATGTGTGATTTCTCCTGCCAGTGCTGCCTTTCTCTCGCACAGCCCAATTAACAGGGGTCACAGAGCACTGATTAGCTGCCTTGGCGTTTTGTGAACATAAAGCAGTGAAAAATCCAGGGTGAATGGGGGAAAAAAGATCAAATAGGCACTTATCTCAGCACTCCTGCCTGTCCCCGGCATTTGCCAGTCTAAGGAAAGAGCCTTTCCAGAAGAGCCCAATGCAGGACAGTGCTGTATCTGTGCTGATATCTCTGTTGCTTTTCTGCCTTTTCTCAGCAAAATAACAAACAAGGCACCCCCAGCAGCTGTGTCATTGTAGGGTTGTTGCTAGATAAGAGTGAAATCACTGGAGAAATCTGGGCCACAGGCAGCTGGGGAAGATCAGAGCCCTTTGTGTGCCCTTTTGCCACACTGGTGTGTGGGATGACTTCAGTTCCTCCTTAGAAAGAGTGGACTTGCTGCCTCCTGTCCTTTGTGTGAAGGAAAAAGGGTGGAAGGCAGGACATTCCAGCTGAGGAGAGCTAAAAGGGCATCTCCATCTAGTTCAAGACCTGCTGAGTGTGGTCTAGTAATGCTAAGGAGCCCAAGCCAGAAACTTCCATGGTTGCTCAGGCTGGGGTGAAGAGTCTGGACAAGCAGACCTGGAATGTTCCTGAAGGGTGGGCAGCCGTGGTGACCTTGTGCCTTCCCCTCCCTTCATACTCCCCTTTATTTTGGGGTAGCAAAGCAAAGCTCCCACTTGAGCTGGCATAGCCAGGTTAAGTGGCTGCACTTGCCTCTGTCAAGCCAACACATGCTCCTGTGGTGTGATCCCTTATTAGACCAGACAGCCACATCAGCTCTCTGTTCTCCTTGCCTCCCTGGAGACACTGCCTCGCTCCATAGCTGTTCTTATTCTGCTTCTCTGTGGGATGCAGCATGTCTGCCAGCTCCCCTCCAGCTTCCCTGGGTTTTATTGCATGGAAGATTGCTCAGGGTGAGATGGAGGAATACAAGGAGTAGGAGTGTTCTTAGCTGCAGACAGCCATGGGTTTTCTTCGCTGATTTTCCTCCCTCTCCTAAAGACAATCACTTTCAGAGTTCAGGTGGGAAGTCTGCAGCATCCAACCATTTAATTAGATTTCTTTAGCAGGATTGTGCAGCCCTTCTGCTGGTGAACCTCCTGTCCTAACTTGGTGTTTCCATGTTGGAGGAAAGGTCCAGAACCCTGATGTCTTCTCTGAGTGTCGCTTCAGCTTTTTCTTGGGGTGGTGTCTGCCACATTTGAGTTCTGGAAGCAAGTTATGAGATAGACAAATCCTTTTGTTCACAACCACTAGTAGGCCAGCAGGTTTTCTCCAGGCACGATTCAAAACAGGCACTGAAAAGCAGGATGTACCTGGGTGTTTGTTTCCCTCATCACAGGAGCTCCACCAGGTTTGGACCTTGCTGAGGTCTGTCACAAGTGTGGTGTGACCAGGAGTTACTGCTCCCTCTGGACTGTCCTTGGCTGGCATTTTTGAAGTCTGTCCCCATCAGCAGTGCAATCAGTGCCACTGCTAAATGTGGCTGTTAAATCTTAAGGTCGATTCCTGGATCTCCACCTTCTTGGTCATTTTACTCTGCTGCAATAAAGTGTTTTGTGGAGAGACCCTTCAGGGTACTCATTGCCCTTGAGCCTCTGGTGATTTGGTCACCTTGTGGTCTGAGGAATACCTGCTCCCTGCTGGCTTTCATGCCTTCTGAGCCAGCTGCACACACAAGCCTTGGAAGGACACCTCTCCAGCCCTGATCTCCCCGTGAAGGATGGGCTAATGTCTTTTTCCCCCTGCATCGTACTTGACTTAGTTTCCCAGCAGGGTAAATTGAAGGTGAAGTACAAGCTGGTCCCTAAAGCTTCCTCCCCCACCTCAGATAAGAAAGCTCATTAATACAGTAAAAAAAAAGGTCTCCATTGTTACATGAGAGCTCAAGGTCAGGCTGGTAGTAGTAACTCATATTGCTTCTAAGGTCAGCCTAAGCTTTCTCTTTCTGACAAGCCACGATAGATTGATCATGAGGGCCCTTACATTATTTTTTTCCTTCTGAAATAGGCTTTGCTTCTCCTGACCCTGTTAATGATGTTTGACTGAGGTCATCCCAGCAAACCCTGAATCCTTCCCATTACCTTCCAGAGGGCTTGCCTTTGTGCCAAAGCATTGTATGCTTGTTAAGAATTAAGCTTTCCTGATCTCTGCTGCAGCGAAGAAGCTGTCTTCATTGGAGAGGCGAGAAATATCTTGAATGCCATCTGTCAGTTAATGCTCTCATTAACACCTGAGTGACTCCCAACACCAAGCTGGTGCCTTTTTGCCAATTCAGAACTTAAAAGGTGCCAGCCCATAAGGTGAAACATCTTCAGTCCATAAAATTAATTCCATTATAAAACGTCTGTTCTGATAAGACCTAGATTTTTATTGTTGTTTCTTTTAACTGGAGAGATCACAGAGGCAAACCCAGTTCTCTTGTGTGCTGTGAATTAGATGCCCAAGAAGTCTTTTTTCATTTAGTACTGAGAACCTCCTAAAAGCAACACTTGTACTTGGTGGCTGAATGTATCCAAGGCTTTTTCAGCTTTTAAAGCCTTTACCAGACAGAAGTATCACCTCTATTATTTCCCTTACTGGCTAGCTCTGTAATAGGAGCTGTGAGAGTAATTACATTCACGTTTAAATGGTCTTTGGTAGAAAGGCTGAGCTCTCCCAGTCTTGTTTTCCATGTTCCTCCCACATACAACTCTTGGGCAATAGGTGGAAGAGGTCTGTTGTTGTTCCTACTCTCTGTCATCCTCTGGTTTTGTCAGGGTTCTTGGTTTTAATCTCAAGAACAATATACTGTCTGGGATTAGATGCAGGTCAGGCTTGCCTTTTTCCCAGCAGTTTAGCTGAGGAGCATTCCAGTATTTACTCTTCCATTGCATTTTGTAAATTAAATGAAACAAGAGACTTAAAACACTGTCAGCATGATAGATACTCTGGCTAGTGGATCCAGGCAATTATTTGGCACCTGAACTTTCAGAAGGCTTACTTGTGTGTGCCAGCAGTGTCCAAGCATCTTTGGTAAATTTTTGTCTCTGATATTTCAACTCCTTACCCTAATGTTTCCTTTAATCCAATGTGTACTCCCATAGGACTGAAGATTTTGTGAGGGGTGGGTTTTAGGGGTTTCTTTTCGGGATGTGTGTGGGAGGAGGGCTTGTAAAAAAATTGGCAGCAGTAGACCAGATAGGGCAATGTGCTGTGACAGTAATTCCACACTTGGGCCATGGCATCCTGCCTGCGGGAAGCACAGATTGACACAGGGACTCTCTCACTGAATCAGTGTTTGGTTTAGCTTTTGTTTGTTTGGCTTGATTTTGTTTACAGTTTTCCAGCCAAGATTTGATTTACTTTGGAGTCTTTAAAACTAAAAGCCCAAGTGACTCTGCTTCCTTTGGGCATGAGGATAAAAAAAAATAAGCATGTGCGTCTGTACACACAATTCCAGCCCCAATTTGCTCAGAAGGAATTTCATGTTGAGTTTGCTTCTATAGGGTCCCTGTGGGGCTGGAGTTTCTAGGTGCAGCTGTTCCCTCCCAGGTGTGCACACCAGAAGCTCCAACCAATTTTTTCCCTATATTCTGTCAACTCTATGAAATTGCCATCCTCTCTTCCAGAGATCTCCAAAGGAGCCCCTTTAGGAAGCCGGGCAGGGTGAGGAGCACACTGGCCAAGCTTTTTTTCTGACAGCAGAGCATGACCCCACGCCTTCCAAGCCTGGGCGATGGGCAGGGTGCCTCTCCTGCGAGCAGGGAAAACACTGGGATCGCCAGGCAGGGGGAGGAGTGCTCAGCTCCCCTCTCGTGGAGCACAGAGAAACCTCCCCGTTTGGAGGCAGCCGGGCAGCAGATGGCCGGGCTGAGCTGTCAGGGGTGGATCATTTCTCTGGCTGCTCTGGGCGCTGATACCCATGCTGGAGAGGAGCCCCTCCCTCAACTTGCTCCATCTTCTTTATGCCCTGATTTTTTTGCAGCTGCTGCTAAAGATCACAGGCAACTTGAGCTGCAGCCTCAGTGGTACTCTTGTGGATTGCCTGACGCTGTTCCTCCCCTTTGACACGGATGTGCTGGGTCGTGTCTTTCCCTGTGCTCCAGATTTCCTTTTGTATATGCAACATACGATTAAAACTTTCAACCACAGTTGCAATTCAGCTTTGACCTCCTTTCTAATCTTTGCAAAAAAAGATAGGGACCTCTGACAACAACCCTGTGGTTTCAGAGCGTAGCCAGGGGTAAGACTAAGAATTGCACTGGGCTCTCTAAAAATCATCTGTATCCATGTGGGATGTACCATGTATATGAGCAAGTGCTATTCTGCCACTGCCCCACTGCAGCTATCCAAATTGCTTTGCTCACTGAGGGGCAACTGCAAAGGGATGTTTTGACAAGTGAGGGAAACTGTATCTCAATTTTATGAAATATTAATGGTGCTGGTCAAGTTGGCATCGGAGAAGTTTTATGGTTTTAGAGTTCTTTGAGGTACCTTTTCTGATTGCAGTTGGTTTCTGCAATACTTTCCCTTGGTTAGTGAGCTGTATGGAAGCTGCTTGTGCTGTACGTCAGGAAGTGGTTGAGATGTGGTGAGAGTCGTGGCCCATGGTCTCACACATTTTTTTGTAAGTTGTTTCTAGGACTCCCAATTTATCTGAAAGCAAGAGGGTTGGTTTTCCTTTGGGTATGTCCTCTGAGACAGAATGTGTCCGTGTGCCAGTTCAACCTCCTTGGGAATGCTCCAGTTTGTAGAGAAAAGGACATGACTGGCCTAATGCTGCCTCCACTGGTTGAGTGGTTTTGCATGTCTCAGTGATGCTGAGAACCTCTGGAGAAGAGATACATCTGTCTCCTCAGCTCAGTGATTTCCTTCCTGCCTCCTTCCCACTTACAAAAGGGTTTTTGGAGGTTCTCAGCTGCAGCAGAGGCTCTGTAGGACTTGCCATACCTGCAAGTGTATTGCTGTCCTACTAGTGAGCTTGAAAAAGGGTATTTAACAGACTCTATCCAGGTTATTCCATTCCTGGATCCAGTCTGTCTGATTCTTGGGTTTGAATTTTGCAAGTAATTCTAAACAGTCAGTCCTGGGCATTTCTGCTTTGCACAGGGAAGAACCCCAAGGGCAGGGTTCTCACAGATTGCTGTGCTCCCTGCAGATTTTTTTCTCCAAACCAAGAGAGCTTTCTCAGAAACTTTTTCAAAGGGAAATAATAGAGATGGGCTAAGTGAAACTAACTTTAGGTGTGGCAGATAGGCTGAAGACGAGCACCCTACATTTGTCTGGAGGAAAGAGGTCGGTTCCCATTAAGAGGGAAAATATAAATTGGGTAAGATTGAGAGTGATTGGGAATGCCTTGAGACATCTGTTTCCCATCTCTGGTTCTCATTTCTGTCCTTATTCAAAGCGACAAATGCACAGTAGCTGTCTTTGAAAATTGATGGGGGTAGGAACTCAAAAGTACTCTTAAGAACAGAGCTTGTAATGCATTGAACACCGGGTGGATGGCGGAAATTTCTAGTGTTAGCCACTTATGTGAAAGTCAAACTAAAACCAAATTGGTTAAATCAACAGAGCCAATCCCTAGGGGGAAAGAGAGTTACATAGGCAAAGATTTCAAATGATCTTCTGGAATTAAACGGCTTCCTGGATCAGTTTTCTTTGAGAGCAGCCAAAATGATAGAGCAAGATAAGTGAACTCATGCAAGTGGTAAAAGGATCTGTCTGATCCATGCCTTCCTGCTTTTTTTTAGGTAGAAGAAAAATAGGAGCAGATAAAACCTTTTTACTTTTGTGGTTTTTTCCTGGCAATCCTTGTTATCCTCTAGTTATTCAGGATCCTAGGGAAACTGCTTTTTCAGTCAATTTTATTGGAAATAGCCAGAACCTCTGTATTTAATTTGATGAAATTATCTTCTGCCTTGAGCTCTGACAGAGTTGAAGAACTGATCTGGGGGGGGCTGAAACTTAAATGCTGTCTGAGAGCTTAAAACTGTTTCTGTTCTTGAAGACAATCAAAGCTGCCTTTCTTTCTTCTTTTTTTGGGGTTGTTTTTTGGGGGTGGGGTTTATTTGTTTGGGGGTTTTATTTGTTTGGTTTTGAGGGATTTTTTGTTTGTTTTTTGGTTGGTTGGTTGGTTTTTGGTTTTTTGGTTTAATCTAATGGCTTCTGTAAATATATGACATTTAAGATGTGTGATCAAATAGCACTCTTAGAAAGTCTGTAAAGGCAATCTATTTTTGCCCTCTTTCCCAAATCGCAGTCCTTCCTCCAAGTTGGGTCTTGAGGTATTTGAGAAAGACACTGTGAATGCACAGCTGCTTTAGGGAGGTGTACTATGTACTGAATATCTCACTTTAAAAAAGGATATTTGATGTAGCTTTTACCCTAAAATTACTACTTGAGGCAGTTCTGAGGCATTTCATAGAAGTCAGTTGTCCCTTTCTGTTGAACTTCGTCAGCATAGTGGACTTTTTCAAGTTCCATTTCTTTGGCTGCTGCTATTAGTGGGGGTGAAACCATGACATTTGGGAACGCTGATGCTTTGCTTGTGTCGTGCAGAAAGCAGCAAACTCCAGGCTGCAGAGGACACTCAGTCCAGGTACACTGAAGCATCTGTTGTTAAATCCAACCCGAGGGCTGCTAACAGCCATGTGGTGAGAGATCTCTGGGAGGTCAGCTTGTGTTTGACGTCAGAAGGAAGAAGGCTGGTGAGGAGAGATCTGCAGGGTGGGAGCATCAACTTCTCTCTGCTCAAGGAGGAAGGGAAATGCTGCCAGGTGGACATGGCTTGAGGCATCTGTTCCTTCATTCTCGCAGTCACTGCCCAGTCATGGTCCTTGCAATGAACTCCAGTCTCTAACAAATGTGTAAAACCCCTGTCTAATAGCTAACTTCTTGTTGACTTTTAATGGTCTTTCTTCAGCTGGATCACACTCCCCTACCTCTTTGTTAAAATATAATAGCTTTTGTAGAAGTTAGCAATTTCTCAGGGAAATGCAATTCTGTAGCGCTGGCGCCGTTCCATTAATCATATAGAGTAATCTGCTTGTGCCAAAAACCTATCAAGTGGAGCTGCCTTTTTGAGAGCTGGTGGGAATGTGTACCCAGTGGTGTTCTTGCTGGCATATGGACTTCCCGTGTGTGCAAGAATGGCTGGGGCATGGGGGGGTCCCCTTTTGCTGTGCTCAGGGTACACAACTCGAGCAGGCTGAGTGAGCCTGGCAGGACTCAGGACTCAAAGTCATATGGACAGATCTCCAGGAAGTTTAATATTTAGGGACACATGGCCTCCCCAGCCCTTTCTCATTCCCTCCCCTGAAATGTTGAGCATCTAGAATAAAGGCTTAAGTCTCATTAAAATATAGACAGGAGTTCTTTTAACCTTAAGCTCCATCAGTGGTCCATCAGTGCATGTTAGATGGTGACATTTACTCTCAGTGCCAGATGAGGGTAAGAAATATCTGCTTCCTTGGGTTGTATGAGGAACTCTTGGGAGCGAAAGTAGGACTTCATGTGACCCAGCTCAAAAATGAGAAAGATCCTTTTAATAGTAATGTTTATGAAGAGCTCGAGTGTTCAGCTTGATCATCTGGGAGACTACAGAGGAGGGAGTACTGTGTCCTGACTCCTTTTTGAAGGTGCACTCACATTTGGGATGATCCTTGTGTGGCAGGGTCCAAGCCACGTGTGTTAGGTGGGCTGTGCTGAGGTCCTGCCAGAGCCACCAATGGAGGAACAGGCAGAAAGTGGCAGCGCCTCTGGGGATGGAGGAAGAGGAGAGTAGGGACCACAAGAGTATGGGAAACACAGCAGCAAAGTGGGGAGGAGGTGATCAGCTATGGAAAGTCTCAAGGCACTGAACCAGGGCATGGAAAATTACTTTAGAAGTAGAGGGGAGCAGGGCTTGGCAATGAGAGATGTGAGAGGCGAATGGAAATTTGAAGAAAACGGTCTCCACATCAAATGGGAAGAGCTGGAAGGGAGCTAGACACAAGGCACTGCCCATTGGGATAGAAAGAGGATGAGCTGCTGTCCTGCTTAGATCATTCTTCCAGCTTAGAAAGAAATAACTGTCTGTGTATAACATGGAATCCCGTGGTGTTGCAATGAGATTGCCATGTTTTGGGAATGTGAATGATGGAGCTGCACCCAACCACAGCTGACAGTTTTCCTTCAGGTGCTGTCTGTCTCTATGTTGTGTTTGTCAGAGTTGCTTGGTGCACCAGGTGCTCCTGGACACGGCAAACTACATTAAGTGTGTGTGACTTGTTTCCTAGATCCCAGACGTTTCACAGCTACCTGGAGGACATCATCAACTACCGCTGGGAGCTGGAGGAAGGGAAGCCCAACCCTCTGCGGGAGTGCACTTTCCAGGAGCTGCCGCTGCGCACGCGGGTGGAGATCCTGCACCGCCTCTGCGACTATCGCCTGGACGCGGACGATGTCTTCGACCTCCTCAAGGTGCTTTGGGCAGCAGGGATCAGGGAAACTGTGGCCACAGGAGCTGGGACAGATCAGTGAATCTTCCTGGATGAGAAGGGGTCTCAGTGGGTCAGCAGTTCCCTTTCATCTCCTCTGCCTTGCACAGGCTTGCTCAGGACTTGGGCCCTTGTCCTGTGTGGATGTGCTCATAAAATGGGAGTCACTAAGTAAATTGGCTTCATTGGTGACTCTTCCTGCAAAGAGTGAATTTGGAGATGCTTTAATGGTAATGGCAGGGCTGAGAGACTGCTGCCTTGCTGAGGGATGCTGTGAGATGAAACGATGGGGATGAAGTTACTGGGGGAGCTGGGGGAGGGTAGAGGAGGGGAGGGGGAGGGAGCTTCTCAGGGCTGTGCGTGACTGTCGCCAGCACTAATTAGACCTTCCCTGTCAGGAGCACCAGAGATGAAATGTTAAAACGAGAGAGGCCATTCAAATTAGAGATGCCAATCTAAATCCCTCCCTGGACAGAGAGCGAACGTCGCCTTCCCCCTGGAGTAACATTTTCCCAGCTCGGCCGGGAGGAGCAGCTGTACTGCTGCTGTGGCATGGTGGGAGGGAAGGAGGGAGGTGTTTACGGAGGGGTGTCATCATGTTTTGTGTGACAATGTGGCCGCTTTTCAACTTGTCACCGTCTGGCGGGGGCTCCCGGTGGGCGCAGGGTCTGGACGCCGACAGCCTCCGCGTGGAGCCGCTGGGCGAGGACAGCAGCGGCGCCCTGTACTGGTACTTCTACGGCACTCGGATGTACAAGGAGGACCCTGTGCAGGGCAAACCCAACGGAGAGCTGGCTCCAGACAGGTAACCAGCCACACAGCCCCCTCCCCGAGTCTGGGTGTGAGGGCCAGGGGGGCTGGAGGGGCTCCGCCTGACTGCTGTTGTGTCGGGGGGGGGCTGCGAGGGGCAGCAGGGCGGGCCGGAGTTGCCAAGCAGACTGGGAGCTGCCCCTTTGTGTCCTGCAGCCTTTGTGGCACCGGCAGAGCCTGCTGTGGGAGCGATGCTGCCTGCCCCACCGCATTCCTGCCTGTCTGCCCCGCACCGTTCCCAGAGCAGGCTCCCAGCCAGTGGGAATCCCTCCTCTCCCCTCCCCGTCCTCTTGTTGCTCTGATTTAATCCCTCCTTTGCTGGGTTCCTAGCAGCTGTTCTGATTTCCGTGCCCTTCTCCCGTCCTGCCAGCCTCGGCTCCCTTGCTCAGCAGATATTTCATGGTGTTTTTGCCATTTTTCAGGGGATGTGGGGGGCAGACAAACACCCCAAATGTTCCTGGGAAAACAGGCAAGAGACGAGGGCGACCTCCAAAGCGGAAAAAACTACTGGAGGAAAATTTGCTGAGGTATGGAAGGGTTCTTCCTGCAACAGACGTAAAATGCATACATGCCCAGAGGGAAGTATAATGTATTTCTGGGGTTCCCCCAATAAATATGTATATACCATGCAGCCATAACTTCAATGCAGCTCTGAAGTGAAGCAAGCTCGGACTTGGTGGATGCTTTGATCACTCTCCAAAGCAAATTCTGATTGAGTTGGAAGTTTGGTGGAACAGTGGGCATCACTCTTCCAACCACCTTGCTTCAAATGCAGTTCCACCGTGCTGTGCTAGGGAATTTGCTCCTGAGAAAGAATACTCTCATTGTATGGCTTGAAGCCAGAAATCCTCACTGCTTGAGTCCATATAGATTTTGGGATGCTTCCCATATGAACTGAAATACTGTACTTGCCAAACTTTAGCCTGCGTCCGTCACTTATAAAAACTTTACAAAGCTATGATAAATATATATGTGAAAATATATATCAAATGTGTGTTCTGCACAGTGTTCTTCACACGGTTTTGCTGTGTACTGAATAATTGCAGTGTTCCCTATTCTTCTCCTCAGAAACAACTGCATTTCAGTGATGTGAAGTAATGTACTTATTGTATCACTCCTTCTCTTTCTTTTTTGATAGGGAGAAGGCAGAAGAAAACTTGCTTATCCATGAGACTCAGATAAGAAATGGTAAAGAGATTTTGCAGTATCAGGGTTGATACCACCAGCTAATACAGCTCCTAAATTATCAAAGCCCCGAGAGATGCCTGCAGCAACCCAGCCTTTCTCAGGAAAGGAAGAGTCTTTCTGCTGGTGGTTGAGGCCAAGTTTGGAAGGAGGGATTTGTTACAGAATGCCTGGCAGTTGGGAGCCTGGGCACCTGCAGGCTTCCTATTTTGTGTGGCTGAGTTTGGGATGAAGAAACCTAACCTACTGGGATACACTAGAATGTGAGGGCTCACCTAAAAAAGCAGGCTGTGAATGATCCTCAGTCCTCCAGGGGTGAGGTAAACACACACCCCTCTTGTTAGCAGGTGTGTTTTTCTGATGGGGAAGAGAGTGGAGTCAGTGATGCCAAGATAGGGAAGGAAGAGCCTTTTTGATCCTCCTCACTTTTCCTTCCTTGTGGCCGTTGGGTGGCTGAGCATGGTAAACAATGTCTGGGGGGTGCCCACCTAAGGGTTAACAAGCAAAAAGCGAGTTAGCAACACGATGTGAAAGTGAGTTCAAGGGAGCTGGGACTCATTTGTCACACACGGGTATCCACTGGCTCCCACAAAACCCAGGCACTCAGCCTGCCTGTTGCCTCACAATAAAAGGCAAGGGTGGCATTGTCTTTCCCATGCCTCCTTCCCTTTGCCCTTTGTCTTCAGATTTCCTGGCGACCACTCCGGCTGCTCCGAGCAGAGCTGGAGCGATGCGTGTGAGGCGCTGGGGTTTTTATCAGATCATTGTCTTCCAGCAAATTGTGTCACTTCAGCTGCAGAGTAATCTTCTGCTGGCACAAAGCAATGCCTTAGTCCTGTTTGCTATTGAAATGAGTCGTCCTAGGCAGCTGGCAAGGGAGTGAGAAACAAGGATGCAGGCTCTGGGGGCAGGAGGCAGGTAAGCTCCCCGCTGCAGTTGGGCAAGGGAGGGCTTTGCAGAGCCAGAGCTGCACAATCAGCACATGGCTGGACCTTTGCTGTCTGTTACCAGTGCCCAGTGCAGTCACTTGAGCTGAAGCCCAGGGCTAAGCTCCAGGCTGGCCTGTGACCTCACTCTGTGCCACTGCCACCCTACCCGGGCAGAGGGGAGGTGGCTGCAGGAAGCCTGCAGATTTCCAGTCTTCCCTAGGACAACCTGACAGTTGCAGCTCAGAGCCACAAAGGGCCCAGAGCCAGGTTCAGGTTCTTCTCCTTTATGCTTTTCATTGTTAGTGTGCTTGATGGTGTGGTCAGAAGGTGCATGACATCTGCCAGTGGTGCTGGTGACCGTTGGTGTTTTTTCTGGGAGCCAGTGGTCAGCCCTAGAAAAGTCTAGAAGGAGCTGAGAACCCCTCAGCCTGCAGGTGTTTGATCCAAGACTTCCCCCACTCCAAAAAAAAAAAAAAAAAAGGCCACAACCTTTTTTACTTAGAGAGCATCCTGGGGCAAAAGCATGCAAGTTGCAACCCATGAGGCTTCCCTGCTCTGTGTAAACATTTGTGGAGCAGGAACCACATTCCCCCTCTCCAGGTGGGTGTTCCAACCACAGTGCAAGAGAGCCCTTCCTTCGCAATTAATATTCAAATGTTTCACACAAGGTGGAACAGTTCTCAAAGTGTCTTGGTGGTTGGGACATGCTTCAGAGCAGTGGGTGATCTGCTTCAATCCCACTCTGGATCGAGCAGGGATGGGATGTGAACTTTTGGAACTTCCCCCTCATCTGGCAGCCCGATGAACCCTGTCCTTCGCTTCCTCTTCTGCTCTTTCATGTGCCTGCAAACAAAATGTTTCATTTGCGGGGAACAGGAGGATTTTTTCACTGCAGAAATGTTTTGCAGTGCTTTTAAAAAAAAAAAAGAAAGAAGACTTATTTCAAATTACATTATTTTTTGATGGCTTTATTCTGCTGCCAGACTAAATCAGACACTTGCATTTCCCTATGTCCTGCTCTGGCTAACAGCCTCCATTACAAGAAACAAATTAAATTCTTTTCTGCAGTCTGCCATAACTGGAAAGTGGGCTTGCTACAGGGATGTCGCAGTACCCACGTGTTGCCATGTGCCACCATTATTTCCTCACCTGTGTGCTCCCTGTGTGTCTTGGCATCACTCTCAGTTGTCACTAGGAGAGGCAGCAGTGCTTTTGGTGCATGAAGAGAGCTTTGGGCCTATAGCAAAGGGAATGTTTTCCATAGCAGTGGCCACTGCCAGTGTCTTTTGCTCTTCCTGAGCCCTGAGGAGAGAAGAGAAGGGATGGAGAGGAGTTGTTAGTCATAACTGCTGTGGAGATAACATCCTTTCATGTTTTTGAAGGGTCCCAAGGGCCTGGCCGTGGGACATGGTGGCTGCTGTGCCAGACGGAAGAGGAGTGGAGGCAGGTCACAGAGAGCTTCAGAGAGAGGACTTCCCTTAGAGAGAGGCAGCTCTACAAACTCTTGAGTGAAGACTTCCTGCCGGAGATCTGCAACATGATTGCACAGAAGGTGAGGAGACATGACATCCTGTTTACCTCCCTTTGACCGCTTCCAAGAGCATGGACACTTGCTGAGTGAAGGAGAGCTAAACCCAACAGTCTGTCACCCTGTTCTTCTCCCCACACCTCCAGCCAGCAAGCCTCGTGGATGTGGGGGCTGTTGAGCTTGTGAATGGGGGGACAACTCTTCCCCCACGCTGTGGCAGGGCTGGAGTTGGTGCTCGAGGATGTGGTTCGTGATTTCACAGCAGCATAGGTAGGATGGCTGAAGGGGTTACTGTCTTCAGCCATGCTCTGTGTCCCTTTCCTGCTCGCAGGGGATCTCTGTGCTTTTGAACTGCTGCGATTTACAGCCTGGCTTTTCTATGCAAACTGCCCGTGATTCCACTTTTACTGCCGTTTCTCTGCTGGCTCTGCTGAGGGAGCACTGGCTGCTTAGCTGTCCTAGCTAAGTGTGCTTTGAGCTGGTATGTCAGAGCCCCAAAACTCTGAAGGTTATTGTCCATCAACGGAATGTTTTCAGGTGGGACAGATCTGGAAAGGGATCCTTCGGCTAGATGGCTTTGTAAAACAGGCTCTGCAGGCAGCGTGGTGTTCTTGGATTGAGTTCTGTTTGCTTGTTTGCTACCCTTGTAAAGCTAATAGGGATTTCATGGTCACTTCTAGCCCTCAGAGTTTCTCCTGCCAGTGTCACCGATGTGCCCTAATTTCCTCCACTCTCTTTTTCCTTCCCTCAATTCTCAACCCTGTTTCAGGAGAAGCGTCTGCAGCGGACAGAGTTTTCTCCCAGGTGGATGTCTGACCATCAGCCCATCAAACCAATCAAGCAGGAGGTGAGGGGGGGTGCGAGGGGGAGGAAGACGGAGGGAGGCGAGAGCAGATGCCTCCTGGGGGAGAAAATAAACCGCAGCATCGCTATTCAGGGGGAAGGAGCCGCTTGAAAGTGCTTGTGCTGAAAGAGAGATGGGTGGTAATGCCCGTCAAAGGCAGGCTGACACCCGGGGTTTGTGTGGCGAGCAGGGAGGTGCTGCCCTCTGGATCGCAGAGGTAACCGGCCTCGCCGCAGAGCCCGGTGCAGCTGCATATGGAAATCTGCGCTCAGCCTGGGGAATTCCACTTCAATGAAAGTGCTGGCACATTCGAGGCAGTTCAAAGAAAAGTTGAAGAAGGATGAGAGGGTTAGAAGAACCGGCTTACAAAGGGAAATGACAGAAATTCAGCCAAGGGGAAAACGTGAGGCTGCAAACACATGAGGGTGTGGATAGCGCCGAGGGAGAGAATGACTGATGCAGTATGGAGCTGAGCTAGGAGGGGGTCAGCTGGAAATGGAAGTCACAATTTAGGCTGCTTAAAGAAATGCTTATCAAACTGCAGCCTTGTGGGCTCAAATGGCACTTTCCATGCCTCCTCACCCTCATCTCCTCTCCACCCCACCAGGGTAACAGCACTGCTGCTGCTTGCGGGTCTGTGCAGTGAACCAGACCCAGGGAAATGACTGGAGTTAAATATAACCTTTTTCTTTGGTCGGGGTTATTTTTAACGTAGATCAGTTTTCCGATCCAGTTCACCACACAGCCCCTAACAGTCACGCTGGCACAGCCGGGGACACGGGGCTGTGGAGATGGGGGGTCTTTGAACTGGCAACTGCTACCCAAAGCAATCGGTCAGACAGCACAGGATTAGCTTCAGAGGAAAAAATTGTCTCGATTCTATCAGGTTGTGGCATAATCTCTCACTGTAGATGTAAGGAAAATGTAGTTACCTGGTGTTTTGTCAAACCCTGGGAAATTAAGCTGCAGGGAATATGCTGTGTGAGCCAGAGTCAGGGGTTCCCCCAAAACAAAGGAGAAAGTACAGTTCCCCCTGCAATAAAAGTAATTACTTAGAACAGATAAATAAAAGGAAGGAAGAACCTCTCATCATGCTGCAGATAAAAGCCTGCCAAGAGGAAAATAAGACCCCAGTGATGGTCAGTTTGGGGCCAGAATTGCTCTCTGCAAAACCCACCATGCAGGAAGCACAGGGACACGTGTTTGTTCACAGGCAACAGAAATCCCAGAGGAGGAGGGGAGTGGGAAACACATGGAGCCTGAATGATGCTAATCAGTACCGCAGGTGCTCCAGGTCTGCAGCAGCAGAGGGCTGTTAATTGCTGCCTGTGGGCCACTGAAACGTTTCCAGTGAGCAGGGGGCCCTCCTGGCACCCGCAGCGCCGGGACACGGGGAGCCAGCCAGCACCACCGTGGTGATGCTCACGCTGCTCCCCAGCAGGATGTGGCACTCATCCCTGCCGTGGGGCAGCCAGGGAAGGTGCCAGCTCATCTGATGGTTTGTTCACCAAGCCAGGGTGGGCGGCAGGCGAGCCTGGGGGAGCAAACCTCAGCCCCGTGCAGGTGACCCCTTTCTCCTGGCTGCTGCTGGAGTTGGAGATGCAACTGCTGCACGGGCTCCTGATCCTGCGGGGGATTTCTCAACAGGTGGTTCAGATTAGCTCCTCATTAAGAGCGGCCTGAGCAGCACCCTCATTAGGAGAGCTCTGCGGAAACCTGAGCGGGGAAGGGCTGGCGGACGAGGGCTTGGGGCACTCAGGGCACCCGCGCCTTCTGGCCTTCTGCCCCTGAAGTCTGATACCCGCTGTCTGGAGAGCAAAGCAAAAGGCAGAAGTTTGGCCCTTTCCGAGTGGCAGGGTCAGGGGAAGGCGGTGATGTTGTGTCCTGGAGTGCTCTCTGCCGGAGGGAAGGGGGTGGTGATGCCTTGGCCGCACTGGTTTTAACCTCCGAGTGGGGAGGAAGCTGGAGAAACGTCCTTTTGCCACCTCCAGGGTCAGGAAGGAAGTTTAACTTGTGTTTGGTTCTTGCTTTTATGGTTCCAATAAGCGTCTGCTTCCACCAATCCAGTAGGAGTTTACTGGTTCATGTTGGCATTTTTTTTAACCCCAAGTTGAGCACACTCATCCCCAATGGACTTGAGTAGGACACTGGGCAGAGGGTCCCTCTGAAAATCAGGTTGTTTGTGTGTCTGAAGTGTCTCTAAGGGGGCATGCAGCATTGTTGCTGTCCTGCAAGTGCTGCAGGGAACGATTTGTGGGTGTCTGCTGCAGTCCTTGGGGCTCGCTACACTGTGTTTGTGGTTCCTCCTTTTCCCTTTCCTTCGCTTTCTACATCTGGTAGGATGACACCCTCTTCTTTGTTTAAAAGTGTCACCTTGCTTTGTTGATGCCATATTTGTGGTGGGCTGGTCTGGAGCTGTGGATCCTGTGTTGTGCCATTAAAGCCTAGGGTGCTGAATGAGCCCTGCAGGCTTGGAGAGCTCCTGGTGTGAGCTCTGCAGCTTGGATGTTGTGTTCCTGTTTCCACAGGACAGGAATGGTGGAAGTTGTGCTAATCCAGGGAAAGGGAAGGTCTCACCTGTGTACCAACAAAGAAAGAAATCAATGTTTCATACAGGCTGGCTTAGATGGTTGGAGAATGTAAAGGCTGATGGTCACATCCTCATTAAAATGTCTTGGCATACCAAGTTTGGTGGTTGATTCCTGCTCACCTCTTTCTCTTACCTGGCTCTTTTGGTTTCTACTGCAATTTAAAGATTTATCAAGAAAGTTAGAGGAAAACTGTTTGAAAACTGGTCAGGACCAGGTCTGAAAGGAAGTTGTTTGCAGCTCATGAGTAGCAAATCAGATGGTAGAGCCTTAGAGAAAGGGATAGAAAAAGAATCAGAAGTGGAAATGTAGAACCCAGTTCTCTAGGTTCTTGGCCTCATGTACTTGTCATGGCACAGTCCTGGGCATCCTGGTCTTTGGATATTGGCCAGGGAGGAAAGGTGTGACAGACAACTGGAAGAATAATTCTAGGGAGCTGAAAGGATTGCTTTATAAAGAAACATTTAATCTTACTCTAGAAATGTGGGAGTGTTGTCTAAATGTCTGAGGAAGTCCATAAGGTAAAGGCTAGAATGTGGATATGGTCCTAGTTTTGTCAAGAGTCCCATCACCCTGTCTTGGACACTTCTCTGTGACTATTGGTGGTTGAAGCAAAATTCTTTTAATCTATTGTTGTTGCTGGAGACATGGAGATGATGCATTGTGCTCATCTACAGAAAAATGGGATTTTGTAGGGCAGCACAGGGATGTGTTGGGGAAGGGGAGGCAGAGGGGGAATGCATGTGCAGTGAAACTGGACAACATTTCTGGGCGTTCATCAAAACAGCCCCAGGTTCCATTCCTGGGCAATGAAACAAGGACAAAATAGTAATCGTGGTGCCAGATTTTTTTTTTTTCCTGGGGATTAATAATGGGCCTGGAGAAGTTGATGGTCTGAGCAGCAGCCAGCGGACCCCGGCTGATTGCTAATCCTCAGGAAATGCCTTCTGCCTAAGTGGTGGTTGCTGGTTATTCCCTGAAAATGAAGTTGGAACAAACTGTATGTACATTGTTCTTTTCTGGTTGATATTCCCTGCTGATAAGGCACACATATCTTGGTCAAAGGGGTGGGAGTGGCTGGTGGATGATTGATACATTTGTCTTATAATTACATTAAGGTAATAAAGATAATTCCAAACTTCCATATACATACCTCATACCTTATTGGAGAAATAGGAGCGTGCAGTCTCTGGTCTGGGAAGTCTTAAGTAGGATCAAACACAGCCTTGCAGCCTGCTGGCAGTGGGGAGGTGAGAAAGTGGGGCAATAAAGAGCCAGGTGTCCTTGAATGAGAGAGCTGGTTTTGGGACCCAGCAGGAAAACTGTCCAAACAAACAAATGAGAGCCAGTTCAGGGGAGATTAGCACACAGAAATTTTGAACAGGAAAGGAAAACATTCCGAACGATACCTTGATGCAAGGCTGTACCAGATTCTTTTCCTGTTGAAGTATTCTGTGTTTACAGCAGAGACAGGTTTGGCAAAGTAGTCCTTTCTTCTCACACTTGCACTCGGAGCTCTGTTAGCTGGAAGAGGTAGAGGTGTTGTGTAAGGGTGTCAACAGCCTGAGTCTTTTGCCCAGAAGGGAAGAGAAACACACACGGTGCATCCCTGACAGAATGGCAGCTTGTCTAACCCATCGCTTCTCCTTCCATTGTCCTTGCATCAGTAGGATTTCATTGCTTGACAAATAACTTCCCTTTCCATGTTGCTTTTCATCTAGGAAATCATTCATACAAATCCTTTTATTTCCCCTTTTTTTTCCTCCCAGTCATTCATTGTAGGCGTGCTTTAATACTTCCTCAAAGTAAACCTGCCTCTGCTCAGCTTTCAATAAGCCAGTGCATTACAGTTTTTGGTGCTCCCTTCTGTTACAGGTGAACCCCAATGTGCTGAGCTCCATGGAAAAGCAGAGGCGCAGAGAGGAAGAGGAGGAGCGCCAGATCCTTATAGCAGTGCAGAAGAGGGAGCAGGAGCAGCTGCTAAAGGAAGAGAGGAAGAGGGAGATGGAGGAGAAGGTCAAAGCAGTGGAAGGTAATGTGTGGAGCAGGAGTGGAAGCTTTCAAAGCCAAGACTGAGATCTTGAATTAAAGTCTGCCATTTGCATCCCTCCCCTGCCAGATTTGCTAATGAGAATATCTTTTCTTTCAGTTACCTCTGATAAATTCATCTGACTTTAGCTTCTTTTCCTTTGTCTGTCCTCTTGTGTTGGTGGCTGTTCCCTAGTGCATCTTTTGACTGTGTTGTCTTCTTCAAATCATGCAATTTTCTCCATTGCCCCAGCTGTCCATTTTGTTTTCCTGCTATTCATGTTGTTTCTCAGCTCTGTCTCCTCACTTGCCTCCTCATGATTTCCCTGCATGCAGGATTAGCTGGCTTTGCTCTCATTGAATAGCATTTGGTTCTTTTGGCCCAATGCATGATGAAAGAAGAATTCCCTTTGAGGAGAAAGGGAACAGGATAACATGGGAGTAGCAAGAGTAGTATTTTTATATTGTTACTGGAGTTATCAATTGAAGAATTAAAGATGAAGGGACCACACTACACAGAGCACCAGAGGTGGCAATTTCAGGTGTTGGTCTAAAATTTTTGTGGTTATTAAATTAAATGCTGATTTGAGCTGTTCTGCAACAAACAGGCATGTTGTGTTTAATACATCAGATCAATGCACAGGCAGCAGGCGGTTAGCCAGGACATGTAGGTGTGAGTGTCAGAGCAAGGTCATTTCTCACCACCTTCTCTCTGTTGGCCTCCCTTATGGGGATTCCTTTAGCTGCTGCTTTAGCCACAGTGACTGGCTGGACTGTTGTAGTTCTAGGAAAAGGCTGAACACCCTCAGCAAACTGTGGCAATGTGTGGCAGTGTCAGTATCATGAGTGCCAAAGTGGATAAAGAGTCAGAAAAGGGAAAAAAAAAAAATTAAGTTCATGCAAACCTTGTAAACTTTCCAAAATGAAACAGTTTGCTACCAGATGTTTGGTAGGAGGCCAGATGTTATCTAAGAATAGCTTCTTTTACCTGCTTACCTTTCTAACCTTTAGAAAATCCAATTACTTCCTTGGCCTTCATGTATTCCTGGTTGCTAGTCCTAGCTAATCAGATGCTTTAAATTGAGACTCATCCAGCTTCCATATCTGCCACAGATACCTGTTTCCCTTGGCAAATTGCATATTCTCTGTGGTTTAATGCTTCATCTCTATAGACAAAATTAGCCTTGAAGTTCCACAAGAGCAGCAAAGATAAATGTTCCTGTAAAATTGGTTTGGTATAAACCACTTCCTTTTCTGTGTAAATGCAATCACTTCATCATCTGATTCAAAGGCACCAGAGCCACTCTGGGCATGGGGTTGAGCAGTAACCTCTTTTAAGCCAAGTTAGCCTACATTCATGCTTTTATTG
Source organism: Entomyzon cyanotis (assembly GCA_024500445.1). NCBI lineage: Eukaryota > Metazoa > Chordata > Aves > Passeriformes > Meliphagidae > Entomyzon > Entomyzon cyanotis. Next base: position 10,240,063 of record JAKEPQ010000309.1, read on the forward strand.
GCAGAGATGCTTTTCTTTTGGTTTGTGCCATTTCTTTCAGTTTAGTTTAAACTCTTCCTTAGTCCATTTAGGCTAAGTCAGGAGAAGTCTCCTTCTAAGCTGGTTCAAAAGCTGTTTGCAAAGGTTATGTTACTTGTTCAATTAAATCATGACAGTATTTTTATCCTTAGAAACAGCAGCAATCCAGGTATAACTGGCTTTTTAATGATCTTTTCTTAGTGCCAAGCACACCCACCACTAGCATTTTCTGTCATGACAGTTCTTATGATGGAGAGAAAGTGATTTGAAAGTGACGTAATTTGTTTTACTTGGTTCAGACTTGTGAAAACTGGACATCTGTCAACAGAAATTTTAGGGTATCAAAATTTCCTTCTAATTTTCAGTCCATTTGGGATATGTTTGCAATTGGGTGTTGGACTTCTGGTCACACAATGTTATAATAGGTGCTGTTAGATTCTGTAGGACACCTTAGATCCAAGTCCTATACTTCCAACTTCCCTGAGCCTTCTAACAGGAAATTTGGGCTTTCTTTTACCAGTCTTTGACATATCTGGCCATGGATGTCCCTACAAACACTCACCTTGTAGCTATTCCTGCTTTTCTTGTGCTCTCAACCCCCATCCCAAGTTTGGGTTTGACTGACAGAGTAAGACAGTAAATTAATATTTTTCCACCATAGTTGGTACTTCTTGAGTGGTTGGCATTTTCCACAGGAAGAGCCTCTGCTAGAGGGTGTTAGCCAAGTCTCCCCCATCTTTCTTTCACTCTGGGTGCTCCCTGATGTGGCCTGTTTTCTGGTTCCTATGACATCTCTCCCTGAACAAAACTTTCGCAGAATTCTGCTCCTACAGAAGGTTGGTCCAACCACAGGTGCTTTGCAAGTCAAATGAATTCAGATTTCCTATAAGAAAAAGGAAATGATGTTCATAAGAGCCCATAAACTTTCTATTATGAAGCAATCTGTTAGCCAGCTGTCTGGTTGCAAACCACAGGTTATATTACCAGCATTGCTTCTTCCTGTCTCTCACCTCTTTAAACAAAAGCTGTCCCAGTGGCCCTCGTGTGTGGCAGCTTGCTCACTCTGGCTGCCAGCTATGAAGAACTACCTGAGCAACCTTCCAAAGCCAGCCATGGTCATGGAGGATGATAATGACCCAGTTACTCATTGCCACTCAGCTGGTAGAACTTCACCCTTCCCTTGGCACAGATCTTCATCCTGTTCAGTGCAAAACCAGCTGCCTGAGGTGAAGTCCCTAAAGGAAGATAACAACAAGCTAGCTCTTCCCATAGTGCTGATCTCTGCCTAGGGCTGGGTGTTGAACTTCCCTCTTTGTACCACTGGAAGCTGCCTAAGGGAGCATCTGTGTCACAGCAGTGCTTCAAAACCAGTGATTGTAACCAAGGGAGGATGACGAGGCATTTCGATGGTGCACCGTATTCTCACCTCACCTGCTTCTGCTGCTTTTGCTCAAAGAACAAGACCATCTCACTGGAGTTCTTGAGAGCTGCAGGAGCACCTTCTGTTTCCCTGCAAGATGTGGGCAAGGAGTGCTGAATGGCTTTTTATCTCTTCCCACTGCAGAACGAGCCCGGAGGAGGAAACTTCGTGAAGAGAGGGCGTGGCTGCTGGCACAGGGCAAGGAGCTCCCCCCTGAGCTTTACCACTTGGATCCCAGTTCCCCCACCAGGGAAGAGCGAAGGACCAAGGATATGTGAGTATTCAATGGGGCATTGCAGCACACAGGAGTGTTGAAGCAGTGAGTATGGCAAGGAGAGGAGTGTGATCATTCACAGGAAGGCAGAGGGAGAAGTGACATTGGAGAACAGTGAGAGGAGTAAGCTGAGAAACATCTGGTTTAGTCCATATGAGAGGAGTGTTTGTGATGAGGCCTATTTGCCAGCATTATGGCAATGCATGGGTGGAAGAGGAGATGAAGTGCAGAGTGTGTCTTACCTGTCCTCAGTCTGCATATTCACTGTGGTGCTTCCTGTTACAGCTTTGAACTGGATGATGAGTTCACAGCCATGTACAAAGGTTAGTTCCACCTCAGCTTTCCCCCTTTGAATGACTTTCTCAAAGTGAAATATTTCTCTGTGTGTGTGTAACCATTCATCTTTCTCTTGCTACTGCCAGTTCTAGATGTGGTGAAGGCTCACAAGGACTCTTGGCCCTTCTTGGAGCCTGTTGATGAATCATATGCTCCCAACTACTACCAGATCATTAAGGTATGGAAAGTGGCCTAGCCATCTTGATTGATGCACTGGGATGCAGTTTTTTGGAAGTATTTTGAAGTTTTGTGGGCTGTATTACTGTCACAGTCAAACTCCATGATTCTGGCAGTCCCTTCTATCCTTACAAGTCAAGAAAACCAAAGCTGGATGGCTGCCTCTCTGGAGAGCATCCTCTGCTGCCCATGCCCTCTCTGAGCTGCAGCTTTGTAAGCCCCACTATGCCTGCTGTAACTGAAGGGAAGTTTGGTTGTATTTCAGGCCCCCATGGATATCTCTAGCATGGAGAAGAAGTTGAATGGAGGTCAGTACTGCACCAAGGAAGAATTTGTGGGTGATATGAAGACCATGTTCAGGAACTGTCTTAAGTACAACGGTGAAGGCAGTGGTAAGATGCTAAATTTGTCTATTTGCAGTGCTCAGCCAAAGCAAGCAGTGCCCTCTTCCTCCTCACCAGTACTTGATTTGTGCTTCTTTTTCAGAATATTTTTTTCTCATAGTAACTAACACAGACTCTGAAAAGCATTCCAGTCTAGTTAACTCCCAGTGTTTGAGTACCACAGAAAAGTGAGGAGTAAACCAGGCTTGTCCACTGGATGGAAAATGTAGTTTTTAAGTTCCTTGGCTATTGAAGGAACAACATGAGTCTGCAAATAGGAAATCCTGGGTTTAATTGCCATGCCAATTAAAATTCTATGTGTTGCTTAGATAAGAAATCAGTTCCCATATGGTGGGTCATCACTACAGACTGTCTCACCAGCAACACCTTGTGAGAAAGGGAAAACAACATTAAGAACTGATCAGCTTGTTGTTGTTGGCTGCAAGTAAAAGCATACCTGCACTGCCACTGGGAGAGCTCTGTTCCCCAAGGAACTTCAGGGTTAGTTTAGTGGAAACAATTGGGAATTCACTTGCTTCAAGGCCTTGCCACCAACACCTCTCACATGTCTTTTCCTTCCTATCCACTCAACAAAAAGTAAAAGCTCATCTCAGCAGAGCTGTCCAGTGGAAATGATGCAGTGGGGACACTGGTGTTGGCAATAGCTTTCATGTCAGGGTCAGCAAGTGCTTTGGAAACTACACCAATAAATGCGTTTGCTGATTTTCCTCTGTCTTGTGGTCCACAGCAGAGATTTGAACGAGTCCAAGAAAAGCCTCTGAATGTAATCAAATAGCATTGCTGGAAGTTCACATTTCTTCTCTCAGCACTCTTGCTGGCTAACTGTGCAGGTCACACATCTCTGCGAGCAGAGGTGCTGCTCCTCCTAATGTAATTCTTGGCACTAGGCTGGAACACTGAGTTAATGCTGACTCTGCAGGCCCTGCTGCCAGTGGTACTTTGTCATGCCTGTGTGCCTCTCCTCTGCTGGAACTGATGCTGCATTGCTTATGGAGTGTAGGAACCAAAGCCAACTAGTTAGAAACAAAAGTCTTCCTCAGAGAAACTTGGCAGAGGGGAGATGATTTATCTGATGTTGCGTAATTGTTTCTCTCTATGAGGCTCTGACGTTCTTGGTGGTTTTTGACTGCAGAATATACAAAGATGGCTTACAACTTGGAGAGGTGTTTCCACCGAGCAATGATGAAGCACTTCCCTGGGGAAGATGGAGACACGGATGAGGAGTTTTGGATCAGAGAGGATGGGAGACGAGAGAAGAGGAGCCGGCGGACCGGCCGCTCCGGCACAGGCAGTGTCTGGACTCGCTCACGAGACCCAGACGGGCCTGGCAAGAGACAGCAACGCCTGGAAAACGGAGGAAAACCTCCACCATATCGAGCTACTTCCAGGGCTCCTGCTTCTTCCTCCTCTTCCTCTTCCTCCTCCTTCTCCTCGTCGTCTGTGGATGACCCAAGTGGCAACCCACTGCAGACCCCTCGAGAAGTGGGTCCTTCCAATGGGCGAGGCTTCCCCCGCTCCCTGCAGTACGGCGGCATGCCCAGCCCTGTGCCACATCCTGGACAGATGGTAAGGAGCAGCTCCTGCTGTCCTTTGCCCATCAGGCTGAGGGAGGGAGGGAGGTAAAGGGGAATGGAACTTCCAAACTTAGTGCATGCCAGGAGCCTTTTCCCAGAGATGAAGGGTCAGAGCTATGGTTCCTCCAATGAAATTTTTCTGTTCAGAGCTGGTAATTTTAGTCTTTGCCACACTAGGTGGGAGCAATCTCCTAATGTTTCCCATGGCTGGCATGTCCCAGTGTAGGCTTGCACAAACTGGTTCCCCTAGTTCTCTCCTTGGAGAGTTACCCCAGTGTGCAAGGAAAACTGTCACATTTCTTCCCTTAACCTCCAGTTTATGAAGCTGAACAAGCTGGTTTTTTTGTCTCAATTGTTTACAGATGCTTTGTAACTTCGTGCCACCTATGTACTAATGCATTTTGTGCCCTGAGTATTTATAAATTTATAAACTAAATCAAACAAAGGCCACCCTGGACTGCAGTAGTGACTTACCTTTAGCCCAGCATTTCTTCTCTGAATGCCACCTGTTCTGCCTCCCTTCTGGGCTGTTCCTCACCCATCCTTCACTGCCTTTTCCATTTTAGCTAGTGATGGTTTGTGGTGTGATGTATCTGCTGTTCCCCTGAGATCTAGGCTATCCCCTGCCCTTTTAGCTAGAGATCAAACACAATTTTTAGAGTGATTCTTGTGCTGCAGATAGTGGGAGGCAGTAGGAGAGCTGGAGGCATTTTTTGAAGGAAATCCAGCATATTGCCTGTTACCTTCCTGCTTCCATACTCTTGTGGTCCATTCCTCTTCTTGAAGCAAACCCCTGCCCCCTTGAGTCTTCTTGCTTGCCCCCCAGTACTTGGGTGGCAAGTGAGTTTATTGCAGGCTTAATGAGTGGCTGAGGTGGGAGAGAGTGGCTCTGATAAGGGAGCTGTGTCCCCTCGGAGAAGAGAATGTCCAGGTTTTCCACTGCTTGTCCGTGTGGCCACTCCAGCCTTGGCTTCCCCTCACCTGCAGTATTTCTACTGCTTTTCAAGCTTCACAAATTGTTTTCTCTCTCTGCCCCACACCTGTACCCGTCCCCCAGAGACCAGCGGTGCCAGGAACGTTCGGTCCTTTGCGTGGATCCGATCCCACCAAACTGTACGGCTCTCCGCGCGTGCCTGAGCCCCATCCCGGAGACCCAGTGCAGCAGCACCAGCACTTTGCCATGCAGGTAAGGCACTCCTGCCAAGGGCTGCAGCACCCCAGGCCCCCCAGGTGTGATGATGGCCTCACTGAGACCACCCCTCTCTCTCCACAGCCGGCCGTGGGACTGAGCGAGCACCGCGGGCACCGGCTGGGCACTCCGGAGAAGCAGCCGTGCGCGGCACCGGCACACGTGGCAGGGCTGGGTCCCCGAGCGGGCTCTCTGCAGCTGGGGTGCGTGGGTGGCCCCCCGCCCGACGCCGTGTACCCACCAGCCCAGTTCCAGCAGGGCTTCCTCCCTCCACGCCACAACGGGCCCCCCGGCAAGCCGCCCGAGGGCTCCGAGGGGCACATGTACCGACCCTACAAGTACCTGAACCGCGCACACCCGGCCCTGTGGAACGGCAGCCACGGCCCCGCCGGCCAGCCTGCCGTGGGGCCCGAGGAGAAGGCACCCATGGGGCCCTCGCTCCAGCCCCGTGTCCTGGGGCATATGATGGACCCCCGGGCCATGAGGCCACCGCTGCCTCCCGGCCAGTGGAGCGAGCAATCGAATTTCCTACCTCACGGTGTGCCTCCCTCGGGGTACATCCGACCGCCTGGGAAAGCCGCCGGCCAGAGGATGCCGCAGCCGCCGGCCGCTCTGTTTGGGGGACCAGCTCAGGTTCAAAGAGGGTGCCAGGGCGGGGACTCCATGCTGGACAGCCCGGAGATGATCGCCATGCAGCAGCTGTCCTCCCGCGTGTGCCCGCCGGGTGTGCCTTACCACCCTCGCCAGCCGCCCCCGCCGCACCTCCCCGGGCCCTTTCCCCAGCTGGCCCATGCCGCTGGTGGTCAGCCCCCAAACCTGTGGTGGGCAACGGGAGCTCACAGGATCCCACCGGCCAGACCATGGACATGGACAGCAACCAAGGTAACGCCTTGAGTGCCCGCTGGTAGCACTTGACTTTCCCTGCCTGCATCTGTTGCCTCTCAGAAAATAACTCAAATCTTGATTAAATTCTTGTGGGGGGGCACAGTTTTTAAAAGTAAAAGTAAAAGTAAAAGTTTTTAAAAGTAAAAAGTTTTTACTTTTTTTTTTTTAATCCAGATTGGAATATATTTTTTACTCCTGCCATTGCTTAGATTTTTGTAGGACTGTTTTGTTTCAATGTAGCCTGCCAAAGGTTCCCTCTGTCCCAGCTTTACCTGCAAGTTATCAGTTTGCCACGGGGTGCAAATGCAAAGCATAGGCTGTGATGCTTCTAGAGCTCACCTGGAGTTAATATAAAAATTGGATCTGCAGAGGGTTAGGTAAAGAGAGGAGATGTTATGTGAATAACTGTCTTAAATATACTCCTTTGAGTGTGTGTCAGTATGGCTTCTCCTCTGAAATGCACATCTGCCTTATGAGCTCTCAACATCTTAAAATCTTCATACACCAGGACAGCTCTAAAGCCCCTGAGCAGCTGTATCAGTTCAGGTGGGATGGCAGTGTGTCATGCGTGCCCTCACCAGTTTCTTTCTGGTTGAATTTCATTTGTTCTATCTGGTAAACTACAGATAATAAAAAAGAAAAGAAAGAAGCTTAAAAATAAAACCTAAAGTAGAGATCAAAAACAATTCAGAGATCAAAAAAATTTTTTCATTAATTCTAGCTGGTAAACTAGAGATCAAAACCCTTGTATCTTTTATCAATCCCTTGTGTGCTTTGCACCAAGAGGAAACTCTTTCCTTGTGTGGCATGGCTTAAAAGTTATCATCATAATTTAGCCTGCTGAATATAGAACAGAGACAGGGGAGAGCACTGAGTGATTGCAGGACAGAGTAGTCGCATCTCCAAACCACAGTTGGTTCAAATACAGCATGAGCAGCCGTGTGTATGTATCAGGCAGGTCCAATTCCCAAAATTAGATGGGTGTGTGACTTTCTTCCCTCTCTTTCAGTGGAAGCACCGGCAGGCATGGACGAGAAGGCTCAGTGCATCAGCATTCCCGACGGAGCCTACGCCAAACTCCTACCTCATCCCAAGCCCCCGCTGCCCATGGAGTGCTCGAGGCGCGCCTTGCCCCCCGGACGGGGAGGGCGATGGCCCCGGTGTGAAGGGCGACCTGAAGGCAGGACGGGGCAAAGGCGCGTGGTCGGCAGAGAGTGGCTACGCCGGTGAGGCAGGCTGCGTGAGGGACCTGGTGCCCAGCTCCGACAGAGGGGCTCCCCTGCCTCAGAACGGGGCGGCGGGCGAGGGGCCGGCAGCTGGCCCTGAGGGGAAGGGCATGGCTGCCAACCTGCTGGAGAAGCCCCTCTGTGGTGGGGGAAAGGCTCTGCCCGAGGCAGCTGTACCTTGCATGGGGCAGGGCACTGGCCTTCCTGGCATGGATGCCACCTCCATGGGGGCCACCCCCAACCAGTTTCACCCTCTCTATATGTCCGGTCTGGAATACCCGAATTCAGCCGGGCGCTACCACATGAACCCAGGGCTGCAGGGGTTCAGCCCTGTGATGGGGGGGAAGCCACCTCCTCCTGCCTCCCATCCCCAGCATTTTCCCCCACGGGGTTTCCAGCCAAGCAGTGCCCACCCCAGCGTCTTCCCGCGGTATCGACCTCCCCAGGGAATGCCGTATCCTTACCAGCCGCAGCCTCAGCCCTCCTACCACCACTACCAGCGACCGCCCTACTACGGCTGCCCCCAGGGCTACTCAGACTGGCAGAGACCTCTCCACGCCCAGGCCAGCCCCAGTGGGCACCCCGGCGCCCACCCAGCCCTGGCCAGGCCCCCTTTCCCCGAGCGGGGCTCGGCCAGCCTGCAGGGCTGCGAGTCACTGAGCGCCGCCCTGGCCTCGCCCAACCGCATGGACGTAGCAAGTGCCAAAGAGGTTTCTCCAAGCGACGGGCAGGAGCTGGGGCCTGAAGATGAGAAGTCTGAGGAGTCCCAGGAAAGACCAGAGAGTCCCAAAGAGTTTCTTGATTTGGACAACCACAACGCGGCCACCAAGAGGCAGAGCTCGGTGGCAGCTGGGGAGTTCCTCTATGGAGCTCCCCCACCACACCTGGGTGCGGGGATGGGATTTGGCCCGTCAGCTTTCCCTCCCCATGGGGTGATGCTACAGACTGGCTCTCCATATGGATCCCGGCATCCTGCCAGCCACTTCCAGCCCAGGACATATGGATCACCCATGAATGCTCACCTGTCTCATCATCCAGCCTCCAGCCAGGCCAACGGCCTCTCTCAGGAGGGCTCCCTGTACCGCTGCCGAGAGGAGAACGTGGGTCACTTTCAGGCCTTGCTGATGGAGCAGAGAGGCAGTGGAGGTGGCATGGGGGGGCCACCCCAGGACTTGTATAGACCCTCGGGGTAAGATCGTGTTTTCTGCAGGGTGAGAGGGGGGTGATGCCGGGGTGACCATGAGTGTTGGATATCCTTGAAAGGATATGGCTTGAAGTCAGAGGAGATGGCAAGTGAAGATGAAAAGCTAACAGGTGGCTCTTAGGCTCTTGGAGTAAGAGGTCTGCTAAGATGGAGAGAGAGTCTCATTGCATCTCCTTAAAAGAAGGAGCACTCTGTATCATGGAGAACCTGTTAGCCTGCCCCATCCATCCCCACACCAGTGCTTTGTTTCACCTGACAGTGTTTTGCTAATGTGTCATCCAGGGTTGAGCGTCTCTTAATCACAGAGACTCCTGCCATTTTCTTTGCAAGTGTTTTATTTCATCTTGCTCGTAGTGGTGCAGAGTCACTGACTGAAGTGGAAGTTTGCTCTTGTTATGAACACGTTCAATGTTGCCCTCGTTCTCCCTCCTTTTGCTTTGCCCCTTCTCTGTGTCAAATTTCCGTCACAGAAAGTTACTTCTCACTGAGACTGCATATCACATTTTATTCCCAAGTGGAAAATTCTGCTACTCCAAAAATTCCCTGTTCAGTTTTTATGAATGTGCTTCAACTGTTACTGTTTTGTCATCATCACAGCATGACAGTCCTCCCTTCTAGTATTCAGGGAACTTGGCTTACAGCTAAGGCATGGGGGGAGTGGCCTGGGGTGAGGGTTGTGTTTTGGGGTGAAGCCAGACAGAATATACAAGACAAATGCTTGTATGCTAATGTTGCCTTCTGTGAAGTAGTTTTAACGAAAGTGGGGATTTGCTCCTGACATTCATGTGCTAAAACTCTCTCCATTCAACCTGACTCCAGAATGCAAATGCATCAGGCTCAAGTCCCCTTCCCGAAGATGCCTACAGCAACCATGTCCCGGGAAGATTTGATGTCACAAAAACCGTCGGCGTTGCCTCTGGATCAAGTAAGGGCTGCTAGAGAGAGCAGAGCTGAAATCCAAGTCTTTCTCTGCCCAGTGGTTAAAGGATTGAGGTGTTTGATGAGAGTGGGAAGAACTGGAGGAAGCTGGGAACTTGGGCAGATCAATAGTGTTAGCTTTGAACTGGTTGCATGCAATGATGAGATTATTCCTTTCAAAAGCTGCCAGTTAAAGCCTCCAACTCTTGTTCTTCCTCTTCCAGAGCTAGTCCGAGAAAGGAAGGACTTCACGAAGAGGAAAGCCACACGTGATTTGGACAAGGGAGAGGAGGGGCAGGCCTTGCTCCCACCCTCCCCTCACCCGAGCAGCATGGAGCTTCCTGGGTCTGTGGAACGTGGTGCTCTGCTAGCTTTTATGTTGGAGACCCGGAGCGGTGCTGAGCCCCAGCCGGCCGAGCAGCTGGCTCACCATCCCAGGGCACCCCAAACTAGTGGCTTTCCGTGACAGGACACTGCGTCTCATTCAGGGTTTGAGGGATTTTTCGGGTGGGGAGGGCGGGGGTGGGGGTGGAAAATTTCATTGACTGCTAAACTCAGGTATATTTTTCAGGGTGGAAGAGGACGATGATGGAATTTTACTTGTAGTATTAACGTGTGTGTTTTGGAGCTGGATCCAGTTTACAGAATTTAACCTGTTGCCTTTCTAAATAAATTTCTGTTGTTGGTGAATGTATTGTACATAATGGGGGGAGGGGGTGGGCCCAGCTTGTAGTGGGCTTAGCACTGGAGGAATCGTTAACTGTTTACAATCATATCACACTGAAATCTTTCAGGATAGGGTGAGGGTTTGGGGGACAGGGGAGAGGTGAGGAAATGTGTGATGGATGACTTGCTGTCCTCCTTCATGTTGTCTGCAACCAAGACATGACCTGATGGTTGGTTGACTTAATAGCAGGAATTGCTCAGGAGCATAACATGTCCTCCTCTTTCTCTTGCCTTCTTCCTCCTTCTCCTCTCACCCCAACTCCAGCCCTCTGGATCCAGGGCCTGAGTGCACTTCCAGCTCCTCTCATCATGGGAGAACAAGGAAACCAGGACCAGGAATTGAAACCAGGGCAGGACACCCATGGCATTGTCCCTTCTGCTAGTATAGTACCCTTCTCTCTGCCTTTCTAATAGAAGAAATGTGCTCTAGAAAACAGAAAATGGCATAACTGGTCAACTTAAAAGTTATTTTGGTGAAACTGGTGCAGCTGAGGGTGGAGCAACACCTGTCCAGTAGAACAAATTTTGTGCAAATCTTACTGCCCTGGTGCCTGAGAAGAGGAGCCAAGTCCCCACCTCTTTCTCTGAGCCTGGGCTATATTCACTTCTTAGCAGCAGTGAAACAGGAAGTGCCACAGGCATCCTGAGCACTCTCACTGAGGGGGAAGAGCAAGAGGCTGCCTTGGGGGAATGACAGGATTCCTGCAGTGTGAGCCATTTGTTGGATTTGGCATTTGCAAATTGCAGATGAATTGGAAAGCACTCAAGCACTCATTCAAAGGCAGATGTTGAGGTCCTTTGGCTCAGAAGTTGAGGGACTGCACTGGGAAGCTCCTGTGTGCCAGTGCTTGAACAGCCACTGGTGTTCAGGTAGGAATTTCATCTGCATTTATTCACATCCTAAAGCTAAAGAGCAGTTGATTATTCTGGAGGGAGCTGGAGTATAATGGGAGTTGTTAAGCTATGAGACTGGGCAGCAACTAAGTATTTTGGAAAGGGCAGTTGTGAGGCTTCACAGTGACTTTTAGCTGTGTTTAGCAGCAGTTTGCAGTCTATGAATTCCATGGCATGACCCACCAAACCACCCAGTAGCAATCCAAGGCACCAGCCTGCAATGAGGAGGACAAAAGAGGAAAGTAGCTTCAAGGCCCAACTGGTTTGATTTGTGACTTTAAAGTACATGGAGACACTTTTCTTGGAAGCTTCTGATTCTTTCTTGTCTGCCAAATGCCTTTCCCGTGCAGACTTTCCGAAGCAAATCGCCTGTGTATATTTTTGTAAGTGTGGTTTCTCAGGGTCTTGGAGAGCTATCAGCTTTATGATGTCTTATCTGAAAGCAAGTCACAGAGCCTGTCTTTCATTCTGCTGACTGAGGCAGCTCCCCTGCAGGTTCTCACCCCAACACTTCTCCATTTAAAATGGAAGTATAATTAGAAAACAACCTTTCTTTATTTTCTCCACTAATCCTTGCCAGGCTTTTGTTCATCTCTCTGTTCAGCCAGGGTTGTTTCTTTGTGGCTTCGTTCTGCTTTCCTTTTCTGAGAAGACTGTGTTGCTATATGCACTGTGGAATTTCAGAGAAGGTGCTGAAGTGAATGACAGGGAAGTGTCATCCCAAAGGGTGGCTTGGAGAAGACCATCAGTGGAACGTGTGATGGTGTAGTTGGTCCTGGTTCCCTTGCTGCAGAACAACCATGCAACTTGGGTCTGCACTTAATCAGAGCAACCCCTTAAAAAGTTTTTATTGTGGTACATCACTGGCGGAGTAGAGGAGTTTGCTCTTGCAGAATTCCTGTTTCCCTTTAGGTCTGGTGCTGGTGGTGGCAGAGCAGGTGTGTGAGTGCCCTGTCCTCTCTGCAAGGCTGGGATTGAGATAAGGCTGTGCAAGGAGGGCTGCAGCTGCAGCCCATGTGATGAGCTCTAAGAGCCTGAGCTTATTATAGCAGAGAAAGCATCTCTGCTTTGACCTGGCAGCCTCTGCCCATCTGTACCTGTTTAATATACAGATGGGGTGAGCACTCAGGGCAGGGCAGGAGCCCTGCTGCCCATGCAGAAGGAAAATGCTCTTAACCAGCCCAGAATGAACTGAGCGTTTGGTTTTCACTCTACCCACCTCCTGCTCTGAAAAGCAGCTGGGGAGCGACCCATTTCCAGCTGCCTCCCAACAGGAACTCCTGGGGACAACCAGGACAAGGCTCAGTCCACCCCTAGGCAGGGACATTCAGGACAGGGTTTTATGTATTTGAAACTAGATGGTAACATCCAAGTGTACCTTTGAAGCGAGCTGTGTTGTGCCATTCCCTTTTGGTTACTGTCTTGCCTTGGCTCACATGCAGGATTTGAGAGACCATGGAGCATTTTGTAGATCCAACACGGCTGCTCTTGCATTGACTGAGGGCTTTTTTTCCTTCATTCGCAGCAGTGGCCTAGATTTATTTTGGCAAAGGTCTTCCTCTTTTTGAAATGTGGATATCAAAGTGAACAGTGCATCCAGGAGAGAGCAAGAGCTACATCCACCAGGGAAAGAGGACAAAGGATTAATTAGGACTGAGGTTTAATTGGGATTTTCACCAACTCTAGCCTAAAGTCCCTCTGTCCTTTGTCCCTTTTATTTGGAAACACTTGGCTCACTTAGCAGAAAGGCAATAAGTGGAATATCTTCTAAATAAAAGCAGAACTGACTCTGTGTGAGCACAAGTCCCTTGTTGTGAACAAAGTTATGCCAGACGGCCATTTGGGGACTCCTCTGAGCATCAGATGAGTAAGAGGCCTGCAGACACCTGGTGCACTCAAGCACTGGAGCACGGCAGAGGAGCAATCTCCCTTTCTGAAACCAGCCAGGCAGCTACAGGAGCTCAGGCCTCAACTCTTAGTCTGGAAAGTCCTCTGATCCCCTTTTGTATCATATGCCAGCACCTCCCCTCTCCTTGCTTCCCAGATTTCAAGTCTCTTTCCCTCTCCTGGCTTGGCTGCAGTCAGTGGCTGTGGAGTGCAGAGATGAAAGCTCACTGCCCACGCAAGCACAAGGGCAGAGGGCTGACCTTGCCAGCTGCCTCCTCTGCACACACAGACAGCAGCTGGGGAGAGCACATGGACTCTCATGAAATTAAGGTGTCCTCAGTGGCTCACGAGTGTTCTCTTGCATGCCCTGGGGTTTGCCACCCTGGCACAGCAGTGTCTGCATGTCTGCCAGTACAAGGATTTGCTCCTGGTCCCAGTGCAGGGCTCCCACAGGTGATCCTGGCATGCCTACCTCCAGGGGGTTTAGGTTAAAAATGCCTGTGCATATTCTGTGTACAACTGTGAAATCTCATCTCTCCTCCCTGATAGATCAACAAATGCTGCTGCCTGATCTTTTTCTGAGCAATAATAACGTGCAGCAGTGCAACTTTTTGATCTTCCCGTACTGTTTTAGGGAGAAGATGGCTATGGAACACACTTTGCAGTTTCAGTGGGAAGCAAGGTGCTTTCTGTGGCCCTGCATTTTATCATGCCACGTTCCTGCTTTCCCAGAGACTGGGGGTTGATTTAGGTAGCCATGAGAGAGCTGTTTGCTGCTTCTGTGTTTGGGAAGGCAGAGGAAAGGGAGCAGTTGGGTAAAGCTGAGCCTCATCCTCAGAGCGGAGCACATTGGAAGAGGGGTGGCTGTTGGAATGAGGGGTGGATGATTTGATGCCTCTGGGGGAGGAGAGAGACCCACTGCTGCTTCATTTGGCATTGCTGGAGAGCTAGTGGGGGAGCCTATGCCACTCCATCCATTCATTTTTCTGAAGTTGGGTAACATTGGGGTTTGGTTTTTTTTTTGTATTATTGTAAGTTTGTAAAGAATGTAATCTGTCTGTTGGGGGCACAAGGAGAAAACGGGGGCCTTTCTCTTTTTGGGTGAGGCTGTTCTTATGTTGCTGTGCTTTTTGTTGTTGGGCAGGGAGGGGTCTAGTGGCCATGGGGGCAAAAGCCTGGCCTTTGTCAACAGCTTGCAGCTGCCCCAGGGTGACAGGAGGGTGAGCTGAGGCTGCAGCAGAGACCTCCCACACCAAGCTGTGAAAATGCCTCTTCCTCTGTCCTTTGGTGGGGGGAATGTGACCTCTGTGGGGCCCTGCACTGGCATATTTTGCTGGGTGCTGGGATGTAACACTCAAGGATGGGCTTGCTTGTCCTTGACTCAGTTGGAAACTGGGCTGAACAGCTGCCCATGCTGTTTGGGAAAGGTTGGACTGGATGGGCTCAATTTATCAGCTCAAGAAGGAGTTTATGCTGGAGTTGCTTGTCCCAGCTCTTCTGTCCCCAGCAGGGCCTCAGGGGCTGCACCTCTCCATCTCCTGCTGCCCAAGAGCTCCCACCTCCCTCCCCATCCTGTAGAGCACAGTGTCAGGGATCCTCTTCTCTCTCCTGCTGCTGCAAAGTTGTGTGAACTTTCCTGGTCAATACTGGAAAGGGGAATGCTATTTATTTTTATATTGTGTATATTTTGTCTTGGTCTGCTGATTACCTTTGTTCCCCAAGAGCGACAGTTACCTCAATAGTTAGTTTAATACTGTGTGTTGGGTAATTTTTTTAAAGAACTTTTTTAAAATCTTGATCCTTGGAGGTCTGTAGATTTTATTTCCATATGAATTGGTTATTTTGTATAAAGTACATTCTTAAAATAGCAATCACCCTTGCTGTGTGTTTTCTTGTCTCCTGGATGGTCTCCCTCTTCCTTTGCAAGGGGAAGCGGATGGGGGTGGGAGGATAACAGAGGCTTTTTTTCAGAGAGACAAAGCCCTGGACTGCAGTCAGTCACCGTTGTACCACCTGTAGTCCATTTACAAGAGAGCACCTGGAAAGCTAATCGGGATCATTTCCCGTTCAGGAGCACAGCTGTCTGCCTGTGAACAGCCCAGCTGTGGAAATGAGATGGTGTCACTGCTTTCCCCCCAGAGTGCCCAGTGGGCTGTGGGTTCTCCTGCAGCCCAGGGGTGCTGGCAAGGCTGCCTTTCTCCCCAGAACACCCCGTGCTTTTGGGGCACAGGTAGTCTGTTCACCCATGTGAAACCTCTCTGCTTTAGAAGTGGTGACTGCCCTGAGTAAAGCCCACGGAGCGGTGCTGCTACGAAGGGGGAGCTGATGTCTCCTCTGTAGTTCCCCTCTGTGCTGATTTAACGATGGCCCTCAGGTGCTGTTAGAGGAACTGGAAGCCTTTTGAGCCCATGTGTGGTGGTCCAAATCCATATTGGGCCCAAAAGAGCAGTTGCTGTTTGCTGTTCATTCAATCTCCCATGTGAGATGGGGGTGCAGCCCTCCCAACAGAGAGGTGTTTAAAGACAACTTAGCTCTTTCTCACAGGGGTTTTGGCATCAAAGCCAGGAGCTGGCCATGTTGTTTCCTGCTGGAAGGTGCCTGCTGTAGGTGCATGGAGGCAGCTTGCACTTGGCCATCGCTCAGCTGCTCCCTGAATAAATAATTCACTCAGTTCTGCTGATTCTGCAGCCTTGCATCAGGACAAAATCAAGGTGATTTTCCTTCAAAGCTGGTGCCAGCAAACAGAGGCATGTGGGGAGGAACAGCAGAAGGCTGGGGGCACGAAGGCTCCCAGGTGCATGCTGCAAGCCCTTTCCCTCTCCTCCCCAGCGCTATCCAGTGAAATCTCCCTCTGTTTCCTCCAGGGCTGGTAGCAGACGCTCACATCTCCTGCCAAAACAGCCTTGCAGCGTAGCCTGCTTGCTCCATGGGCTCCATCTGCCCCTCCTGTGGGATCCTCGCTGGCACTGGGGCTGCTCCCAAGCTGAGCACTCTCTCCTGGCTCTCAGCACCCAAGCTGCCTCTGCTAAGAGCTGCCCAGGAAATATTTGTCCATGATGCAGGACTTGCTGGCCAAGCCAGGGCCACCATCTTTTCTGGCCAAAGAAGCTCACAGGAGCACATGTAGGCAAATTCCCATTGTGGGCCTTTGGAGGAGCCTGAAATGTGATCTGCTGCACCCTGACATCTTGAGTACCCCAAACCCACCAGGTGGGTGTCAGAGCTGCTCCTGCTGTCTGAGGCAGGCAGATGAAACATCCTAGGAGGGCTTTTCCCAGCATGGCTGCAGCTCCAGGCCCTGCAAAGGCTTCTGAGGACCTTGGCCCCTTGTTCCTGGGGAGGATGAAGGACTGCTCTCTGTAACATAGCCCTTCCCCTCTCCCCTCCACAGGGACCAGAGCTTGAGGTGACAAGAGCAAGCTGTCCAATTTAGGAAGGGGAGGAATTTGGTCGCCCTATCAGTCCCAGGAAGTGTTTGGGTCAGAGGGGATTGGCACAGGCAGATTTTTAATCCTGGGGCTAAGCCGGCACAGAGTGGAGTCGGCATTAATTGGAACCAGTCCTGGGGAAGGGGCGGATGGAGAGTTGCTCCTTTTAGAGCTGCCTTGCAGCCCAGGCAAAGACAAAGCTGATCTGTACTATAGGAAATGCCATGTCCTAATCTTGACAAGATGCTATCACGAGTGGAATAGGCGGTGTCAAACTAAGCCACGTGCAGTGTTGGTGCCTGGATATTTATACACCCACAAAACGAATATTAGGGTGTCCAAGGGCTGAAAAAAAAAGCAAACTTGTTCTGGACTCCCAAGAGCCCTTTCTTATCCCAGCAGCAGAGAGACAGAGAGGTTTTGCTGGAGGAAAGAGAGGAATGGGAAGGGGCAGTGGCAGGGGCTTGCCATGGGCCTGGGGCAGCATTTCAGGGCTGCCCCCTCCTCTTCTGTCAGCTCCCGGAAGCCTCATGTTCTCTGGCCACTTTTTAAAATTCCTTTCCCAGAGAGACTGTCAGGGTGGAGGGATCATAAAAAGTTCACCCCCTTGTCACGAATGCTCCCGTTCTTCCGGGGCCGGTGGGCAAAAGTTGTTAGCAATTTCCTCGGGCCGTGACCTTTGTTTTGACCATGGCAGAGGATGATTGCAATCCATCAAACTCTCGCCTGCCTGGGGAGAGGGCTGAGGGGAGCAGGGGGAGCCTTTCCAAGGGGCAGGGGGCACAAGGACGCTGCTTCGCCCCTCAGGTTTGGGAAGAGGCAGCTGGGATGCCTCGTTGCTGGCTCAGCTGGAAACTCAAGCTTCCCCATGTGGGATTCAGTGAGGGAAACTTCCCTGTGTGGGCCACAAGAGAGATTTGAGAGTTTCCTTTCATTTCCTTTCCCAAGAGGGATACTGGATTACAATTTGCTGCATCAGTAGAGTGGGGAAAGATGTCCTGCAGGGCTTGTGCCCAGAGCCAGCCCTGCAGACCAGCCAGCTGCATCAGCACCAGAATTCCAGCTGCAGCTTGGGCAAAATGGGAGATGCCAGTAGATTTACAACCTCCCAGGTCCCAGCTGCTGTTGGTCCCGGGCTTTTCCAGGCTGCCTGTGTTTTTGGAAGATCCCGTCGAACTGTTTTGTTAGGAAAATCAGCGGCAAACTGGAAGTCCCCCCTGGGAAATGGCTGGCTCCCACAAACACCTGCCTCTCCACTCGAGTTCCCAGGGGGGGATTCATCCCTAGGGCACCCCCTGCACCCTGGTGTCCCCTTTGAATACCTGCATACGAAACAAACCTCCCCCGGGGAAATGCAGCCTGTGCATACCAGTCTGCTCTGCTTCCCCTGGCTGCCTGCCCCTGCCGCCCCTCCCTCTGATCTCCCTAGGGAAATGCATCCTTCCACACTTCCCGGCTGTTAAATACAAATTCCCTTGGGAAGTTACTCTGTCAGGAATCCCCCTGATCAAGCCCCTGCAGAGCCCCTCGGTTTTCGGGTCAGAAGGGAGGGTGACACTGTTTCACCTGTCCCCTTTGTCACACCAAGCATGGCCTTGTAACACCCAGACCTTCCTTTCCAGCCACTTCCAGCCCAACCAGGGTGCTTTTTCCCTAGGAAGCAGCTGTGTGTTCATTTCCAGGCACAGCAGACCATGAGATGGAGAAATGTGCTGCTAATTTCCTTGTTTGACGAGGATGGGAGAAGAAAAGAAGGAAAAGACCTTTTATACCTCAAACTGAGAACATTATGCTGTGTGAGAAAGCTCCGTGTGATGCCTGACGATCTTTTGCCTTTTATGCATTTTTATACCCTAATACTAATACAAATCAAAATAATGAAGTGTAAATTGTTGTTATGTCTATTATTCGCCCAATAATATGTCTATTATTTGCCCAATTCATAACCAAAACTCAAAGCTCAGCCCATAAATTACACAACACTGTAACCCAAAATATATCCAAAGCTCTTAATAAAAACAATTACTGGATGTGTACTCAATTACCACCTCTAAATAAGTGTAATAACTAGCCATTAATTACTATGGTAATAAAAAAAGTATACAGAATAAAAACAAATCAATAAAACCCTTCTACTTCCTATACCCCTAAGCAGCCTGATAAAACCCAAAAACTATACAATTCACTGCGTACTCATAAATGCCACCAAAAAAATTCTTCCTTCATATTACCATAAAACCAACTTAAAAAAAATATTAAACCCAAAATCTGTAACAAAAATAAAATTACTGAAATAAACATTAACTCTAGCACCTAAAACAAAAATATATTAAGTATATAACAATAAAGCCCAAAAAATCCTGCCTATAAATAAAAATCAAGCCTGTACCCTCAAAATTGTAGTCCCAAATATAATATTTTAACAAATTAAAAAACCAAATAAAAAAACTCTTAATCCCCTCATTAAATGTCCCATAGTATAATAAAAACTCTCTTTCCCTCTTACAAAATAATTAAACTAAAAAAAAATTATAAACATCTCAAACATTATTAAACATATTAAACAACATACTACAAATACAATTACAATCTTACCAAAAAAATCCACAGCCTGTCTCATGTAATCACACAACACAAAATAACTCAATTTCCTACTCAGTGCACACAAAAAAAAAAGTGCTATCATCAATACCACTTGTTGTTCTTATATGAACCAGAACAAAAATTTTTTTTTAATTTAAAAAAAATTTTAAACCCCCTCAAATTCTACATAAATTAAATTCCAAAAATTACACTTTAAAATCCAACCATATCTTCCACACCCTCACTTCATAGTTACCAAACTGAACCTAAGTAAAAAAAAAAAAAATTATAGTAATTATAATTATTATTTTTAGTATAGCTGATTGTGTAAACCAATACGATAATTAACACAATGTAAAACCAAAATGAAATAAAATCTTATTAATCTCCAAAAAAAAAGGAAATTATGCATGATGATTTTTTCCTTTCCTTTTATACACCCTTTACACATTTTTATACCCTTTTCCTATTTTTGTACCCTATATACACTCTTTGTACCCTTAGCCCTGCGTGCTTGTAATTTTTGTAATCTGATATTTTAGCTTAGTTTAGAGTCCTGCAAAGCAAAAAAACCCCAAATATTCACAGCAAGAAGCCAGAAAACTCTATGCTATCTCAAAACTCGAGGCTTCAGCCTTGGTTGAAGCCTTCTCTGTGGAACATATTTTGTAAACTGCACTTTACCCTCATTTAGAGGGAAGTAATTAAAATAGGGAAACAATTACTTTATTTATTAAGTTTCTCACTGGGGAATTTTAAGTAAATATACTAATTTGCAAAGTCCATAAATTGTATACTCGTTATACAGGGAGTGTACATCTTGGCGTGTTCCACCTGCGAATAGCTGTGCACCTAGAATCCTATTAAAATACCGAAGTAAAACCCTTTTAAACTATGTCTGTGTCATATTTCTACCAACCAAAAAGCCACATTTGGGCTGGGAGGCACACGAGTGCCCCAGAAAGTCTGGAGAGGGCAAAGCAGAGCTCTGCAGGAGTGACGCTCTGCTGCCATGCTGATTGCTGTGCTCGCTATCTGTGTGCCTGAGCCCCACACCACTGCCCTGCAGCTCTCTCCTCCCCTCTGCACCTCAATTTTGTCTGCTTTACACCAAATCAAACCTCTCATTGTCTGCAGGCAGCAGTGCTGGGGTTTGATGTCTGACGTGACCAACTGAGCAGGGATTTTGTACGCTGGGCGCTGAGCGCAGGCCTGGTGGATTTAGCATCTGCCACCACCACGCCACTGAGCACAGCCCTCCTTGTCACCTGCCTGGTGTCCCAGAGTGCTTGTCCTGCTGTCTGGGCTCACAAGCTCAGGCCTCACTGAAATTAAAGCCCCAAAAGCTCCTCTTCTTTGCCCAGGCCCTGCTTTAGCTGCTCTCCCTGCATCCCAGGGCTCCATCTACAGCCCTCCATGCCATGGCCGCAGCTCTGCGTGGCTCGGAGTGGTTCGAGGGGCTGAGGCACCACAGCACTGGGCGTGGGAGCAGCGAGGAGCCAGGGCTGGAGCCACAAGAACCTGCCTTTTCTGAGTGCTTTGAAGGCGAGGGGCTGTGGAGCCTGGGAAAGAGCAGCAGGCTCTGGGCTGCAGCCCCCTCTCCCCTCACGCATGGCTCTGGGCCTTCCCCATGGCGGATGCCCACGGACCAGATGTTCTTCGAGATCAAAGAGCTGCTCACTGCATCCTCCTCTCACGTGTGTGCACACACCCCTGCGCCTCCCAAGGGACTCGTAACGCTCTCTATCTTCTCTCCAAGATATTTTCCTTCCCTTCCTTTGTTTGCTTTCCAAACCCCGTTTTGTCTTTGGCGCTCCCCGCAGCGCAGGCCGCGCCGGCAGGGAACAGCACCCTTTGCTCCCACTAACCACATCCAGCGCCAGGGGAGCCTGCAGTGCCTCACGGCTTTTCCACCCTGCTGCCCTGCCTCTGGCATTTGGTGCCGCTCGGGTGGGAGGCACAGGGGTCTGTCACCAAGGGAGTGCTCTGCCTGACCTCCCATCCCACTAGGCTGGCAGGAGCTGAAGGGTGTCACAGCTTCCTGCAGTGACCAGCAAACCCCCTGGAGATGTCTGCCTTTGCTCCCTGCAAATTCCTGCAGCCTTTTTCCCCTCATAATCCTGCAGGGGTTTCCCAGCCTCTGCTGAAGTCCTGAGGCCCCTGTGGATGCACTGGGGACTGAGAGTGATACGACAGCTCTAGCACAGAGGTTACTGCTACTCACCAGCATGGAAAGCCTTTTGGTACATCAGGGGTCTCCAAAGTGAGGTGCATGCAGAAGAAAATACTATTGGGGTGCAGGAGGAAAATGCAGTTTGAACTATTAATAAATAAAAAATACTTATTTCATATTTATATAATTATTTTTAAATTTCTAGATTTGTTATGCTTTATAATTATATGCTATATAATATATATTACATACAATATATATATTATGCATTATATATGCATATAATTCATAAATCAACATATTTATTTGGGGCACATGCCCCCCTACTATATGTTTTTACTTTTACCATTATGAGCACACAACAAAAAGGGCTGGCCTAATTTACCAGCCTAAACTATCAGCCAAAAGGTTGAAATCAAAGCAAAGAGTGATGCCTGAGTGCCAGAAACCCACTCAAGCAGCATGGACTCCTCTCATGGAGACAAAGCAACCACATTTTGCTGAGCTCCAAGGGTTTGACTTTCTCTTTTTCCCCCTAGCACAACACAGCCAGAGACCTTCCAGTCACTATGTGCTCCATGAAAAAGGGAAATGCAGGATGAAAAAGGAATGGTTAGCACAGAGCAATAAAACCATTCAGATGCAGGGAGATATGGTAGCAATATATTAAATGGGGAACAGAAAAAAAAGCCAGATGGTTGATCCAATTTACTTTACAACTCCAGATGACTTCACAAGAGGTCACTTAGTGAAACTGAAAGGCAAATGCTTCAGCTTGGATGAAAGCAAACAGCTCGTGCCTGCCAACATAACGTGGAGGAGAGCGAGGAATGTCCTGCTGCAGAACGGCATTGAGGGAGCTGGAATTGTTACATTTTTAAAGGTTATTAATAGGTTATCACCTTGAGCCTGCATTGCAGCTGGAGTCACTGCTCTGCTGGGATTAACATTTCAAATGGCAGGATTTTAGAGCATGAGTGATGAACTGCTCATGCCTTAGTCAAGAATGGTTCTCCCAGACACAGCCCAGCAGCACTTCCTGCCACAGAGGTGGGATGTGGATGTCCTCAGTGTTAAGAAATCTCATGTGCCCTTTCCTGAAGTCCAGCAGCTCAGCAGTCCTATCCCACAGAGCCCACCAGTGGTGGCAAGGACACCTGGCAAGTCACCATGCAGCAGGTGAAAGGAGACTTCCAATTCCTGCTGTCCCAGCCCTGGCTAGTGATGCTGTCATCTTCCTTCGAAGGGTTTGGCACTGAAAACTGAAGCATGCAATAACTGGCTGTGCTTAAACTGCATTATTTCACATGCATGTGGGAAAAACAGTCATGATTTAATTTTTTAGACATTAATAATTTTCTTGTGCTGCCACCCAAGCACTGCTTTGAGACTAACTTCTGGCATTTTGCTGATCTCCTGCAAACCCTCTTGGACACAGGAAGGGAAAGGGCCTCCAGAAATGCTGGGGGGGGACCACCCTTGATAGTTTCTTTGCAGTCCCTCCCAACAGATCAGCCTTGAACTACCTAAAATAAGGTGGTAGCCTTGATTTCCACAGCTTTTGATTTCCAGCATGTAACAAGGGCTGGGAAATTACATTTTTGGCACATTGTCAGTATGATTTTAACCCGAGAATGCTTCTGTACAGATGTTTTTCTTGCTTTTTCTAAAGCAAAGCCAAAGAAACAGTATGGGATGCTCTGAACGAGGTGCCTAGGAAGACAGATTTGGGGTTTCCCAGCCAGCTCTACTTTGGCTGAGAGCAGCAGGAACTTCCCAGCCCTGGAAGGGCCTTCTTGTCACGGCCTGTTCCCTCCAAACATATTTGTGAGGCAGAATGGGGCCCCCACCTGCCTCTCTGAGCTGCCTGTATCAAACTGCACACCCAGCCAAACCACGCTGAAGTCTGTCTGGGCTCTTGCTTAGGGCTAAACACCTTTTGCCAAGTTGTATCAAGCCTTTGCTCCCCAGAATAACAGCTCAGAGTTCACTTAACCAAAGAAATTTTTTTTTGCTTTGAATTTTCCCCTGGGGTGGTTCACTTTTATTTCCAATTTTTTCTGTTCCTCCTTCTCTACAATTTTTTCAGCAATAAATAAATGGGTAATTTTCTCTTAACCTCCCCAACATGGAGGTGGCCCCAGCCTGGCTGTGCTGTGTGTGCTATTGGTCTGTATAAGGTAGCAGCTTACACTTTTTTATTTTCCAGAAGATGCATATTCTGCTTGCTAACATCAGCAGGACAGGGCCATGCAACCAGCAAGGTCCCCTCCTTCTGCCAGCTTCTGGTATTCACTGCAATACTTAGAGATGATTTCAAAACATATTCAAGCAGTAATTCATCTACATCTATTTTCCACAACAGTCTCTGAGTTGAGCATTAGAAGAGTCAGGGTATGGTCTGGATCTCCTGCAAGGAAGCAACAAACCTGTGACTGGGGATGGATTGTGTTTATCTAAGTAGCATAATTGTGTTACTGTAGTTCTCTCTTGTGACAGAAGACTGAGGGAGCAGAACTACTGACCCATTTTTTAGGGAGAATGATGTTCCACAATCCTGGAGTCCTATTTAAAAGCCTTGCCTACAATCCTACATTATTCCAGCAAACAGCTTGACACTACTCCTTGCACTTGAACGGCAACTTCAAAGAACAGATCACACCCACAGCTCAGGTAGGAAGTCTTTACACAAACAATCTTTTCAAAGGCTGCTGCCAATGCCCCAGAGAAGTGACAAGGAGCTCCATACACACACGCATTTTTATTTTAATAAATAGAGTTTTACAGGCTCAGGCTTTTTTTTTTTAAAATCACATATACAGAACAGGAAATGCCTGACCAAGTAACATGAATTAAGCTACTAACCTTGGGGAGGAATACATGCCCTCTATAACACTGAAGACCATAACTGAAGGGATTTGCCATCAGCAGCACAGTAATTTACTTCACAGATCAGACAACTTGAGAGAGATGTGGCCAAAGCAAAGAGAGTGACCCTAAATGGACCACTTGTCTTTATAGAGTCACAACAGTGTAAGGAAAGCCAAGAGCCCAAATGCCTCCATTTTCTAGTGCCACTTCTGGATGAATATGTATGTCTTCACATCCTCTGAGCAATACATTCTAACCACAAGTAGAGAGGCTAAGCACAGCAGGTATGCAAAATTATTCGATTGAAGAACAGATACTGGATGACACAGTAATGTTAAATTTCAAGATTTTAAATTAGCAGATGCTTTTGCATCCCCTTCAGTATGGCAGTGGAACAGATCCCACCTTCTCTCATAGAGGTTTAGTCCAAAAACTTCCTGTTGGCATTAGCACCAAAGAGAGCCACTCGGATTTCTGGCATCATCTGTGGAGAAAGTGCACATCAGTTATGTGAAATGGGCAATAAAATGTTCTTCCTGCAGGCACTGTGGGATAGTTAGGTTGGCTTCAAAGTTAACAAATCAGCTCATCTGAGCTTTCTGAAGCCTTTCTCTGATCACACATTGCCTGCTACTCTCTATAGACTGAAAGGACTGCCTGTACTGTAGCATAAGAAAGAGATGCCAGAGCTAGGGTTTTGTGCACTTGGGTGTAAATAGGTCTCAGCCAAAGTTTGTACTCAAGCTAGCTTCAGTAATTCAAGTTAGCCTCAGCATTTCAGCATCTTGACTGCAGTGCACTCATATCCAAGTCTTTCAGTATCATAATTTATAGTTTTGTGCTTAAGCTCAATTCAAAAGGGATCATTCTGGGGAAAGCCACAGTTTTTTGCTGCACAAGCAGTAAGTAATTTGGTTCTTTCTATTCAAAAATAACTTGCTACTTGTCGTTCCCACTGAAATCTGATCCCATGCACTTCTGTGACACTTTGGAAATACAAGGATTTAATTATGAGAACAAACTAGTTAATTATATTTTGTTTACCTTGGTTGTTGGAGAAACTCACCTGCTGGGCTACAAGGTCCAGCCGACTTTCCAGGGTATTGGAAACTTTAATTTTACCATCACTGTTGTAGATTTCAACACCTCCAGCACTAAAGATGGACAACAAAAAAATAAATAATTCAGTGAAATCCACGGATCAGAGTCAGAATGTGGCACAGATACCCCAAATCACCATTTACAGGCAAGTCAGATATGTAAGATTTCTCTTTTTCAAAAAACAACTTTTTGGAACATGTCTTAATAGGAATCAGCACAAAGAGATCCAGTGAAGTAGCCATGCAAAGCATCTTTGGAGTTATCAGAGACCACAGCTTGTGCAAGAGTCCTCATTAGCATGTTTTAAATGTAAGTGGAGTTATTAAATTTATCCCTTCAAAATAGCTTCAGACTCTTGTGTTATTAGGACAGCTGTCACATCTTGGGAAGTGAAGAAAAGTGCTACAAGTATTGTTTGTTGGTCACACATAAAGACCACTACCAGAATCTACAGCTTTGTATTTGGTATCTCTGTGATGCCATATGGAAATAGAGGCTGGCAGACAGAATACTGCTCTAATATGAGCTGTGGCTTGAAAAGTTGCATTAAGTTAGTGCCCTGGAAAAAATAATCCCATTTTCCTTACATGTCTTCTGGCAGGAAACTGTCTTGGTCAATATGAACATCCACATCCCTTTTTATGGCATTTTTGTAGATGGGAATGCTCTTCTGTACAGCAGTCTAGGACACAAGATAAACCTCCAGTTAGCACTGCAGCACTCAGGTTTGATCACTCAATCACTTGTACTAATAAAATGAAGGGACTGAGACCTCTTTTTTTTTTTTCAATTAAGCAAATGCATTTCAGTTTGGCTCTTGAGCCAAACCCAGTTATTATTCTTAATATTGTAGCCATGTGTAAAGTTTCCAAGGCAGTATCCAAGCAGGGAAATGATCACTAACTTTGGAAGCACTTTGTAGCTGCAACAGAAGTGCAACAAGCAAAGCTTGTTTCCATATCTCACAGAGAGGAGTATCTGAGCAGCAAATACCTGCAGTCAGGTCTCAGTCTCTGTGAGCAGGGCACTGTCAAACTATTCCAGGAGTCTTACCTTAACCATGGGGAGATCCTGCTTCCTGCACCGAACAACTAATTTGGGCTCAAGCAGCTGGTAGAATCCCTGCAAGGAATAACCATTTCACTTTCAGAAAGTCAACATTTTCATCCTCTTAGAATTATTTAACCTGAAGACAGGAACGAAGCTGATCAATTTGAAACCCAAGGTCTGACAATATCAGCCTCTTTTATTTAGTTCTTTGCTCACAAGTCCCCCTCACGCAGACATTCTGAGAGGACAGCACCAATATTTTGGGAAGACCCCAAATCTGGATGCTGCGTTTGGACCTCAAGTGCAACTAAACATATGGAATCACAGGATTCTGTTGGCCAGTTAATGTTCATGTACACATAAGGATCACTGCTGTCCAAGTGGACAGACCATAAACTGAAAGGTATTGAATACAATGTTTAAAACCCAAAGATCACCCAGCAGCATGGGATCCAGACTCCAATAGAACTGTAACATCCAGTGGGTTATTTCCCCTAAGAAACTTAGGGGGCTAGGGCAGCAATGATCCATTTTTCACAATTTAAATATTTACCTGTAGAACTAGTCCATCCAGCAGTGTCTGGTACCTGGCAGTATCCTTCACCACCTTGGCAAGTCTCTGCTTGGCCTCATTCAGCAAATCCTACATTCAGAAGAAATCAGATCAGCAGAGCCCATCTGTTTGGCATTTGGTTTCATGCCTACCAACTTTCTGTACTTCTATTATAGCTCTCACACCCTGCCAACACGTAAACGTACACTCCAGCTGGTGTTCATCCAAGCTAGACCTCCATCTCTGTGCATGGCACACTATCCCTTCCCAACACTTCCCTTCTTCCTGCCCTGAGCTGAACTCATTAGAACCTGACAATAATTCCTTTTGCGTGAAAAAGGGAGAGCTAAGTAGTAAAAGCATGGTAATTAAAATGTTAATTTAGATAAACTAAACATGTAGTAAATAATTGCTTAGTGTAAAATAATAGAGTTGTCCAAATAAATTCTTTCAGCTTTATGGTCGAGCAGAGAAATCTAATCTATTTTTCCATCAAATAGTATTCAGGTTAGGTATTCTTTAACTGTAAGTAAATGCCAGTAAAAATTTTAAAGAGAGAGCTTATTTTTAATTTGAAGTAGCTATTTCGATTATCTTTACTTAGCATATGAGTATTGGATGGGATTGAATTTTTAAGGAATTTTTAAAGAAATTTGAGTGAGCTGAAAGCTCCTAGAACTGAACCAGCACAAATACTTCAGATAAAGAAGCTCTATGATTTGGTATAAACCTTTCTTTCCTGTCCTACCTCATGGTGTTTAGAAAAAGTGTGCACAATAACACAATCAGTATGAGGGTATAATACTATCACAATTCACTGTCATGGTCAAACCTAGTTATTCTGTCCTCCCTAGAGGAACACTGCCTTTCTGGAACTGCTCATCCCTCTTCATGAAAGAAGCCAAGATCTGATAAGGGAAGAAAGAGTGAGCAGCATGTGACTTTAAATGTCTTAAAATGGGGAAGAGTGTTTAGAATTACTCAGAAGCATGAGGTTGAGTCAGCAGATAAATGAGGAAGAGATTACCCAGCAGAGACTATCACAACAGAGTTAGCTCTTGAGCCACCCACCTTCCTCCTCTCTGGGAATACAATCTAAACTTCGAAACTCGGTTTAAAGAGTCAATAAACTGGTGATTCCCTTCTGATAGCTCCTCTTTTTCATAGTAGCATCAACCTGAACATTTATCCAATCTCTTATTTTTGACTTGCACAGTCCCAGCTTTTCCAACAGCTCAACAGCCCCATCTAGCAGAACATGGAACACCCAGACTGCCTCTGAGACAGGGTGGGAGAGCACAGCAAACCTGCTCAGCGCTCAGGGAGCAGAGTGGGGACACACTGCACGTGGGGAAGGATAAACACAGGAAACTCAGACTAATCCTGAACGTAGCCTGCTCTGACTCACCCTCTGTGTCAACACACACACACTGCTCACCTACCAGAAAAAGCAGCAAAACTTTTCATGTACTGTGAGCCACTGATGGACACAAAAAATCCCAGTCAGGTGTTCTAAGCCTCCTTGTTTATGCCACGCTGGCTTTCACACACGAACATTGCTTCAGGCAAACAGAAATTCAAAGTTCTACCAACTGTGCTAGGGAGTTTCTGCTCTTTAAAGAAAAAAACTACTGTGCAAATTACAGATACAACACTGCCTGCAATGCTCCTGGCAGACCACTGTGTTTCCCTAAAACAGCAGGTAATGGAAACTGTGAAAATAAGATGGAGTAGATTAACAAAGCTGGACTAAATCCTCAAGGCCTTTTCAGAGCAGCTTGGAAAGCCATTTTTGTATGTTGAAGCAAATGTCACTCAATCAAAAATTGTATTTTCTTTAGAGAATGATTCCATTTCCTAACATATGGTAGAAATAGATCATCTGTGTGTTTACTACAGAGATACTCACTGCAATAAGGTCATCCCTTGCCTTGAGGACCTTCAGCCTTGCTTGATTCATCAGGTTGGACATCTGACTGCAAGTTGCATGATAAAGTTGAATCAATCCATCACACTTTGACAGAAGAACTGCAACATTTAACTGTACACTTTGCATTTAAAGATAACAATCCTACAACACTTAATAACAAGGTCTGTTCACCTGTTTGAATCTGTTTCTGAACTTGCACAAAAGATTAACTTGCAGAGCCATTTGCAGTAAAGGCCCAACCAAATTAATGATCATTTGTCCCAGGGTAACAGACCAGGGTAGAGTTCTAGATATTAACTACATGAAGAAATATGAAGGATTCTTTCATCACACTAAGTCATACTATTGTAGCTCAGCTTTAATGATTTCTCCCCAGAAAAAAAAATAGAAACTCATAATTAGAACTAAGTATATTGTCTACAATTTGCCTGTTTGCCAGGGAAGAAGAATTTTGTACATATTTGTATTTTTGTATAAAATTAGCAACAAAATGTGAGCTCAGGCTCTGAAGTCAGCCATCCAACCTAAGCAACTTACATTTTCTTTTGCTGTTCTATTTGCTTCTCCTTCTTTTCATAATACTCCATGATTTTCAGCCTCTGTGTCTGAACAAGGCGACCCTTCTCAATGTTGAATTCTTCTTCTGCCTATAGTAAAAATTAAATAACTGAAGTGGAAATTGATTCCTTGGGCTGAAAAAAACAGAATCAAAATGTAACAGAGCACATTCACAGACGAGATAGGATGATACAATTTATGGTTCCATATAAAATCTTCACCTCTTTAAGTAATTCCTTCGTAAGGAGAGTGACAGTACAGCTGTTACTTTTTTTGTAAAGCCTCACCAGACAGCATGGAAAAACACATGGACAATTCTCCTACTTATACCTGAGAATCCAATCTCAACTTCTGAATTCTGCTTGCAGATCTTCAGGAATATCTGCTTTAGTAGCGATTAAATATTTGTGTAAATATAAATGCTTATGGGAGATTAAACATTATTAGCAACACATATGCTGAGTCCAATACCAGCAATGCATTTCAGTAGTAGTAAAATGCAGATTGTTGGGGCTGAAAGGCACCAATAATCCTTCTTTAGTAAATATCTATACTCTATCACCAGGTTAATAATGAACTCAGTCTCTCGAGGTTTAACCTAAGTGAAGAATTCTGTAAGTAATTTAACTCATGCCTTAAATACTAATTTAGTGGAGGAAGGTGTTCTATTTAATCCAGTTGAGTCACGTTACCACTCAGCTCTCCTGATTGCTTAAAAACAGGAGTGAGCTTTGATACAAATAAATTTACATTTGAGAACGACCAAAACTTTGACCAAAACCAGCTCTAAGTTGTTTTGATTTCTCAACAGCTCAGAAATTTTACCTTCATTTGGTACACCATTTTTTGATATGTAATAACTAAACAGAAATCAGCTGTAGCCTAAAAAGGTGTTCTAGGGCTGCTCTGACTGAAGCTTTCAAAACAGGATGTTGGATGCAGTTTTCCTTTTGCACTTACTGACAGAGAACTTCCATTTTTACCTTTGCATCTATTTCTTCAGCCTTTTCATTGGCTTCCTGCTCAATGAAAGCCATCATGTGTTTGATCTGTAACAGGAGAGAGGAAAGAAAATACTTTCTGTAGGAAAGGACTTTGACTAGAGGAAGTAGGTGTATATATATCATTATTTGTGCATCCTCCATATCCATTTACTAATTCATAAAATATTGTTAGCTGAGGTAATTTAATTGAGCATACACACTAAAGACTTAGGTCATCTTGACATATATTACAAGGAAACTATTTTTTCCAATAATTCTATATAATGCTGTTTCACTGGCTGCCATTAGAAGGATGCACTTCAGATATGCAACTATAAAAAAACCCTAAGACAAACCAACCAACCCAAAAATAAATTTGTATGAATGTGAGGCTGGGTATTTTCATTCATCATTAATGAGACCAACTTTTTTCATCCCTGGGATTATTAGAAATAAACCCCAGAACTTCAAAAATCCTCACATAGCAAAATGAGTCTGTTTGTTATGATATTTACAGGAAACATAAAGATTAACATAGATGGCAGAATGAACCTGGGCCTTCCACACTTGATGAACAGTGAAGCAAAGCAGAGGGCTGCTGACCACTCTGGTCAGTTTTGTACAGCCAGAAGTTCCTTTGGACACCAGAGACACTTCTCTTGAAAAATTGTAATAAATTCTGTGAAAGACTTATAAGGCCTAGGTGTACAGGGCTGGGGAAGGAGGCAGTGGCAGCAGCGCTGTGACCCAAACAACCTCAAGAATGTCACATGCTTGCATTCAGCTCAGAGCCCCACATGAACCAGTATGTTCTACTTGAAAAACATTTCTGAAGCCACCTCAAAGCACCACAAAGCCCAGGTCCAGCAGCTTAGAGACCAGGAAAGCAATTAGACCAAGTTCTGCTTATCCATCACATGCCTTTCCGTGACCAGACCTCAGCTCAGGTTCCCATTTGGGACAGACTGGAAGGACTCATTCCCAACCAAACTGCAACTGGGATGAGGCACAGACACTTCCAAAGCCAGACAGAGCAGATAATAAAAATCTACTAACTTTTTGCTTGCACTTAGTGATGAGACACATTTTGCAGACAATCCAGTCTGAAAAAACTCACAAAAACGACTCTATTTAGAGAATCTAATGTTAGAATGAAATGTTTTAAAGAGATTAGAAAGATGCCAAGGCGAAAACTGAGCCAATGTGCAGAACAGCACTGTGCCCAGAGATGAAAAAACGGAAGATGCAAGTGGAAGATTTTAAACACATGAGGTGGAAGAAGTGATCAGTAATATCCACATCCTCAAAATCACATCAGCAGGTTTTCTTTTAATGCATGTCTGCCAAGACTCTCAAGTGCTGGAAGCAAGTCTGTCAATGGGAAAAAGTCTCAATCAGAGATGATTTTCAAAGTGAAAACTATTGAAAGTGTGGTGGCAAGCAGTTAAGAGAACCAGCTGGCAAGTTCATGCTGGATTCATACACATGCAGGACTGTCAGCCATCAGGATCGTCCTGGGCTCAGGAGTGTAAAGCAATGACAGGAAAGTTAGAGCTGTGAAATGCTATAACTATTACATGTTTAAAAAATCACCAGAGCCTGAACTCAACTTTGAATTTCAGGTCCATTCTGGCTCAGCAAGACCACCCTACTGTCAGCTTTATTTTTATTATCTTCATGGAAGAGGCAGAAAAAACCCCTGAGCTTTGCAGATAAAAGGAATACAATGTAATGTTATAATTCTCCTTCTGGAGAAAGGCAACCTACCGATTTTACTTTCATTGGGATGCTTCCTTGCCAAGAGACTATGTTTACTGAATGAGAAAGTGAGACACAAGCACTTGTGATGCAGAGGACAAAGGGAACTTGCCTGATCTGCTCATCACCTGCAGGGAACTGCCCAGACCAGTGCTGACTGGATCCCTGCAGCCTTTAACACCAGACACCATGTTTAACCCAGCTGAAAGCAGCTTTTTTAGGTGAAGGCAGTGTTTAGTGTCAACAGGGACAGGGTGTCCTGCCTCAGGAGGAGGTGTCCAGAGCCAGACTCCAGGGCTGGAAGTTTCCATTGCAAGCCAAGCCCAGGCTGCACCACTCTGCTTAGGATGCAGATCTGAAAAAGGCATTCAGCAACACCAAGCAGCCCACCCAAATTCTAAGGTACAGCTAACTGCAGGTGGCACGACTATGAACAAAAAAGAGACGGGAAGTCCTTAAGGAATCAGGGAAACATTAAGATCATCCAGTCCGACCATCAGTGTAGCACTACCACTGTAACCTTTAAACCACCAAACCACATCAGATCCAGACACCTCCTAAACACCTCCAGGGATGGTGACTCCACCACCTCCCGGGTAACCTATTCCAATGTCTGACTACCCTAACAGTGAGTTTATTTTTTTTCTAGTATCGGACGTGAATCTCCCCTGTCTCAGCTCAAGGCCAGTCCCCCTGGTTCTCCCACTGCAGGCACAGAAGAAACTGGCCCTTACCTCTAAACATCAGCCACAGCAACATGCAAAACCACAGGACCTGTCTAAGGCTGTGCAGTTACCTGCCTCGAGGTGCAGTTAAACCCCGCAGATGGCACACAGCTGCTCATGAACCCTATGACAATAAGTCGTTATAATCTGCCGTAACATGTCACCAAAACGCCTCAAGGAAGCCCCGCTGCGGCCCATCCACCCCGACGGGGGAAAAACCACTTTGTCCGGAGACTCCTCTTTCCCAGCCAGGATCCTCCCCCTGCCCCGACCCTCCTTTCGCAGGGAGTGCCCAGTTTCCCCTCAGAGCACACACCCGGTCCGGCAGCCCCAGCCCGGGCCAGGCCCTGCACGGCGGGACCAGCGCGGCCCTTCAGCCGCTGCGCTCCGCACGGGGCCCGCGGCCCTACCTGCTTCTGCACGTCGGCATCGCTGAGCGCCATGGCAGTGACGGTGGCGGCGGCGGTGGCAGTGGCGGGGGCAGTCGCAGGCCCGGTCAGACGCTCCCAGTGCCGTCGGTGGCCGCGAGGCGAATCAGATCCGGTGCGGGTCGCGCCCGGGGCGGGGTCGGCGGACGCTCCGCCCACCGCGTAGCAGCACCAATAGGAACGCGCGATGCGGGTGACGTCATGCCACCATACATGGCGGAGGCGGAGCCGCGCGTGTGAGTTTCCTTTACAGATCAGTGTCAAATGCGGAACTTGTCACATCCAAGCCCCTTCCTTATTTAGTTCTATTTCCTTAACTTTTTTCTGTGTTTTTTTTCTATGTGAAAAAGCTTATAATAAAACCATGTATGTAACTTTGATGTCTTTCCATGTTACAGTTACAACGCAGGAAGTCAGCTTGTATTTTGGGTCTTGAGAATGCTTTACGATTATTTCAGACACCATCTAAGTAATACTAAAACCAAGTTTTAATAAATAAAATATAAAAAGAAATAATATGTAACAGTGAGTTATAAGAATTTATATTATTACGAAATAAATATTAATACATACAATAGCAAATATAGCTGGAACTATATCCAAGCTCTGTTTCTTTTCCCTGTGCTTCCCTGCCTCGAGGGTATTCCGTTTGGGACTCTGACCTACCTAACCCGCGCCTGTAGCCCCGTGACCGGGAGGTGAGGGCGGCGGCAGCTGAGCCGCCGAGGGGTGCGTGTTGCCTGTCTCCGCGCGGCACTCGCTGCGCTGCCGCAGCCCGCCCCATCGCGGCGCTCCGGCTGACCGGGCTGCTCCGCGCTGGAACCCCCTCCCGCCCCGCCCCGCCCCGCGATGGGCGGAGCCCCGACCGGCCCCGCCCCCCGGCGCGAGCCGTGACGTGCGGCACGCGCCGCGCCCCGCGCGCTCCTCCCCCCGCCCCCTCCATCATGGCGGCGGCGGCGGCAAATTAGGGCAGAGCCCGCGCACCGGCCGAGCGCGCGAGCGCGCGCGCGCCCCCGCCCCCCCCCATTCCGCCCCTGGCGGGAGCGACCCAGCAGCGGCGGCCGCTCCTCCGCCTCCTCCGCCTCCGGTTCCTCCCCGCGGCGCCCACAGGTGAGGAGCGGCCGTGGGAGCGGGCGGGCGGGCTGTTTATTGATCTATTAACCAACCTATCTGTCTGCGTTTACTTATTAATTTGCGGGTGGGGAGGCGGGTACCGGCGGCCCCGCGCGCTCTCGCCCCTCCCGCGCGCCCCCGGTCGTGAGGGGCGGGGTGGGGTGGGGTGGGGAGCGGGCGCGCGCTGAGGCGGGGGCGCGGCGGGGGCAGACGCCCCCTGGCGGCCGGTGCCGCGCTCGGTGCCGCTCTCGCCCCCGCCGCGGCCGCAGGACGTGCGGCCCCGCTCCGCCCGGGACACCCCGGGACACCCCGGAGCCGGCGGGCGGCGGAGGCCGGAGGGGCCGTGCCGGGAGGGCGGTGGCAGGGAGAGCCGGCGGCTCCCCCGCTGCAGGGCCCGCGGCAGCGCGCAGGCTGCCAGTCCCGCTCGGCCCCGCCGGTGACTCATCCCGCCGCCGTGCCCGCCCGCCCGGGTATAAATATCTCATTCATCGCCGTAGTAACTGAGGGGCTCACGCTGCGCTCCCGGGCGGCGGCTCCGCTCAAAGTCGGAGCGGCTTGTTCGGATTCTCAAACCCAAACAGGCATGTTAAGACAGAGTGAATTCAAGCTTGCCAGTAAAAGCTGTGTTCGTCATAACTGAGTGTTGTGGTGAGATGGTTTGAAGCTGGAAGGAATTGAGGACCTTTGTAGTGGATAACTCATGCAGCTTTTGTTTTTCTTCCTAGAAGAGAAATCGCACCCTTTGCCTAGAATGCTCACTTAAATGCATTTTTCTCAAAGGTCAGCTATGGCCACTGTCCAGATAAAGAACAATTACGTTTTCCAGTATTTCCATCCATTAAGTGCCACCAGAGGATCAGTAGTGGCTGCAATATTGATTCATTTCCAGTAGGAACCGACACGTTTGAACTGAGTAGTTTTCAGTTTATTATAAACAATCTCTTAGTCATGCCCTCATACACAGTTGGAAAAGTACTCTGGAGAATTTATCTCCCAAGTTGATCACAACTGGGTGCTTTGGATAGTCCTGCCTGTTATGGGAAGTGTTTTCAGAGACAAACTGCTGCAAGGTTAAACTAGTCCACACATGCAAGTCTCATCCAAAATCCTTCTGGTAAGGTTGCAGAGTGCCTGGATATTTTCCATCTTGTTGATAACAGGGTGTGGTTTTTAGACCTGCAACTCCTGAAATTCGGTACATTCGATAAAGAGCACCGTGTAAACCCAAGGCTGTAGATGCAGCTGAACTGAGAGTGGCTGCCTGTTGCAGAGATTGATATCAGGAAGACAACCCAAACTGGAGCGTATCGACGTCAGGCTGCCCTAAAAATGATTTGAGCTGCGGTGCTGCCGTTGCTGCTCTCTCCTGTGCCTGCCCGTGCTCGGCTGAGTGCTCGCTGGCCGAGGCTGTGCGTGCCTTGCAATAATTCAGCAGCAGCAGGAGGTGTTCTGCCAGAGTGGCTCTTGGAGCTCATTGAGTTTGTAGCTGGTAAGTGAGGCCTGGTGACCCGGGCTGTAGGTGGGAAATGCATCCAGCTCTGGAGTGACTCCGTTCTGGAGTGGGAGCTGAGGGCGGTGGTGCTGCTGTTTGGAAAAAGCAGGCAGTTTGTGGCAGTGCTGATGTGCCTGAAATCCATAGGTGACATTGATCGCCTACTGTTTTGTGTATCAAACCCAGCTGAACTGTGCTGGGCAGCAGTGCAGTGATGTTGCATTTTGGGGTTTGAATGGTGCACAGAAAACGCATGGCAGGGTTTTACAGATAATGACTAAAACACAGCCTGGCCTCATCGCTGGGGATTATATTCGCTGTATTCATTGGTAGGCTTGTGCTGCCCATTATCCAATGTATAACTCTGCCGTGGATTAGGACGTGACAGATTGCATGAGGAAATGTCAGTCTGACTGCAGCTCCTGCTCTCAGGTCGCTTGAGCAGCTCAGCCCACATGAAACAAGTGACAGCAGGGCCGGAGGAGTGACAAGCTAAGTAAGCTGCAACAGGTATAGCCTTCTATCCCCCAAGGGTGCAGGAACTGTGAGAGGTGAATTTTTTTGAAGGGAGTAATTGATAATA
The DNA here is from genome assembly GCA_024500445.1 of Entomyzon cyanotis. Taxonomy (NCBI): domain Eukaryota; kingdom Metazoa; phylum Chordata; class Aves; order Passeriformes; family Meliphagidae; genus Entomyzon; species Entomyzon cyanotis. Next base: position 10,276,524 of record JAKEPQ010000309.1, read on the forward strand.
ATTTAGATCTCTGTAGCTTTTTAAGGACTATTACTGCAGGGAACCTGTTAAACCAGAAGCAAGCCTCTTGCCCTGGCTTTGAGACTTACGGAGTCTGTGTAACACCTTATTTCCTCTGCTCCATTGCATCTCCTGTGCAAGCTTATTCTCTTAAACATTTCTAGACTCTCTTTCGTTTTGCTCCTTTAGTGGAGAGCTCTCTTTCCTCTGATCTGGTCTCTCAAGCTGAGTGTCCTTTTTCAATCCCACTCATTCCTGAAAAATGGCCTTTTCTGAGGTATTTACAGTATCTGAGTCAATATTTCTGCATTTCTTTTTGTAAACAAAACCAGTCATTCACAATCCAAAACGAGTCATTCTGTGCTGTGGGCTTCTCTCAGAGGAAGACCAGTGATTCTGAAGTGCACTTCTGCTCATGACATTCTTTTATGTGAATTTGAAGATTTCTTCCATTCAAGTTCTTAAGCCTCCCCTCTCATTTCAGTATGAAACTGCCTCTCAAAATATATCCACCAAGGTAATTTTTTTTTAACGGTTCTTTTCCCAGGGAAACATTAGCCACTATTTAAATAAGCAGTGGTCTGATTCTCTCTCTCTCTCTGGTTTTTTTTTTTTTTTCCCCTCCCCTCCTCCCCTTAGAAGTGCTGAGCTAAGCATGCTGAAATTTTTGTGAATTAGGTCTCCCTGTTGCACTGTGCTGCTTTGGATATCGTGCTTGTTTTGAGCAACTCTTTTCTCTCATTTTCTGCATTGATTTGGAATTATATTTTGAAGAGTCTGTTATGTATCCAGACTTGTTCTTTGGTCCACAGCACAGTTTCTGGATGTCTCTGGACCATCTGTCAGGCTGCTTTTTTTGGGAGAGATCAGTTCAGGTTGTCTGGAAGGGCTCCCATTCACTGTGTAGGCATTGCGAGAAGCATTTTGATTTCAGGGCTGTGGATCTCTACTGAACAAACCAGAACTGAAACGTGCTGGGGAGCTTTTGCTTTTTGGTGAATGGCACCTTTCACACCTGGTGATGTGAACATGTGATGTGGTGATTGCATGTGGGGATCTGGTCTGAAGAGCAGATCTATTGTTAAAGGATACTAAAGTCTTCAGAGCAATTATTTTTTTCCCAGTCCTCTTTCTCTATGAAAATCTCAGTTTATGGAACAGGCTCAAAGGTGACTGCATTGTGCAAAAGCTGTGGTTACTCTCTGCTGTGATATCTTAGGTTTCTGAAGCAGGATAAGTTGCCTGTAGAGCACTTTGGGATGGAAGAGGCAGCATAGATGAAGTGTTGACTCCAAGTTTATTGTTTCCTTTGTGTATAAATCTCTACTTTAGTTCAAGCTGTAGCAAAGACACAACTGAACCTTTCTGGTAAAGGCTTTCAGGCATTTTCAAATACGTGGTGAAAGAAGCAGGGCTTCCATAGTGTGGTCTTCATGAAAGAAGAATCCTGTTTTGAATACTGAATGACTTTCAGAAACTAGAGCTTCTAAAGATTACAGAAAGAATAGTTAGCCAATTTTACACCAATTCTTTTCCTTTTGCAGCTTTTTTTTCTTTGCCAAGCTACCTACTCCCACAGCAACCATGCCACCACACAGTTCTAGTTCTGTTTATCCTCAGTAACCAATCAACTGCTATTAATCTTAATTCCTTCTCAGGGAGGAGGGGTTAGAAGTTTGGCCAGACATCTTGAATAGCTAGACAGGCAAGTGCTTTGCTTTTGCTTTCTTGGTTTCTTCTTATTATTTTAAATCTTGAGGCTTCATTTGCAGGTTAGGCTTTGGTTTTGGTTGTTTCTGGTTCTTTCTTTTAGTCTCAAGGCATTTCCAGTGTGATCCATATCTTTCTTCAGGTCCAACTTCTGCTCCCTGTCTATAGCATTTTGTTCATTCTAACTTCTTTAAACCTAATAAAAATTTTTCTTCTGAATGTAACTGCAGTCTCACATTAAATGAGACAATTAAATTGTCTGACTCTTTCCATACCTGTTCAGTAACTGTTCTGTAGCACAAACTTTCTCATGCGCCTTTCATTTAGACATCCATTCTGGTGGCCAAGAATGGGCCACTGCTTGTTTGGGAATGACTCTTTGAAGTCCTGGAGAACTTGAAGAATTTATCAGAAACCCCTGAATAATACCATTTGATTCATTAAGTTAGTAGCATGTTGGAAGTAGTTATCCAGACTTTGCCAAATAAAAAGACCTAAAACATGTTGGTTAATCTCAAACATCCTTTCAATCTGTTGCATGCCTTTTTCTCCACTTCAATGTTGTTGTTTTTAATTTCTCTCTGCCTTAGTTTTTCCTGCTGGTCTTATTTGGATATTTGAAAAAAGCAACAAAACAATTAGAGTAAAACAGGGAGTTCTTTGGCCAGATGTTGGTGTTAGGTGTGGATTTCTGGTTTATACTTAATAACGTCTGGGGAGAAATCCAGGACAAACAACCATCTGTTCTTCCAATCCCTACAATGAATGTGGAATTTGCTCTGTTGACCATATGTTTTCCATTGCTGTTGGAACAGTAAAGTGAATTCGAGGCAATTGTGGTCACTTTTTAAATATTACAACTTTTGAGCATCATAATAACAAATCTTAGAAAGCAGAGAACTGGGAAAAGATTCATGGGAGGCTTAGGGTACGAGTGACTCCTTGGAATCTGTCTTTTTACCTCACGTTGTAGTTAACAAAGTCTTCAGATCCATCAGAACCTCTTTGCATGCACACGTATTTTTGTGTGTGGTTGTGTTGGGAGGTGTTGGGAGGAAGACACGTGGTGAGGAACTCTCGTTTTGCTTCCATGGCAGTGCATGTGTGCCAGGCAGGAGTGAGGAGTGTCACTGCGGGCAGCAGGCAGGGAGCTGGGCTGGGTCACAGTTGGGTTCACTCCGCATGGTTCTTATTAAAGTAAGAATGCATAGGATATCAGGGCAAAAACCTGGATATTGCTTCAGGATCGTTACATAATTCCTTGTTATGTATGAGTTCATGACCTGTTGCAGCCTTACAAACAAACAAATAAAGCACTTTCCTCTTTGCTGACAGGCCTGCTGGGTTCCCCCGAGCGCAGCCGTCACCCCACGCCAGCACAGCCACCCCGATGGCGTCCGCTACTGCCGTGCCTGTAGGATTTCACTATGAAACCAAATACGTAGTGCTCAGCTACCTGGGCCTTCTAGCACAGGACAAGCCACAGGAACATCCTCCTCCTCCTCCAACTCAAGGTAATATTTGCTTATTCATCTCCAGCCATTTACATATGCAGCTGTATTTGCAATTAGGTCTTGGGGTGTTTCTGCGGGGATGCAGAGTGTGAGGCTGGTGTTCGGTGTAATGCATCTCTTGTTTTATTCAGTGAAAATGGAATAAATTTCATTTGAAAGATGAGAGATGCTGATGGAAACAAAGCTGTTTGTATGTAGATTACTGTTTTAATTTGAGCTATGCCAGGGCTGACTGGTGTTTATTAAGCAAGTAAGTGTTTTTAGGAGCTGTCTTGAGGCTGGGGGGATGGATATGTATTACCTTTGCTGAGCCACCATGAGAATTTCAGCCCATGCTTGCTGGTTTTTGGGACACAAGTAGAAGCAAGCAGGGGTGAGGTGGTGTTTACTGGCATAAACTGAGTGGTGGCTTGAGCAATCTCCTGTGCTAAATAGTTTTGCCCAATTACATTGAGGCTTCTGTTGTTGTCAGTCAGTGCTGGTGCAGAGATGTGGCCTATGCTTCTTCTGTTTATTTATTTATTTGTGAGAAGTCAAGGACTGCATCGAGTCAGATGTTTCTTCTAGAACAGGTTTATGGATAAAAGAGGTTAAATAAATAAATAGAGGGCAGAATAAAATAAGTTTGGTAGATGGTGTTTCACATAAACCTAGGGGGTAAAACTTTATTTTGTGGTGGCAAGCAGTTAAGCAATGTTGTTTGTCAGGATTGCCTGGGTGACTTGTCACTTCTTAATGACGTATCAGTCACTACTAGTTCTGTGATTCAGAACTTATGATGAAAGGAGAATAAAAAGAAAACAAACCAAACAGAGACAGTCTTCAGAATCTTTTTTTTTCTCTTTGAACAATGATTAAGAATGCATATGCTGTCATTTACTGAACTTACCTGTCATGAAGTGAGAAATTCCTGAAAAGATTGCATCAAAGTTATGACAGAACTGATTTTCAGTTTGGCACTAAAGCATATAGTATATGCTCATTATATTATATATAATTCATTAAATTAATGCTAGTATATTTAATTCATAATATTACTCTTTTAGTATATTTAAGGTATGTCTACTGCTTCCACTTTCACTGCACCTGTGGTCCATGAAAGGAGAGTCATCTTAGTGCCAAAATACTGTTTCATAAAACCCTTTGTTTCATAAAAGCCTTTGTTGAAAAATGTGCTTATTTTAGCAATAACATTTCATTCTGAACATCTCACCCATTTATAACTGGGAAATGTGTGGAGTACATATAACGGTTCAGTGTGTAACAGTCTGCTTTGTTCTATAAAGACAAGATTCAGAAAGCAAAATGTTAGTCTTAAAGCTTTTTAAAAATAATTTGGCTGTAGTTACCTTTGAAGTATTTGCAAATTGAGGTGAAACCTTTCAACTGATTGCTCATTACTGAAACCTCTAAGCTTCTAACCTGAATTACAGAGGTATATTTAAACTTTCTAAAGAGGAAGCTGCAAATGCTTAAATAATAATTTTTAGTCAGTTCAGAGGGCTTTTCTTCTCAGATATTGTTTAGATGTGTTAGCTTGTGTGACAGCAGGTTGTAGTAGGATTTGCTATTAAACTACTCTAAAGCATTCGTACTTTACAAATGTGGTCTTTCATCCTTGTTGCTCTAAACCTTCCCTTCTAAACAGGAAATCTTCCTGCATTTTCCCCACCTCACTCTCCAAACCAGACAGTGACCACGTAATCTCCTCTCCTGGTCATGTTTCACTGTAATTAGGTCTCTCTTTTTTGCTGCTTTCTGATGAAAGCCTCTGGAATAAATAATTTTGCCTTACTTTTAATTTGCCAATTTGTTTCTCACTCTGTTTTGTAATGCTTTGAATGGACTTCAGGCTGTATTAAAGTAAGCAAGTGCTTTATCCTTCTGCTTCAGAATTTGTTTCATTCTTTCCTAACTCACTTTTCCCTGGTGCTTTTCTGCTTTCCATGCTTTTGAGAGCTTTCTTTCTTCTGCTAGCTACTTTTAAAAATCCTTTCTCCTACTTTTTCTGTCCTTGCTTGTAATTAAACAGTGTTTGAGCTGCACTCCTGGGCTATGTGTGACAACAGCCATGTGGTTATTTTGGAGTGCTATGTGCATCTCCTTTGGCTGTTGAGCAGTTTATATCCATCTGTATCTCCTCGTTGTTTGGCACGTGGCTGATGCCTGCTTGCTGTAATCTGCTCCCTGTGCTCTGTGTTCTCCCCCAGGAGGGGAGCACAGCCCAGAATGGATATTTCCTGCCCTGCCTAATGCACTGCTGGGAGGGAGCTGGGTGTTCCAGTCCTGAGCGTGGGCTGAGAAACCTGCTTAGAACTCGAGAGACAGGAAAGCTGGGAAATGGAAATGAGCAGTTCTGGGTTTTGGTAACAGCACAGGAGGGGTAATGACAGCACAGCATTGCTTCCTGCTTGTCAGTGTGTTTTCCAAGCACCATCACCAGTCGTTGATACAATACTTAGAGTGATCCCAAGTTCCTTCTATTGTGGATTTCTGTGGCACTTCAAAATGCTGGTCAGGAGTCTTTCTACTCTATGGCTGAACAGCCTTGGTTTGTGAATTGATAGGATTCCAATAAAAAACACCTGTCCTTAATCTTATTTTGCTTTGGTTTGGGTATTGTGCTGACAGACCTTCCATGGGAAGCAATGAAGCAGCGATTTTGGCTATTGCCTGTTTTCCTTTCCAGTTGCAGAACACTCCTGTATTTTGTGTTTCATTCATACGAGGCATTGACTCTGCTTTGTAGTACTTTCCCTTCATGTATTTTTCTTAGATCCAAATGAGACTGTACTCCTGATCTGTTCTCTGAATCATATTAGAGCATAATGGGAGTATGCAGGAAGACAGGTTTTAGCTTGCCCTGTTGGTGTTGACCTCCTTGTCTGCCTGAGGTGGAGAGTGAGGGACTCCTCTAGAGGGCAGTTCAGTGCAGCATCCCAGCCAAAGCCACCTTGTGTCACCTGCTGCAGGATCTTCTGCCTTTCCATGGCATGTGAACATTTTTCCTATTAGCTTTGTCAGAGTAGTGATTCTGCATAACGGTTACTGCAGTTTATTTAAAGCAAAGTCCATTAGCAGTAAATTCTGTTAATTTTTGTTAGGTTTTCAGGTAGGTGAACAAATGGAAAACATCTCTACACTTTTCCCCCTGAAGTCACTCTCGTTACAGAAGCTTCCACTCTGCTGAAGTTGTTAGTATTATTTACTTTTCAAGTGAGTCAAAGTACTTTGGTTTTGTGATTCAATATATGTATATTATAAATGTTTCTTTGTATTTCATCAAGGAGTGACCTATGAAGTCCCAAAAATGACGGTATTGGTAAATTAAAATTACAAGCAATCTGTGACATCAGTGGCTTTATTTTCCAATTATGTTGCATTCCCTTGAACTAAAAAGGCAGAACATCTTCATCTCTTCGTAGAGTTGCTGTTGTCCCTTGGTAGCTGCAGTATTTGGCACAAGCATTGTAGAATGAGATGTCAGCCTCTCTAGCTCTGATGAATGATTTCCCATCCCTCCTCCTGGGATCAAACCTGGCAAACAGGTTTGTCTTGTATTGTTACTGAACTTCTGGAGTTTTACTGAAGTATTACATTTATTTAGTAGTCTGATGGTCCCTGGTGCAGTGCTTGATGGACTTTAGAATACACTTTCTTCTCCTTTTCAGATTACTTCCAAATACCTGAAACCCAAACTCTTAACCAGAACACAGTTGTGCTAAAAGGAGCATTTACTCCATAAATAGAAAGTAGAATGCACTAATTTGGTTGTGTAAGAACATGTAACAGAGGTTTGTTGTGCCTCTGGGTTGGGAAGAGGCCTTGCAGAATTGGTTTACCAAAAGCCCAGAAGAGGCAAACCCATGTCTTGGGCACAGGAAAGCATTCCTTAATAATGAAAATATATTCTCACCTAATATAAGCTGGTTTTACTGTTTTCCTTCTGCCTGTTTGCAAACTGACTTGGAAGTTGGCTAACTGAGAAAAAGATATCCCTCACTTAGGACCTTTGCTGTTGGAATGTGCTGCTCTCCAGTGCTGTGTGCAGTGCTTGTTGGTAGCAGTCAATATCCAGGAGATGCAGAAAGCTGAAATCCATTTTTTATTAGGGGAATAAACAGTGCAAAGTCACTGCTCTGGGAGGGGTAGGGTTTTGATGTTTTGGCATGACTGAGCAGTCAGGTGCTCTCGGAATCAGCAGCTGCTGCAAAGTTGTGGGTGCTACGAGATGGAAACCATTGACTGCAGTGCTGATTATCTAAACAGCTCTTTTGTACGCTGGCAGCAATGGAATTTCTCTTCCTTCCATTTTCCGGGTGACTTCTTATCAAGTATGACAGCTTGTCCTGTGCGATCATCGTCACATTAGTCCCGTGAGAACGAGTGCTCCCTGCACACCCTCATCCCTTCCATCCAGGGGTGCAGCACAGGTTCACACAGAGCTTTGCACTTGCACACACTTGTTGCACTTGGCTCTGGAGCAGTGCTTCAGTTGTTCACAGGAGCAACTGACAGGGACTGACAAGGCATTAGGCAAAGGAGGAACAGTTTGCTCCTCTCTGGAATTTATTACTCAGGGTGGCAAAGAGACTGCTTGGGAAGGGATTTAAGAAGCTAAATAAAGTTATTCTGAACATGTGTGTTTAAGTGAAATGGAAGTAAACTGACTGTCCTTCATTCTTATGGACTGGCCACAGAAATAAATGCAAACATTTTACACTGACTTAAGCATACATTGGTTTAGAGAGATTTTTGTGTTGAGTTTTTAAGCATTAACACACTTTCAGTGGGTTGCTACTGAGGATTTTCAACTTATTTTTCAATTGTGGGACACCTTGAGAGCTTATGGGTTTTTTTAAATACAGAAAATGCATGATGTACTTTACTAGCATGTAGTTAACTACACTTCTGTGTGTGTTAACTGCTTTTACAATCTTCACACACTCTGATATGAAATTTAGTGATTATATGTGTCCATTGTAGAAGAAAAGGCAAGGCAATGTGACACTTAAAGTGAGCTCCAGCAGATTTAAAGAGAAACAAACCAAAGACAGGACATAAAACTGTTGTTCACAAGGCCACCAAATTATGATTTAGTGTTTTCAAAACAAGAATGAAGAAAGATATGCCAGAAAGCTACACTGATTGTTACAGGACTTACCTGAAGATCTGGATGTGAAATGAAAGTGATAAGTCCTCCTAAGGGGTCATACTTGTTGCTCTATGAAACAGAACTTTCACCTTGAATTCCTTTATAATTAATATTTCATTATCATCTACCTTGTTTGATACATGGAATTAAAACATTTGAATGATTTCTCTGGTTTCTTTCAGGGACTCAACAACAGCTTATGGCACAACATGCTTTGGAGAAAGAGGCTTTGGAGAAGATTAAAATAGAAATCGAGGAGGAGCTAAAACGTCTTGATGAAGAAATCTTGGAAGGTGCTCTTCAGGTTTTCCCGTTTCAATCCATAATCTCTATGCACTGTAGTGGTGGTTAATTTGTAACAGGTACTCCAGTTAAAGAGATTTTTGAATACATTGAATCTCTTTATCCTCCTCCCCCCACAAGATTTGTACACATTGTCACATGGAGTAAAATAGTTAAACGTTACCATTTGGAGTGGTGGAGCCTGGCCAAAGCAAACAACTGGATGACATTTAATAGGCTACTATAAATAATGAAAAGTAAGCAGCCCTTAAGCTGCTGCAGTTGATGGCAGAAGTCCTCAGGAGCTAATATTCCGAGGCGTGTGGACTTAAACCATCAGATTTGTCACTTCCAAGTTTATTTTTTGTGATGAGCTTTGACCTGTAGATGTGGCTTTTATAGGACTCCCAGCAGGGAATGATTTCAAAACCATCTTTGCTTTGCATGTGTGTTGTAAATTGGAAATCTAAAATAGGAATGCTCTAGAGATGTTTAAATTCATTCATATGGAGCTTTCTTAGAAGTTTGAAACTGAAAAAGAAAAGGTTATATGAACAAAATAATATTTCTAAAAATGGTACTTCAGTACTGCTGCAGAGGTGCCCATGTGTGGGCAACTTTACCATGAAAAGAGGCTCTTCTGCTGCTCCATCAGGGTTGGCATCAGCTTAAAATGGGAGAATAGCTGCACATTCAGCAAACTTGCTGGTTAGGATGCAGTTGTGAAACAAGAGCTGGAGGGGAAATGTAGCTCAAAGTCATCTCTGCCTTGTAAGTAGCACTTTCAGAGTGTATTTGGACATTATTTTACTATGACTTGTTCATTGCATGCTTTGACTACAGAGCTGTGATTTTTTCCTCCCTCATGTAAACTGTGTTAACTGCTGGGATAAGAAATCTGAGACTGTTGATGTTCTTCTGTGAATCTGTTTTATTCTGTATACCTTCTTCTCTCAGCATTTACCAGTACAGGGTTTGACTGCCACACTTCCCCAGTGTTCAGCCCTGCCAATCCAGAGAGCTCAATAGAAGACTGCCTGGCTCATTTGGGGGAAAAAGTGTCCCAGGAGTTGAAGGAACATCTGCACAAAGCACTGCAGAGCTTGCTTAGCAAGTGAGTTTCCATTTGCTTTTTCAAAGGGAAGGTGTTTCCTTTTGCACTGTGACTGTTGCTGAAATGCTGAAGTTTGGACAGCATTTTTTATTGCATTTCTTTGTTTTTCAATGTTCCTTTATCTGGCTGGGATTTTGTTTTGCGATGTAATGTGCAAGTACTTCTTTGTGCTCTTTGCCCTTTGCAGCAATGTAAGTTCTAAAATTTTTCTAAGCTTTTGTTACTGAATTTCTGAGGCTGCATCAAGCCGTTTGAGCTGCTGGTGAAACTGCCAGCTGCCATTGCCAGTTTCATGAATGCTGGGCTGTAGCCACATTAACTTCTTTAGCTTTATAATAGATCAGAGTGGAGCTGAAGGTTTGTTTGTGGTCTGGCCCATGAGGAGTGGCAGAGTTTTCCTGAAAGGATGGTAGCTAAAAACCTGGTGACCACCCTTCAGGTACACATCTGAAGCAGATGTGAGCCCCTGGGCTAACCTTGGTGCCTTAACAGTTGTCCTGCCAATTTAAGCTTATTGTTTAAATAGAATGTTGCAGTTGGCATTCTAGTATCTTAATTAACGTCTTTTGCAAACTGGTACAATTGTTGTGGTTGCTTGGCTTTCTGTTATAAATTACCAGCCTGAAATTTAATGGATCCACATGAACTACTTGAGGCTTTTCTGAGTGACCTCCAAAGATGTGTTGGTAGAGAGCTGGAGTTGGAAGGTGCTGCCTTAGGAACAGTTGCATAAATGCAGTCGTGCATTTAAGTGGTTCTAGCCTTCCTGTGTTTTCTAAAGGAAAATCTTTGCATTCCAAGTAATTTTTTAAAATTTTTGTATGTACATACATAAAGTCTGAAATGCCTATGAAACCGTGTTGCCTTTTTCTGAGGCAAACTAGAGTTACTGTTTAATCCCTTGATAATATCCTTCCTGCAGCTGTTCCTGCTCTTCTCATCCCACTGATTGATTTGGATTTGGTTTCAAAGAATTAATGTACCAAGGAAGTCAAGAGAATGCCCTTAAAATGACAAACCCCTTTGTGCTTTAGCTCTGTTGTTTTACCCATGTCTGTTTGAGTAGCACTATTGATGAAATACTTATTTATTTGGCTTATATTTTCCTGCCCTCTTACATGCATATAAACAAGAGTTAGGGTACAGTAGGCTGTTGGATCACATCAGGTTCCTGGAGTTCAATAAGCAGCTCTCTGTCCAATGCCAGTTACCAGCATTTCCATTAAACTGGAGTCTGAACTTGATTTTTGTAATGACCTGGCTGAGGATAGCTGCTTTTGAAGCAGTGCATCTTCTGCTGTCACTTGGCAGAAGGCCTGTGCTGTTACTGACTCTTAGATGCCATATGATCTTGGAGGAGAGAGTTCTGGAAGAGAGGAATTTCATCATCCCAATTCAGAGAAGTAGAGACATGATAAATCTAGACTAGAGGTATCTACTGAAATATGAAGGTGTTTGGTCATCAAAAGTGCTGTTTCTTGCAAATAGAGGCTTCCATGCCAACATAATGTTAATGCAGTCAAACAGTTTGTGTTGGTCCATAGTCTGTATTGTTTATAAAATTTTACTCTGCATTGGCCTCTACCTCAGGCATGAATTTCTTAGTGGAATTTTCCATCTTTAAAATCTTAGATTATTAAAAAAATATGCAAGAGCTTAGAAATTTTGTAGCATATCAGGGAACCTACTTATCTAATGTCTTTTAAGTTGTAGAGTATCAAATTATTAGGAAATTCACTTAACCAGTTAGATGAAATTGTGTAAGTGGAAGAAGGTGATGCCTTCCTCACCCTGTCTGGTGCTGGTGCTTTATGTCCTGAAACACCAGACTTACTGGCTCTTGAACATTATTTGCTGTAACACATGTGAAAATATTTTATTCTCCGAAAACTGAGAATTTAATTTTATTCACGTTCTTTTGTTTCCTTTTATAACTTTCAGTGTTGGTTTAACTTCTGCAGGCCGGTGACGTATCAGGAGTATCAGGAGCGCACTCAGGAGGCAGCTGCTCATGCCAGTGGATGGAACAAGGTACCAGATCAGTGCTTTCACTTGCATGTGTCATGTCTTTGATGTCACATTATTTTTACTAGTTACTTTTTACTGGTGTGTTTCACAGAGGGCCAAGAATAGAACTCAGTTTTAGTATGGAATAAATAAGACTCTGACAGTGGTAGATATGCACATAGTGGGTTGTTTTATAGATAATTTAGCTAGCAGCTATTGAATGGAAGGGTTAGGTCAACTGTCCTTTAGTTCAGTAAAATGAAAAGTTAGACATGTTGCTTGACTCATTTTTTTTAATTCCAAAGAGAGGGTAATTTCTGCAGCAGTTTTGGAATGAAATCTGAGACAGATTTTTCATAAAACTTCTATACTCTTTCTTTGCTCCAATGTCAGGTTTCAAATATATGTGAAAAAGAGTGCTAAACACAGTGAAAATAAAAACTGACAGTATCTTCATGATACTTAAATTGTTCAGAAAACATAAGGATGGTGTTCCTACCTGGTTTCAAGAGTAGTTATCTCAAATGATAGGAATTTTCTTTTTTAAAACAAAATGCAAATCTGTAAATGAATTATCTTAAAATATTTTTAATGTAGAACGAGTAGATTATTCTTCCCCGATTCATCTTTCATTAATCATTCAAATTCATTACCTTAATCATTCTTTGATGGATTCAGTGGTGATCAGAAAAAGAAGGAAAGAACAGAATAACTACTTGCAAATTTAATCACAATTCGAGTGTTAAAATATTCTCTTAAATTTAAAATAGAATGAGAACTATTTTTCCCTCTCTTTACTTTTTTTTTTTTTTTTTGGAAATACTTTTTCTTGACTAGATTTCCCTGCTTATTTCAGAAGCTGTTCATCTAACCAAGGGTGGGGGCACTTGTAAAGCAGTTTAATAAACATGGCGTGACAAGTTAGTGCCCATGGCTCCAGCAATTATCATTGCTTTATGTGTGAGCTCTTTCAGTTTGTCATCTTGTGATTCACAGCATTTTAGTTTAAACAACCATGAAATCTGATTATCAAGAAGGTGGCTTAAGCTAGCACATTTTACTTTTCAGCTGGTGAAAGCTAAAACCAAGCATAAAAACCAGTCATTGTGGCTCAGCTGGCAAGGGAGGAGGTGGATGTGCTTCTCAGCTCAATGTGCTTTGGGTCTCCATGGCCTGCAGATGCAGCCCTGGGCAGATGGACGGGCTGCATTTGGGGTTTGGGGTTCAGCCTTCATTGCTGCTGCATTCCTGCAGCCCCTGGGGCTCATGGATTTCAGTTCCCATCAGCTTGTGGTGGAGAGTATCCTCCAGAACATGTCATTGTCATCAACCCTGCTTGTCTGTAACATTTGTTGCTACAAAGCTTACAGTCCAAAAGCAAACTAGAATGGAAACTGTTGTAGATTAGCACAGCATCTGTTTGTATTGTTTTTGTGGTAGTTTGGTGCTCCAGGAATGCCCAGCAGTTCCTTCAATAATACTTGTTTTGAGAAGATGGAATACATTTGTGTTGGTTTCATTTCCTTTTAATTTCCTTTATCATCTTAAACGGAATTGTATTTTATAACAGAAGAGATCTAGATATCTTCCCTCCCATCTCAGCCCACCTTAATTTTCACTCTAAAGAAGCTGTTAGAAAATGTTGTTGTTGAATTCTATAAAGGAAAAGGGTCTTCATCTTCTATTTTAAATAAGGCTCTCATTAATATATATGCCCCAAAATTCATAATCCCATTATTGTGCATCAGTTGAAAGTATAACAAATACTGTTATTGAGAGCCAGCTGAACTGGTGAGTAGGTTAGCAGTCATCTTAGTGTCCCTTTCTTACTGCTTAATGGGGCCAAAGAATAATGCAACAAAAATGTAAGAAATAATTTTAAGTTGAAGTAGACAAAAGGTACACAGAACTGCAGTAATTTTGGATATAGATTCCTCAAAGTCTCTGAACTTTCTTTGTAACATTTTCTTTTGTGTGTATTTAAATTTGTAATACTGTACAGTGGGATTGCAATACTATAGTTGAAACAAGTCTTTCATTTATACAATCAGCTATCTTCTGATAGTAAAGTGGGTTTTATAATGATTCCCCAGGAGTTTTCTCCTGCCAACTATTTTCTGTGTATGTTTTTATTCAGTCAAAATATAAATAGCCCTTAGCATTCCTTCCTAGGCATGCTGGTGGAGGGAGTTGCAGTTGCTTTGAATTGCAAAGGCTGTATTTTTACTTTGTTCTAGTCAAATCTCATCACCATTCACACAGCTACTCTTTTGTACAGAAAGATGTTGTTAACTTTCTTTTCCCAAGCAGCCTTTTTTTGCCTTTGTTTCTCTTGCCTTCAGCTTACAGTAAATGTCAAATATTTTGAGATCTCAGTGTTCAGGCTGCTGTACAGTTATGTGGGTGTGCCCAAAGCCTCTGAAAGATGCTTAGCCTTGACAGCTTGCTTTTTTTTTTTGATCCAAAAAGATTGAAGTTTCCTCTGACACCTCACCTTGACCTGCTCCTTATGTCTGTGCACTCTGAGCTTGCAGGAAACTCAAAAAACCCCCCAGTGCTTTTAAAATTCAAACACTTAAAATTCTGGCACCATGACATTCCTAGTGAAGTGTTAACAGTTACCAATGTTAAATGCTCATCACAGAACAACAGTATTGGACTCCTTTGTTAGTCAGCTGGAGCTTCTTAAATGTATCAGATTATGGGCATTTTTTAGGCCCCATCTGGTTTTAGTAGTCCATCTCATTGTGATGCCACCATGAATTTAGTACAAATCTCAATTTCAGCTTAGTTTGCCTATCAACTTCCTCCAGCTTTGCATCCTAAAGTGAGATTTCTGGGAATAGTACTGCAGGATATTTACAGAAAAGAAAACCAGGCTGAAGGGGGAAGAGACTGGAAAAGGAAGGAGGCATTAGGAGTTTGGTGTGACCAGTAGTAGAGTCTTCATCTCCCTTGTGCAGCTGGGAAACAGCATTCCAGTCTGCACAGTGAATAGATGTGCAGTGCAGTCGCCTCAATTAAAATGCAGTAAAACAAATATTTTTCTCTTGTGTCATAATAATGCTTTTTCAGATGCTAATGACTTCAGTTCATACCAGTTTCCTGACCCTGGTGAAATGCTGCATATAAACCTTGCCCAGAGGGCCACTTGTGTGCTCTAGGAGAATAAATTTAGAGTTTGAAAGTTTAACTGCATGTTGTTTAGGCAAACAAAAACATAATTTCAGAAGGAAGTGTCTAGAACTGTATAATGTGAAGGAGGTGGATTCACAGAGTCTTGCATCTTCCAGAGCAATTTAGGTTAAGGCTGAGCATTCAGATAAAAGGTTTTTAAAGAGGAATGGGAGTAGGGAAATGAGGGAGGAAAATCTCTGTGTTAAATTTGGCATCAGAGGGAGAGTTTGACATGGAAAGGGCCTTGTGTTTGTCATTTTAAACATGTTTGCAATGTTCTGCTGCTGGGTGGAGGTGTTTGTTTCTGCCCTGTCTCAAAGCCAAGTGTGAACTTCTAAAGAGACTCTTTAGTGCAATGTTCCTGTTCAAGAATGTATATGAGTTTGCTGTTTGTATTTGGGTGCATATTCCTTCAAGCTATCTATGATGTTGCATCTTTCCAGTTCTGGGGTAGCAAGTTCTGGACCTGTTCTGCTTCTCTACCTGAATCCTGTATTGGGAAAAAAGTGGGGCTTAAGAAAACATTGCAGTTGTGTTCTGTGAAATTCCCAAATGAGGCTGTGGGTTTTTGCTTAGCAGATTAAGTGCTTTTTTTTAGTGCATTGTATTGTGTGTTTGCCTTGTGTCTTCTCAGAAATGAAGTGTATAGTCCCTGGTATATTTACACTTGAAGATTCAGACTTTTTGTGTGGACACATGAATTCTGTTCTAGCTGCACAGTAGTATTGATAATGCTTTCAGTATTTATTCACAACTCTTGTTTTTTGAAGGTTTTGGTGCCCCTGGTTCTGTTACAACAATTTCTGATGGAGTTGACCAGACGGGGTCAGGAACCACTGAGTGCCCTTGTGAACTTCGGGGTGACATATCTAGAAGATTATTCTGCAGATTATATCATTCAGCAAGGAGGATGGGTAAGAAGGCTGTTTAACTTTCATCCTTTGTTCAAACCTTATTTCTAAGTGTGATACTAGTAGGAGTGAAAGCTAAGAGGGATTGCTAGAAGCCAGCAGACGCAAAAAAGAATGATTCAGAAAAAGAAATAAAAAAGCAATCAGGAGGTCAGGACCAGAAAGGGATCTTGGGCAGTCATCTATTTCTCTTCTCTGACCAAAGGCAGAACTGACTTTCACCATTCATTTCTGATGTTGATATTAAAGACCTGTGTGATTGCAGTCCACAATTTCCCCGTGCAGTCTGTTCCAGTTCTTTGCACATCTGATTTGTTGGATTGCTGTTGAAATTGAAGAGGTCCTTAGGTGTCAGGTAACAATTAATTTTCATACCGTGTGTGTTAAGGTGCTAATTTGTTGCAGTATGGTGAGCTTTGTGCTTCCCTGTTAATATACATGGAGCACTGCATTTGGAAGCAGACTCCCATAACAAGAGGTACTGTGCCCAAGAGGCTCCTCTTCTTAATGGAAAACAGTTCTTTCCTCCTCTTAAATTTCAGAGAATTTCTTAGCAGGTAAGTAATTGCGGAGCACTTCATACAGAAACGTCAATAGGTACTAATTTATTTTTATAATAAGTGATAAGATAGCTAATGCATAGTAGACTTTACAGCTGTATAGGAACATGCATAGAATGAACAATCAGTATTTCTTTGTGCTGCATTTTTCCTTGTAGAAATCTTTAATTCATGGTAACCAATGTTCCTGAGTCATGGCATGCTGAGAAAGTTTCATTTAGAAATACTTCAGAAAGGCAGCTCACAGCTGATGAGCTGGGTCTTGAATGCTGAGCCTAAGATTACTGGGTTTGGGAAAGATGCCAGAGTTGAATGGAATTAATCTGGGATTTGTGAAATGGCTCCAGCAAGCTGATTTATTCTAAAAAGAAAAGCTGTTCAGGAAAACCCAGTGAAAAAAAAAAAATACTTGTAGGAAAAATCTTATTCAGAAGCTTCTTGTATTTCAAGAGTTTACCTGAGGGGTTTTTTTTTAAGAGTAGCTTGTTCCAGAATTTCTGCACATCTGCACCTTCTTTATCTGTTCCCTTCCTGGCAATCATGTAGAATAGTTGTCAAGGCCTGCAGGAGGGATTTTTTTGTCTTTAATGGGCAGAAGCTCTAACAGCATGCAGCCAAATGACCTCAGGTCTTTGATAAATGCACTCATATCTCAAAGTGTTTTCATCCCAGGGCAGGCCCTTGCTTTCAGCTTTTAGACAGATCAATGTTATTACTTTTTTTGCTTTTCTGCCTTGTTTTTTGACCTCCAAAAGGGCTTTGCTCTGTTCTCCAGCCCCTCTTTGAGGCCTGCTGTAAACACACTTCATAGAACGCAAAGCTTCTGAAAACAAGCAGCTTTCCAGCACGGCCTCCGAGGGAGGGGGCTGTGCTTTGTGTTTGGGTGACTGTGCATGGATGTACAGATCCAGGCAGTGGTGTCCAGCAGGCTCTGAGCCTGGCTGTGTACATCCAGCCAGGCAGAAAATCAGGCTGACACGAGCGGTGCAGCAAACAAGCCTGAGCTATTTTTGAAACAGCGCAAGAGGCGAGGAAGGAGACAAGGTGATGAAAATCCTTTCCAGATGAATTAATGTAGCTGCACTAACCTTTGTGAGTTGCTCTGGGGATGGGCTTGGGGACCCACTGGGCATGTGATTTTTTGTGGAGGAAGGGGAATGTATGGTTTCATTGTATTTTTTCTCTCCTGTAAGGAAAAGGTTCGTTTTTACCCTGTGGCATGTTTCTCAGTTTGTGGGATGGTGTGGTGGGATGGCAGTGCTGGGAGCAGGGCGTGGGAGAGGCTGTGTTCTGAGAAGGGCTGGCAAGAGCCTGGCAGGCTGGTAGCCCCACGGAAGTGTTGGAGTGTTTGCATTTTTTAAGATAAGCATCTGCCACGGGGGCTCTGTGTGCCAGATCAAGTTGTCAGTAATAATTTGCTCGAGCCAAAAGGGCAATGTATAAACCTGGGAGTCTCCAGTGACTCATGTTGCTGTGACAGGAAGAGGTTCGATTTTTGTGTTATTTTGGAGCAGTTATTTTGAAGATAGGTCTTTCCTGCAGCTGCTAAGATCTTGCTTAAAAGTGGAAAGATGTGGGAATAGCCTGTCTGCTTTTTTTTGTGGATCTGGAGCAGAGGAGAGCTTCACGGGAGTCAGCTTTTCAGGGGCAGACCTGAAAAGCTCTGTAGTGTCTTTGGTACTGTCTCATCCCTTGGCAGTGTGTAATTTGGGATCTTCCTCAGTTTTTGGATTGAAGTCAACCTTTGCCAGGAGGGAAGCAGCCAGTCAAAGGTAAGGGGTCAGCTGAGCCCTTCCTGTGCCCCACTGCGGATGTGTGGAGCCAGAATTGTACAGAGCTGTGTCATCCATTTGCTGCATCATTCTGTGCAGCCACGATGCGGCTGGAAGAGCTCCCAGGTTCTGCATGTGTGCAAGACTGAGGTTCTCTTGTGAGCTTAGGAGGCTTGCAGGTCCAGGAAAGTGTCTGATTGAGGATGGTAGACAGCTAACTAGAAGCAAAATTTCCAGCTCAAGGGAATAAAGTTTTACAAGTTGGGTAGCTATGCAGCAGATTTCAAGAAATTGGCATGGCTTGTGGGAAATGAGAAATTTGATCTACTGGAGGATGAGAAGTTGCTTTTTGATTTTTCTATGTCAGTCCCACGGAGATATGGTGATGAGGTGGTGAGTTGAAGCCATGAGTGTTCCTTTCCCTTATCCCTTCAGACACAAAGATTGTAAACCAGCTAGCTTTTGATGGCAGTGTGGGACTGGGATGTGCTGGTGTGGGTTGGTTGGTGAGGGAATGGCTGGCATGGTTTTATGTTCCCTCTTTCACTGCTTGCTGTGACAGGTTTGGCTCAGCTCTTGCATTTACCTGTTTGGCTCCTAAGTTTTAGCATGATCTCTCTTTTGGGGCAAAAAGTGTGCTGGGCATTCCAGGTGCTCTAAACAAACACAGTGGGAAACACACATTTCTTCCTCCTGACTGCTGGGTCAGCTGGTCCTACAAAGACTTTCTTCCTTTTTCATCTTGAGCCATTGCAAAACGACACCCAGCCTGATTTGCAAGTAGCTTTGTTCTTTGCTTTCCCAAAAGCAATGTAAGGGCTCAGCACACAGACATGCAGTGTGTACATGCTTTCTCCACCCCTTTCCTCATCTCCCCACCCCTTTCCTCATCTCCCCACCCCTCCCTTCTCTCCTCGTACCTCCCCTGCCTTTTTGCTCTGTCTCACTTCTCCAGGACTGAATGCTGCTGCATCAGAAGCAATTTTTCGTCTCCTGGAAAAGTGCACAGTAAGACCAGTCTGTTGGTAAGGATTTTTCCCCTCTTCCTTTCCCACCTCTTCGCTGAAATAAATTAAGAAATAATTTATTTCTTCTCAAGTTCCATGGATCCTGTTTTCCGTGGTTAGATTTCATCTTTGTTGGAATAGTCTGGGGATGTCTATAAGGAAGAAATAGTGTAAGATTTATTGGAAGCTAGCTGCCTTTTTTTCTCTCAGGTTTCCATTCCTGTCACCAGCCCATCTGCTTTTCCCTTGTTTCAACTTACCAGAGTGCAGTTAATAACCTTTCTTCTCAGCACAAGCCTGGGAGTTATATTTGTGATCCATGGCAGAAACTGTCTCTGCCTTCCCAGGGGTCTTGTCTCATGAAGTTCAGACCTGGATTTGCTTTTAACTAGTTAACTGCCCATGTTGAAGAGAATAAAAGTAAATTTGTTTGAAATCTGCATAGCGTTTCCAGTTTCCTATCTCAGCCTTAGAGGAGCTGTTCTCTGTGTCTCTCCAGTGTTTTGTCGTGGGCTTTGCAGCTGGTTTAGTTGTTTTCTTTGCTGCTGGTGATTGAATAATACACGTATTAGAGGGTGTTAACAGTCTGGAGGAGAAAGAGAGTAAAGAGACAATTGTCATCCTCGGGAAGCGAGGTAGTCAGTTTGTGCTTCCAGAGATGAAAATCTCCTTCTGCAGCAGTCCAGGTGCTTGCCCTGGGAATGACAGTGCAGAAATAGAGAGACGTGCTCTGCTGGAGGAGAGAGAAGTAAGTTTAGTGTGGCAGAGATGTGCAAGAAAGGGCAGTCCAGTTTGAGGAGTCCTAGAAAGGAGTTTTCCTTTCAAAAGAATTATACTTATGCTTGTATCGTGGAATACAGCAGTGAAGTGTCCACGTATATGTAACTTCTTCAGTACAATAATAGATTTTTAAAATTTTTAGGCACTGTGGCTGAAGAATGACATGAAATGGTAAATGAGCAACTAGATAATCTCCTTTTTCTTTTCCCTTCCAACAACTTTAAATCTGAAGAAGTGGTCTATAAATAACTGAATTCACCTCAATTTAAACCCATAAAAGTGAAACCTTAAAGGATGTTGCTTTTGTCCTGACTTACTGCAGGTTGTAGAGATTATGTTGGAGGGCAGGGATGGAAGAGGGTCATTTCTGCAGGCTGTTCTAGCCAAAGCATTCCTTGAAGGGAGTGAGAACATTATCAGGGGAGTGATGCTGCAATATCAGAGTGCTTTGATCTGGTTCACTCAATCTTTTTTCCCTTTTTTTTTTTTCTTAATAAAAAGTGCAGTCCTATTTGTAAGAACTCTGCTCTCTTTTTCTTGGCTCCACCTATCTTGACAGTTTCAGAGGGATGAACAGAGAGGCACAGTAAATGCCTGAGGGCTTTTTGTGACTTCTTTGTATTTTCAAATGTTTCATTCTGGACCTGAGTATTGTCAGCAGCTCCTTTATAATCTGTTTCTCTGAAGGATTAGCTGGGTAATGCTGTCAGCTCTGACTTCCACGAGGGTCTGAAAAGGTTTGGTGTAGCGAGGCTGGGGAGGGAGACAGGGAGCAGATGGAGCTGCAGCCTGGGCAAGCCTGGGTGGGAGTGAAGCTTTCTGACCACAGCAGCCATCCCTGGGCACAGACAGCCCTGCTCCAGCACACAGCTGCTCCTCTGCCACAGCCACAAATCACACAACAGCCACATTCCTAGCTCTAGGGAGGTCTGTTGTTGTGGGAAGTTTGCTTATTTCCCCCGAGGGAGATGTCTTAGGATCCCTGGACACCAGGCCAGTTTGTCACTCCTTGCCTCTTGTTTTTCAGACTGGATTTTAAGCACAAATGCTCCTAATGCTCATTGCTGTGACACTGTTGGTGTGGGGAAAGTGGTCATTGAAGCATAGAATATCCTGAGTTGGAAGGGACCCACAAGGCTCACACCATGTGCCTGAGAGCATTGTCCAAACTCTTTTTGAACTTCATTTTTCTCTGGGATAGGTTATGTTACAAGATAGTCAGTGCCCTCACCTAAGAAACTTTCTAGCTGTTTGAAATTTTTATTATAGCCAAGATTGCTCTCCTGGGAGACTGTGTTCTGCCAGCATTTCCTCTTGAACCACGAAACACTCTTTTTCTCAGGGATTTTATGTCAGTCTGCTTAGTTTCATGTTGAGTGGTTGAAGCTCAGGGAATATGGAGATTTTTTTCCCCTGGTGGCACTCTCTGACCTGTATAGAATTTTGCCTGTGTTGGACAAAATCAGGATCTGGGGTGTACAGGTGGCTTGCTGGGCTGTTTTTCAGGTGGGCTTTTTTCTGTCCTCAGAAATTAGTTTTGTATGAGTTGCCTATCCACATCATTCCTTGTTTATATAAGAACTGAACCAGAGAGACCAGCATTTCTCTGTCTCCCCATAAGCTGTGCCACCTCTTTCCTCAAGTGGCAGTGGTTGGGATCAGGAATGGCAGGAAGCTGCAGTGTGGGACTTTGGCTTCTCCACCACACCTGATGTGGCTCTCTAAGTGTGCTGGATGAGGAAAAGCACTCACAACTTTGCAAGTTTCCCTCCATAAATATGAAAAAGAGCAACTCTGATCTTTGTGGTTTGAAGCAGTAGACTGTTCATTTACAATAAACAAAGCAGATAAAAAAATGCTTACATACATTCCTTACTTACTATTGAATCTAAAGTGTAGGGCTTATATAAGGCCTCAGGTTATTAAAAATCCTTCCACATGTTCCCTCCTGTCCTGAAATAATCTGCCTGTTGGAGCTTTGCTTCTGGGTCACATCTGTAGATGAATCAAGAGAATTGTCCTAAATGTCATTCAGTTTTTATTTCAGCTGCTTTAAAAGGAAGAAAACCCCACCAAAGTGCAAACCTCAACTGAACCGGCACAAAATCCGAGCTTTATCCGCTTGACTTTATGTATTAAATCTTAATTCAGCTCAAGAAATATTAATCATGTATCCTAAATAATGCCTATTACTGTCTGGATTTTCAATTAAAGCTTCATAAGCTTTTAACGAGAAAGTGCTGGAATTACCCCCTGCCAGAGTGTCAGCTCTGCCCCAGCTTTCCCAGCCACAGGCAATGGGTCTCTCCAGGCCTGGGGAGTTGTGTCCCTGAGGCACTGACACGGAAGGTAAATTGCCTGTAAAGACAGAAAGGAATCAGCCAGGCTGCATAAGGCTCTGATTTAGAGGGAGCCAGCAACTGATAACTCTTCTGAGGTCAGCGCAGTTTGCGTAAGAAAAGGAACAATAAAACTCTTGAGCCCCTCTGGCCCTCCTCCCTCCTGCTGCAGGCAGGCTGCGTGTGCAGTGCTGGCACATGTATTGATGAAGTATTTGAAATGATGAGGATTGCCCATGTTCCTTGTCTAACCATCCCTTCATTTCCTGACCCTCTCCAAAGCAGTTTATCCTGCATGTTACCCTCAGGATATACCCAGATCTTACCTGTGTTTTGTGAGAACCTTACCTCCAATGCAAGTACGTATTTAAAAGTATCAGCATGTTTAAATTTCAGGGCTGTCTCTGTACCCTCTGTCCCCATTGACTACAGGTGGCTCCATCCTCCCCTCCGTGGGCTGCTGAGTCATGGCTCAAAGCCTCTTGGCTTGCACCAGTGTGTGACTTGAGGGGAATTCAGGCTGTCTGAATGTAGCCCTTGTTGGTGCTTTTTTTGCTGCAATCACCAGAGCTCACAAATCCTCAGCAGCTTAGCGTGTTTTTAGAATATTTCTGTATAGGCCTGATGTTGAGTGAGTCCCAGCAGCATGGGTGCTCTTCCATTGGAATGTTAAGAGCAAAGCTGTTATCAGTGGTGTGTGTCTCTGTTCCTTCTGTTAACATATGGCCATAGACGTGGTCGAGTGTGTTGTGATGTGGTGTGGACAGGAAATAAATTCATTCTGATTTGTGGAAGTGTAGAGCTGAACAGAGAGGAGGATAGTACAGAGGTTCATGATGCCACAGATTTTTCCTAGCTAAAAAAAAGCAAGCAAAGCCTGTCAGCATCTCTGGGTGTCTGCTTGGTTGGTTGTTTCAACTTCAGTTGTGTAGCCAAAGTTATGATGGCAGCCTTCCAAAGTGAATTCATTTAAGAATAGCTAAAATTGTACTAAAATACTAGAATTACTGTAGATTCCAGCTTGTTGGTACAAAGTAGAAATACAAACTTCAGATGGCACTGGAAATGGGATAAAATTAATGTAAGAGGGATGCTGTTAGATGAAAATGGACAAGCAATAGAGAGCACTTGCACAGAAGGGAGAAGGGAGCAATATTCAACTGGGATCATGTACTTGTGTTTGCTTTCTTTTTCTTCGCTCTGTTGCAGTTTGGTTTCAGACTTTAGTATCTTGTCAGTTTAATAATGACCATGTGGTGTGTTTTGGTGATGTAATCAGTGATAAAGCAACATCAGGGAAAGGAGGAGCTCCCAGCAAAGCTCATATAAGAGGTTCCAGTCTCTGGAAACACCAGCTGGACCAGCTGGGTTCTGTAATCTCTAGTGAAATGTAGGTCAGGCAGCTGATGCTCCTGCAGAAGCCCTCTCATCTTTCCTCCAGCTCACCAAGTTTCCAGGTGTCCTGTTCTGTCCCGTACGGGGGTGGGAATGCTGAAGCCATCGCTCACGTGTTGTGTCCTCCTTTTTGTTCGTAGGGAACAGTCTTTACTTTGGAATCTGAAGAGGAAGAGTATCCCGGCCTCATTGCAGAGGACAGCAATGACATTTACATCCTGACCAGTGACAACTCAGGACAGGTGAGCCCCCCGGAATCCCCCACGGTGACCACGTCGTGGCAGTCGGAGAGCCTGCCCGTCTCCCTGTCGGCGAGCCAGAGCTGGCACACGGAGAGCCTGCCCGTGTCCCTGGGACCTGAGTCCTGGCAGCAAGTGGCTATGGATCCTGAAGAAGTCAAAAGCCTGGACAGCAACGGAGGGGGTGAAGAGAGGAGTGAGAACAACTCTTCCAACTCTGACATTGTTCACGTGGAGAAGGAAGAGATACCAGAGGGGATTGAGGAAGCAGTGGTGCCAGCCGGCGCTGCAGAGACCATGCAGGCAGTGTTTCCAGAAACCTCTGCTTCTTTACAGGAAATTAGACCTCCTGAAATTGCTGCTGCTGAAAAAGCACATCCCTCTGCACTTCTGCGTACAAAACAGGAGGAAAAGGGAAAAGCAGCTGAAGAGCTTGTTGAACCTGAAATCCCCGTATTAAGTAAACCTGTCCCAAAGTTAGCCCCATCAGAAGAAAAGGCTGCACCAGAACCTGAGAAAATACTGCTTCCAGGGGAAAAAAAGTGGGGAAAGAGGGCCATTTGGAAGAAATAGAAGAGAAATCCTCGGCTGCAGAGGAGAAGCCTATCCTATTGCCAGAAGGGAAATCTATACTGCTGTACGGCGGGGCTGCTGCGGTCGCTATATTGGCTGTAGCAGTCGGAGTAGCACTGGCACTTAGGAAAAAGTAACAGAGCTCTCTTGAGGAGGAGGGGGAGAGAAGAGAGCAAATCCAATTTTTGTAGTTGTGTTACCTAAAGGTTGAGCTGCCTGCTGTTTAATTGGACATTTGAGTAACTCAGTGGTGATGAGGTGAGGTGGTTCAATAAGCCTCCAGCTACGGACAATCATGTTTTTAGTAGAACTGGGGCGGGGACTGGTTTTTCGTGATTAAAGTACGGGGGTATTTTTAAAAAAAAAATAAATTCTGCAAATTTAAGAACTTAAGTGCAGGTGCTGAAGAAAGGGGTGCTCATACTCTAGGAACTGGAACAGAGAATCCCCAGGGGAAGGGGAGAGCCAGCTGCTGCCAACCCCTGGAGTTTTTGGCTTCTCAGATTGACCGCTATTGCAGCTGTGCTGTCTTGTCACTTCCCGTTGTGCCCCCGAGCCCCTCCTAACAAACATTAGCCAACCTGAGTCCTGTAGCGAGAGGCTGGTCTCCCTTTTGTCTCAGCTTCCTCTCAGGTACAGCACTGCTCCTCATAACCTTCCAGGTTCCTCCTAAGCCCCAGTGGGACAGTGCTTATTCTTACCTCTTGGCTCACACTGGTTTTGGCCCCTAATGTTTACGGGAGCCCCATCCTGTGAAGATGCTGCCTCTCTATAGCTGTATTATCTCTGAGCATCCTGGTGTTCCTGGGGCAGAGGTGCTGCCCAGGAGGGTGGGAGGGACACTGCTATTTGCTGGTTTGAGAATCCATTTGCTCTGCTCCCGCCCAGCCCACTTTACTGCAACCCTTCAGTTACCAGAGGTACGAAATTCATGCTGGACACGGTACAGTTGGGATCAGTACTCTGATACCTGGGGTATAGTCAGCAAAAATACAGCAAAACCATGTGGAAGCAAGGCCAGTGCCTCAAGTGCAATTCAGACATTAAATGCTCTGCTCTCCTGTGTCACGCTGCAGTCTGCATTGTCTTTCCCAAGTTAAGCACATAGTGTATTTAGTCTTAACTTGGTCTTGCCTGTGACAGATTCCCAGATATATAAAGCAGTGGATTCTAGTAACTGAGCAAAAGAGCATTAAACATCTCTATCTGCTTTATCGTGACCTGGCCCGGAGTGGTGTTCAGTGCAATTTCTTTTGCGACTGTGAATCTGTAATTAGCTAAACTTAGAGATTCACAAATGATGAGCAAGTTCCTTTGGCAAAAAAGGAAATCCCCTTCCTGCTGTCACAACACTTCAGGTGTGTGTGGAGAGAAACCTTTCAAATACTGCCCTACTCCTTAGTCAGAGCCAGCCACAAGTGTTTCCTCTTCCAGCGTGCGTTTGTCTGTCCTCATCCGTACTGCAGCTCTGTGGGCAAGACCTTGGGCTTCCCAGGTAGAAGTGTGGATGCATCTCTGAGGGTTGGTGCTGGCACTGTGGCTTAGAGCAGATGGAGGAAGGTGAAAGGGAACTCATGATAATGTAAAAAATGAAATGTGAGCTTATGGGAAACTTACTCTTCGCAAAGCACAAAGACAAAGTACTTGTATTTCTAAATAACCTTATCAAGAGTACATCTCCTGATGAGCCTGTTTCTTAAAGGATCTCAGAATGAAGAGATCTGAGCATATTCTCTATTTTAGGATATTCTTGCTGCATTTTCCTATCCCAGGATGCTGGAAAGTTAGTTGGAATGTGTCAGATTCTGAGGAATTATTTTTGTCTAAGCTTTTGTGAGAATGGATTTTCTAGAAAAATTACTGGATTTTGAACTCTGTGTGTGTGAAGTTGAATATTAAGAGGGAGGGTTGTCATGTATATACTGCCGCTGTGGACTGAACTTGGGAGCTCTGGAGTTCTGGATTGTACTGTTGATCATCAATTGCTCTTCTTCCATGTACAAAACATAGCAGGTTGGCCTTATAAAAAATAATGCAAATCTTTTATCATATTGCAAAATGGAATTGACTTTTTTTTCCCCATTTTCTGGTGCCCTGCTGGTTCTCATTGCTGTGTTGTGTCCCCAGAACAGGTCACTGGGACCTCCTCATGCCACAGACTCTGGTGTCTGCCTTCCCACCAGGGCAGTTCCCTCTCCTGGCCCCTTGCAGGAGTTTTCCTCATGTGGAGGAGAGGTCTCTTTATGCTCCATCTGTCATGGACATGCAGGAACGTGTTGGTGACCTCCAGCAGCGCGCCAGACAGCTCAAAGCCTGGCTTCTCCTTATTCACAGCAGAATTTCTTTGGGTTTGTTCTCGGACTGCTGGAGCTTTGGGTTCTGGTCACTGCTGCCCTCTGTGCCCTGCAGGTTCTCTCCCCTCTTTTTGTTGTAGAACTCCCTGTTGCCTGCCGTTCCTGCAGGTTCTGCATGTCCCGCTCATGGCTGTGAGCTCCCGGCCTGTCACTGGGGTTCTTTCTGTCTCAGTGGTCCCTGTGTCTGTCCCAGTCACCGCTTCTGTCCCACCAGTGCTCCTGCTCTGATGGGTGTCTCTGCTTCCGCTCCTCGTTCTCCTTGTGACACTGATCATCTCACTCCTGCTTCACCCTCACAGCGCTGTGATGAGGGCTGCGGCTCCTCTGTCTGCACCAGCTCTCCTGCTGGGGTGACCTGCTGCTGTGGCTGCCTGCACATGGCCCTGCCAGGCCCCGCTGCTCCTTGCCTGGTGGTGATGGAGTCACCAGGAGCTTCTCTGCTCGGCTGTCACCACAGCCTCCTGCTGCTGCTTGCCCTGTGCTGCCTCCATGCACCCATTCTGATGGAAATGCTGCTTAGTGAGGTTTCTGTATTCAGCACACAAAAACAGCAATAGTGGAGAAACACTGGCTTAAACTAACCAAGTCAGAATATTACCTGATAGCCTGGTGGTCAGGGTGGTGGTAGCAGTCCCGTTGGAGTGATGGATGTGGTCTTGTCAGAGCGGTGATCCTGAAGAAAGGTCTGGTCTGTCTCTGGAGGTCCAGTGGTGGTTCTCAAGCTCTTCTCCTCTGGGAGTCCACTGGTAGTGCCCCCGTGATGGTCCAAGGTTATATGCAGGTAGGAGTGTTCAGTTCCTCCCCTCAGGGCAGGGCATCTCACAATGGCATAATGTAATTCTGTGAGTCTCACTGAGACTGTGAGACATCCTGAGACATCTAATGAGACCTGGATGTCTCATTAGCAGAGACAGCCCCCCCCCAGAGTGGCTGCTGCTTCCCCAGAGGGTGTTATGAGAGCTGAGTCATGGAGAGGATAAAGAACTGCCCCACCTATCTTAACAGCTTATGGAGATGGTAATAGAATACCTACTTTTAGTTACACCTTCCATTAACCCAAGACACAAGGCAAACAAACAACGGCAGCAACCATGAACAAAACCAGAAAGCCAGTAACAGCCTTCTCTGGGCTGTCACGTGCATCCCCCATAACTGTGCTGGCAGTTATGGTCAGCAGGTCGGGGGGGCAGTGACCATCCTGGACACAAAACAAAAAAAACCCCATAAACGTGGTTTGGGATAAAAGAGCATCCCCAAGACAGACACTATCGATGTGGACACAAGAAGCTGCAGAGGATGCATCTTACTGCTATACCTTTAGGGGCTCTGTCCGCATTTTTAACTTGCAGGATAAGCTTCTATTTGAATGTAAACCTAAAAACCCACTCAGACCAAAAGAATGCCACCTGATTTGTTAAGTAGCAAAAACTAATGGGACTGACTCTGAAGCTGCAGGTCAGGGGATCTCTTCTGCTAGGCTTCTGCCAGATGTAAGCAATTAGTGACAGACTTGCAGGGATCTTGGATTCTGTTCTCAAGAGGCCTGCCTGGGGGAAGAGACCCTGACTGGTCCTCCAGTCACCCATTATCCCAGGAACTCGTCATCCTGTTCCTTCCAATATGCAAGTGCAGCCCTCCTGGGAAAAACTGTCTCAAGGTTCTTGTGCCATTTGGTTAATAAAAGTGTTTCCACCTTGACAGGAAAGTTCTGTCCAGCATCATCAATACATACTCAGTTCAAGTGAAGGGGTATGTACATTTTTTCCCTCTGCCCATGGGACACTGCTGTAAGACCATGCCCCCAGGTTGCACTTTAATAAATGGTACAGTTTTCAAAAATAATGTGTAGACTACTTCTGTGCTTCCCCCTCCCCCCATTTTATTGCAGGCACCAAAAGAAAACATGGTTTTACTTGTATGAAACTTGCTTGTGCAAGGCACAAGGACAGGACCAGCATGCCTCTTCTGCTGCCAGCTGCATCATAAGGGATGGTGAATTAGAAGAATGCCATGAGTACTTGCACAAGAAATTTCCAGGTGGAAACTGAAACTCTACAGAACTGTAGTAGCCATCAGATGTGACATTTTTATTTAAGTTAAAAAATCCCACAAAATATTTACATACTTTAAAAAGTCCTGAGGCAGCTGGATCACAGGTGATGCATTTTCCACCTTGTGTGATTATAGGTACGTATCAAACAACCTGAGTTCAAGTTTGTTCAACCTGAGATGTGACTACAAGACATGCCACTCTCATTAAGGATATCCAGGTTGCATTCCCAAAAAGACTTGCCCTGTGCCTACTGTCCCCTTTTCTTTACAGTTTTTCTGTCAGTTTTATTTTTCAAACACAGGTGTATGGTGAGTGATACTGAAGTAGCTTCACTTCAGCCTTCTCTGGCCACACACCCCTCCATCCCTCAGGGCTCTGTCCCCTCTTGCTGCCAGCTCCCCATCAAGATGGACCTGATTCCCCCCACCCCCTTGATGATCTCTGCTGATCAACCACCCATTCCACAGCCTGAGGCCTTCCTGGAAACAACACTCAGCATGGCTCAGCTGCAGGAGCAGGGCTGGGAAGCAAATCACTAAAGCCAAATGCTACAGCTGCTTAGAAAAAATGAGGAGGGCAGGCCCTGTGCCCACTGGGGCTCTGGAGGCACAAGGCAGGCTCTGCACAAAGTCTGCTGCTGCTAAGATAAAAAAATATTGTAAAAGGAAAGAGGGAAAGCACTACTCCCTACAGGTACTGGCAGAGCTGGCAGGCAGCTCACACTACTATTACTGCTGTGCTAGTCTACAAAAGCCTATCTATGAAGCTCTGCCACCCCTTTCACAGCTGTATCTCAGAGTTAGAGCAAATCAAGTGATCTTCATACATGAAGGAAAATCTTCAGGAATCCACATTCTCCACACAGGGCTGGAGAGCTCATTCACCCAGCTAGAGGGAGAGAAACAGAAGGGGCATTATTAACAGCAGCAGAGTTGCTGTGCGGCAAGCCCTGCCCTGTGCCTGCTCGCCCCAGGAGCCCGGCAGCTGCAGCGCTGCGAA
Organism: Entomyzon cyanotis; assembly: GCA_024500445.1. Classification (NCBI taxonomy): domain Eukaryota; kingdom Metazoa; phylum Chordata; class Aves; order Passeriformes; family Meliphagidae; genus Entomyzon; species Entomyzon cyanotis. The sequence goes on from JAKEPQ010000309.1 coordinate 10,306,465, forward strand.
CCACGAGTCAACACTGCCACCTGCCGTGCTCCTTCCTGTGCCAGCAGCAGGGACACAGCCCACGGGAACAGTGTGGGACAGCCCCTGGTGCCCAGCTGCAGCCCTCTCCCTGCCCTTGGTGCTAGGAGCCAGCTGAGGCAAGAGAGGAGGGCAAGCAGAAGCTGTGACATGTCCCCCTCAAGCACGCTCATCTTCTGAGCTCTGCAGGGATTGATATTCCCTTCTGGCCCAACCCTCCAGAGCACTACAGGAAACCAGAAGCCACAGGCAGATCAGAGCTAGGCCAACCCTCTGGGGATAACCCAGGACAGCTAAAAGGGAGCCTGTGACTCCCACCGAGCTGTTTGACAGTACTCACCATTTCAACAACGTAGTTGTGGAGCTGCTGGTTCATGTAGTTCACAGTGGTGTTAAAGACACGGTATAGAAGGGAAGGCACTGTATTCACAATTTTCTTAGTCAAGAGCATTGCTAGCACCAACATGGCCCTCTCCTGTTCCATGTCTGAGGGGATGGCTTGTGTAAGCTCTCTCACTACCCTGGACATGTGCAGGGTTATCTCCTGTATGGAAGGAAGAGAGGGATCTCAGTGCAACAGCTGTGGCAGAAAGGGGTCTCAGCACAGCCTGCCAGGACTGTGCTAGTAACTGATATGCTTATTCTAACACTCCACAGGATGCTGCTCCCCTTTCTCCCAGCGATGGCAGCCAGTCTGTCACATAAAGACAACAAAAAAACCCAAAAAACTATGGCCCTTGATCCAGATGTGGATCTAATCATTAGACATCCTTCTTTTTCCTTTTTAACACAAGAGACCTCAAAGTCTACTTTTCTTGCACAACAGCAAGGCATGTTAGATGCTGGGCCAACTGCACCTAGGAAGAGACCACCTCCAGAGGTCACCCAGCCAGGCCAAAACCCACTGCTACTCCCAACACTGCACCCATGAACACACTTACAGCACCAGAAAAAGGTCTCATGACTTGCTGTCTCTTCAGTGCTCAGTAACAAGCACAAGTTAAGCTTCTGTCACTAACCTGCTCAATTTTTACCCATGTGATGACCAGCACATATAATGGACTTGGCACCAAAGTCCAAAGATCTTAAATACTAAAACTAAGCCTTACCCACACAGTTCATTTTCCAAGATAAGCCACTGGGCCATCAAAAGGACAAAATGCCTTTGAAAGTCGGTCTTTTCCCACTACCACTATTTCACCATCTGCAGATGAGCCCAAGGAACCCAATTTACACATTAACTTCTGCTACAGGCCACAGAATCAGCTCTAACAAATCTTCAAAGGTTAAGTGTTTGGGTTGAATTTTAAGATGCCTTCAAAGTCACAGCAGGAAGGATGCAGGACATTTAAAAGGGGAACTGCTCATCAGGTTGGTTTTCACTCACCTCTATAGACAGATTCTCATTCAGGAAGTGCTGCACTAGGTCATTAACTACTCTTCCTTGGATTTCCCTATCAAGCTGGTCTCCAATCTCAGCGAGCTGAGCAGCAATGATCCTGATAACCTCTTCATTTGTTGGAGCCAACCCTGCAACACGAAGCAGAATTCAGTTTGCAGTCTGCAGTCAGATCAGGTTCAGTGCAGGTGAGCTGATCCATAGCATTTTGCTCATGTTTAGAGACACGTAGGATGGAGAAAAGGCTGCTCACCTAGCTCTCCATTCCGAAAGCGGCCGCTCTGATTGCCATCAGTCTGAAGCTCATCATCATCACTGGCTTGGCACAACATAATCTGTTGGCTTCGCAGGGAATGCAGCTGATCTTTGAACTTACAGTCAGAGGATGCCTCCAGGAAGTTGAACAGCAATGCATGCTCCATCTGGAGAGATCCATTGATCTGAAACAAGGAAACCACTGGTAGGCCCATGCCTAGAAAATGTCCTGCTCAAAGCGTCTATGCATGCACTGTTTTCCAGCCCTGAACACTCTCTGTGGCTTCCTTTGGGCACCAGCATCAGCCAGGGGGTCCACAGACCCTCAGCACATGCACACTGACTCCTGGATGTGCACCCACACAGGACTGTCCCATAGTGAATGACAGAAGGCACTGCTCTTACAAACTGGTGGTGAAGAGCCAGCTCACCTTCTCCCCACATGTCCAGCTGTGGCAATGGCAGCAACCCTGATCCGAGCTCTGCTTTTGAAACAGCTGTGTATTCAGCAAAAAATACCCATTTCCCTTACTCGGACATCTGTGTTTGGAAGGGTTTCACCCCTGTATTTGGGAACTGGGCATTCTACTTGCTGTGCAGAAAGAAGGCAGCAGCTCCCCATTTCAATGTAATCAGAGCAGAGCAGTAACAAGGTGGGAAACTGAGATAAGAGCATAAGTCTGCAAAAACCCTCAAGGTTCACATTTCTTCTTCTCTCTCTTCAAAGGAACCTCAACCAGCTCCATGATAAACCTGTTCAGCTCCTCATAGAGAGCCAAGCAGCTGCCCACAAGAAAAGGCACATGAGATGGCAGATCACTGCCACCCCCAGTGGCACATTCACCCCCAGTAAGTGGGCATGCGCTGCCTCCATGGCCACACAATTAGCAGCCTTCAAGCAAGGCAGCACAGAGTGCCCAAATTAGTTAGGCTGAGGAGGTCCATGAGGCAGGCAGACTGATGGGAGCAAGAGGCCCCACTGGAATACCAGGCCTCATAACCAACTAAGGCCTCCAGAAAGCCAGGAGACCCTCCAAAATTTTTATTTAAATATAATTTAACTAAACATAATAATGTAATAATTTTATATTATAATATATATAAAATAATTTTATATTAGTTTATATATATTTATATATAAATAATAGATATTATTTTTATAATATATATATTATTTTTATATAATAATTTTAGCGAAGAGAGCAGGATGTGGTGTAAACACAGAAATAAAGTGAGAAAGAAAATCGTGATGCTGGTAGGTGGATGATCTGCCTGTAAGAAAATACTTGGGCATGTTTGACTCTAACCTGTTCCATGATGGATTCAGGGACAGAGCAGCTCGTGTCACTCTCTGCTTCAGACCAGAAGTCCTCGTCCTGTGAAACAGTAAGAAAGAAAAGTGTGAAAGGACAAACAAATTCCCATAAATACACATCTTGCAGCAGTATTCATATGTCTGGCTATGTCTCGAAGAAAATGACTCTTTTAGTGATGCATATCCCTATTTTTGGAGAGAGCTGCCCATCCCACACCATCAGGCATGACAAAGGGCTGAGAAAACCACACCTGTCTCAGTGAGAAAGGCCCTTGTGCAGGAGAGACCAGACTGCTCTCCCTGCTATACCACTGCAGATACTGTGCATGGCAAGAGCAAGCACTGCAAGTACACATTTGAACTTCCCAGGTGGAGAGCTACACATGCAAACAGTGCAGCTGCAAAGTGTGCAAGAAGTCACCTGCACTAAACCCAGTGTGTGGTTCTGCTGTGCTCCAGGCACTGCAGGCTTGTCAGCAGCAGCTCCCTGCAGGGCAGCAAGAATCGGCCAGGAACATGTGGTTACCTGCTCGGGGAATTCCCAACAGCTCTCAGACTGCCATACCAGCAGTAGGTCCCAGAATCCCTGCAGCAGCAGTGCTATGCCACCCTACAAATCAGTTTTCATCTCCACACTGGTGCTGCATCTTCAAAACAGCTCAGAAAAGAGGCCACCCCACAAACAGTGTCTCTGCTTACCATCATCTCCCCTCAAATTCTTCACCTCTCCTCACAGCTCAGCCTGGGAGTTACTATTCTCAGCTCTAGCAGACACTGTCTGGTTAGGAAAACAATCTTTTCAGCAGGGAAGCCACATGCCTGTAGGACTGACTTTAACACCGACTCAGGATTCCTAGACACCTCCCATACAAACACCCGGACAGTGATGCTATCAGTCAATGGACCTATTGTGTGAGCTGTCAAGATGTTTATCTTTATGTCCCACGTTTAAGTTAGGAGCAATTAAAGTCTCCAAAGCAGAAACCGCAATAAGGCATCAGTCACTGAGAAGTTAAAAGCTTCCAACCCGTGCATTGCTTTCCCTGTCTGGCAGCTGCAAGGTAAGAAGTTTGGATGTGGCAGTCAGGATGATATCATTGTTGGAAGAAATAAAACAGTGCCTATTTGTCCCTTCCTGGACCTGGTGGCATTTACCTGTCTCGTAGACAAACTACAGAGCAAGGCATCATTTTTTCAGGCAGAGAAACCAAGTACTTGATATATCCTGACATTTTAAATCCACATAACAAGCCATAACCACTCAATGTCTTCATGAGAACTTGCCACAGGCACAACTACTTTACATAACCAGTCACTACTGGAAAATAAAGGAAGAGAAATAACATCACAGATTTATTAAGTTCCTTACTTGAGGATATTCGAAGCTGTACCACTTGTCTGCAGCACTTCAAGTCATGAAAGTGTAAGCAAATACCACATCACAGAGCCCGAAGTCACCAAGGAAAGCCCCATTACTCAGCAGTGCTCCACTTCTACCCTGTAAACCCAACAGGAACTAAACAGCCCAGGGAAGGTATCTTGTTGGTGTGCAAAACAGTGCTGAGATGAGTAAATAGGATGTTATCATTACCACAGAAAACCTGTCCCCATCACTACTTGCTCTGCAAAGGATTTGCCACTGTAAGTGTTTAGAATTTTTTCTAAACACTTCCAAGATTTTGCCTCATTTGAGACTCAAAGCACTCCTAAAGTAGAATTTGCTTCTAGGCTTTGGAAAGAGAAGCAGGGTGGTGGGAGAACAGAAACATTGCAATGTATAAGCCAGGTTTAAGAACCTTAAAGAGGAAGTTGTGCATCAAATCATGCAGCCAAAAATGATGATAACTCAAAGCAGCATTCAGAACCCTGATCAAAGCCTTTTGACAGCAGCACTTCATTCACTGTGAGCATAAAGCAAGCATCATCTCTTTTAAACACCTTTAACAATGATACAGAGCTAAGAAAACTACTCTCTCTCAAAGAAACACTGCAGGAGCCATTTGGAAACTGACAGGAAAATTGCAAATAGTTGCTTCCAGGAGTACACATTTCCTAGTGCTGGGCAAACAGGAGATGCCTCAGCACGTTGCTTTTCCCACTCAACACCTTGTGGGCTCTCTTAGCTGTAGATCTACAAGCACAGTGAAAAAGTGTGTTTTTCTCTAGGAGAAAAAACATGACTGTGCATGAAACAATGCAAAACTCTTTCACTTTTAGTTTCAGCTTAGGAGGAACAGATTGATGTTGACACACAGGAAGAGCATATAAACCCAAAATACAGCAACTGCTGACCTAAGTGGATTTTTTTGTTTAGCTGTCAATCTAAAGGAATTACACAGAACTACTAAAAGCTGCACTGACCAATAAACGTATTTTCTCCTTTAAAGGAGATGAAGGAAATAGCCCAATACGTTTAAGAGACCTGGATATTGCCCATCCTATAAACGGCAGCAAGAGCACTACAAACCGGCCAAAGGTCAAAGTCATAGCATTTTACCAGGAAATACAGCAGGTTGCAGACATTTACACAAAAATCCAACATCCACATGTGCCATGACTGCACACACAATCTAATTCCCCTGCTCTTACTTCAGTGAAGCTGAATAAAAGCTCTGAGAGTTAAAAGGAAAGTGGGGAGCAAGCTACTGAGGTAGGAGGAGTTGAAAGCCACAGTGACGCTGTCCTCTCATGGGAGAAAGAGCAGCATTCCCATAATGCAGTAAGGGGTACAGCCCTTTCCTCGTGTTTGCCAGAAAGGGCAGTCCAACCAAAGCCCAGCTGGGCCAGGAAGCACCTCCAAGCAGTGCCATGGTGGTGCAAAGAGACAGGGAAATGAGCAGATTGGATCAAAAAGCCACAGCATGCCAAGGAAACAAAAAAGAAGGCTCCTTGAGAGAAAAAAAATCCAACAAAAAAACCACAAACCAACCAACCAACCCAAAACCCAAACCACCCAAACAAACAAAAAAAACAACCCCAAAACCCCCCAACCCAGAATTGATAGTAAATTCTGCTCTTTCACTCATCTAAGAACTGCTAAGCAGTGAAAATGAAACCTGCCCATCTGCACACAATTCCTCTCAGCAGAGAAACCACAGACCAGGCTGGCTCCTTCCTGCTGGGGAGTTCATACCCAGAGGCCAAAGGAACTGCTTTATCAACGAACCAACACCTCGTAGCTGCTCCTCTACAGTCACACCAGCAGTCCTTGCACCAGGCACAGAGACCTGTTCACAGATATTAGAGACAGTCTCTTCTCCATTTGATTACTTCCAAGCACTAGGCTGCTCCAGGAAGGTCTCCAAAGGTGACAGCCACTAGATTTATGTGTCTGCCTGCTTCCACTCTAAACATTTTCATTCTATTACAGGAAAAAAAAAAATCTGTTTGATCTGTCAGCTCCTCAGACTCCTGCTGAGTGTGTATGATTCTTGTCATCCTGTTACACAGGAAAAACACAATATAGGGAAACATGGCACAAATGACCTGAGGTGAGAGTGTTCCCTGAATACACACACACATACCAGCCTTCCCTATTATATAATAGTTCTTACTGGTTTAGAATCTAACAGAAATAAAAAGCCACACTTTACAAGGCCCTCCCATTCTCCAGAGGTGTAGTGTCCTGGTTCTGGGCACAGGCATGCCCAAATCCCAGGAGCACAGACTCCAGGTTTGCACAGGCAGCCCTGCTGGAGAGTTGCACACTGTTCTGCTGCCTGTGCCCAGTGAGAAACTGAGCTGAACTCACAGTCTCAGCTGGCCTAATCTGGTTTTAAGAAATTGGGAGGGCAGGAACTAAACAAAACCACCTAACCAACACTCAGTCACATTTTTTCTTCCTAATTTCAGCAAATGTCACCAGATGCAAACGAGAAGGCGCCGACAAATCAGAAGGGGAGATTTTTCACACCAAATTCTCTTGGTACAAGGCAGACTATCCACAAGGTTTACAATCACCTGTTACACTCTGCACAGGCACAGTGGAAGTGGTTTGCCTTGGCAAGTCCCAAAGCTCTGCTAGTTACCTGTAATGACAGACAAGAGACCTAGAATGGAATACAAGAAAATGGGAAGAGACAAATCACGAAATCCAAGAGAATAACACAGTGCTAGAATGCTACTTTTTATACAATGCATTCCCCGCAGTGTTTTTGTGTAACACCAGTGGCACAGAGCAGATCTCCAGGAAGAGGTGTTGCAAAGCTTTATCCTAAAGAAGACACTGAACAGCACTAAACTCATGTAAAGAAGTTGCAAAGGACAGGAAAAAAAAACCCACACGCAGAAAACCCCCTTCTTTTTAAGTAACACCTTTTAAGATGTTATGCTTCCACAAGCAGGTGAAAACAGTTTCAGTCTGATTAGTGACAGAAAGTTATAACAGAATAAAAACCACTGTTCCCCACAAGTGGACTTTTGCAAAAAGTCCTTTACCAAAAATACAAACCAAAACAAAAACTTTTAAAATAATTTCCTGTTGGGGAACATCTTTGCTCCTTCCTCCACCAAAATTTTAACCATTTTGAAAAGATAACAAGTATTCCATCACAAGATTCTGACCCAGATACCCCAAGAGACATCAAGTTCACCACTTCTGAAATAAGCATTCACTTTCTGAATTAAGACTTCAGTGATCTAAATAACTCTGAGCCACTGTACCTTCTTTTTTTTTAGTTAGAGCTACAAAATATTATCGTTTAAAAGAAGAGAAGTACAGAGAAGAACATCCCCCCTCCTCCCCTCTCCACCTAACACAGCAGTTTCAAAGCCACTGTCACTCCAAGGTACAGAGACCATCACCAGACTTCTTAACTTCCAGAAACACCCTTCCAAGGAAGGGGACTTGCTCACTCCGTTCCCTTCCACTCCACACACTGCCCAGCCTTCCGTCACCCTGAATCAAACACGTCCTTGGGTCACGGGAGTGTGAGCGCTGCTCAGGGAAACAAAGGGACAGCAAAAGGCAGCCACGGACACCTAGAGCTTTGGGGAAGGCGAGGAGAGCAGAGAAAAGCACACACTGGATTGACTCACTGTATCAATCACCTGCTCTTCCTACAAGTTTCAGCGCTATTATTAGAAATCCCTTCTTGCCGAAGCTGCCACTCCCACATCCCTCTGCCGCTGGAAGGCTGAGGCAAGCGCGGGTCCCTCCGGAGTCGCCACTACAGAGTTAACTCTTTCCTCTCCCCTGCCCGCCCAATATCGCTCCTGTCTGACAACTCCCACCAAAAACTGAGAGCGGGATGCTGGACTTTACCACGTAGCCCAAAGGCACGGGAGAACTTTGTTTGGTTTTATGAAGTAGCACCTGAGCGGGAGGGAGGAGGGATGGCGACAGCAGCAGGGCAGGGGGGCATGGAGCGGCTCGATCCCGGCCGGGCAGCAGCAGAGCGGCCGGAGCCGATGGCGGAGCGGAGCGGGCACTGCCAGCACAGGCGAGGAGGGACGAGCGGGACAGCGAGTGAGCAGGAAACAGCAAAGAAAGAAACAACCGCACCGCTGAAACGCAAGGCCGGATTCCGCGGGCAGAAAGGAACCGGGGGAACGGCCGGGAGGCACAGGAGTTTGCAGCACGCGTTAGCGAAAGCAGAAGGCGCACACGATCCCCCGTGGGGTCGCTTCATCCCGCAGGCTGGGGGGCTGCGAGGCGCAGCGGCACCTCCGGCCCCAGCGCTGATGGCCCCAGAGCCCGCGGGCCCGGCACCCGCCCCGCCACCGCCACCGGCCCTGCCCCGGCGGGCCCGGCCGCGCCGCGCCGAGCCTCGGGGTGCCGCCGCCCACGCTCACCCGCCAGCTTCCCACCCAACGCGCTGGCCCCGCCGAGCCCGCCCGGAGGCACGGGCAGCACTCACCGGGAGCGGGGCTGCAGCGCTGCACACTCGCGGCGGCGGCTCTCTCTGCCGGGCTGTGAGGGGAGAGCGGCCCCGCCTCACGGGCGGGCGGGCGGGAACCAGGCGGCACGCGCCGCCCGCCGCTCAGGCCCAACGGCTGAGCGCTGAGGGCTCGGAGATCGCCCCGCGCCGCGGGATCGGCAGCGAGCACTGCCGAGGGGAACCCTCCTCCGGGAGCTCTCGTGGGCCCGGCCTGGTGTTCCTTGGCCAGAGGCTCCTCACACCCCATCTACAGCCACTTCCCTCCCTGCCAAATAAATTAAATTTTCGCGTAATATCGTTTTGTGGGCTTAAAATCACAGGATCACAGGACCGATTGGATTGGAAAAGAGCTCTGAGATCATCCACTCCAACCTGTGAGCGAATACCACCCTGTAAACCAGACCATGGCCCTGAGAGCCACATCAGTCTTTCCCTCCAGTGACAGTGACCCCACCACCTCCCTGGGCAGCCCAGTCCAATGTTCAATCACCTTTTTGTGAAGAAATTCCTCCCAATGTCCAACCCGAACTTCCCCAGATGTCTAAAACTTGCAGTTTCAGACCTGGTGCTCTCATTCTGTCACTTGCTGTCTGGGAGAACAGGCCAACCCCCACCTCACTACAACCTCCTTTCAAGTACAGCAACACAGTCCTGCTTCAACTGATTTCTATTTAATGCAGCCTTACACTCCAACATAGTTATTCAGAGCAAAGCTTACCTGGTGTTCAGGACAGGTGTCCTTCCTGGCACACTTCGTCCCAACACACCAAGTCACCGTGCTGTGCTCAGCCTTTGGATTGCCCCACAGGGCGTGCCAAGGCTGCCTGGCCTTGGGGTATTTTTTAAAGTTCCTGGGATTCTGCAAATCAGACTGAACCAATTCTGATTCAGGTTTGAGGCATGTTGGTCAACCCACCGGAAGGCTTCCCCCTGGGAATAGTGTTAGGGAAGAAAAAAGTGATGTGCAAACATCTGGTGACTTTCATAAATTTCAAGGAACTGAAGAGAAGTTTCTGTTTCTTCAAACTATTCAGCTTTTTATAGGAAAGTCAACACTGCCCCAAGTAGCTAAAACACTTTCTTCCCTCCTTTCTTCCCAAAGCATATTTGTTTCTTTTGATGAATCACTGTGGGGTTTTTTATATCTTCTTGTTTCTGGTATCTGATTAATATGGATTATACATTTGTATAGAAAACGTTAATAATAAAAAGGAGATGTTATCTTCTGCTTGCAGGAAGCCATGTGATTCCTGCACTTGAGACATGCAGAAAAGCACCACACACTCAGCAGGTTAGGAAATACTAGTTTATCCACTTTTCTGGTATCCACAGGCAATCACACTGCTCCTAAGGTGCCAAAGCAAAATAGCAATTTTTCCGGAGGTGGTTTCCAGAACAGGGTTGTTTCGGGTTTTTTTGTCCCTTATTTTGAGTGCTGTGTAAAAGGACGCAGGCCAAAGAAGGAGGCAACTCTCAGGTAGTATCTATAAATTGAAGCATGATGCTCCCTCCTTCCCTGTGGCTCTTCAGGAAGAGATGCAGCCACATGCCAGCACTGTTGCTTTCACCCATTACCACCTATAGGATCATTTTTTTTCTGGTCACTGAACAATTGCTGCTGATTCTTAGGATTTAAAGGAGGAAGATACACTCAGGACTTACTGGAATTCTTAAGAGATGTGTGGCCAGGTAGCACCCTTGCAGGATTAGGTTTGCATTCCCTGATATGCAGGACATAAAAATGAAATTGCTAATGTGGGCAGTAATTGCTAATTGCTGTTACAGCACTGATGTTGAGGACTTCTCAAAAAAAAAAAACCTATAAAACATGAGGGAAGCCAGAATGGCAGAGGGTCATAGACATGGCTTTCCCTTAGTTATTTTTCCTGACAAGTTACATTCACTGTCTTTATCCAGGCCGGGTACAGGCAGGAGGGCTGTATAAGATAATGTCTATCTGCTGCTGCCAGAAAGAGGCTCTGCATGCTTCTTAATGGACCCACTGACATCCTTCCTCCTGTGCTCCCCAGAGCTGAGGGCAAAGTCACCCTCCCACCTCAGTAACTCCCGTGCTGTTCCTCACCTGCGCACTGAAGGCAAAGTGCTGGGCAGAGGCTGTGGTTCTGTGCCAAGGGGAATGAGGCAGGGTGGGTGGGGCAGTCAAGGCCATCGATCACCACCTGTGGAAAGGCTCAGAGGCTTCTGAAAGCTACTTTCATTATCAACGGGAGTTCCCTGGCTGGGATTTCCCCCAACATTGTGTGAAACTTCTGCTTCTTAAGAAAAAAAAGGGGGGAAAGCATAAAATCTTTTCTCTTGAATTAACTGACAGAGTTGACTGCTGACTAGATGCCACTACACCAGGCTTCAAGCTCCTCATGTTTACTGGACACAGCACCACCCCTGAGGCTGAACATCATCCCTTTTCAAACAGGAGATATCTCACCCAAGCTGCTGAGGTGGAACCTTTGAATCCTTCCAGTCTGTTCAAGGCATTGCTCTGGAGCTGTGCCCTGCTTAGGCAACCTTCCTGAGCTGGCAGATGAGACACGGCCATGGAGTGCTGGAGGCTTCAAGCAACACAAAAAGTCAGCACAGAGGCATTTGTGTAATTCTTACCTTCTTTTACTGAATGCTGCTCCACCAGCATCAGATGTTCAGGCTAGCAGTGCAGGCTGAGGAAGTGTGCTACAGCTATAGAAATGAAATCCTAGTTTCCACAATTCAATTTATATTACCTTCATCCCTTCTTGTTTATTTACTGTAACTTCACAGAGATTCCAAAGAAACAATGTAAAATATGGAGAATGGAGGACCAGCTACTGGGGTTGTATCACCGATTTCTTTGCATCAGGTAATTCAGAGTGGCTGAGAGAATGCCAGCAAAAGAAAAATTCAAGCCAGGCCCTGTAACACCCAGGTTTATCCCTAGGTCACCTCCTCACAGGTCCTCATCAATCATCAACCAAGGGAGTGACATCAGAGGAAAGAAACGATAACGCCACCAACAAAAAAGAAAAAATAATTAATGACTTTATTTTTTTTTTTTAGTTCAGTTGGCCATCTGAGGTGCTAAAATCTCAACACCAATGAAGCAAGTGTGCATAAAAACAAACGATAAAACACAACCAAATAGAAGAAAACAGGCTGGAACAGAGTTGGTTTTGTACAGGTAGGGTATTCGCTTTTCTGTTAACGCTCCATACATGCCAACCGTAAAAGCCTTGAACAATCTGAATATCAGAGTTCACTTTCATATAAAAGGGCAGATGCCAAAGCAACTCCCTTTGCCGGATCAGACTTCACACACACACACGCATGCACCCACAGATACAGAGTATTTAAATTACTGCAATGCCATCAGAACATGGCATCTTCCCCTTCACATCTGCTTCCAGTGACACCCTCATCTGCCTGCTACCCTGCCTAGTATCTGCCAAGCAGTACTTGAAAAATCCAAAAGCAGGAACTTTTGGAAAGCTTCTAATCTCTGTTATTTTGCAAAGGTCAACAGCCAGCAATCTCTTTCTCTGTGAACTATATACAGGCTGGGTTTTAGTATGCTTTAGAGTTCTCTTTCTTGCAGACAGTGGCAACTGAAATTCCCATTGCAGCTTTTCAGTTTGTACATGGGAGATTTTACAATGCAACACCTCTCTCACCCACTGGTGTGTGGTATAAACACTTAATTGAAAACTCATTTTAAAAGAATGTTAACCAAACAAGGTGTAGCTGTGAACATTGTAGGAACAGCTGCTCACGAAAGGGAACTGCCAGCTGCTCTAGATCATGCTGTCTAGACCACTTAGAATACTTCATAACGTTCAGGACTAGGATGTATAAAAATATTAAAACCCACCAGAGTGCACACAAATGTGGTGACTAGCTCTACGCAAGCACCGTGTTCTAACAGAGGCCTAGGCATTGCACAAAACTCAGATTCTTAACCGTGGGGGTAGCCCAAGGATCCACTGGTGTCTTTACATACAAACAAATATTTACAGAAAATGCAGAGACGGAGAGAGAAGGACAGACTTTTAAAACTTGCGGTTTGCTCTAAAATATGTTCAGCAATGCAGTTTATAACATGCCCTAGTGAGACCAGGGGGTATTGGGTAACTGAAAGAAGGAGTATGTCTGGAAGTTGGAGCTGAAATGTCTTGTCACCTCCCCACACATTAGTTCTCTGAAGCTCAGAATTTTACAGCCATTTGTGAGTATTAATGAGAATATGGTTAAAAGGAACACAACAACTAAAAAAAAAAATGGTACTGTGAAAACAGCAGATTAGTTGTTCTGGCAGTCCTCACTCCCCCATCTCCATTTACCTCCTGGGTATTTCCTGCCAGGAGTTGGTGTTCCCCCTCCCTTCCCCGCAGGGGCTGAAGTGCTTGCCCCATCCTCAGTGTGCCCATTTCAAAACCAGCACGGGTCAGGTTCCAAGCTGGGCTCTCTTCCCACCCACTGCCAGGCTGAAGTGTCCAGCCCCGGGTAAGGACCGTGTCACCTGGGGACAGCCAGATTTGCTCACTGCTCGGGAGCTGAGGGTCTCTGTGCTCTCCTCATCATGAAATGGACACACGTCATTGAATGCACATGGCTGAGTCACTGCTGCTGCCCACGTGGGCTGCGCAAAGAGCTACAACATCCTACTCTGATTCGGATACAAATAAGGAATCTTGTGCTCACAAGAGCCTTCTTCAGCTTTAAAAATACAAAATTTGAATTAAAAAGATTCAGAGAGTAAAAAAACCCAGTATCTGATATGCAAGTCGTATTCTTAAAGTGCAACTGAACAGCAAATACAAGTTGTGCCTTTTACAACCATTTTGATATAAAAAGGCCTTTTAACATTCCCTTTCGTGTATTTTTGATCAATTTGTGTGTGCGATGTTAGCTCTTCATTTTCATTCTCACTGCTGGAGGCCTTCAGCACAACCCAAAGAGTTTAGGGTTAGAGTATGTGGGTTTTCTGTGCAGTAAGGTATTACACCATCAAGTGATATCACTCTTCAGCATTGCCAAAGATTTGGCCAATGTCCCCCAGCATGAAAGGGAAAAGGGACCATCTGGTATTTCTCCTTCAGAACTTTTTTCTCTTCTACAGCTCACATGCAATGAGCTTTTGTTACAAGTTAGATGTGGTCCATGTACCCAGTGCACTATAAAATGGACTGAGGTCAATTCTCTGCCCAAGACAGTTTGCAGTAAACTTTCTATCTATCTTTCTTACCTCCTCCTGTGCTCCAGCTTCCACTGGCCCCTCAAATGCAGGCTGTGTAAATTACCATTGCCAGTTTGACTCAGGCCTTGCACTGGCACACAGGGGAGTTCTTTGCTGGACATCCTGTTGGTGAAGCTAATACTCCGGGATGCTGGTATGGCAGTTACCACTTGCCAATGTGCACAGTTATGAAGTAGCACTGCAGCTGCCTGTCTGCTTGGTTTCACGAGTACCTGGATTTAATTTGTAATGCCTTAGCATAAAACACTAGGGGGAATAAAGGGAGAACACCTTGGGTGGAAAAAACACATTTCCACAGTTAGCAACCAGCACTGCTCAGAGTCCCCGGGGACACTCCTACCCGTTCTCCCTCAGCCTGGGGTATCCTCCCAAGTCAGAGGTGAATTCAAATCATAGACCTTGGCTTACAGGAGACCCCTCTGAAGGAGGTGGAGAGCCAACAGCAAGAAACCATGCTAACATCTGTGCCAGGGTGAAAGGCTGAAGGATGCTCAGCTCTGCTGGGGCGCCTTGCACTGGCAGTGTAAATTCAAGCTCAAAGAGTCAGTACTCTGTACAAATGTGCTTGGGAATGGGACACTTTCTCAAAGACATCAGGAAGCAGGCTTAGTGCTTCTTGAACAGGAGAACAACATAGTCAGCATCCCAAGGTGGGAAAAGCTCTGAACACATCACGTGAAGGACAGGAAGCATCCCCAGCACACCGTGCTGTTTCAGCTCTGCAGGAGAAGTTGAGGACAAGTTTTGCCCAGGGAATCTGTCCAACAGGGAATGGTGCTGAGCTGCTCAGTGCATATCCTGCTGTTATGGTCAGGACCCTCCTGGCTGAAAAGCGGCAGATTAACTAACTGGGCCAAAAGGAGCTTCTTCCAATAGATGCAGCAGGAAATGTGCTATTTTTGTTTTCATGGAAATCCCTCTTGCTGTATCTCAGGAGTGTGAGGATCCCCTCTTTCTGTGAGAAAGAGACATATGGGATACTTCTACCTCACAGTTTTGGCTTTCTTGTTATAAAAACGTAAAATTTAAATAAATATAGGTTTGTTAGTCCAAAAGAGAGAATCTGGGATGTGGAAGAAAAGGACACTAAGAACACAAATAGATTCTTAAACTCCATGAGTGCACAGGATTTTTTCATAGAGGAAAACTCCTAGGGCAGGATGCATCCATGGGTATATAAAGGCTGCCCTTGCTGTGAAGCAGGGACCAATCCGCAGTAGTGTCTTTCTCTAATAAAGTAAAAACACTCCCTCCACAATCAAATATGTGTAACAATCAAATTATTAATAAGAACACTAATAAATAGCCACAGGTAACAACGTCCAGTAATTTTGAAGTGGAAGTTGTAGGATGCAGCAGGCACAAACACCCATCACTCGTCCATTTTTTTCCTAAAAGATACAAAAATGAATCTTCTTTCAAGTATTAAAAAAATAAGTTAATTGACATAAAAGGGTCAAAGTGACTGAGGGCCCAGGCAGGTCTTAAGCTTCGTTTCCAATGTGCAAAAACAAAATACAGAGGAAAAAAAAAATAAAAACACTGAAAAGTCTTAATGGTGGTTCAGTCACTTAAGGGCTTCTCCCTTTTAGGGGCCTAATAACCAGGGAATGCTGCCTGGGAACACCCCTGCCCCAGCACACACTTACCACTGTCCCACAGCAGTATTTTCCAGTGTCAAAACAGTCACAATAAAAACAGAACAAGGAAGCCCACCAGTCTCTGAGCTGTGGCCATGAAGACTAAGGCCAGCAGTAGCTGTCTCTCCAGTGTGTAGCAAAGCACACAGGCATCTTCCCTCTCTCTTCTGCTCCCCTTGCTCCCCACAAGAAGATTTAGGAGGGTCTGGCAGGGAGAGAGTCCACTGATGCCCACCTCTCTCCAAAAACCAAGAGACAGAGAGTTCCATCAAACATAGGAGTATCTTCTCTGTCTTCTATTTCTTCATTTCCATGCGTAAGGATCAACTCCAGGTTTCTTTGGTGGGGAGGAAGACTAAAGCAAAGAAGGTGTTGTCCTGGGCTTCTGGAGCTCTCTCAGACAGCTGACTCCACTGCTACAGGCTGCTGTGGTTTTTCAGGGAGGGTGGCCACTTCCCTCCCTTTTATTAGAACTGGTGTAGTAAAAATGGGAAGGAATGGACTGCCTTAAATCCAGTGTAGTTAAGGGTACTTCTTCCCTTAACCTCCTTCCCCACACATGGATTATTCCCCCCTCCCTCCTACCACACACACAAAAATATGATCCATCGTACAGGACCTCAAGGAGACTCCACAGTCTCAACTCCTTTCTTCAACTTGGCTTGCAGACATGTAAAACTTAAACTTCTGGAACCAACACACTTATCAAAAGGCTTCTGAGTGCTTCAAACCAAATCCCTGCATACTGTTGGACCCTTCGGAGGTTTCCCCTTCAACATCTTCCTATCCATGTAATTCTGGCAAACTCAGGGTAGGCCAACTGGACAGCACAGACCAGCAGAGGTAAATGTGTTAAGCTCAGGACCAGTTCAAGCTAAAACCTTTGGAAAGCATGACTGCCTCCAAGTCCTTGTCTTCTTCTTTTTCTCGAAGCCGTTGCTCCTCAAGGAGAGCCACAAGAGAATCTCTCTGCTCCACCACTTCAAGCATTTCGTTCAGGATCCTCTTCTCCTCTGAGAGCTCCTCATCTGTCTTCAGATGATCTACAGAGATATCAAAAACTATCAGCATACACAAAGCTAGGAACACAAACAATCCATGAAATATTCCCTTTTGCTCTCACCTTCTACTGCCATCCTCTCACGGAGTTCCTGCTGTAGTCGACTCTGCCTGTCTTCCAGTTCTAGCTCCCGAGCACTGAAAGGGAAAGAGCAGAAATCCAAGTTCCAGTTATATTAAAATACTGCATACATTGCTTCATATTCATTCTCAGTTTCTGCTCCCTCTCTAGACACCTGCTGTGCATTTTACCACTCTGGTTTGGAACAATTCTTAAATAATTTAAGATATATTACTGTATTTTTAAAAGAGTTAATTGCACTTTTAGCATTTCAGGTTCTTTGCCTTCAGCTGGGAAGTCCAGTGCTGAAAGTGGAGCAAACTAAATACAGCAGAGTCAAAGAGCAAATAAATCTGCAATACCTCTGTGTATCCCCTGCTACTTCCCACTCTAAAACCAAAGTTACTTATTAACAAATTACTTTTTACTCAAGGACATGCCAGGCCATTGCAAACACCACCTTGGGACTTTTCTGTCACTAAGGCCATCAGCTTCCCCATTGCTGAGGTGAGCTGACACACTCCAAAATGAATTTCAGTGAATTTGAACAATGGGAACAGAAAAAACTCCCCATTTCATTGCCAGGAAAACAGCTTTACCATCTGAGCCCAAATGAGAGGGTCCCACTACAGGCAGAAAAGAGGCCACATGGCAAAGGTGACTGAATGAAATACTTTTGGCTATGCTTCGAAGCCAACTTTAACAAACCAGGAGTCACCCATTATTTCTGCTTAGCTCAAAACCACTTGAATAAACAGGATATGTTTTATACAAGAACAGCATGGGAAGGGCTCACATACCTGTACATCTGCATGTGCACAAATAATTGGAACTTTCATCCCTTACCACTATTATTCCTTCTTCTACCACTCCTCTGAAATGTACTTGGGTACAATCCTGTACTTGTCCTGTCTTGGCCACAAATCAGCCTAAGAGGCTGCTGACCTCCTGGCCTTGTAGGGCTGACAATACTGACAGATCTTCCACTACTGTTTATGGCCTAATCCCCACTTTTTCCATATTCACTCACAATATCATCAGCTCAGACTCATAGCGAACCAAGGCATTCTTCTCCTGCACCAGCTTGAACCACTCCTGCATCAGCTTGGGGTCATCCTTCTTACCCATGCCTGCCAAAAAAGAAACTTGGTAAATTTTCAGGTAATGCCCTGCAATCTGTACAAGCCCATACTGCAAAAACAACAATGGGGCAAAATGTGCAAAGAAAGCCAAGCAAGATGCTGCCAGAGCACTCCCAAGCCGGGTCCATTTAGTTTGCCTACAGCACACAGTTGAGTGGAAGTCACCTCCAAAAGGATTCTCTTCTCTTTGAAGCCTACTTTTTTGTTTCTGATATTCTTGTGATTGTTTCTTCCTCACTCTTACTGCAGAAAGCCCCAATTTCTATAAATATTTAACTTTTCCTTTCATTACAAGACTTCTATAGATGCTCATGCCAGCTACTTAAACATCAGAAAAGTATTCAATTGCAACTCCATGTGTTTACCTTTATTTTCTTCAATTGCATGTCCTCAAGTTTTTCTTTTACTAACAAAAAGTAACAATTTGTCTCTTTTTTTTCAACAGTTAAGTAAATCTCTTCTGACTGCTCCTCCTAGCCACATATATCTATTAATTTTGAAGATCCCCCCTGCACAGTGAACACATAAACTAATTCTGTACTGCATACCAGTGCTAGGAAGAAAAAAAACCCCCAGACACATTTGCTAATATGAAAGCAAAATAAAGAAACCTTGGGCCTTAGCCACCTAGTACAGAAACCTTAGCTGGTCCTTTTATTTTAGAACAAACTCCTAAATTTACTCAGTAGTCCACTGATGAATTTTGTCAGGAGTCATGTGGAATAAATGCAGAATGCTGTTCCCAAAGCCTTCTGTTGGTATTTATCAAACACAAGAGCTTACCAAGGAGGCTCCTCCTGGCATGCTCTTGGTCTGGGCCACTTATTCCACACTGAACCACCTGCATATGAGTTCTGTGATTTACATCAGACCCTATCAAGGCCAGTTGCAACGTTCCTGCCTGTGTGGAAGTAGAAGCAGGAGCAAGGCCTCAAATCAAGCTCAACAGCACTTTTGGGTTGCTGCATCCTATCAGCTTGCACTGCGCATAACCTGGGCATCCCAAAGTAACTAACATCCCTGGCTCTGTTATCATGGATCCATACTCTCTACATCAAGAGCAAAAGCTCTCAAACAGTCCATCTAATGCTAAAATAATCAAGCAGCAAGCTTACTATTCAAACTCTATGACACAGACACATCACAAATACCACATCAATGCCTATTTAATTCAGACTCGTGCCCTGCCACATCCTCAGAATGTCAGAGAAGTGCTGCGCTGGAGCTACACAAGGGAGAACCTACAACTCCTAGTAAGCTGCAGCTTGGGCTGCCTTTCACCTGCCTTTGAAAATGTGTCACACCAGCCCCTCGGGGAACACCAGACTCGCTTGTAGCACCCTAAGAGCCCCTGGCTCTGTGGACTTTATACCAGTGTGTTGCTCAGTTCCAAGCATTCCTTTCTGAGCATCTCTGCACAATATGCCCACGTGGCGACAGGAGAGGGAGACTGTACATGCAGATGTCCAGTGCTGTGGCGCCATGGAAACACTGGGAAGTCTCCCCTTCCTTTCCGATGCCAGGATGTATAGAAAACAAATGCCTCTAAGAAAAAGCCAAAAACACAACGCTACTGACCTATGAAATACGTAAGTATTTTTAAACAGCCAATGAGTAGAGGAATAATGGGAGGATTGGAAAGGGAGCACTGACAACTGATGTGAGGGAGCACCATGGAAAGCAGATAAGTGGTTAGCAAAATTACACCATGAACACACATAAACAACCCCTTCCCCATGCCTTGGCAATGGAAACTCTACAGCAAACTCCACTGGGGATAGTTAAAGAATGCACTCAGCAAGACAGATGAGGGAAAACTAGTCTGACTTAAGGTCTGTTGGTTTTTAAAGTTCAAGGATGTTTTTCAAATCAGTCCTTATAAAGACACAGTATTCCTTTCATCCCTATATGCTAATTAAAAGGCCGTATTTAAGGAAACAGATTGTCGTCCCTTACCCCACCTTCCAAACGACTTTCAGGAGGAATAGAGAAATTGAAGCCACCAAATGAAAATAGAAACTTTTGAGTATGACTCTTCTGGTCCCACAGCTGCTGCCCATTGTCCCTCCCAGTCACTGCACCTTCTCTTGCACAGCTGGGACTAGCAAAAGGGATACTGTACCTTTAACAGCTTGCCACAGGCTCAGAGAAGCTGGTTACCAGGTAGCTACAGACAAGGTTGGTTTGGGGACACAGCAAGAAAAGGGCTGGGGATGGGGCTGGGGGCCTTGTGGCCACTAGCTGACTAGTGCTGCTATGACAACCCAGCTGTGGTCAGGGAGGACAGGGGTGTGTGAGGTTACGTTACCTTCATGGGCACAGCAAGGGCAGAAGGAGAGAGGTCTACGACGTGGTGTCCCGGCATTGGACTCAACTTCAATAGGACCAAACGAGGAAGAGGAAGAGGCAGGAGAGGAAGAGGAAGTTGGAAGTGGAACGGAAGAGGAGGAAAGGGGTGAAATAAAAGACAAGCAAAGGACAAAAAGCATAAGAGTGAGAAAGAAAGGAAACACAAGAAGAAAAGAAAAAATACAAGAAATGGAGAAGCAGAAACAAGGGATACAGTCTACAGATGAATAATGTCCCTAATAAGCACAGATAACAGGTAAGAGGTAGACTGAGGTACTGGTGAACTCTTACTGAGCTGTACAAACACCAGGCAGGAGGTTACTGTTACTGCACTTCTCCTAATGTACAGTTTTCAGTTGCAAGGTCTTTAACAGAAAGGTTTGTGACCCAGATGTCAGGATGAGTAGAGACACATATTTAATTCTGCTGATAAATGTCAGATTTCAAGCAGGGTTACAGTAAGTCTCGCCTGCATGCATAAGACACCAGCTGTAAGCAGCCACCCTACCTTAAAGCTCTATCAGGACCATGCTCTTATCACCAGCAGCATCCACTGATGGTAAAAGTGTCCTTTAGAATGGAATATAATGTCTTCAGACAGGGAACAACACAGGGAGAATTTGAATACCATGGAACAGGCCTGCCAGGATCTGCTGTGTCAAGTATGGTGAGCACACATGTACCCAACTGGATTGTTGTGCTTAGAGAGCTTTGAAACAGCTTTTACATGGATGAAGTGATTCACATCAGGGTCTGCAGGGGCAGTGACCAACTGAGGGCTTTGCAGAGTTAGACCAGTAAATTTAAAGCTCTCCCATGTCATGCTCATTGCACAAAGCATTTTAAAGCTTACAAGTCCTGTTAGTATCAGTGACTTACTGAATCTTTATCATCTTTTCCATCAGCCAGTGAAGAACAAATATTTCTCATTTCTCAAAAGGTTCAGCTGTTTTAACACCAAGAATTTGCTTTTCAGCTGTACTTCAACATGACAGAGATAAACAGCAGGCAGTAACCAATGTCACTAATAGTTACAGGAGGACATGTACCAGGGAGGTGATGAGCCTGAAACGCCAGAGCTACCAGAATGGAACACTTCCTGGGCTCAGGGCACAACTGCATTTATAAAGAGGAGGCATTTCTGTGCTGGGAAAAAGCATAAACTCCACAAAACAGCATGGTAAGAACAACACTCATTTTGGAGAAGTCAGCAGAGTTTGATACTTGTGGTTCAGAGAAAGCTCTACAGAATTCGAGTACGGGTGAAGTGGGAGGGCTTTAGAAGGGACCATCACAGAACCAGACCAGCACATGGAGGACACACTGGAGCAAGAGGGAGAGCACACCAGCTTCAAAGGCCGTGACTGAGCAGCACGGCTCTCTCAGAAGAAACCTCTGTACTGGGAGCAGGAAGGGGCAACATTAGGAGAGGTGCCACAGTTGGCCATAGGACAGTTAAAATATAGCATCATACCAACAATAGTTCAGACAGTACCACAACATCAAGTGTAGTTGTTCTGAATTTTCCAACTTCTTCATTTAAAATATAAAAATATGAAGGCTTTTTTTCTACCACTGCCATTTCACAGATCAGGTTGCAAAAGCAAAAACAAACAAGAAAAGCCCCAAACCACTAGGGTACAGTGAAGAATATGCTTCCACACAAAGCAGAGCATTTACTGCAGAATACTTACTAAATATTTTTATTTCACATCCTATCTTATTTAACAATATTCCTTCTATATAAGCTTTAATACTCTAACTTGGTCTAACCACTATTTTGAGGGGAGTCAGGAGATGGACATTTCACTGTATGGAAAAATCCACTTCTTTCAGGGTTTGAGATTTCATTCAGGACTGGGGGTGGGGGATTTGATAAATTTCAAGCTGTGGACCTAGAAACTTGGTGAGGAACTCTCCATTTTCCATATTTAATCTGAAAATAAACATCCAGTATGCAAAAACGTCATCAGTGAGGAAGTGGTCTGGTACTAAGAGAGGATCCCATCTTTGGTCTCCAGTAAAAAGCCCCAGGGATTACACAGCACCTGATAGGGAACTCACTCCCCATTTTCCTGTTTTGCTGTTAGTTATCCTCCCACTCTTGTCTAAGGAAAATTTGTCCTTGAATCAAATCACAAAGTCCATGGTATCTATACTAGTCCTGCTACTAGAAAAGTCAACAAGTGTTTTTCAGTAAGATAATAAACATAACCTTTGCAATTAAGATCCTTTCCAGCTGCTCCACATGTAAATTATAGTTGCATCAGTGAATACCAGTTATGATCATTACAATTAATTTGGAAACAACTTCTGTCCAAAGTAGGGTGATTAGCAAGGCTTTAGGAGATCTTCCTTATGTATTTGAGGTCCTTAACAGCAGGAACAAAGTGCAACCTGAAAATTTACTTCCCATGGTTCTTTAAAGCTTATTTCATGGCTTATTTCTCCCAAAGTCATTACTAATTCCACAGTAAATATTATTATTATTATTATTATCGCAGTGTTTAGAGAAGAGAAATGAGACCACCTCACATCTCATTAAATTAAAAACAGGACCATCACAGCAAGACAATTTTTCTGGATATGGAGCCAGGGCCAGATAAGAAAAACCCATTTGTTGTGCAAATTAAGAAACACTGGACTGTTGCATTCTCTTCTAATTTTCATTAACCTATTGATTAAAGAGCAATACTTCAGTCTGGTTTTGTCCTTTTCCTCTCTAGCTCCATAACACACTGCTTCACAACCAGAAGCACAGTGGTCAAAATGATTGATCAGGATGAAGAAAGCACAGCAGCAAGTCTGGGGTGGCAGAGCCCATGATCCCCAAGCTACAGCTCACACTGATCCCCTTCACCATTTGCCCCAGTTTTGTGATACGAGAGCTGTGGTGATTTCTGAGAAGTGGTGACTCATTGCAAGTTATGTTTCCTTGAACAGATATACCATAAATCAAGTGGAATCACATCCTTCCAAAGACTTGGCATCCTAAGACTTTGATTTCTATTTTGTTGCTGAATCATGGTGGTTTAGAAAACATCAACACTGGCCAGGAAATCCAGCTGCGAGGCCTGTCTCAGTTCTCCTGAATCATTATGTGGCACTTGCCCACACAAGCTAAAAGCATGACACTTTGGAAATTTATTCTACTGACAAGCTCCATCCCTCGTTTATCAGAAATACTAAGAGCTCTAACTTTAAATCAGTGCTTAAAATGTGGATCAGTCCAAAAGAGATCAGTAAGTTAAACTGCACTGATCACAGTAAATGTGCTCTTTTCCACCCTTAAAAAAAATCAGGTTATGGTCAGAAACCCAAGTACTGAAAAATAAAGCATTCCAACTTTACTGTTTGGCGAAGTTGTTCAACACCAGCGTTGTTAAAAAACAAGGATACAGAAAGCCACCCCTTGGAGAACAGCATCCACATAAGTGCAGGTTGAGAGCAAGGATTCTGACAAATATCCCACAATCACATCACTCAGTGTGTCTGACTTAACAGTTTGTTAAATCTGGGTCAAACCCAATATCCTCTAAAGCACAATCACTAGGAGAAACCTGGGGAAAACTCACAGACCACTGGATTGTCATGCAAACAGAACCAGTTTTATTTATCTAGCAGAAGATGGAGGGAAGGCAGGGAAGGGAAAAAAAAGGGGAAAGCAATAGTTGGAGCAGAACACACACACAAATGACTCCACAGAAGTCTTCTGCTTCTACTAGACCTTGAGGCACTTCAAAATGCATTCAGAATGAATACAGTCCTGCACTGACCCTGTCTGCCAAGACTTGTTTTTGTGTGCAGAAAGAAGCAGGTAAATGGCAATTGCCTATCAAGTACTGCTACTTAACAAGTTCAGCTTATCAAGTGCTTTTTCCTGCTCAAAATTTACAGCAAAGAAAACATGTTACCAATTCACTTCAGTGTCAAAAACAGCTGCAGACTGCAAAAACAATGTTTATCTTACAACTCCACTCCCCTACCAGGAGAGCTGTGTTTGCCAATCACAGGGAATAGGACTGTTCCCACTGGAATATATCAGACTTCAGCCTTGCAGAGTTAGACCTGCAAGGCTTTAAAGGGCATAGTAAGCTCAAATATTTTGAATAAGTTAATAAAAGTGAAATTGTCGTAGAGTGTGCTTTTAACAGAGTACAAAGACTTTTGAACAAAACAATTGCACCTCCCTGCCCTGTTTACCTGATGCTCATAAGGCTCTTGTCAAGAAGGGAGAACACGTGTCTGGAATCAACACTATCAAACGTGCCAGCTCTCTTCCCTACATCTTTCTTGCCTCTCTTGGCATGTCACAGCCAAGAACAAAGCAAGATGGGAGTGTGTGGCTGTTTACTTAAGGATTCCCCGCTGGGTGCAGGGAAAAGGAAGCTGCTCACTTGAACAGAGGGAACAATGGAGGTACTTTCCAGAGGCAGACAAGGAGCAAACCGGGACAAGGAGCCAGTGGGTTAGGAGGAACTGAGGCTGGGACTAAGGAGGCAAGGGACTAATGGAGAACAGATAAAGGAGAGGGGAAAAAAGGGTAAGGAGTGAAAGGAGAAGGCAGAGAAGAAGGCAGGACCTAAAATTTTCCAGACAAATAATGCTGGGTAGAAGAGGGAGCAGAGCCTAAAAATTTTGGAAGAAGTCCAAAGGCTGGGATTTAGACTGTGGAGACTGTGTCAGTGGCAAGACCAGAGCAGGAGTAGCTAGTGGAGAGGAATAGGAGATCTGAAGGGTAGAATGCTAGGATTTCTTTGTCAAGAAGGCAGGATTAAAATTAAATGCCTGAGAAGGAAAAACTGGGACTGAGAATGACAATGGAAGCAGGGTAAGGAGCTCTGGATGAAAAAAGACAGGATTAGGACAGAGCCTGTCTGAAAAGAGGGAATAAAAGGACAAAGAGTATATATCCACCAGACCACTGCATCCTCCCACTGTCTGGCTCAGAATCCATATTTTCAAGTCTCATTATTCCACAGCTGCCAATAAACATCTATAAAATCCACTGATTGTGTCCCATTTTCTCTCAGTAAGGATCTACACAGAAGATGACAATCTAGTGTCACTACCAATTATTCCTTAAGGACATGAGACAGCTCTGTGGTGGATCTGAAGGTTATAAATCTGTTGATATATCAGTATAATATAAAATCTTAATTTCAGTTGACTTTGCAACCTTTGTAATGTTCTTTCAACAACACCACGCATACAATATACACACAGGAATAATTACTCAGAATTGCAATGTGACCATCTGTAGCGTGAAATGAAACATCTGCGTTACAGCAACGGCACAAAACATTTCAGAACAGGAAGAGAAGATTATGACATCTGAGCAGAGCAATGGAGGTAGTTGAGATAGCAATCTGTAATCCTACAAACTGGAAGCTGACCAGGATGTCAGAAGTTACCACTCCCCTTGCACAAGTTGTTGCGCAATATTAACAACTAAATATTACCAGTTTACAGATAAATTTCCAAAGTGGTTTGCAGTTTTTGTTAATATTCTATGACAGCATGACTAGAGTCATGCCCATGCCTCAGAGACATGGGTTGCCAATAGAATAATTAACTGTGCAGCATCCAAGCTGCTTGCAGGGCTCAGCAGGGATTTTAATGGCACTCCACCCAGATGCAGCATCCTGCACAGACATGTTAATCTTGAAACTGAGCTCTGTACCTGCCACTGAACAGTGACAAGTAGCACCAGAGCAATGTCTCCCTTCTGGCCAAAGTGTTCTGGCAGCCCCAAAAGCAAATATAAAGCATATTACAGAGGCAATAAAATAATACTATAAAGCCACATACTAAAGGCTATACCGGCTCATTGCATTTAAAGGGATACTGCCCAATATAGTTTTTTATAAAAATTTGTTTTGAAAGCAGTATTTTTGAGATGAGCAGAAATTTGATAGAGTTTTAAGATGTATGAACTGTTTTAAAAAAAACATGAATATTGTCTCTGACTGTTGGAAGCCCAAGTGACTGAGTCACCATATAAATAAAAGCAGCCTGTTCAAAAATGACCACTCTGAGGTGACTGAGCTCAGAGGAACGGAAAAAACAAACACTCCAAAGTGATAAACAGTAAATTCCATTTCCAATTAAGATTTTTCTGCAACACAACAATTTTTTTAAGTGACAGTGTCCCTTTAAGTAAAGATTATTTTGCTTTTCTTAAAGCCACTATTAGTGATTTTGATGGGATCGCTGTCTCTAAAGGGGCATTAGGAGCAGAGGCAGGAGGAGGGAGAGGTGTAGTGGAGATAGCATTAAATAGGGATAAGGGTCTGTTAAGTGTAATTCAGCATCAACCCTTTTACAGCTCCTACTCTATGCACATGGGCCAGCCCTGGTGGATAAATCCAGGGTTTCAAAGTCTCTCTGCAGGAAATACCCCAGGAAAGAATGCCAGAGGGACTGAACAATGAATGAAGCACAGGGCTAACAGAGAATTATCACATCAAAATTAGCACAGGGAATGTGGGCAACAAATTAGATCTACTAAGGAGAAAAGTCTTTCATTTTGTAACTTGCACTTGGGTGGATGTTTTTCACTAAAACTCTGTTGTGCCAGGACAATTTGGAGTCATTCCCAACAGACAGGCACAGGTAGATACTATGTGGGGACAGCCTCCCTGGAGCAGGGGAAAAATGGCAGTTCAAAATCTGGCAAGATTATGTTTGAAGGATCAAATGCAGAACACAATGAAATCAGGGAAGACTTCCAGTGATGTGTCTTGGATGAAGCCTAGAGAGTGTGGATCTTTCCCTCTGCAGAGCTGCTCTGTAATGCACTCCCTCAAAAAAACACACCTTAGATCAAGCAACTTTATACTCTAAAAGATACAATAAATGAGACCCTCAGATAACCAGGCAACTGAGTAGAGTTTGCTCTCTCTTGGATCTGCTGACAGACAGACGTGTTCATAAGAATAGATTTTGGGTGATTAAACTAGCAAAGGAAAATTTAATTTTCAAGATGGGCAAATGCTAAACAAATGTCATTTGCAACCCAAAAGTTAACCACCTATCAAGGGATTCAGGAAGTAATAATTATTAAAGAAACCATGGTATAGAGTGATGATCAGATTTTTGAATGAAAATAAGAGCTCAACACTGTAAAGTGTGTTTAACACTAAATGGGATACTAAAATAGCAAAGCAAGAAGTTTAACAGCTGTGTAATGATGCAAACTGGACTGACTGGAAACTAACAGTAGATTCCAGCAAAAATGACTGGAACTCTTAACAGCAAATTCTTTTCTAACCCTACAGCAAGACAAAACAAGAAAGAAGACATATCTGTCATCTGCAAGTGTTTTCAAAGTCCCTTGAGGGAGCATTTTGGTTTTGTTAGATCAACAACACACTCTGGCTTTTTTGGGAAGAAAAAAAATGAGCCTTGGAAGGGCAAGACGGAGCCAATAGCATGACTAATCCTTGACAGTGCTGTTTGCTCTTGCTGTCCCCCTTAAAATACTTTCCTCCTAAAGAATATTTCAGTGATAGAGTTGGACTTTACAGAGGAGAAGCAAAAAACCTGAATGACCTGCCACTGCTAGCATGGAAGGTAGTGGGAGTGAAAACTGTAATCAAATTTTGAGAAAATCAGCACTGTGAAAAATAGAAGAGAGAGCCTTTCACATGTTTTGTGGAACATGCCAGGATTTCTTCTTCCTGAGCTGGAAAAGGGGTTCTGCTATCATCAGTCATGTGCAAGGGCTGTTTCTTCTCTTTCGTGAGCCAAGGATGGGAGAAGTAGGTGAAGGGAGGGTGGGGAGGAGTGTCAGCAGGGTTAGTGTCAGCAGGAGGTTCAGCCATACATACCACCCAGATGCAAGTCGATGAGGTCACTGTAATAAGACTCTCCCCAATAGTCTACAACAAGGAATTGGTGAAGACAGAGTTATTGAGTCAGATACCCACCCTAGTCCCATACAATCAAAGCAATATATGAGAAAGACATAGAAACAAAAAAAGGGCAAACAAGAGACAGGCAGCTATACACGTGGGCGCACACACACATATATATATATACACAAACACCATACATTCTCTCTCTCTGTATATATACATATATGTACACACACAAATATATCACAAACATATATATGGGGAGATGAAGAGAAAATTCCCAGCAGGCAGGCAAGGACTTCCAAGGGGAAAAATCAAGAAGTTTACACAGAGACACTTCACCTATTTGTGTTTGCAGCAGTACCTGTCACTGATGGCTCTTCCTGTTCTTGCTGAGAAAAGCAGAATTAATCCTGTTGCTGTGGAGCTGGGCAATATGTCAGAAGGAAACAGTGTAATTTCTTAGGACAGCTGCAGGAAAGGTGTAAGGGTTGATTTCCTGGAGGTGAATGAGTGGAGGATGGTGTATGGCACAAAGGTGGAAGGCACTGAGTGCCAACACGAATGGCAAACGCTTGGAAGGAAGATGGGATTGTGTGTCCTGCTAATGCAGTCTCTGTGCCAGGGAACAACTGGACAGCAGCTTCCAGGACAGAGATGTGCATTTCCACAGCTGCTAGAGACAGGTGCACCCCGAGTCTAGCACTGTGGAACATTTCATTGGGAGGAGACAGATGGAAGTACCGAGAGCAATATTTCTCACTGCATGTGATTCACTTGATAGAAAGAGGTGACTCTTAAACTTTTCAGTATTGATTTGACAGTAGATGTTTTCCAAGCTCTTAAAAATCAGTATCAAGGTTTATGATAAAGGGAATAAAAGAAAGGTTCTGGAAATTTCTTATTTGACATATTTTTAAGTTAATAATTGAAAAAAAAGAAAAATCTACACAGGAAATCAAAGTCATTAGCATGTCCAAACAGGCGAATGCACTATAATACAAACTACTTTGCATTAGTAATATTATATTACATTAATTAACTCAATCAAGGTGTCTTTTGGGACACCACAGAAAACTGAGAAAATTCTTCATTGAGATCCTACTTTACTACTGTAGTGAAACACCATGATGCAATAGGAAGGGTGAGGGAGGGAAGGAAAACAAGGGATGACAGTAGTTTAGACCACCTGGTCTAAATAGAAATAAATAAATAAATATAGATGACAAACCTGCCCCTGAAACAGAGCTTACACTGCCACTTGAAATAGAGCTTATCCTCCAAATCATTCCTTGTTGCTATGAATGTAACTATCAAAGGCTGATATTTTCAAAGATAATCACAGAACATACAAAGGCAATTAAGTAATCACAGGTTGTGAAATCATTTCTGAATCAGAAAGTAAATGTTAGATTGAGCATTCGGCTTTTGAAAGAATAAAAGACCAACTGCACCATGCCTGAGGCTGAGCTAATTTAAAAAAGGAAAAGACAAGGAGATAGCCAAGAAGGTACAATTATTTTGTCAGAATTAAAGTTCATGGCGAGCTCCAAAATGTTGCTGAGTTTCATTACTCAAGGAGCAAGTATCACCTTATAAATATTCCAGATACAAATAGCAGATAATGTGTGATATTCCTGGAAAGAATATTGAGCTGCCTGTATTTACTGCTAGGATCTACAGCTGTAACCTCTCAGGAAGACAGCAGGACATCACTGTGAAGAATTTATTGACAGTCTTCTCAGCATAAGTCATTTGACAATAACATATTAAGGATGATGCAAAATGGATAGGAAACAGAAACAAAATTATTCTAAGTAAAGAAATTTTTATCTAGAGAACTGGTTTTTGTTCTTATCACTCCAACTGAAAAATACTTTTTTGTAAAAATGGAAAGTGGTCCAGAGGTGAGAGATCTGAGGAATTAAAGTTAGTGGAAGACCTCTACAAAAGAAAAAATTGCAATTCTTTACAGACAGGAAAGATGACTAAGAAGTAACATGCTAAAAGATGATAAATTACGTAGACAAGTAGTTCAGACATTCTTGTCTATCTTTTTCTATAACAGAAAAAGAAAAGAATCATTGCAAGTTACAGAATTCTGTTTCGTCTGTCTGGATTTTTAAGTAGTAGGAAACTACTATTAACATTACCTAAAACTCCATATTTAAATGCCAATCAGTAAATGATTTTTTCTTTCCCTGCAGGGAGGGAACCTGAAAAGCCCACTCATTACAGAGTCTAATACATTGTCCCAGAATAGTTAATACTGGCTGCTGTCTATGGAAGAACCATTGTTTTGATCCTGTACTGCAATCCTTCTCTATTTATGTGACAAGGTAAGTGCACAGCAGACACCTCCCACCCTCCCCCATTTTTTCTCCTTGTACAACACCTTATAAAGAGATTCCTTTCTTGGATGGCAACACCACTTTACACACTACCTTTCCCTTTCTGAACTTTTGTTTTCCTGGTTTCATTAGGGGAAGGACTGATCAGAGACAAGAGCATGACTCCACTCCTTTACACAGCAGTCCTGGCTGAATGGAGTGGTCACTGTTAGGTCACAGTGCAGGTGACAGAAAAAAATAATACTTCCTTCTTGAATAATTAGTGGATACTGCAGGCAGAAATTAATTGTATTTAGGGAATGTGATGCCACAGGTCTCAGAAAGAAGGAATTCAGTTTCTTTATAGCAAAGATGTATAAAATATCTGGAAAAAAGAAAGCTGAGGGGAAACCTTATTGCTGTCTACAAGTTCCTGGAAGGAGGCTGCAGCCAGGTAGGGGTGAGTCTCTTCTAAGTAACAAGCAATAGAACAAGAGGAAATAGCCTGAAGCTGTGCTAGGGGAGGTTTAGACTGGACATTAGGAAAGGTTTGTCAAGCCCTGGAAAAAGGCTGCCCAGGGCAGTGGTGGAGTCCCCACTCTGGAGGTATGTAAAAGATGTGTGGATGTGGCATTTTAGGAACATGGTTTAGTGGTGGGCTTGGCAGTGCTGGGCTCATGGTTGGACTCATGATCTTAGAGGTCTTTTCCAACCTAAATGGTTCTATGGCCATGCAAGAGTACCTAGAGAGGTGAAGCATGGAACTGATTTATAATCTTGTGTTTCAGTCAACATAGATTAGAACATGCATTTTTTTTTTTGCCCCACCCCAACAGAACATGTTTCTGGCCAATCCCCTGAAATAAGGGGAAGAATTGAGGATGGTGAATCTTTTATGTCAGAGGTTATTTTCTGCAAACATAAGGTATGACGTGTTGATAGAAACATTTTGCAAGAGCAAAGCATACCCTAGAGATTTCCTGAAGAAAAGAGATTCCACTTGCAAAGCAGGACCTACGAATTCTGGTAGGAAATTCACAAATACACAAACTGACCTAAGACTGCTTCCACTTGGGAGAACTGGGAGTGAGAAGCTATTTATTCAAAGGTTTAATTCTGCAGTCTCCCATATAAAATAGTAAATCTTACTCTTGGTCATATTCTACCCTCTCTGAACATGTTTTAGGCATTCTATCATTCTTCAGTGAGAAAACTCAATCATGAATAATATTCTTGCAGCTGCTAAGACTTCCCACTTGAGCTGGCATGCCTTACATGAAGTCATTAAGCAGCTCAGTAATCAAGATGGACTTGCAGATGAAAAGAAGAAAAATGGAAAGAACCATTAGAAACAATGGAGGTGATTTTAGTAAGTGCAGTAACTGGCAGGCCAGAGAACAGAGTGGGGCTACACAGGAACACTCAGCATCAGGAAGGTGGCAGAACTGCAAAGACAAGGCTTAGCACAAGGCTATTTGTTTGATGCCACAAATGAAAAAGACCGTCTGATCATAAACCCATTGAAGTCCTCAAGATTGTTCTTCACACTCATAGTTCCTATTTGCTTTGGTGACCTTTCAGCCCTGCTTCTTTGGCACACCCTTATGGAGCACCAGACATCCCTAATTCTTGCTAAGTAGTAACTGGCAGGAAGTCACAAGAGATTTTTTCTCTGATGCACCTTCACTGTTTAGTCAAGCTCCATCTTCACAGGCATAGGCATGGCTCTTCAATCCAAGCAACAAGCAAACATCTTCCAAACACCTCTTCCACTATTGCCATTTCTGAACTCTGACCGTTATAATCAGGTACAGAATCCTGAGCTTGTCAGGTATACACACACTGCATTTGCCTGTTGGATATTTGACTCCTTGCAATTCAGGATTTTTTTTTTCCAAATCATTTTACTACTACCAGCATTATCTGAACCAGGTACTCCTCCACTCATATGCTTGCCAGATCAAATGATACTCATTGAATTTAATTTCAAGTACACACAACATTTCTTTAACAGCTGGACATGGATACCTTTCAGTACACATGTGCATTTCTGCTCTGCACAACTTTGTCAGGAGTAGCCAGCGTGCTGGGCTGTGCAGTGAGGAAGATGTTCTGTGATGGTCCCTTGTAAGGACACTGCCTTGATCATCCAACACAATAGAGAAAGCACACACAGTTTCACAATCATTTCCTTAATGTACAAACGGGGTTGTCTTACTGTGACAACTTTGTGTGAATGGTAGCTAGGAAACCCCTGCAGTTTTCTAGCTGTAGGATCCAGTAGTATGCAGAAACAGTCAGTTATTATTAGCAGCTGCAGAATTACCTCCTACACCTCAGGCAAAGTAAGTGAACTGAGTCTCTGCCAACAGGGAAGTCCCAAAATTAGAAGAAACACAGGAAAAACAAAGCCTCAAAAAAGAAGTAGAAAAGGGAGAATGGTTTCACAGTGGGCTCAGTCTCTAGGCTATAATGATCCAATTGCCTCTAAAATCCAAACAGCTATGGATTACAGCACAAGCACTTGATAAGAAAACATGGAAAACCAAACCAACTTGGGCTGGATACCTGCTTCTCCTCGAAGGGCCTTCTCCACAGCAACTCCTCTCTCCTCCAGTTGCCTCTGCTTCTCTTCCACTTGTTCCAACTGCCGCTGGATAATCTGTTCAGAGAGGAATGGAGCAGAACCTCACCAAAGCAATTCTCTTGCTCTGTCTGCAGCACACTTCCAGCACCAAGGGACTTCAGTCAAATTTGCCATTTCAAAAACAAGTGTTTGTATTCAACAATACCCTGCTTCAACAGTATCACAGACCCTCCAGTGATGACATCCTCCCAACCCTGCTGTATCCTAAATTAGATTTGCAAACACTTTGATATTTGCCCATTTGCTACAACTCACTGAACGGAAAGGTGATGCTATTCAGTCAGCTGAGACCCTACCTTGAATTTTTAACAAATCCCATCACCTATAGATGATGCCAACAGTTTTTCAGTAGATTCCCTGGTAATTCAAGGTTAATTTCATAACACTTCACCCACCAGCATAACCTAGCAAAGCAATGGTAGGTGCAGCTCCATCAGGCATTATCTGAATATCACTATTCCATTCAGTGCATGATGGTTCATCCATCTCCAGCTAGAAAGGTGTTATGGGCATTATTTTTCTCACTGTAAAACTCTCATTATAGGTTTCAGCCATTCTTCACTTCTCTGTGGTATGACATGAAATTTGAAAGAGGGACACCCATGAAAGAGCAGGGACTCCCACGGGGAAAGAGAGGATTCTGTTCTGACACATTCAGAGGAATGTCAGGATCAGGGTGCTTTCACACACAGTTCCCTGTGTGCCATTCAAGAGGCCTGTGAGACACTACCTGAGCTCTGTGTAACCTCTTGAGCTCCTCTTGCTTGGCTTGTCTGCGGGCAGCTTTCTGTACTCGCCGCGTCAGCTTGGCGTTCAGCTCCTCTTCTGTGTAAGCCCTCTGCAGGAAGGAAAAACAGCAGCAGATTGTATTTACATTCTCAGAGATACAGGGGCAGGGATGACCATTTTTTCTTCCAAAAATCTCAGAAGGAAGGTGTTCTGTCTTTGCCATGGCTGTGTCAAAAGTCAAGCTTCTGTAGGCAAAGGTGTCCACAGTGCAGTGAGCAACAATTTCAGGATCCAATCAGGAGTGAAGAAGCACTTAAGCCAGCTGCAAAGCTGTGATTTTATGTAACATCCCACCCCTGCCTTCCACTGCTATATGCAGCCTCTTCTCAAAGACCAAATTGATTTTTATTCTCAGTAATTTTCATTTCTCAATAAATTTAGCCAAATGGATTTAGATAAATCAATGAGCACCATATAGAAAGCTCATGCTGATAGGGGTCCCCTTGATTCCATTTTGAAAGAGGGTAAAGGCTTGTCTACAAGAACAGTTACAGCAGTGTAAACTAAGAAATTTTTAGACTAGTGTAGAATATTACACCACCACATGCCCTCCAAAAGGGGAAAAGCTATGTTTATAGAAATAGAAAGGTATTTCCTCTTCTTTTCTCTCAGTGAAACTAGTTTAGGAATATGTCTTTCTAACATTACTGGAATTGGGTTTAGATCTTATCAGATAAGACTAGTTGGATGTATTGCAGCCTAGAAGGGCTTTCACTCAGTTTTAAGAGTGTCAAAAAAACTTCACAACTGCACTAAGGAAACTACAGTGAAGAAAAATCCTCTTTTCTCATGTACATGTATGCAAGCTTTAAGAGACTGCTGTAAACGTGTCTTCCACTTCTGGAAAGAGATCTCCATGGACAGTCAACTTCAACAACAGAATGTTCTGTCAGACCACCCTGAAATTTGCTTTATCTAGTTCTTGTAGTGCCACATTGGTCAGTCCACCTCTGTTGATGGTTCTCAGTGAACAGAGTTTAAGGTGGGATCACAGCTTCATTAAAAACCCCTCAGGTAGGTCCTTGGCAAGCACCATTGTTAAAGCTTCAAGGAGCTAACACTTTACTCTTTTTGTTTTTAAAACACAAAATCCACAATGGTACTCAGAAGGTAAAGTGACAGAGCATGTGATTTTTCTATCCCATGTGACACTGTTGTGACTGTAAAGACAGTAAGAATTCCACAAAGCAGCAACTTCTGTCTTGATTTCAGCTTGATACAGAATTTCACTAAGATTTGAGCAAACTCTGCAATTTTGAAAGATGCTGATTAAAGTGTGATGATTCATTTGAACTCACATTCTAAGTATTCAAAGAGAAGAATATGCAAACATATTTAAGTGCCTTGAAAACCAATTTGTTCTGCAGCTCACAGATCATCCACATCACTGTACGGTGGTGCACTGATAAACGCATGCATTCCAACCAGACATTTCGGAGCTCAGTGCATTTTTGGGAGACATCCTCTACCAAGAATTTGCTGCCCATGTCTAACATCTCAGGCATGCACAGTCAGTGCTGATGTTAGTGCACATGTGGTGGGGAGCTATGGATTCAATGGGTTAATATCCAGGGGGACATGCAATGCAACAATGGCCAACTAGTGGGAATGGAGACACTACCTTTGACGAGAATGATCTCTTGAATGCCAAGGCGTGTGGTACATAGATCGACTTTAAAGGGGGAATGGTAAAGGGAAAAGAAATAAAAAAACGTACAAAATGAAGCAAAATCAGTTCAACATTGAAAACAGATGCACAGTAATAAAACAAAGTGGTTTTTACATGAAACAAAATTGTGCAAATGCTGAACGTGACCCAGACTGATGAAGCACAATGGAACTTCTGGCTACAAAAACCAAGTTTCTAGCACTTTCCTGAAGGCAATTAGATTTGGCAGTCTCCTTGAAGATACAGTCAAGTCGGAAATAACCTTTTATTTGGACTTTACCTGTATGAGTACAAAATTCTGGCTTATGACTTGGACCAATGGCTAATTTCTGGAGCAGATTTGGTCTGAACTGGCTCAGCCAACCATGTATTACTCTGTCCCACAACTCTCCATTTACATTCTGATTTACAGTCTCTCCTAGGAGTTGTGTTTATTCCATAGTTTTAAATTATCTCTGTTTCATAGAAATTATAATTTACATTTAACCAACATCATAAATCTTACTCACTGCTTCCTGAACTAAGAAACACCAGATGGGCTCAGAGTGGGTTATGTGTCCTGCAGTAATGGAAGCTCCTTGTCTACAAGGAGAGCCTCCAAAGATCTTGAGGAGCTAAAATTGGAGGGGGAAAGGAGCAGGAAAAGGAGGGGGAAATCGCTACTTACTCTAGCCAAGGACATTCTACACTAACATGTACCCAAATATAAGGCAAGTAAAGCACTTAGCTTTATTTGCTAATAAGAGAGTTAAATTTCCCTTCATGTCATAAAGTTAAATTTCCCTTCAAGTCCAGAAGGCATTGTGCCATTCTGGGCAAACAGACAGCATCTTGCACTTTCACATTCAATTAACTAAAACCAGTCACAAATGAGAAGCCAGAGAACAACACCAGCATGTCTGCACACTCCAGGAAAAGGAAAGCTACCTGTGGTGATAAAACACACCTGAGCACAACACCACAACTGTACAGGAACAGTGACAAACACACACAGTGACAAACACACACAGGGCATTTACATCGGGAATTCTTTACAAGATGCTTCTCTTAAAAGACACCACATTGAACAACACTGAACGAATTCACTGCTGGTCACAAAGAACAGGCTAAACAGAGCAGGCTGTCTGGGAAGCAAGCTCGCTACAATCACCAAAAAAAGCAGCACAAACAGGATTTCAGTTTGGAGAAGGGGTTCACATAAAAGTTAAGTAGCACGTAGTAAGTCAGCTCTTACCCATAATCAGTAGCAGGCAGTTTATAACTTAAAAAATACAATTCCCACCCCAAATCAGTACAAACCCAGCTTGGTCAGACTTGAAGTTTGGTTACATTTCTTTTGACAGCAAGGCATTCCAGTGTTTGCATGTATATTCTACATCCTTGGATAGGATGCAATAAAACGAGGTAAGTCGAGTTTTCAGATCCATATCCTCTAAATAAATATGTTCTCAAAGCTATTCTTAAGAAAACAGGCAGATGCTGAGTAAATAAATTCTTAATGTAACTTCAGCAACAGCAAATGAGAGAAAATGAAGCAGTACCACCATATCCTTGGCAGAGCTTGTGAGATATTTTCAGTATTAAGATTCCAGGCATCTGCCACTGTCACCTTTCATCCCCTCCACTGCTTACAGATGAGATCTTTCTTTCTGCAAAAGCCATTTTAAACCTAAGTGGCTCAGCACAGAAAAAAGTGACCATCAAGGCACAGCAAAGCCTGAAAACAAGGATGGAATTTATTGCATCCTTGCCTCCTCCTGCAGGAGCTCCCAAGGCAGAGCAGTTGTTCTGTAACTCTTATCTGAACCCCAGGTATTGCTATCTGTCCTCTGCTGCCCCCAGGTACCTCATTCTTCTGCATCTCTTGCAAAATGCAGAATTGCTCATGAAACGCCTTGAGGACATGCAAGGGGGAATGGAAGGGGGAGAGAAAAAAGGGAATAAAATAAAAACAAAATAATCTTCCTCTCAGATGAGTGCTAGACCAACTAGGGAAAGAGATTAAAAGAGAGATAAGTAAATACAGAAAATTCCTATTTAGTTCATCAATTTCTTCCACCAGCCTTAAATTCATTAGCTATTCCAGCTCATTCTACTATATATACACCTAGAAAGCATTTCATATGACACTTCAATTTGCAGTACTTCCACACCTTTGCCATCTCCACCAAGGATCAGCTTAGGAAACTTTGCTTTCACCAAATATTTTCCACGTAAAAATGTGTGCAATTAAATTAAATCCCTATACTAGATCCTTAGGCCAGCAAGGAGGGTGCACAGCAAGCTCCCTACCCTGGACTGCAGGAGAGCAGACTTTGGCTTCTTCATGGATCTGCTTAGCAGAGTGCCATGGGATAAAGCCCTGGAGAGAGGAGGAGCCCAAGAAATCTGGTAAATATTCAAGGATTGCCTCCTCCAACCTCAGCAGCAATGCATTCCAACAAAGAGAAAGTCAGGCAAAAATGCTGGGAGGTCTGTGTGGAAGAACAAGGGGCTCCTGGACAAACTCAAACAGAAAAAGGAAGTCTGCAGAGGGTAGAGCAAGGACAGGTAGCCTGGGAGGAATACAGAGAAATTCTCCAAGCAGCCAGGGATTAGGAGAGCTAAGGCCCTGATGGAATTAAATCTGCCCAGGGACATCAATGGCAACAAAAAAAGCTTCTATAGGTATGTCAGTGATAGAGGAAGACTAGGGAAAACACGGGCCTTCTCCAAAAGGAAACTAGAAATTTGGTTATCTGAGATATAGGAAAGGCTGAAGGACTCTAACTTTTTTGCCTTTTCACCAGCAAGTGCTCCAGGCACACCATCCCAGTCACAGAAGGGGTTGGGAGAATGAAGAATTGCCTGAGTAGGAGGAAGTCATGTCTGAGAACATGTAAGGTCCATGGGACCACAGGGTCTGATGTAATTGGCAGAGGAAGGGCCTAAGCCAGTGTCTATCATATCTGAGGAGCTGCGTCAGTCTGGTGGAGACCCCACTGACTGGAAAAGGGGAAACAAAATCTTATTTTTAAAAAGGGTAAAAAGGAATACCCAGGAGACTACAGGCCAGTCAGTCTCCTTTCAGTGCCCAATGAAGTAATGGATGGTGAGACAATGGATTGTTCTTATGATAATGGTGGAGAGCAGCTTGTAACCATGAAAACAACTGAAACCATCCTATTTCAGATAGGACAGTTGGCCAACCTACAGGAAAACCTGTTCCATGGGAGGAAAGAGTAAAAACAACATTGATCATCCAAGTTTCTGATGTGATTCTCTGAGTCTGTGATCTGAACGGTGCTAGATCCATCTAAAATGCATTTCCCACCTACGTACCTCTCGTTTGGATTTCTGGGAGGAGCGTTCCAGAATATCATCACTGGAGAGGTCAGAGTCCTCTGAGAAACTCAGGTGTTGACGGAGCTGTAAATCTGCCAAGTTGGGAATAAAAAGGGCAAATTAGAGAAGTGATAACAATCCTTTCTCGTAAACTCTTCAGGGCTCAGCTGAAGGCTGTTTGATTGAGCACCAAAAATAAAAAGACTGATGACTGAAGAAAAGATGAAGATCAGATTTAAAATAGGGATGGAACGTCACAAATTTCAACAAAAGTTATTTCTCAAATCTAAGGCAGAAAGCAGACGTGCCTTGTACATATTGAGAGTTAAATTTTTAGTTAAGGCTTCTTTTTTTTTTTTTCCAGTAGATTCTGTCAATATGTACACACACAGCTGTAGTCCCAAGCACTTACCCTGATCTGCCCATTTGACACTGAGCAGGAGCAGCAGCATTCAGCACAGCAGCTGAATGACAAAGCAAACCAAAACTACTTTCAAGGATATCTAGGAAAAGTAGGAAAAGTGCACAGTGCAGAGGCACATATCTGTTATACCTGCAGCTGTTATCAGGGGAGTGGCTTTGTGCTTGCCAGAATCCACAGTTGCATTACTCGAGGGAGTACTTGGGCAGGATTTCTCATCAGCCTTTTTCTTCTTGTCTTTCTTATAGCCAGAGAAAACAGACTTCCATAATGACCTAGGCTTTGTTGCTTCCTCTGTCCCACCACTAGATTTGTCAGAAAGTCTGCTATCATTTTTGGATTTCTTCTCCTTTTTGTTCTTACGAGGGGAGAAGAGGGAACTCCTTTTCTTACTCTTC
Source organism: Entomyzon cyanotis (assembly GCA_024500445.1). Taxonomy (NCBI): domain Eukaryota; kingdom Metazoa; phylum Chordata; class Aves; order Passeriformes; family Meliphagidae; genus Entomyzon; species Entomyzon cyanotis. Next base: position 10,346,264 of record JAKEPQ010000309.1, read on the forward strand.
CCACTGGAGCCTTCTGAAGAGCTGACAGACCCTTCAGGTCCAGCCATATCAGCAGGAGGAGTGGAGAACTTCTCAGTAGCAGAATTATGCTTTCGTGCAGATCCCTCTGCTAATTTCAAGGCCAAATGCTTTGGAGAGTCATAAAACAACTCTTTGGTCTTCAAGGGCATAGAAGATGCCTTTTGTGCCCTTATGGGCACGGCAGCAGCAGCAGCCATCTCCATATCTTTCATCTTACACAACTGTTTAGCCATGGCATCACGCAGCGCCTGGCTCTTGACAGACTTCTCCCTGGCTCTCATTCTTTCTTCAGCAAGCTCCTTGGCCTCCACAGAAATGTCAGGGAACACTCTCTTCTTTTGGTGAACCCCTCCTTCCATGGAGGGTGGGCCACCATTTTCTTTGACCAAGGGCAAAAGATGTGGTTTCTCCGGCCTTGGCCTACTGGTAGGAGGCGTAAAGAACTTCTCATGAAGGCTTGAGTCCTCTGTCCTGTCATCATACGTGTCTTCCACATCATCAGCAAAGGGAATCTCATCCACGCTCTCTGCAAACGACTTCCTCACATCGTCTCTCCTGGCTGGGGGTGACTCCCTGGCAGGAGGGGGAGGCTCCTGGTGTCGGGGAGCAGGAGGTGTTGATGCTGGTGTTAGAGGTGACCTGGATTCAATTTCATTCTGCCACAGGGCTTGGTACCTCTTCCTCCTCAGCGTGGCTGGTTCCTCGTTCTGAGGAGGCGGTGGGGGAGGACTTGATGGGGGAGTCAGCATGGTGGAGTCGGAAGTGTTGAAGCTCTGGCTAGCCATAGTTCTCATGTTGGATGAGCTCTCCTGAAGGCCAAGCCCAGAACTGCTGGATACATCTCCCCGTACTTCACTGGAAATCTTTAGCTCTTTTTCTGATGGAGACTTCGGAGTGAGCAGAGAAATCTGCTCATTTTCTAACTTGGACAGTCCCTGTCTCCTTGGGGCAGGCTGGGGTTTCACAGGATGGACCCTTTCATCCCCTGAAATATTCCTGCTATTGAAAGTCTTCTGAGGAGTTGTCTCCAGAGCAGACACAGAGAAGTTACTCTCTGAGCGTTTGTTTCTGTCCACGGGGGTGAGCCCCAAGCTCCTCCGGATTTCAGCACTCTTCATCCAGAACTCTTCCACAAGGCTGCTCCGTTTCAGGGCTTCTTCTGCAGTAGTAGGGCTCCCCAGTTTTTCCACCTCACCATCCTGGCCCCTAAGGGCCAGTTTGGCTAAAGGAGTAGACGTTAAGGCTGGGACAGGTTGGAAACATACTGGAGGCTCCACCGGGGATGGAATGGATGTTTCAGCAGAAGGCAAAGGCTGGGAACAGATAGGCATTTGAGCAGATGTTGGGGAGGAAGTCAGTGCTGGTGCTGCTGGCTGAGACTCTGCTAGGGATGGAGGTGCAATGGCTTCTGGTGATGCAACTGGCTGGGATAACACTGGAGATGCTGGCACCAAAGGGCTCTTAGCTTTCCTGTCTTTGGGAATTTCATCCTTTGGTCTTTCCTCCAGAATGAAAGGCTCAGGAAAAAAGCGTGGCTCTGGGGATTTTATTGCACGGCAGACTTCAGCCAGGGGATCTTCTACATCCTACAAGAAAATGAAAAATTTTAATTTAATATTAATAGTCACATCCAATGTAATTCTTCTTGGGGCTTTGTGATGGGAACTTGTATGCCTGTGATAGAGCCACTACGCTCTGAAGATAGGCCAACAAACCGTTTTATTGAACTACAAGTGCTAAGCAGAAAATGTCAAAGATTCCCTTTCTTACCTCTGCTTGTTTTGCTTTGGGACTAGCAGCTGGAGACAGAGGAAGAACACTGTCACTAGAGGGCTGGATAGGGCTGGATGGTTTGCATGGATCTAGGGAAAGCAAAAATGTTCCAAAAACATGTAAGACCATTAATATTCTACTTTTTTTTTCATGTCACACACAGCAAGTAGTGACAAATTTCTTGGTTTTTTACAAATTCTAGATTGGACGTCTGGAACACAGACAAACATTTTTAAATGTCCAAAATGGTACAAGCTTTTCCATGTAACAACTTTTACAAGAAAAAACAGTTTGAAGGGCTCTAATACTTAACAAAGCTGTAATTAATGGCTTCAGAACATTCTTTTCAAAACGTTAACACAAGCACAGATCTTGCCACTGAGTGTAGCAAGATGGTTCAAATCCAAGCGACTCTTCTCTCTTAAATCCCATAAATATATAGACTATCTCAAATGCAATTAACACCATCCAAACACTGAAGGGAAAGTGATTACCTTCTGTCACACTGCGAGAAGCACTTTCTGCTGCTTCTTCATCTTCTTCCTCTTCCTCAGAGACTTTCAGGTCTGTCCTTTCTGCACCACCCTGACGTAAGCGAAACTCTGCTTCTGCATCAGATGCGATGTCGTCTGACCATGGATGGGGTGGGGAAAAAAACAAGAGAACTTGGATACAATTCCATCAGGGTATAATACTTTTTTCTATTCACATGGTGCTAACCACTTTCATAACCTGAACATGTAAATTTTCACTCCTTTTTTGGTGTGATAATTAGTCATTTAAGTAGTAAATGTAAGCAGTAAATGATTGCACTGTTAGTACAGAGAGTTAAATCAGTAACTGAAGTCCTGCCTTATTTCTCTGGAACATTTTCAGGGTTTTCTGCTGTATGCAGTTAATTTTACAATAGCAAGGGAAGGATTCTGACACAGTATTATGGACCTTTCACAAATTTAATTCTATTTCTGTTATTCATCAGGACCAGTACTGAATACAGACACAAGACACATGGTGAGAGGACATGAGAAATTCATTACACAATCCAGGACATTGAGGTTCTTCTTTTTCTTTCTGTCCCTCACTCCTGGCTCCCTCTTGAATATTTGAAACAAACTCCCACACCTCTAAAAACAAGACCAGGGTTAAGTTCCCTCATGCAAAGTGTTCATTGCCAATACAATTGTGTTCACACAGAGGTTTAAAGGCTGCTCATGGTACCCTACCATCGTCCAGCTCTGCACCAGTGTCTCCCTCTTCACCTGCCTGCCCTTCTGTGTCTGCAGGCTCTGTGCCCAGCTCATCCTCCACATCATCATCCTCACATGGAGCTAGAATATAGTCAAATATCGAGGAGAAAAAGAAAAGAAAAACACTGCACAGTGAAAAAGTCCTATATTGAACTGTACCAACAGTTTATATTGGAGATGTTTATTAATTACTGTCAAAACAAGAAATCCTGAAATGTGTCACCTGGAGAGACATCTATGGTGAAGTGACACTTCCAGACTCCAGGGAATCAAGGAATGCCTGTCCTTGGGGAATCTCCAAGGCATTTGCAGTGAAAGCTGCCAGGACAGGCCTTGTGAAAAATCAAACAAGAAGGGGACTGGGAGGACATCAAACCACAATAAAGGTTACTGCTCTTCCAGGAAGATTTACCAGAACAGTTACCACCACTTGACAGCATGTGTGTATTCGGTCAAAACTGAAATCTCACCATTTACCAGGACTTGAAATTGAATGGCTTTGAGGGTGTAAGTCAAAGACAAAGTCTAGGTATGGGATTGACCATTATTACACTTGGAAACTGTTTAACTCTGTGCAGATACTGCAGTCTTTGGTAATAAAGTCTAAGAAAATGCATATGCTCTACAAGCGACTAGGGCACAAATTGAGATACTTTAAAGTAATTAAAATGACATATAAAAAAACCTTTCTTCTGTTACAGATTATTAATTGAAGCACTTTTACATAATTAAAATTACGTATTCAAAACTTTTTTTTTTCATTTACAGACCACAGTTTGATTTGCTGGGTCAAAATAAAGAGATTCTTGAATTTGTAACTCTGAAAACCATGACATCTGACACTACTGCTTGTGACAAGACTTACTTACAGGAGAGACAAGACCAAAATGTGGGGTATAAATTTCATTATTAAATGATACTTTTAAAAAACCCTGTGCAATAGCTGATTTGCTGATTTTTTTTGGTTAAACATTTTCATTAAACTTTATTTAAACATCAAAAAAGTGTGCACTTCCAGTTTTTTTTTTTACCCCACAGTAGCATCGGTGAACCACAATTTTAAAAGTGTGCAGCTAGTTATCACTTCATGTTCAACAACATGCAGACATTTAACTCTGTTGTACACCCTGCTGCGAATGTGGCTCTTGGAACTATTTATACCATTGCATTGCTAATTAAGACAATCCTGAAAACAAACTAACCCTCCCTAAAATTGAGGTCTTGCAGCCTCTCCTCTGTCTCTAATACAGGTTTTTGCTTATTTCAAAACACAGCCTTCAGTAGGTGGTTTGTCTTCATCCTTCAACCTGAGAATTTCTTTTTTTCCCATGCTCTGTAATATTATTCAGACAGAAAAATGTGTGGGCTAGTTTATTTTCTGTCAGCTCCTGTGAAAGGCAGTTCCACTCATGTGGGATAATATCAGAGAATTATCAAATCCAGACCTTCAGCAACGTCAAGCACAGTAAAACTGAATCATGTGGCAAAGGCTGGACTGCCCTCAGGGGTATTTATAAATCTACTGAACAAAATCAAACCACGTCCCAATCTGATTGTTGCTTAGGTATGCAATAGCTTATGTCATTTTGGAAATGATAATGTCATGGAATGGCTTTATGGTAACAGCAGTTGTGAGTAATTTTAATCAGAACTTGGAAAAAACATGACTGATGTTAAGAATATCTGAACCCACTATGTATGTGTGGGTCTTCAGATCCAGAAACCATGAACAGAGGTGACACACACAGATTGTGTTGGAGAGAGAGGAGCACATCAGGTTTTAAATAGGTTGGTACACAAAACTCAATGGGAGATTACAGATGCATCCATCAGTAACAACTTGGAGCAAGGGTGGATCCCATTCTGAGGGACACAGAAAGCTTGCAGGTGGCTGGTTATATGATACATATACTGTGCATATACATATATGCAGTTAGGATAAGGAGCAGGAGGCCAAAAGCTGTCACACAATAACTCAGAAGTTACACACTACAGCAGCCAGAAACTGGGATCAGCACTTGGTTCATATTAGCTGTGAGCAGCCTGCATGGTGTGCAGACATCTTCAACACTGCTGACTTGCCAAAGCAGCAGCAGAAGCAAAGTTTTAGAGGCAAGCTGGCTATTCTGATGTGCCAAAGCAACTCAGCTGTAGATCAACTACCTAGCACAGAGTGCGCCACTGGTTTGACACCTTCACAGCTTTACACAATGTACTCCCTTGCTGTCAGCCCAGAACCTTCCTGCTCATCAGCTTGTAATAGAGCTTAGAGGACCACACAAAAAAAAACAGCTGAGTTCTACCATCCTTCAACATTCCTGAGGCTTTCCTGAATAATGTGAACTGCAGGCCAAAGAAAAACAACAACCACCACTATTCCTAAAGATCTTAGCTTCGACTTATTCTTCTTTCTTGTTTTCTTCACCACGTAACTACAGCTTGCAGTTGCTACAGAGAAGTGCAATTGCCCAAAGCACTCTCTGTCACTTACCCTTTCAACTGCAACAAAACCCCATGTTCTTTTAACCTAGGGGTCAGGGGAAGAAAAACCTGTTCCTGTCTTCCGTTTGCAAATCAAATCCAAGCACTCAGCTAGATTCCTCCTCCATTCTTCCACCCAGGGTGAGCTGTCTTTGGCCTGCTACAGAGGGGTTACAACGACGTGGAGTTCATGCGAGAAGGGCTGTCTGAGCAAGGCTGACATGCACACTCCCTTTCCCCACTCATGCAGTAGCGACAGGGCCGTAAATCCCAGGGTTAAAGTACCAGCTCAGCTGCTGAAGGCATGGAGAAGAGACGGGCAGGGTTATTGTGCATTGGAAGACATAGAACATCACCAAACTACCTCCAGGGACAGTCTCCAGCCACGCCTGTACCGCCTCATGGCGTACGGAGGGAAGGTCGGATGCTGAATTTAAAAAACAATACATTGTAAGAAATCAGAGTTAGACCATCAGTCAGCGTCTAAAACAGAAGAGTGAAGAGGGAGATTTTCCAGTAGCAAATACAGCAATAAAACCTATGAAATTTCACACAACCAATTCCAGGCTTGAGAATTAAATTGAGATAACACACACATGTCAGGGGCCTAATCTTCCTTTGGGATCTGTAATGTTAGAGGAAATTTGTGTGGCACAGTGAGAAGAACACCACATCTGACCAGCAGGCTGCTGTCACTGTGCTCCCCTTGAAACCCTGCAGAGGAGGGAAACTGAGAAGAAAGAGCTGAGCAATGAGAGAGGTCCCAGGTGTCCCAGAACCTGCACTGCCCAGCTGCCAATGCCAGCGGAGGAAGAAAAGGTCCCAAAGCAGAATGAGAGAGACTACTGGAATGGTCACATCAAACCTCATCACTGCTGCTGCCAGTGGGCTCTCCAAACACCTCCCATCACAGAAAACAGCTCCTCCACCAGCAACTATTTGTCTGTTGAACTCAGGCTGAAAACCTACAGCGTGTCCACAAATACATACTGCAAGAGACTTTTAAATCCCAGACTGCTGATAACACCTGCACGCACCTCTACCATATGACAAAGCATTAGAAGCAGCTAATCATAAATCAGGATAGTCCTAGCTTGGCCCAGTTTCAGGGGACAGAAAGTAAAGACTGACCCCCTTCCCAAAGGAACTTGGAAAGAGCACAAAATCAATTTTGGAAAGGCTGCAGTGGGAACAAAATACCTGTCTCTTATTTGTAGGGAGCTGGTTTCACACCAGAAAATTCCAGTGCATTCTACAAACTGCAAGTATAAGTATAGCCAAACTGATCTGGATTTGTGTATCAAGCTAAACCAGGATTAAAAAAAACCCATACCAAATATCTAAAACTGTAAGGGAAAGATAATTATCTGGAACAGAAGAGAATCAAGTAACATGAAGTAGAGCTCCAGACTTTTTAACCTATTTTCACATTTTCTGAGACAAACACCCCTTCTCACAGCATAAATACTCCCTCTACAATTCTGTCACCGTGGCTGCAGACTGAGAGAAGACCACTGCTCATCAACTGCATGGTGAGCTTTCATTTAAACCCACAGGTAAAGCACTTATGGCATACTTACCTTAAAACACACAGTAACACACCAGAACAAGGTCAGCAGGGACTGCTGGAAGGTGCTCACATGAGATCTAGACTGTCAGCATTTTCCCCTCCAAAGTTTTCCTTTAAGTTACTGGCAACTTGCAAAGGTCACATCTCACATTAAAAGTAGGTATACTGTCAAATTTAAATACAGGGAGTCAAACTCCCTCACTGATCAGATCTGCAAGCCTTTTGACCCCCATCACACCCTGATAATACCAGGTGAAGTTACATACTTAGAAAATAATCAGCAGAGAAATATGCTCAATATTGAACAGCTGACCCTGTTCAATCCTTGCTGTAGTAGCTACACAACACTGCCCCTCATCTTTCCCTAAAAAGTGTAGAGTCCTCTCTGGTACAAAAAGTACAAAACTACTACTATTAGCATCCCTAGCCAGTTACAGAAGGCTGATTGCCAGCACTACCAAATGGTGTGTGGTGAGGAAAAATGCTACAGAGTCAAAGCACACAGACAAACAAGTCAGAAGTCACTCAGTCACAGAGCTCAGAAAGCAGCAACTGTTAAACAGACACTGACCTGAAAAGCAAAATGTTTAACCAAGTGTAATTTCAGTGCAATTTGAAAATAGTTCCTTTCACTCACTGCTGCCCCTGCTGAAGTCACTGCTCTTGAAGGGCGCAGAAGCAACAGAGTTAAACAGCTGCAACTGTGATCCAAGAACTGATGGTGTGGGGCTTGGGGGAGATTACCTCTGGAGGTGGAGGATTTGGAGGCTGAGACCATTTTCTCCTCCTCCTCTTTCTCACGGATGTGTGTCCAGTGCACATCTGCCAGGATCTCCAGAGGATCAACCGGATTTACAATCTGCTGCAGCCTAAGGTTTCCAGCTAGCAGGAGGAGGGCATGGCATAACAGGTCGTGGGCAGGGTGTATGAAGGGCAGGGAGGAAAAGATGGGAGAACGGTGGAAAGGAAAGGTAACACATCATAGGAAAGGAAATAAGAAAAGAAAATATTATTGGCTGAGATCAGTTTGCGAGACAGACAGAAAAAGCTCAGCATTGTGTGTGCACACATCCACCAATACAGCTCCTCACACCTCCCATCAAAGCTGGAGAATGCCATTCCAGAGGCAGAGGGATGCTACTGAAAACATCCCTAGAGATCATCCCTATTGCGAGAAGCTTTGCTGAAATGAAAGAGGTTCTCAGGGTGTCCAACAATATGTGGTATGTAAATACCAATTTAGCAGAAATTGCCAGCTCCTTCAGCCTATTCATTATGATTATTGCCAAAGATGTCTTGCTGTTAAAGGTGAGGGATAATCTCCATCTGATTCATGCACCAAGACAAAAGGTTTTTCATTCCCTGCCATTGGGTTAGGCCCTTCTTTCTAGGCTGGGTATAAACTTCTTTGTGAATTAAATAACATGACAGATCTGAGAGTTTCACATGTGTGTAGTCTGTATGCACACATGGGCACATGCTAATTTTAGCACCTAAAACACCACTTTGTTTACTCCTGGCTCTTTTGTACTGATTTGTTCAAAGGGAGAGTAATTTTTTTTTTTAAGGATAACAGCATTTTGGTTGTGACTTAACAGCTCCCCAGAAGGGAATTCCTGTCGCACAAATTATTTTAAGAGAAATCACTTTATTCTTCAATTACCTGCTTACACAGAGCTCAGCTACTTATGGAATGTCAAAGAGAACAATGGGCACCTAAAGCAATTGATGAGCTTGTTTAACTTCTGCAGAACTCCTGCCTTGGGAGCACATATTCTGTGGTATTAAATTTATAGACCCTGTCTCTATTGCTATCTGCTCTGGGACTGTAACTCAGCCTTCATTTATCCATAATAAAATAACTGGTCCTGCAGGGGACAGGTGTTCACCTGTCCACTGTCTGCAGGAGTGTCTGCAAAAGCAACTGTCTCAACCTCAAAGGAAAATGCCCACTTACTTTATAAAGTAGGGAGTCAATCTGTCACAACAGCTGAACTACCACTCAGTAGGGCAAAGCACTGTTGCAGCAGTTTAGAACCTCAAAAGCAGTTAGATTTTCATAGGGTGCTCTAGTGTTTGAAGGAAACAAGACACATTAGCAGCATTTAGAGCTTGCACTCATTATTTCCTGCTGTCTCACTTTAACAAGTTCCTCTCTCCCAGCCATGTTTTCCCCAGACATAACAAAGTGTTTGGGATTTCCATTTCAGGAATGACTATGTGTGAGATTTGGCATTAAAACTGCAGGAGAAACAGGCAGAAGGAACTGCAGGAAGGACAGAACCAGCAGATGGTTATTAAAGGGAAAAGGGCTCAGAGGCACAAACTCAAATGCAGAGCAGGATTCACAACGTAGCCAAGTATTCCACAGCTTTATGTCTCTGTTGCCTCATCAGAGAGCTTTTGTCCCAACGAGCACAACCATTGCTCCCAGAGGCACTGGACATCCTGCAGGGACACAACTTGGGCTTTTCTCCCTCTGTACCAAAGCATTAGCATGCAGGCCCAGGATGAGTAGAGTTAGCTTTTGCATCGCCACGCAAAGTTTTGTGTTAAAAGGTTTAGGTTTGCCAGCAATGGCTGAGAAGTACAGAGTCACTCAGCAAGGCTCAGAAAGAGCAGGTCCCACGTGATCTGTGTGTTTTAAATTGGTTTGCTCTGGGATTTACACCACTGTAACATACACACCTTTAGTTTCTTCACAAGCCTCTGGACAGAGGCCTGAGCCTGTCCTGTTCTCACCTTTTCCAATGAATAATGAACAGCACAGCCAGACATGAAGGCCTGCTGCTTGGCTTAGAGGCAAACCTAACACTTCTTTAATGTCTAAAGTGCTTGAGAATTTCAAACAACACCTGGCCACAGCTTTTGCTCAGGACTGCCTGCTAAGCTTTGCAGGAAGCAGAACATTAATTGCACTTTGATTTGGAATGGTGGCTTTCCTCCATTTCCACTGCAGCACCCAGCAGCACTTTATAAACTGTGGGCAGGCTCAATGTTTTCACTTTATTGGAATAAGGAGCCACCTGCAAAAAAACTCCTTAAGAGCCAGGTCTGAAGTACCCTAGCAACTGCAACAGGGGGAGCTTCTTCAGGTATGCTCTTCAGCCACCTTACTAATACTTCTCATTCTTATCACAGAAAAGTTAAATGGCAAAAAAATTATAGCACTTCCTCCTCCTTTTTTTTTTTCTCTTAAAAAAAAAAAAGAAGTCAGAAGCTAAGCTACTGTTATTACAACCATAAACTGCAAAACACGCAGTTTGACAACTGCATATGCCCTCTTACATGCAGGAAGGCACTTTAATTTTCCTTTTATGTATTCTGACTCTAATGAACCATATTGAGGGAATAAGGGATTAAAATGCTATTAGGACCAAGTGTTACAAAACATACCAACCGTCAAAAATAAACTTCAAGAGAATGCATCATGGAAAATGACACAACCAGTTAGATTTGAATGTCTGATTATTTTACGACCATTATGTAACTGTTTGAAGAATCTTGAGGGATTGCTGTAGCTTGATTAGTTTCCTTCCAGACTCTCCCCACAGACAGACACACAAAGAGGACAACAAAAAAAGCAAATTTGCTGACACAAGCAGTCTAAAGGCAGTAATTCTGATGTGTCCCATGTGTCTGAGATAATGCACAGGTGCAAGTAGTCTGAGTGTATGGAACAAATCTGAAAGTCCTTATTACCTGGGGGTCACTGTTCATGCAAATTACAGAAGCAAACTGTCCAGGTTTGCTGGATATTCTGAGGTACTTGACAGCTTTATCACTTTCATAAAACCAGTGGCAATGACAGATCTGATTTATGGCACTTAAACCAGGAGATGAACAACAGCTATTGAATCAGTTTTGAGGGAGCTGGCAACACAATTAAATAAAACACAGAAACTCTTCAAGTGGGACCTGCTCTTTATTACATTCCCTGCTCCTGTGGGGACATGGAGATGGTGTTGGGTACCTTTCAGTGTACCCGAGTCCTCTTCGTCTGACAGACGCTGGAGCCAAAGGCCTTGCTGCAGCTCTCTCTCCCAAGGGTTATACTCCCCCTCTACAGCAGAGGGAACCACACAGCCACAAATAACACCAGACACCCGTGTGCACACACAAGCCATGGAGAGAGGAAGAGAGAGAAACAGAGAGGACAGATCAGAGAGAGAGAAAGTCTGGAAGTGCAGCAGCTCCCCGCAGTCCCGCTGTGTTCAAAGTGCCTGACAGGAGAAGTGCTTGAATGAAACAACATCCACCCAAGAACAGCACAGTTCAGCAGACTGAGCACACAACAGGCATGTTACCATACTTATAAAGAAGTCTGGATTTCCACAGACTTCACTCATGGACATTCAGCTCCTATGTTGAGAAAGTAGCCAAGGAGCCTGCTGAGCTCATCAACGACACTGCCACTAAGGCTCAAAAAACTGGACCTCTGCTTGCAGTAGGCAGCCAAAGACCTTTACAAGAAAGCTCTTTGGAGTCTACAAGTCTCCACAAAAAGGAAATGTGAGTATAAAGACAAAGACAAGAGCAGTGAGAAATTTGGCATGGTGGTGAAACACTGGAAACATGTCTATTCTGAGCACAAACTTTGCATTTTGATGACTGAGACAAACACAGGGGAAGGAGTCTTTCCCTAAGATTTTCCACAGAAATCTCTCAAAGCTAAAATGGGAACTACCTGAACTCCCCTGTTTCTCAAGGCCATCTTTGATCTAAGGAGAGCTACAGGCATTCTTGTGGAATGTCCTGCTGGCAGTGACAGGGCACTACCCCTGAGAGAGGCACTCTGGAACTGAAAACACTGCAACACAATGCTTCCAGTTCTTGCTGTCAAAGAACAAAGGGCACATTCAAATCTAATTCCAAATAATCATAAAAACCAACCATGAACCAATACAGCAGCACAAAGCTGTGCATTGGCATGTTGGCATGGTGTATGGGGAGCATATTGTGTTGGTACTTGTGCTCTAAACTGTCCTGTGGGCAAAGTCCTTCAGGATCCAGAATGACCCACCTCAAGTTTTCCTTTCCTTTCCTTAACTCTCTCAAAAATCAGGGCAACAAAGAAGTGAAAGAACAAGGAAAGTTTTCCAAGGCAAATCTTTCTTATTCTGCATGGCTCTCAACTCATCTTCCCTGCTGGCTAGCAGAACAAAGGACAAACCAATCTAACCTTCACTCGACTCCTCCTCTTCTTCCTCTTCGTATTCCTCCTCCTCATCATCGTATTTGTACTCAATCTCATGATTTTGCTCAGCCTCAATCTCTTCTTCACTCTTTCCTTTCAGGAGGGCATGGATTCGCACAGCCTCCTTCCATGGCACACCACCCAGGTCTGAAGGGGGCTGCTGAGGCAGCAGTAGTTCATCATCTTCCTCCTCATCTTCGTCCTCCATCTCAGATTCTGAACTACTGTAAGGTTTTAGAAAAGGAAAAGATACAGATTATATTGCTAATAACAAATAATATTAACAATTAGGAAGTCAATGTTTTCTTGATCAGTCTTAGATCACTAACAAGGCATTTCAACACACACAAGCCTAAAACATGACATTAATTTTCAGCTTTCATAGTTTCATAGGTCTTTTAGTGACAGCATCACCTGTGGGCTGCACTATGGTCCTTGTCCTGCTTCTTTTAAAGAAGGTGAGGCAGCAGAAAACTGCCTGTGAAGCCAAGTCCAAATATTTGTGCAGCATTTATTGTTACAGTTCAAGACAATTGAATACAACAAAAAGAAACTATTTTTGTCATATCACATTGCTCTGGATAAACAGTGCAAGAGTTCTTCACAGCATCAGAATGTAGAAGGTCATGTCTTCTGCTATGGCAGCTACTGCTGCAACAGCTAAGATGATTTTGGCACTTGCTCTTGTGAACCAGAGAAGGCTTTGGGAGCAGAAAGAATACAAAACACAACTGTCAGACAAAGGATACAGCATGTGAACCAAGGAGAGATGGAGAAAAAAACCCACAAAATTCCTCACTTTTCTGCATCACAGACAGAAATATGTATCCAATTAAGTACCCAGTGTACATGGTGGCAAGAAACTGTAGGAAGCAGTGCAAAGATAATTACAATAATGAGCTTATTATTCCTACAGCAAAGTTTAAACTATGCAAAGCAATAAATCATTAGTGCCTTTTAGAAGTCATCTCTGTTTAATTGTAGCAGTTCCTCAGCATAAGCAGCAGGGACAAGAAATGTAACCACTTCTCCAATGATATTTAATCCAGCTCACTCTTACATGCCGGACTGCCTAGAGGGACTGAGGATGGTTGCATTTGTCACTGGAAAATGAGAACAACACACTCAGATCCTCTCTGCAGGGGGAAAAGGTGCTGTAGCTTTGTTTTGCCTTCAGAGAATCATTGTCATAACAGAACTGCATTTATTAGAGCAACTGTTAGATGCTTCCCCTATAAATCTTTAAAGGCCCAATTTATCTCACTGAAGGAGAAAACTGTTCGAGAATAACTAAAGTTTGGGTGAACAAGCTGAAAATAGTATTTCTGCTACTTCCTTATGACTATCACTGGCTAACAGCCTTTGGCAGAACCCATTCCATACAGAAAATGAAAGGGAAAACCAACAAGTTGAAAATAATGAAGTTTACACTTCATATAGGTCTATAAAATATAACTTATACAGTTGTAGTATCATATTTACATGATTTTGTTCATCTGCTTGTCTGAGAGCCTATTTTTGATAGCAAACTAATAAGGAAAACACTTTGCTCATGCTCTGATTGTCACACACTTCTGTCCACAGGCTCTTAAATTCTCCTAACTGTTCTGCATACAAATAACATTACTTTGCTCAAATTACAAACCACTTTTTCACAGCAGAAACTCAACAGTTATTTTCAACATGCTGCCTGATTTTCACACGTGAAATACTGAATACAAACCCACCCATGGACTTGGTGCATGGAGACCAAAGCACACCCCAAAGGCTTTATGCAGATATTTTCACAGAGATAAAAAGTGATGTTCCCCTCCTGCCTGATGTACTTTCCCACCCTTTGGTATGAAAATAAACCTGACAGGTGCTGCGTGCTGGGGGTTTGGTGTGCTGTCAATAAGGTTTACTGCTGCTCAAACTGTTGCCATGGGTGCTGAACAGGATGAGCTGCTGCTCTTCAAGCAGCTGGCTTATCACACAGAGGAGTGATGACACAAATTCTTCGCCACATAGCTCACTTTACCTTCTTTGGCTTTTATTTATCACTTGGCTTTTGTTTGACCTTTGAATACTGAGAAATGAGAAGCTGAAAGACAGCAGTGAGAGACGGCCTGGTATAGTAAGTGTGGAAACTCTGCGCCATAGGAATTTATTCAACAGCTGAACTTTTATTTTTCTGTAAAGCAGAAATCATAGACCAAGGTAGGCTGCTCTATAGAATTTGCACAAGCAGTTGAAAGATTTAGTGCTGAGGAGAGGAACTGAAACCTAAACTGTGACAATGAATCTCTTCTCTTCCCTTGCCATACAGATCTATACAGCACAAGCTGTCCTAAGACACTCTTTGAAAGGCCACAGGCCTTGACTCCAAACCTGTAGGTGACAGACTGGGAGTTATTGCAAATTAAAGACAATGAATAAGGCATATAAAAGGTCTCCCAAACCTCATACTACTGTGTAGTCTGGGCTTAGTTGCTTAATTGATCTTTTTTCTCATTGAAGCTTAAATAAGATTAACTCCCTTTTGAAAAAAATATACTTTGAATACTGTTTCCTGTAAACTTTCTCTGCAGTGTGTGAGTGATGGCAAGCTGTGCACCAAAATGTGAGGTCTCTGCCTGATTTCCATCACCTCAGTGAACTTTGTAAGACATGGAGAGAACAGAGAGTTCCCTATCTCTGCCTGCAGCGCTGCACCAAGACAGTGATTAAATCAGGGCCTTGGTTGGCTTGCTGCAGGAGTCAATTTTTTTTTCTTTTGCTGCTGAAAAAGTAGTCAGATGTCTTCCTTTTTTTTTTTTTTTTGCTGTCTTACTCTGACAAACCATGGAGTTGACATAGCTGGACAGTGGATACCCAATAGCTACACCACCTAGAAATTTCTCCCTCTGCTCTCTCTGACACTTGATTTACCTTTGATACCATCAAAATAAAGTAAATTTTAAAATTCCTTTCAACTTAGAACTTAATTGTATTGTATTAGGGTGCTATAGGTGTCTTTTAATGGTAGTAACCTATTTAGAACAGAAACAGAAGGTGAACTGTCTGTGTACACGTGCAGAACATTTTTAAAATCTTAAAAAATGGCAACCTGGTAAACGGTAGGTTAAATAAAAGGGAAAGGCAGGCAGAAGTCTGCTGGGATGGGTGCAGAAAAAGCTGATGGGCAATGTGTGCTCACCTGCTGGGCACATCCTCCTCTGTCCCTTTGTCCAGCACACTGCTCAGGTTGTGCTCTGCCAGGGTCTCCTCGGGCACCTCCTCCAGCTCCTCCTCCCTCTGCAGCGACAGGCGGTAGTTCTCCAGCTCGATGCGCTCAGGAGTGCCCCGCAGCCTCTTGGCCAGGCTGGGCTCCTCCAAACCATTCACACTGGCACCTAAGAACGAGCCAGGGCACCAACAATAAATGCAACAGTCAGAACTGCGTGGTTTTAAGAAAACTGAGCAACTGGGAGACAAGGGGCGTGAGGCAGAGGGAGGTAAATAAAGCAAGAGAATACCTTATGTCATTATCCTGTTCGCCACTACTGGGAAGGCAGACTGCAAAAGGGAATCTTAGTGGTTTTGGCTAATAGAGGCTAAAAAGAATGTTAAATGTCCGAGTTGAGAAAGGAAATAGGGCCATTTTAGCTGCAAAAACTAGAGGTCCATTGAAGTCTATGTGGTAAGCACTGGGGAAAGGCTGGGCACCATTATCTGAGACACAGTAGGAATGCTGTAGGGCAATCCTGCTGCATGTTAAAAATATTACCAGCCAAGGAGCAAGACAATATTGTTACTACTTAAAGGAAACGAATGAAAAAGGCCCACTTGGAGAAAGTTTAAAACTTTAGAGGCTTGAATTGATTTACTTTTCAATTAGAATTTATAATGAAATGAACCATAGGGAAAAATCTCAGAGAGATGTTTGCCACCAAAAATCCCAGAAAATTGCAAGGATACGTGAACCAGACAGTTGGAGAAAAGTATTGAGAAGTTTCATTTACTGCAGCACTTAATGAATTCTATTCTAATCTGCTTTCATCCACTTATTTTTTAAATTTTAGTATTTTAAATAACTGAAAAACACACCACTGTTGACCCTTTACCCAGCTTACTATTTACAGAGCCCAATATTTCCATGCTTTTGTTTTGCTAAACAAGCCAAGCCTTCTTCTCACAAGCTAAGCTCTTCAGTGCACTGATCACCCCCTAGGTCTCTGCACCTGTCCCAGTTTGGATTAATGTTTCCAGAACCTGGGTGATTAAAACTGAACACAGCTTTCCAGATGAGGCCCTATCACTGTAACACACAACCTGCCACAAATCTCTCATCTGACACATGCTGAGAACACACCTGCCTATTTATATGCTACATAATACTGGTGGCTTTTATGATGTTTAGATCTTTCTCCTTCTTTGCTTTCAACTGATAAACATCTTGGTGGTGGCCAAAATTCTCAACATCTTCTTAGTGCATGACCTGGTACTTTCCACTATTACATTGCTAAGTTTAATCTCACAGTTGGCAACATTTTGCAGTTCTCAGTGAATGACGTGCCTGTCCTCCTCTGCATTGATGAGGGTTTGAAATGTTGCCTCAGCACTGAATTTCATTAGCAGATTTTTTCTTTTTTTTTTGGCTCATAACCTTAGTGACAGTATTACAAAGATCAGTCCCCAGATAACTTTTTGGGAGACTGCACAGTCTGTAGGTGACATCCACCCCCATTATTTCCCTCTTTAATAAACCTCTCATCTCTAATTTAGGCCAACTTCTTAGCTACTCATGCTTCATGTCCTACTCCCACATTTTATCCAGTTTCAGTAATTATTTCCATGTGTCAACATTCCTGTGCTTTACTCAAGTCCAGACTGTCCAAATGCACTACAGTTTCTCTCATGGAGTTATCAGTTGTCAATAAAAGCTGTCAAGCCAGTCCAGCACAGTCTCAGGTGAACCCATGTCACATTTTACAGCACTTACCTGCATGAGGTCTGGGACTTCCCCTGCAGAACTAGCAGGTTTTAGTTATTTCTTAAAAGAAGGTGTTATACCTACTGTTTAACTGATATGTACTCATTCAGATCACCTTTTAAAGTTTTTTTTGTTTTGTTTTCTTTTCAATTTATTATCTGCAGGACATACTTCTCACAGGATGAGAAAGGAGGAGACAGCTGCAGAGTGCACTCAGCCAGTACCTGACCTTCTACTTGGTCAGTGCATCTGGGCCCACAGAGACAGAAGCCAGCAAGCATTCACAAGTGAGAGGGAAAGGGCTGACGTGGCTGCTTTTGTCAGGAAAAAGCTGTGTTACTACCCAGAGAGGGGAACTACCTCAGAGCAAAGTGTAGCTCCTCATACAATCAACTGATCAGCTGAAAACCCACAAACAACATCCAAAGTAGGACACATTTTAAAATCTGACTCCTTACTGCAGAAGAGTTGGTGGGCCATGAACATTACATAGATCATCTGAAGGGAACTGTTTTTCTTAACAGGACAGGCTGCTTTACTGGTGCATGAAAGCTGCCAGAGTCCTTTATTTATCTGGGCCTTGACAGAGCTTGCCTCCTGAAATGGTAAGTGTGTGATCAGAGATAACATTCCTAAAGAACTGCTCCTTGCCTGCAGTGTGTCCTGTTCCAGCAACTCTGGCAATTCCTGGAAGGCTTGAGAAGCTCCTCTTGAGAGAGGATCCCATCTCAATCACCTACAGCATCACCTTGTTCTGTAGAATCTCTGCATTATTCCCATGGGCTCGATGAAATCCTGCCAAGGTCACTCCCTGACACAACACTTCCATGCTGAAGATGCAGGAGAATTGGGAATCTGAGAACAATGAATTCTTCCCAAAGGGAAAATACCTATCTATTTTACTAGAAGCTATTTTTCATTCATCATGCAGTACCTCTAGACTTGCTTTTCTTAGCTCGCAATCTTAATATCTGACTAAGTTACATGCCATCTCTTGTCCAGTATTTTGCACAGACTTAGCTGTGGCCTTGGGGAGTTATGGAAATTCACATAAAGGAGTCTACTTTGAAACACATGCAAAAGGGGGAAGGAATTAATACACTCCCAGGAAAATCTTCATTATGGATTTCCCAAAGCTTGTGGTTTTGTGGTACTGTGAAACACTGTACCTGTTTGTTTGCACTTGTCTTTTCCAAACACTTCAATTACTTCTACCTCCACACAATTGTTTGAGAACACAGCTCTGTCAGATAAAACAACCCCTACAGAAACAGCAGCATATTGCCTGTGACCAAGTACTGAAAAGAAAGATGGGAACTTTTCCAGGGGAGTTTACAAGTGATGCAGTGAGCTCTGAGTTCAAAATGCTGGAAGTCCTCATATTCCCTTGTCATAAATTTCTAAGAAATAATTTTTAGGGTAAGGTTTCTGAAGTGTGCTAGCAGTTCAGCAGACATTATCACTGAGATACAGAGAAGGCAGCAAACGAGATGCAGTAGTATTTTTAGGCTTCTCATTTTTCATCTGTGTTCATGTCACACTGAGTTTCAGGATTTTTCCTAGAAGTTTCACCCTCACCCACTTCAGTTCCATTAACTGCCTGTTTGTATTCCAACTCCACTTCTCATCCAAGGGCCTCAAAATGCTTTACAAGTACTAGCACACAAAAACAAACCTATTTTGGAAGTAGGTAAGCACTGTAGAGGCATTGCACAAGTTCAGACACAGAGATTAAATACCAGCAAGGCAATCTCACAACAGTCTGATGGCAGTGCCAAAAACAGGATCTGGAATGTACAACACCAAGCACTTCACTCTCAGCTTCACTTTAAGTCAAGAAACACCACTTTGATGTAAGGAAGTGCCCAGCACTGTGTGCACAATAGAAAAGGAAGTCTTGGTATTGAGGCTCATTGTTAGGTGCTGCACACATTCAAGCAGTAAGTCAATTAGAGTTATCAGAGAACCACTTCTAGGGCTGACCAAGAAGTTTTACAGCATTACTTAATTCTACAGCACACGAAATAAAATCAGTGAGATGTCAATACCTCCTGGTCCCCTAAGAAATGAAGAGCAGAAAGCCCCCCTCAAACCATTATAGTGTGTATAGGAATAGCTGCCAGCTAAAATACTCAAAAGATTCTGAAACAGACACCCCAGAAACAAACATATAAAGGCATAAGTCCTCCTCCACACATTCCACAACCTCCAGCTAGAATTAAGTTCTCCCTTCTCAGATACTGTCAGTAAATGGGGAAGCTCGTTCGATTGAAAATAGTGAAAATTAATAGGACTGACTATTGAATGACATTGAAAACTCACACATTGGTCTTATGGGTGTTGCAGTTTTCCCCCACTTCCCCCATTATTTTGGTTAAAACAGACTTGTGGAATTCCCAAAACAGACACTGACAAAACAGTTGCTTACTGCATCAGTAGGGCAGAGCTTAGAAACAGCTGGCAACTGCATTGATCTGACCTTTCTCTGGTTTTAGTGGAAGCAACCAGAAGTGAATATAATTAACCAGTTTAAGATCAAGGTCATCTGTAATTTATACTTATGTCTTGAAAACAAATAGAAACTCATCTGACAGTATAAGTTATGTTGGAGAAATAGCGTTCCCCTCATGCAGAAAGTAGAGCATTATGTAATGAAGGTTAGGAGTTCAGTATATGGTTTAACAATACAGAAAAGTTGTCTTCCTTACAGCAGAGGTATAGAATAACCCAGAACACAGCTATTTTTGACTCCTGGCAAGTGGCCAGAGTTGTCACTGGTGGGTGGAGAACAGAATCAGGGGAAAGGAGGTATTAGGTCACCTAATCCAAGCCCCAGGGAACACTGCTAAACACAATATTCCTTATTACATATCTTCTGGCAGAAAAATCTTTAAGTTTGTACAGAATTCACTTTTTCTGCTGCTCAAACAGGTTTCCCATACTAGAGATACAATATAAGTTATGTAGGGATTTTAAGTCTGTTAATTACTCAGGAGCATTGGTAACCTATTACCAATGATTCTGAATTTTGTTGGTATCATCTAGGATGTCAGAGCTCTCTCTGGTATTTTGATCAGCTCTATCATCTGTTGCCTGGCCTCATTTCCATTCTCTGAAAGAAGCTGAGTGTGGGAAGGCTGAAGAGGATGAAATAAGATACAAGTGTACCTTGTAAAGCAACTGAATATTCCAAGCAATTCAGAGCTTCACACCTCAGTGGAAAATTTTCCTAAAACTAGGAAAAATTCTTGTAATTATATATGCAGCTAGTTATATTAAAAATCTGTTGCAGTTCCCAAAAGAAAGCTTCCAAAAGACTTATTAAAAGCAATTTACACATCAGTTTTCTGATGTTACCCAAGTCTGAAAGTATTCAAAACATCTCTTGGGTAAAAAATTCCTATTTTTAAACACTTCTACCCTCAAGCCATCAGAGAAATGTCTACAACAGCAGAAAGCAGGATTATGAAATTTTCCTTAAAAAAGCAAACACAGCCTTCTGGGATGACAGCAAACATGAGAAATGTCAGACTAAACATACATTTTTGAGAGAAGATGTAAGCAACTAAACAGAGCACAGAAGTGCCAGCTCATCCTTAAAGAGCATCTACCCAGTTGTGTCTGGAAAGCCCAAGCTAAACTCTACATTGCCAGGATCAGCTCAGCAGCCACTACTTCACCTCCCTCCATAAATACACTTCAAAGAAGCAGGAGAACAGCTTTGATGTTGACTCTGGATCATCTATTCCTTCCCTTGAGATTATTTTTATTTGGTTTCGTGGCTTTCTGTTTTATTTTTGGTTTGGTTGTTTGTTTTATTTGTTTGGTTGTTTTTTTAATTTGATTTCATCCCCTTATTTCTCCTTGCATGTTAAGATCCATCACCAACTACATATCTTAATATTACACTGCTGATCACAGGCAGGTGGTAAAACCCTAACTCCCTTGTTTTAATTTGTATAGAAGTGAACAGACATTTATTCACTCATTATTGTACTTCTTCCACTTGTTCATCACTGTTACAGCAGTCATGACACCAGAGAAGCACCACAGGCACAGAAACAGAAAGTGTGAGGTACCTGTGTAGACTTCAAGGAGAATGAGGTGAGGATTGTCTCTCCTACCACTCACACCCTTGGTTACTCCAAGTTTTAGCTGAAAACATTGCTTCCTATACTGGTACAGCAAGGAAGGCTGATTTCTACTCTGATGGGGATGATCTCTGGAAATGCATCTCCCTTCATCCTTTTCTTTTTTTTGTTATTTTTTCCTTCTTAATTCATGAAGCAAACATTTGATTTCTGGAGAGCACATATGTAGGTGCAGAGTTAACAGCTTTCCTGATAGAGAGCAGTGGAGTGTTTGAGTGGTACATCAAAATGACATTTCTAGTTCATGCACCAGCATATGAAGTTTTACACTGAATGCTGATGGCTCCTTCTCAGAACTGAAGGTCCATCTTAACCTCAAAATTGGGACTGCTTAACACAGTAATGAAAAATTAAAGGCAATTTCAAAGGCAAAAAGCAATTGCCTTCCTCCAAAGAAGGAAATTTTACATATAACTGGTTTGTGGTTGTAGTTCTGTGACCTACCATTTAAACAGAACTACTCTGGCCAACTATGGTTCACAATT
Source organism: Entomyzon cyanotis (assembly GCA_024500445.1). NCBI lineage: Eukaryota > Metazoa > Chordata > Aves > Passeriformes > Meliphagidae > Entomyzon > Entomyzon cyanotis. Next base: position 10,368,143 of record JAKEPQ010000309.1, read on the forward strand.
AAGCTTTCAAAGATCATATGCTATTACAAGCTTTTAGCTGCTGATGGTGCAGTAGGAAGCATGTGAGGAAAAAATACAGACCAAGTCCCTAATGTGGGCTAATCCAATACATTTTTGAACAGGAAAATGCAGCTCAGAACTATGATCTGGGTGGGTTTGTCATGGTGAGAACCTCACAGACTAGGCTCTTACTGGGTCTTGGGAAGGCAGGACACACCTTGTGTGCAGCTCTCAGAAAAGACAAGAGTCCAGCTAGAACATGAGGCACAGGATTTGGCTACAAAGCTTAGTGTGTACTCCTTTTCTGTCTTGTCACACCAAAACCTCCCAGCACTGCAGCACATCTGCACCAAGAGGAGGAAGCAGAGCCTGGCAAGGCTCTAACCTGTCACACCAAGTGGCCCTGCTCCCCATGGGTGTGACTGCCCTGCTCAGAGTGTGACACAGACCTCTGCCCTGCAGCAAGACACAAAAACACCTCTAAAGACACCAAAATCTGTGAAGCCACAATGCCCAGAGCTCATCTATCCAAAGCCAGCTTTGCCAAAGCAGTAGAACATCTAGCAAGGAGGTTCTCAGCAGGTTTTCTACAGCAAAATCAAAATCACCACATTACAGAGCCTGAAAATCAGTGCTTTGCAGTGAGATGGCACATGCCATGGAGCTCCCCAAAGGTCTGTATTTGAGCTTGCAAGGTCTATTCATTCCACTCTCCCCCAGTTCTGTATCCCCTGCAGCAGCCCTCACCTGGAACCAGTGGAGGCACAAGGGGGAGGACAAAGAAAAACTCAGAAACCTGAAGTTTGTTTGGAATTTATTCCCTTGAACATTTCACACAGTTGAACAAAAAAAAAATCTCAATTTCACAGCAACAGGGAAACCACGTGTTACATAATTCAGAGACACACACCCCCAAAACAAAACAGGTTAAAAACAACTGCATAAATCAAAGTCTTCAAAGGGACTATATAGTGGAGACATGAAGCCTTTCTGAGCACTAAATCATCTCACTTGAACATCATCTGTCACTGAACTTATTTTATGCACAGTCCCTCCTTTTCTCTGAGGGAAACAATCTCAAAATAGTATTACTCAGATTCTACTTTTCAAAAAACCAGACATTTTAATTCTGCAATAAAAAAAAAAAATCAACTCCTTCACACCAACTTAATGCTATTTTTCTAAGACACAAAAACATTCAATGAAGCTCTGAAAGTGCCCAGAAAAATTCATATCACCCTTTAGAATATACACATACAAACAACAAATATTCCAGTGGCACAAATCTACAGGTCTGAAAGCTAGAGTGAGAGGGGGAGTTGGGAGCTCAGTTACTCCCAAGAAAAAGTGTTCTTAGCAGGATCCAGCCATGAGCACAAACTCAGCACATTGTTATTTTGTATTTGTCCTTCTCAGTCCTCAAAATGTTTTTCAGGATTTTTCAGTGAAACTCAGGTCAGCTACATCTCCCACTCTTAAGAAGAAAAGAACCTTTCCATCATGCCTTTTCCTTTCCAAATTTTCTGGGCTTCGAATGGCTGATCCTTCAGCATTCTCCTTTCATCAGGCCAAAGGCACCCAAATCCTGATAAGAACACTGAAAAGGAACATGATGGACTGGGAACAGTCAAGCACTTATCCTAACAGATTCCTGGGCTGTTACTGAGGGATGATTCACTGGGCACTGAACCCTGGCTCTAATCAGGTTCATACACTCTCCTCAGCTTCCAAAAATACGGGGTCTGGTTGTTAAGTTTGTATTGTAAATGTTCCAGAGAGAAACCAATCTTCCATCAGATCTCTCTGCAGGTGTATGATACCCAAAAAGGGTTTAGTATTTGTGCCATGTCCTGCTCAACACCACCACAGCTCCTCCAAACACAACAGACAACATTCAAGGCACACTAGTAGAGGAAGTAGCTTTCATCCCAATTTTGTGGTGCATCCCAAAATATAAATGTTTTCCTTTTTTATTTTTGGCAGGGGCAAGAGTGGGATATGTTTGTAAATGTTCAGTGGTTTAAAATGAAGGCACCTCAAACAGAACGTCATGTCACAGAATTGGTTTGCTGTTATCTTCTGTAATTTAATGTTTAAAACAGACCAAATTAAAAGAAGATCCCAAAGGTGAGTAACAATGAAGTGATCAAGTAGAGGATTTCATGGAGATGTTTGTTTGCACAGCAAACAGTATTGCCTTGAGCTAAATATCATTTTCACAAGTAAGGCATGTTCAATGTATGCAGAACAGTGAAGAGGCAATGCTTCTGCACAATAGAGGCAATGTTTATGAACGAGAAGCTTATTCCTAAACAGAAATATATATTTGTATTTTTTCAGACACAAAAGTTGAATTGTGTGCTAATAATATTGGAGGCATTTAAAAATGTTCCTTGTACAGACACACTTAAGATCCTTTTGCAAATGTGGCTCAGGTAATTTCCTTTAAAGGACATTAAAATGCCATTTAGAGCAAACAGCCACACTTTCCTAGCTCTCCAAATCAGCAAAAGAACTTCCTCATGTATATTGCTTGCTATATACAACAGTACTAATTTAAGAGTCTACTGTGAAGGGCTTTGCTCTGAATATTTCTCCCTGAAAACACTTAAGGCACATCCATAGGAGGGTTTTACTTTTTAGATTGCATACCTATATCATATACACTATGTATTTACGTTACATTAGAGCAAAAGTCCTAATACCTCTACTTTGTATTGCATTTTTCAGTTTTTCATATTATCGCTTACATCTGATTTCTTAATCTTTCACAGGTCAAGTAACTACAGCAAAAGATCTCATGACTTGCCTTTTATTGCTGTACAAGTCTGAGTTTCCCTAGGCAGTCTTTGCTTTATGAACTTCCTATTGCTGATAGGGACAGAAATGCATTGTTGTGAAAACATGAGCCTGAAATGGGAAATATCTTACAACAAAACATTGCTGGCTAACATCACCTCAAGGAGCATATCATAAAGCTGATAGGGGTAAAGACTGTTCCAAGTCCATCTGTCAAGAAAGAGCTGAAAATTCAGAAACATATTCTTACAGACCTTTAGAACAAACAGGAGAACAGCATTTGCATTAAAAGCACATCAAATCCATATAAAGTATTGTAAATAATATTAAAAAAAATTCCAAGACACAGCAGTTACAGATTATCAAAGGAAGAGACAGTTGAAAAGCAAAAGTTTTTTGTTTGTTTCTTTTTTCTTGGCAATAGCAGCATTTTGGCACAAAGGCAAATGCAGAAGATAGAGAAAAACAGGCAGACAAGGTACAGAGAAAGTTACAGAATCTACGACAAGCATGCCACAGTTCAGCAGGACCAAAAGCACAGCCAGAGCTGTTCCCAACTTCCCCTTCCCAGAGAGAATGGCAGCCACTGCCCAAAAGCTTGTTGCCACTTCCCACCCTGAAGGGCTCCAGGAGCCAGTTTGGCCAAAACCTCCCTGGGAACTTCTACCAGGGCAGGAGCCACTCAGGCTCTGTGCAAACCCCTCCCAAAAAGGGTGATTGCAGTTTAACAAACTTCACCTTGCTAATCAGACTGTGCCCTGCAACCATCACTGCTCCGGTGCAAGGGACAGACAGGACACACCTAATGTCACCCAGGGAGGGACTGACATCCTTAGCAAAGTTAATGCATGCCAACCAGGTTAGTGACACAGCACAAGAAGGGGCTTCCTGTCACCAACCTCACCTCATCTGACTAAACTGCTGAAGGTATTTGGTGGTTGAATATATCGTAAGCATTAAGCTGGCTAAAAGAGATTTGGTGATATAGCAAAGGAGGCAGTGAATGTAGGGAGAAAAAACATGCAATTTACATCCACTTGGGATTCCATGACAACTAAAAAGCAGGCCTTGCATGAGTCACCATAAAGCTGCCTGAAACAAGCACTTTTGGTAACTCAGGGCTGAATTTAACCCTCAGGTATAAAATTTTTAAATGACTGGCTTTTTTATTTTGTATATTTCATGATGATGTTACTGCTGTACACCTTCCCTTGGCCTTCTAAGATATCCTTACATCTCCACAAATATCAAACCTGAGTGTGTTACAACTTTTTCTGCTTTTACTTAATCCTTTTAGAGGTAACTTACACTCAGCACCAAGATCTACCTTCCTGCTGAGGATTAGCTCAGACCTCAGGGTCTGAAACTGCTATTGCCATATTCTATTTGGTGGCACTTGCCTTAAAGGAGGTAAAACATTTCCAGATGTATGACCTGTACTGGCTGAATCACCACCTGGGTGAAGTGGAGGCTTGGAAACAGAGCTCTGCCTCTGTCTCCATCTCAGGTTTTTGCTCAAGGAATTTCTCTGTCTGCAGTGAAAGCTTGCAAGAAAATATACACAAATAGTTCAGATTCAGGAGTTACACTGAGACGTAATCTTACAGGCTCCTTTTGATTATTCAGGAATAATATCCTTTTCTTCCTCTGTATAGGTAAGCTTGGTAATTCAAAAAGGTTTGTTTTGTTTTATCAAACTATAAATAACTGTAAAACACATCACAGATTTCCTGACCTACCTGCCCAGCAAGAGCAGGAGCTGAAGATAGGTACCTCTAGGACATTACTGTTACTCCAGCAGAGAACTGACCTGCCTTTCATGACACTGTGGTTTGTTTTCAAAGTACAATGCACTTTGCTTCCTCCTGCTTCTTAACCATAGCTAAGTCAGTAGTTCCAAGATATACTTAAATCATCCTGCACAAAGAAAATGGAACTCAGCCACTGATGGTATTTCTTTAGCACAACAGAGGTTCTGCTCACCTCTTCTGCCACTAAATGTACTTCTGCCATGCACACACCAGAATGCACCACGACACAAAAGTGCCTGGAAGACAACCCAGCTAGGCTCAGTAGGTCCTAATGCACTTTGGGCACTGCAAGGGGCAAAGCTTTACAAGGTCCAAAAGCTCTAAGCATTGTTTTACACTTACACACTGCTTCAAAGGAGCAGAAAGCAAACAGGAGTCCTAGATTTCAAGTTTTGCCAGTAGACAAAATGGTGTCTGTTTCATCTTAATCCTCTCGAATTATTACAGTGGTGCTCCAGGATTTGCCACCACTACAGAAGGAGACATCTGATTTATATAAGTTTATCACAAACTATGCCCTATTGTTTGCTCTACTTTGTGATCATTTAGGTGCTACTTGCTGAATGTTCCTTTGTAAAAGTAATTAAATTCGATTTGTTGGAAGGACTAAATGAAAGGAGATTTTCTGCCAGCAGTTGCTGTGATAAACTAATTGATAAATATAATCAAACTCTCCTCATTCCAATTCTCATCACCAACAGCTTCACTCCATAAAACACCTTATTCTCACATTAGTTGCCCTGTGAATAATAAATATTTTTTCTATTAATCTTTAAGAATATGCTCCAAGCTACAAAAAATAACGTTTCTTCACTTTCAGAGAAAGCAGTTTTAAATCTATCCAGTTATGCAAAAAATGTTGTAGTTAACACATCTGTCCATAGCATTTTGCAAATATCATTCTTCCCTACCTTTTTCCCTTTTCTCACTTTTGCCATATGGAAATTACACACATGCAAAAGAGGAAATCTTGAAAGTAACTACACTCCAAGAATCAACTGCACACACTAAGAATAAATTTCTGTCAGATTGCATTCAGTTATAATCTTAGAAACACTTGTAGCATAATAGAAAGTCAAAGAACACCATGATTTTTAATTGCTCCTGTGCTCCTAAGGTCTTCTCAGCTGGCACTATGAAAACATTCTTAAAATATTGCTCTAAGTATGTTCTTTCTAAAAGCAGCTGATTTGGTTTATCCATAGTATAATGGGACAAATACTAGAAATCAAATTTCTTCCTTTTTCTGACCTCACTCAGTGAGCACTTGGGGGCTGGGCAAACGAGCATTTGTAGCACAGACACTCCTCTTGTGTTAGAAGGAATTAGAATTTCAAGTTAAAAGGAAAAACTACGTCACAGTGAGACACACACATCCACCACCCCACTCCCAAAGCCACAGCCAGGAGCAGCACAGATGCTGGCAGAGGGAAGAGCACCATGACCTGCCAGCACCATGAAATTCAAGGGCTTTAAGGAATCCAATCCCATTAGCTGTCAGACACCCAGAATTCCAAAGGAGACACAATCCAAAGATAATGGGATCTTTCCCATTCAAGTACCAGATTAATGAAGAGAGGCTCGGGAGAATGAGAAACCACACCCAGAATTCAGGAAAACACAGAAATCCAGTTTGTGAGCTATTCCAGTGCTTCACAAAACCTCTTAATTTCACTAATATTGAGCTGCATACATTACAGGGCTCTTTATCCCAGGCCCACTCAGAGGAGACCCTCAACTGAGCATCTGTGTTTTCCTGCAATTCTTTCAAAAAATGTCCTTGAAAGAGCTGAGAACATGTAGGCCCCAAAGCCACAGTGCAAAATAATATATTGAGATTTCCACGTAACACACAAAATTTCCACGGCACCGCAAAAACCAAACGAGTTACACAGCTCAAAGTTGGGTCACACCAATGGTTACTGGTCAGCAGGCTGCCCACAGAATTCCCCTAGGATCTGCCCCAGAACTTCTGACTGAACATAGAGAAAGGGAACCCCAAATGCCAGCAGCTGACACATGAAAAAGGAGTCCAGAGGGTTCTGGGCTACCTGGTGGCCAATGGAGGAGACTGTGCTGTGCAGGCGCTGGCTCAGCAGCCTAGCTCTGCCCAGGAGGCTGAGCGAGCACTGCACCACCCTGCCAAAGAAGGAAGCAGAGCTACCTGGGGCTCTCTCTGCTGAGCTGGGGATGCTGTTGGCCCTTCCGTTCCCATCGCTGGCCATGGCGTCCTGCAGAGCTCCTTTGGTGTCCTGCAGCAAGGTGGGGGAAGTTAAAGTCATGTTAGAACTGAAATTGCTGTGTGTGCTGAACGTGCTGAGCTAGGAAGGCATCCAGCTTGCAATTGAGATACCCCACAGCCATCACATAAAGCAAAAACAAGCCTGTTCCTTCTCAAAAAACAAGCCTGTTCCTTCTCAATTTAAGGCTTTAAAGTTCTAAAAACCAAACTGGATAGCCAAGAAAGTCAAAGCAGTAAGATCCCTGAAGTCTGCTCCTTTGGGAAATAAAACAAGTACCATTTTTAGTCTTTATTTTTGGCAGGAAGTATGGCACATATTGGGATAGATCCATTATCTTTCCAAAAAGGAGTACAGCTTCAGCTTGTACTAATAAAACCTGAGAATCAGGCAGAAAGACAGGCACCGCTGCTGGCACAAAGGAAAATATAATTTAAGGGAGAAGAGCAGTTTGCAGCATGCAAGCTTAACAGAAGTTAAGAAACCAGCATGTAGCTTGCTCAGGGTATGCAAAAATACTAAAATTTGGGTTGAGGAGAAAAATTAAGTGCCTTGGATTATAATGACAAAAGCTGAGGGACTTTTCTGTATTACACAGTGTCACTTCATCCTTTATTTACGGCACAAATACTTCCATTATGATAGTATAGGAATAGAGACATTCTGCCTTTACATGCAGGTTTCCCATTAACACACAGCAAACCTTCAGAAATGAAGGCATGTGATCTTCATAGCTTATTTAAGTGTGATACAATTTGATGTTTCAATTTGTTTCAAAACCAATTTGTTTCATCTTAAGTAAAACCATGGAGAAACATCGCAAAACCAGAACTGGTAACATTATTCATTTAGTCTCAGCATGGACAGAGAAATTATTTCAGAGACAGGAAAAATCAAAATTCTGTTTTGAATGAGACAGTACATCATTTTGTAATAAGTACCATGAAAAAAGTAGTACTAAGTAGAGGAACTGCTTTTCAATAAAATTTGGTCAAACTGCAAGCTTTCATGATATATGAAGCAACTGCATGGACTCTGAATTTTTCAACTATCTGAAAAAACCCAAGCCATCACACATATAGATGATTTAAGAATTAAAATCCATTAACACAGCATGTTAGATGAAAATAACGAGTTACCTTTCCTGACAGAGGACCCACTGCTGGCCTCTTCCTCTGAGCATAACCAGAGACTCGGTAACAGTAGTGAGGTTTACAGTAGAATTTACCTGCAGACAAAACACAAATGATGGTCAACAACAGGAACACAGGAATTTAGCACAATATAGACGTCCATCTCACTGCCACTTATTTTCTGCTGCCACTCCTGTTTCTCCCTCTTGATTTCTTCACTATATGCAGAGGGAAACAGTGGCTGAAGTTTTAGCTCCAGCCCTGCTCTCTCCCCCTTGTCACTAGCCTCCTTTCCATTGGGTGCCTGACAGCCATTTAGTTTAAAATCCTATCAAACACCAAAGCAAAGCTGTGAGGCTTGTGTGGTATCACATGCTAACAATGCGGCAGTGTGTGAGGAACAAAGAAATCATCACATGAAAAGCTGGCAGAAGCACTTTTGGAAAAAGCAAGAATGAATACAACCAGCAGAGGAAAGTGGGAGAGGACAGTGTTAACTCCCAAAGAACCATCTCTCAAAATGCACAGTGGCTACTTGTGGAAAGGACAATGATTCATTTTCACAAATAAGACCTTTTGTGATACTACTGGTTTACTAGCACCCCAGAAGTCTAGAGAGGTTTTTCACTGCCATCTGAGCACTGCCAGGAAGACAAAGCAGCACTAGCAATACCATAATACAAATACTGCTACTTCAGGCAGCAAACCCATAATTATCTTCCACTGTACCTCTGTCAGTGTATCCTGCTTGGCACACACAGCCCATGGCATCCTCCACTGCTATCCATTCCTAGAGCTTTGCTAATGCACTCCCAACAGATATTCTGATCTCTGCCTCTTCCTCTAGTTGCTCTGTGCTGGTATTTGCACAATGCTTTATGACAGGAAAGTGACAAACATCTTTCTAGAAATCTTTACTTCAGTAAGTATTTCTTAATATTTACTCTTAGCAAAATCTGCTTTTTGAGATTGTCTGAAATCAGCAACAACTGAAAAGCTCTCAACATAAAAATTCTCACATTCTGAAGCCTAAAACCAGACACTGACTGCAGAAGGCTACAGAATGCTTATCAGCCCAAACAGCTAGATGAACAGCAACAATGTGTGTATAGCTTTGTTTTTTTTTCTCTCAAAGCAAACTCAGAATGAAACATAAGCTACATTTTCACAATGATTTCATTAGACAGGATACCACATATTTCTCTTTAGCCATATCTGCTTCATTACACACACAACTGCTAGGCATGTAATATTTCAGAATCAATGCTATAATGCCTGCTAAAACTCCAAGCTTTGTGTTTGTTTCACTGAGAACTATCTGGCCATAACTGCACACACAAGCTTGCTTGTAGAGGGACTCACTAAAAATCTGGTGGTAAAAGCTGTTTCAGCCCATACAGCTGACAGAGGAGCTCAGTCTGGTACTGCTTAACAGTCAGATATTCAGATATACTGATATACTTGGGGATACCCAAAATAACAGCTGTGCTCAAAACTTGCTTTTTCTCTACTTTGATTTCTGACAAAGATGCTGCTTCTGTACGCTGATTTCAAAATTCCCAGTGGCCCCTTTAAACTCTCGTGCCAAGTCTGCTGACCTTCCGGACAAGCAATAAAGGGGTTTCTATTCTTTCCTGGGAGTCTGGTTTGATGATTCTAAGCTTCCTCAACTCTTCACAACCCAGCAAGTCCATTCCTTGAAGTCATTACGTAACACATCATGAATACACAACTTTGATGCTTTTTGCCCCTTAACCTAGATGGTATTTCCACAGCCATTTCTCTACCCAGTCTATACTAAAAGATTCTCCCCCTTAATCACCAAGCAATGTTTAAGCACAAAAAGAGCTTCCAGGCCAGTGAAGAGATTTGTGGCCAGAAGGGCATTTCTCTTACCATCCTCGATGTCGTAGGCGTAGGACGACAGGCGCAGGGTGGTGGCACAGTATTCACACTTGAAGCAGCTGCGGTGGAAGAACTTGCCCTCAGCACTGAGCCTCTCCATCACGTAGACCCTCTTGCGGCAGAAGTAGCACACGTCGCTGCCTCCCAGGTTCTGAGGGAACTCCTTCTTGAGTGAGCCCTGCACAGAAACGAGGATGGCTGAGTGTTCAGCCTCACCAGGACCACACGGTTGTGTTTTCCCTTCATTTGGGTGGATACAGGAGCAGCTGGATGCTGCTGCAGTTCTCTCACACATGGATGCTGCAGTTCTTGGACACAACTCACGGTTTTAACCAGGACACCAAAAACTAACCTTGTTGTCCAGGAAAAAGGGTCCTAGGATGCCATGCCTACATGTATCAGGAGTAAAACAAGCTTTGGGTAGATGAGTGGACCCCAGAACTATTAATGATGACCCTGAAATCAGTGACTTAAGGAGGCATATGAAAAAAGGCAAAACCATCAGAAAATCCTCAAATGGCAATTTTTAGACCTACGTTATCAAAACCAGTGTCTCCTCCAGAAAGCAGCAGTGCAGAAGTGTTATGAACAGTTTCTCAATTAATCTTTGGATGCTGACATTAGATCAAAATATTTGGCAAAGAAAATGAGGACAAGAGTGAGGGTGGATAGAGAAAGGGAAACAAAAATCTCTCACAAAGCTATGACAGATTCCATCAGTGGTGTAACAACTGGACACTCACAAAACTCGAGAGCTACACGACATCTAATCACAAACACGCAGCATCTCCAGCACATCATCTTACCAGTTCCTTCTTGTCTAGAAGGGTTTTGGGTTGCTCTTTCCTTTGAAGCTGATTGGCTATCTGCTCAGCCAATGAGCTCACTCCGCCTGTGTACATCTTTATATACTTCTACCAGATGGGTTGAGTAAAACAATAGTGGATGTGAGAAAAGAAAAAAAGAATCAAATTAAAAAATAAAAAAAACTAGAATGATGATAGGTTAGGTGGTGAAAAGGTGCAGAGAGGTCAAATCATGCCAAGACAGTGGACAATATGAAGTGACAAGTAGTAATAGCAAAGCCAATGTCATCAGAAATCACCAGTACAGTCCAGGATCACCTGTAAGAATTGACAGGAAGGCTTGCATTTTGCATTTTCTAAGTGTTCCAGAAATACTATGATGATGAAGGGAGCAGACCTTGTTTTCACCCATGGGGTATTTCACATGGAAACCTAAGTGTACACACTTCTACAAGATGAGGCTAAATATAGGTTAAGACTTTAGGTTCCAGGTAAAATTGGCATCAGAAACAAAGATCTTTTAGAAGACATGTTACACAGTCTAATGCAACAAGTCGATTTTATGACAGTGTATTTGTATGCTTTGCACCTGGAAAGAATTAATTTACAGAGCATTCACAGAGCAGGGAGAAATCCTTAACTAAAGAACTCACAGTGATTCAAAAATATTAATTCTTCCAGTGTTAAAAATACACAGAGGTTTATACGGAAAAAGATGGAAGAGCCTCATCCAATGCATTAAAGCCATACCTGCACACATCTGGAACACATATTTGTTCAACCCTGAACACAGCTTTGTGACTTGGCTTTTCTCCATCACGGGTACAGACTGACTCCATAACTCTGGATATCTAGAAACCCTCCAGCATTCTGAGCAATCTGGGCAAGTTGGCTGTTACCTTAGATGGTACCAAATGAGTGTCTGCAAGCCAAGTTCGATCACTGCAGGAGCGGAGGAAGTGTTTTTCACAGGAAACACAACCGTTGGCAATAATTACATGGTTAAGAAAATGATGTGGTTACATCCATGTTAGCTCAGTCACACTGCAAACGCCACGGATTTGACTGGGAGCAGCAAAGAGCACGCCAAGCAACTTCCCTTTTCCACACTAAGAAGCATTATGAATGTTTCTAGCTGGAGCCTTAGCTAATACAGGATCAGAGAGCCACTCAGCTTCTAGCAAGTGTGAAATGCCAAGGATAACAAAAGGAAAGTTGTATGTTAAAACCCCCTTTTACTTCTATAGCAGAACTTGTTTGAAGCACAGTAGTTATTTCCTACAACTAATAACTAATTTAATATATGTGGTTATTAGCCTTTTGGGAATGTTTAAAACCTTCACAAGTTCAGACATGAGAACAGCAGGAAGCATCACAATAAAAGAAACTCACCACAGAATGGGTACTGCTTTGGGGAAAAAGATTATGAAAATGGAGTGCTCAGCCAGAGATTACTGCTGCTGTCACAGAAGTCTTAATTCCTTAAGCCCTTTGTCACTGCAGTAATGAGGGTTTATTTCTATCCAGAAAGAACTTATACCTGTCTACTGAATCCATTCCAAGTGGCAGAGCACTTGCAGTATTTCTATATGCAAGAAATAATCCGTTTTCTCTCAGAGTTTCCCAGGTTCCATGTATGCACATACATATGTGCAGAGTTGCTTTTCAATGACATGTATCATATCTTGCCAAACATTACATTTTAAATGGTGCTCACTTCTAAGATTTTCTCATTCAGCAATCATGATCATTTGGCCAAGAGTTTTCCATCTCCTCTCAATGATCAGAGACTTTTGAGGCTTTTTAAGTTTCCTTAAAAGAGAGATCAAGCACTCCCAGGGGAAAAACTTCCTTTTAGGTGAACCAGGTTTCCCAGATCAAGTTTGGATTTTAAACCTTTAACTGCAAATCCTTCAGGATCTTTAAATTTCTACCTGCACATACAAAGTTCCATGCTTAAAAAAATGAGTATGTTAATATTAACTCACAGTACCTTGGACTATTTGGTATGGAAAATTTATTTGCTAATTTTTTGATTTGGTGCTGTTTCTGATCCGTTTTGCTTTTTGCCTACATATCACATGTGGCCTAATTATGGGTATTAAAGAATTTTATCTTTCTTCCTATGGTCAAAAGTCTTCAAGACATACAATGTTCTGCAACATTTTCAAGAGCAGGCAAAGAACCCGCTCCAGCTTAGGTCAAATCACGTTTCTCCTTTTTATGTAGGACAATTGTAACTACTTCAAATTCTCGGTGATTTTTCAAAAAGCCAAAGTACTTTTTATTCCACGCCATTAACCATATGCACAAACACATTCCATTGTTTGGCCCAAAACCTAAAGCAGCAAGCAAAACCAGAAAGCTTCACTGCAAAGCCAGAAGGTCTATCAGTGCTCAAAACCCCTGGCTTGAAAGTGAGATGCACCACAAACTTCTCACCAACACCGAATGTTAAATACATTTCGTTCCAAACTGCTGTACGGCTGACAACACCCGAGCTGTGCCAGGCACAGGCTGCCTCTGGCTTGTGCACAGATCTGCACAGAGGTTGCATTCTGCAGGTGAAGCAGTGCCAGCCTGGCTGTGTCCCCGGGGTGTCCTTGGCAAGCAGAGGCAGCTGAGTGCACTGGGATGCTCAGGCAGAGCTACCTGGCGGAGAGAGTCGGAGGAGGGTGAGGAAGGGCGGTTGGAGGAGCGAAGGCTAAGGGAGAGTTCCCACTGGTCAACAAAGAATCGGCGAGACGGTTCAGTCTCGGGCTAAAACATAAAATAGACATCGACACAATCATACAGGAGCTCTTCTAGGAGAGGAGAAAATTAAAAAAAAAAACAACAAAAAAACCAACCCAGGCCTTTATGGGTACCATCATGGAGAATTTCTTAAAGACTCTTGTAGGAAAACTTGGAGAAAAATACCTGGTGCATCTTTACTCTCTCCCTAGAGGCAGAGTAAGTTATTCTTAATTTGCTCTTTATTGGGTTTTACATTATTTAGGACCATTTGGAAGCAGTTACCAACTTCCACAGATGTCTAACCTCCTGTAACCCAACCAACTAAGCCACTGGCAAAGACCCCAAATCAATTTCCTCTGCTCCTCCTGTATCTCCCATTGTTCTCTATTACTGGCCCAAGGCACTAAGATCATCTTTCAGGCCATGTGAGACCTCTTCTGCATTTTAACTATATAAACCAAAAGTCTGCTCTCCTTGGGGATGGAAGGGAAAGAAATTAGTTTGTATGTATGTCCAGCAATTAACAAATTTCTGACCTGAAGTTTACCCTAAACAGATTAGAAATATTGGACTAAAAAAACCCGAATCAATATAAAATAATCTCCTGGTCTTTCTTATCAAATGGCAAAGAATAAATCACAGATTGAGAACCTGCAACCTTCTGAAACTGGTTCCTCACAGGAGAACCCAAAATTTGGTCTTCTAAATTCATGTCATTATCTCTATGGATGATTATGCTCATCTCCAAAGAAACACTTCATATAAATAGGAAAAAACCAAAAAATTGGAATTTTCAGACAAACAGCATTGGCAGAAACTGTGCATTCTTAAAAATTATAATATGGAAAGAAGTAATACACAAATTACAAATAACTGGCTTTCTTTGAAAAGAAAATGATGGTTTTAGTTATAAAAAGGAAAACTAAATGTCGTGTAACTACATGACCCATGAAAATAGCTACTTCTAGCCACTTGGAATAGGCTAACCTCAAGATTAAGTTTACTGAGCAAAATGCAAAAGAGCCTGGCTTTCACAATTTCCCCAATTTATGGAAATGTAATTGTTCATACACAAATTTCCTGTACATCAACATTTAATCAAATTTCTTCTCTGAAAATGTCTTACTTTGCTAAGCCTTCTCTCTCTTACTATTTTTCTTGTTTGCTTCCCTTAAATCCCACCCACATCATAATCCATCACTGCTTGCAGTGTTCTAACATCTGTTTCCTCTTTTTCCTCTGTCCTACCCACTTCATGCTTTCCTCTACTTTGTGTTCAGCCTCCCCTCCTTTTCTCTTTTTTTCAACTCTGCACGATACAGAAATTAGGAACTTTCAAAAAAGTTATCTTTACATCGCAATGCTGGTAATCTTTTACACCTTCAGAAAGAGCTTAAAATTGCCAGAGAGCACCACAAAAGGCAGGAGCAAAGTGTTTTGGTCTAGATCTTCATCTCTGTGTCGTCATTTCAACTGAGTAAGGAAATGCACATGAGCACTGTGGAGATCTTGAGATCTTAAGTTGTGGCACTCATTAACAAAGAGATGCCACTCTGTTTAGTCTTCTTATTCAGGCTTCCACAGTTTGTCCCCAGAATTTCAAATCCAGCCAAAAGGTTCACTGCTCCTTCCTGGAGAACAGCTTCTGTGATTTTAACCATCAGCAAAGATGGCATCCCGAAAAATCCCAGCAATGCAAAGTGACCCAAATATCATAAAATTCCTTTTAGTGTGCCTTGCAAAAATTATGCCCACCAGCAAAAGTTCTGGGACTGTTTATGCACCAGCTCAGCAAGACAGCTTGATTTGGGATGGTTAACTCAAAACAGTGAGTTATGAAAAAAAAAAATCACTTATATAGATGGTGCTTTCCAAAAAGCACTGTGCAGTTTGCCAAGCACTGCTGAAGAGAACTGAAAACAGAGATAGGGGTGAGCAACCTAAGAAACCACAGCTCAGACTGGCTCCCATATCCCACAGACAACACACTGGAGAGAAAATTAAGCACAAAACCAAAACAAAAAGTGCACACCAGAATTAAAGACAATCTGCACAAACTGCCAGCTCTGCCACTGGAAACAACTGCACAGGAAGAATGGACACAAGAGCAGTACTGCAGAGCCAAGAATTATGCTTGGAAAATGTGAATATCCTTGCTTCCAGAAGCAAGTAAAATTTGTGAGCAACTGATTGCTAGATGACCACTGTGAGATGAGTTGATCTAGAGCCCAGCTGGTTTCCAGCATTCACTCTGGAGTTTAGAGGCTGTTTTTCCTGCATTGTTTACACTGTTTGGAGGAACAGAAGGGTCACTCACCAAACAAGGAGACAGCTAAGAACTGGCAAGTTGAATAAAGACACTACACAAAATAGTCTTGACATTTGTTTTAACCACAAGACTGTAGAGCAGTGGTCATCATATTTTGGTGATTTTTTTCTCTCTCTGACCCCAGATTTCAGCTGTACCCAGAACAGGCAGGGCTGTAGTCACCTGATGCCTCAGTGCACGTCTGGACTCCAGGAGGGCAGCCAGCTGACATGCCCTCTGCTCAACATTCATGGGCACTTGGTCATGAGGAAATAAATGAGGAGATCTCTGCGAGGTGAGGAAGGAGGCAGGAAGTAAACAAACCAGCACAAAAGGAGGAGACACCCAAATGACAGCCAAAATGTATGACATTCACATGCAGTACAGTAACAGAAGCTCTCATGTGAAGACTGGGGGTTTTATTTCCCCAGTATCTACTGTTCTAATGAAGTGCTACATTTTGACCCTCAAGGGCAAGAAAAAACAGTTGAATTAATTGTTATTCACAACTCTCCCTAGGACTGCTGCAGCCAAAACCAAACAAAGACATAGCCTCTCTCTCTCTGGCATTACCATCAGAAAATAATTTTAAAGTGTGGCTTTATCATGCACAAAGGAGCTTATTTGTCATTTTATTTCCCCACAGTTCTCCATTTCCAAGGATTTCCTTTAAATATCTAAACCTGTACTTACTTGTTTCTTAGATTTTGTACAGAAACACATTTTTTGGGTAATGCACTTCAGCTCTCATAGAGAATAAATTAATTCCTTAAAGAAGGTGGTATATGTGAAGTAAATACTCCACATGCCAAAGAGAGCATATTTAATAAACCTGTCAAAATAAAGCAAAGAGCAGCACAATCAAACACTCACAGAAGCTGCCAGTTTTACTTATGCAACTTCACTGTCCCACTGGTTCTCATTGCACTACCATGTCAATACACCCCAGGCACAATATTTGACACCTCTGCTATTCTGGTCTTTCATATCAGTGTTCCTAAACTGTTTTGTGATGCACTTGGTGACATGAAAAAAGCCCTGGCTTGTGGCCTGCTGCATAAGGCAGGAGTATCACTTGCAGTATCTCACAGCCTACAGCTGATTTGTTTGTAGAGAACAAAAGTAAATGGACCAGGAACTACAAACATGTGCATCAAGAAATCTGAGGCTTGATCTGTCAAGAATGCCAGGGTGCTGCTCTGCATTGCTAATTGTTCTCCAATGCACAACAGAAAATTGGGCTCACACCCAGTTTACAAGAAACACTTTTCCCATTCAGATGCATTAATAATAGTCTCTACTTTCAAGCTGCTTTCTGTTCCACCTACTCCTTCCTACTAGCTCATTTTCACTAAAACTGGGCCTGTTATGAAGCTGTGGGCTCCTGTGTCACTGCAGACACACGTATTCATTTGCTACTGCCTGTCAGAAAACATTCGGCCTACAAGAGGCTTTTGTTAGAACACATTCTGGAAGTTGCAACAGTTTTATTGCTGGCTCCCACTTATGACTTAATTCATTCAAAGCCTGTACTGCAATGTCAATTAATTTGTCAATATGAATTCAAATCAACTGGTCCTTTTGAGTGCCTATCTTTTCTTCTGCCATGCTTCTGTGTAATACTGAGCCATTCAGACAGACTGTTGAATATTTCATTTTTAAGAAGGCTTCAAAGTCTCTATCCTAAATAATGCTTCATCATTTTCCCTTTTACTTTGGCCTGTAGGAGGCAAGATGGAATGCCAGTTGTTTAACCATCCAGAAAGCAAGCAGTGAACACAATGCAACCATGTTCGCATGAATTAGCACAAAACATAACTCTTCTTGTTCTGCTGCAGCCACAGCACACTTCACTAAAGAGGTGTAAGAGAAAAAGAAGAATGACAAGAGCTCGAGTGCTAGACCTATGGCAAAACAGAAGCATATAGCAAACTGTTGCTGAAGGCTCATTATGCATTTCTGTGGGTATCACTCAGGAAGAATCCCTTCTGCCTGACTCTGAGCAGCTCCAGCGTGTTAACAGCAGCATTAGGATAAGTGTGCTTCACCACCCCCTGGATTTGCTCTCTGTGTTGCACACATCACCACAGCTCTGTGTCAGCAGCACCCATGCCATTTGTTCATGCTCTTTACCCTTTCCTGTCTGGGACTCTGCTCCCCGTGACAGCTGGCACCAGGCTCCCTGAATCTCTGCAGGCAACAAATGAGGAGCTTAAAAACAATCACAGACCAACTTCCTGAGCAGAACACACTGTATCTGATTTTTCTTATGATGCAGGCAGAAAAGAAGCCATAACAAGAGCAGAACATCTTATTAAGAATATTCTAAACCTGGCTATAATAAGTTGGCTTATGTAGGGAATTTTTTTAAAGAAGTATATATTCATAGTAGGTCAATAAACAACAATATAGTATCACAATGTAATCAAATTAGTGCAATAAAGATGGTAAGATAGTATAACTCACACTGTGAAGTTAGTTCAAAGGAAGGAGATGGAAAATTCAAAAGAAGTGGCAGAATAAATGCATTAGAAGAGTAGAATTATAGGTTTTAAAAGACATCAGTGTAACATGGACACAGATCCAAAAGACTTGCTATGAGGCCTGAGCCAAGACAATTTCAGGAAAAAAAAAGTCATTTCTAAGTAAAAAGAATGCCTCCAAAAGCAGATTACTCAAATGAGTCTAACATCAGTTCTGTAGCACAGGGGGTGAAAATTCCTGAGTTAAAAGAAGGAAGGCTTCTGCAGGACACAACACAGAAAATGGTCAAAGTACACTTGGACCCAGCAGTCATTGGCTTTCATGACTGAGCTAGGCAACCACAAAGACACAGGACAAACAAATGCTTGGAGAGGTGACAGAAGGAGAACATAGAGCTACCAGATCCTTAGTGACTGAAAGTGAATTTCTCTATGTGGAAAATGAATCCCACACTATCAATTAGAAAGTAAAACTCAGCATTTAACTGCCTTAGTTTCTCTGCCTGTTAGCTTGGGGAAAATCTTTCTTCTTTCATAAAATGTGTCAAAAAAAATTCAATAGATTTTGACACGAGGAAGGCAGCTTGCTATCACATCATCTGATAATATCACACTGCAGTTTAAATGCAGGTTTTGCTAATGAAAAGGGCTTTCCTCACCCATTCTACCTAGATGTCCATTCCTGTATCCTTCTTGCAAAGTATGCTGTTCCCAGGGTGGTAGAAAACCAACCCCTTTTTTGTTAGGACAGTTTCAAAAGGCATCAGCAGGCAGACCTGATCTATCTTGCACTTGTAGACTCCAGAGAGGCAGCAAAGAATGTGTGTCCTGGGTGCTGACAATAATTAGCCCAGATAAACTGCAACATGTAATTACAATTTGAGAAATCACAGCAATAAGGCAAGTCAAACTTTATGTCAATGAATAAAACTTGTCTGATCTGCTAAAAGGTATTACTCCTTTACAGAGTTTATAGGCATACAAGTGCTCAGCAAAGAAACATATTCTATCTGTGGGAAATTAATTTATACAATCCTTACACAATGTCATGACAGCTCTGTGGAACTGGACTGCCTTTTCATGACCTCTAGGCTGAGGATTGATCAACAAGTGGATTTGAAAATAGGAAAATGAAACAAATAATTAAAACGGATGCAACTCAAAGAAGCACAAGGACAATATACCAGACAGAAATATTAATGGATTTCAGGTAATATTTAACTGGGACAACAAATATGTGTACACAAACATCTGGAGGCACATTTACACCTTGTGCTCAGAAGAGTTGTCAGTGCTCCAGGTTCAAAGTCAGACAGCCTGAACACAAACACTCGTGAGACAAGAGCCTTGGTGTGGGAGAAACACAAGGACAGCAGTGGACATGTACAGGCCACCACAACACAAAAAGCACTTCATACAAGTAATCCTGAAAAAGTTACATGGATACAAGGGCAAATTTTCAGTCACACGTATTTAAACAAGGAGTGGAGATGGAGCAAAGTTTAATTTTCTTTCCCTGCATTACTCCAAACATTTCATTTCTACTCTGCTACATCTCAAAATTGAGAAAGGCTACTGTAATTAAACCTTTGCCTACAGCAAAATCTCAGTCTCCAGTGGAGACTCTTCATGCATCCAGTGAGCTAATGCTGCCCTATCTTCCTAACCCAAGAGGTTGAGAAAGCCCTATCAGCACGTGAAAGAAAGAAAATTGGAAGTGTATTTGTAAAGAGGCTACCTGGTAACTCATCCAGTCACCTGTACAAGCAGCAATGGAGAGAAAGGGACAGAGCATGCAGAGGGAATCACCTGCTGCCTGGGATATGGTGGAGAGGAAGATGGAGTGGAAGAGAGCATGATCACTTTTTTGGGACAGGTCCGAGAACGTTCCTTATGCCTCATCTTTTTTTAAAACAAAAAAAAAGGAAAAAAAAATTATAATAATGGTAGAAAAGAGGTAACATTCCCAGTGGTTTGGTGAGACAGGCCAGAATGCATGAACTGAGATCCTCAGCTCACACCTCTTGCAAATGAGCTAAAGCCACAGTTTCTCTGAAGCTGAGACCCCCAAATTTTTACCCAGAGCTACACAATCACATTTGACAGGCAGTGAACACAGACTTGCATCAATCAGCAACTAAATCAACATCTTCTGAGTCAAGGTCTTGCAATCAGTTAAAGGCAAAACTTGGAACTCTCCAGAGCACAGTTGGACTGCTCTTTGCTTCATGAAAAATTACTTATTGCTGTGCCTTGCAATGCTTAAAAATACCCATCCCTTGACCTAATTACTCTTGCTTGCAGCTCATTACTAATACAATTCAAGTCACAGTGTTCCCATCTTCAGATCCTTCTTTAACTTACAGCCATTACACCATCTCAGGCAAGCTGAAGTGTACTGCAGTCTACTGGAACAGAAATCCAGCTGGTTTAGAGATAAAACGTAGTTGCATCTAATAGTCTGCATATTACACAGTGCACATACACATCCTCAATTTAACACACCAGAAAGCACACCCTTCTTGTGCTGTACCTCCTTACTATGCACAGTCTTTCCTCCACCATTTCTTGTTTATTATTGTGTCTTCTGCCTGACTTTTCCTTTGAGTTCTCACCAGAGCATATCTGGAAATGATTGCACTGGGAAAAAACAAAATGCTGTGTACCCAAAGCCACTGTTAGATAAGTCTCAAGGAAACTGCATGTGGTATAGAGATATTAAAGATGTTTATTACTGCCCTCACAGCTGAGCTGGCACTAACATCTGTTTGGGTGCTCTCTTCCTTTTCAACAAAGGAAATAAATAATACACTCCTCTATCTCAAACAGATGCTACAAGCAGCTTAAACTAAAGCATATGACTTTGCACTGCAGTGGATAAGGAGCATTTATATGCTGTTTCAAAAGGCTTAGCTATGAAGTCAGTAATTTCTAACTGAAAGCATGGCAGCATTACCAACCACAGACCTGCTCATGGATTTTCATCTGACCACGGCCAAGTTTGCATTTCAAATGTCAAAATTTTCACAAACTTGCTTATTTTTCCAAGGCAGATCTCAGAATATAACATTGTATGAATGTATGTGCTCAGTCCTCCAGTAGAATGCATTTCTGAGCATGCAAAGAATAGGATGACTATAGGAAAGCAGAAAATATATCAACAGATTTAAATATAAGAAAATTAAGGTTAAAAAGCAGTATCTGCAGTGATCATTGGTGCTGTAAGCTCTCTCCTGTTGAGGTTTCAGCTCTTGCTGTCTGTGGCCATCTCAGTCATTGCTTATCTTCAAAAAACAGTTCCAACAGAATTACTGCAGAATTTGCACTACTGCCCTTCATCACACTTTAGGGAATGACCTCAAAAGAATCAACCAAGAGCCAACCAAGGAAAGATCATCTCCATGTGAAATCTTGTGAGGGAAATCATCCACACAAGGCCATCATTACCAGGGCTGAATAAAATAATTTCAATCCTCTCAAAGTAAAACTGTTACAGAAAGATTTTTCAAAGATATGCCCTACATTCCTTCCTATACAGCAAAGCTGTCAATGTCAAGGGAAAGCAGGATTTTTTCTTCCTTTTTTAAAATCCCTTTTAAGTTGTGCAGCGAACCTATAAAGAACAAACACAAAACCAACAAGCTGCTCTCTGGTGAGGAGAAAAATCCTCTTGATAGAAGCAGGAAATAAAAGTCTGTCCTTTTTTTCTGTCAATAACAAAACTATGATAGTAAGAACTTTCGTGTTTCACTATAAAGGCTAATTATAAAGCCTTCATAAAGCTTCAGTAACAGGTTCAAATAGAAATCTCAAGGGTGCAGGAATGGGGTATTTTCCAAGTGCTAAAACACAAAACTTCACTTGTTTGAACAGAGAGAGACAGCCAGTGCAATCCTGCTTTCCTTTTTCTAGAAGGTAATATAAGCAGTGCTCATCAACTCACTTAATATTGTACAGCTTTGCTACATCAGGATTCTTTTCCCCCTTGCTAAGTACTCTTAAGAAACAAAATTTGCCTTAATCATGAATCCATCTCACAGTGCTCATTAGCCTATGAAGAAAATTTTGATGAGACAAAATGTAGAAGAACAAACACTGAGTCAGGAAACCAAAGCATCCTGACAGTCCTGACAATAACTCCCCTGGGCTTAGCTCTTCTTCCTTGAAGAGAAACCTTGAAAATCATGGCACCAGTCATGACATGCAGCATTAATTGTGCTGAATGCCTCAGACATGAAGATCACTGTGAATCCATATTCATCAAGAACAGTGAATTTCCAAACCAGTGTCACCATTTTCCTCTTGACTCCAAAGTATACTCTGATTAAACTACAACCAGAAAGAAGTAGATGTTTCTCCAAATTCTGGCTGCCAGAAAAACACCTCTGAGCACTCTCAGAAACATGAGGAGGCCATTTGCACAGGGAAATACCAGAAACAGAGGAAGCCAGTGAGATAAGTATCCCCAAATGCCTGAAAAGATTACCTGTCCAAAGCCTTAGCTTTGGAAAGGACATGGCTGAAATAAAACAGCAGCAATGACAATGGGCCAAAACATAGCAGAGAAAATAAAATTTGGTACCTGCTGATTTTTCTGCTATTGGTCCCTACTCTGAACCCCTCTGTGGCAGAAAACCTAAAATTGACTGAATTCACAGTAACTCAGGAATCTGCAATGTAACGAGTGTGAGAAGTTGGCAAGGAAAGCTGCATGTGATATTAAAGAAAGGGAAACCACAGTAAAGCCTCCTGCAACTACAGAACACCCAAGATTTCATATAGGGATAGCAAAACTGATAACCAATTTTAGTAGTTACACCAAGGAAGAGCTTTAATATCATAGATGGTATGACACCTTTTACCTCATGAGTTTCCATAATTCCTTACATGTTTTCTTCATTTCTAACAGAAGAATCTAGAAATTCTATAGCAAAAATTTCTGCTGCAACATCCATGAAAGTCTTGGTAAGTTGAAACTAGCATAAGAAGGCAGGGAAAATCTGATTAAATATTTTTGAAACATTACACCATGCATCATTACCTAAGGAAAAGATGTTGACTTTATTCTCTGAAAGTTAAGTCATGTAAAATAATGGACTCAGACAAGGTGCTGGAAAAGGACTGGCTTAAAACCACATCAGTGGTAGCTGGTGTTGGGTGCAGGCAATGCAGTGTAGTCAGAATGAATTTCTTTACCTGTTTCCACTGGGGTATGGGAGCAAGCCGGCCCTGCTCTCGTCTGCTGGACGGCTGGCTGTGAACACGTTCTTGGTAAGGCAGGACAGGCTGCTGCATGCAGGTTGTAGGGAAAGTGGGACCAAGGAGGAAAGATAAAACAGTGAAGGAAACTCAAAGAAAGCCATAGGAATGGAATACAGAATAAGACAGACAAACATTTAAGAAAAAAAATAGGGTAGGGGAGAATTCATTTAGCAAGTAAAATATAAAAGGGAAAAAACATCCAAAAATGGGAAGCTTCACATATTTTTTGACCTTTCCTTTAATCTCATTGTTTCTTCAAACCATTGGCTGAATATTCCAGCCAATGTGTAGCAGCTGAAGAAACATTTCACAGGTAAAAGGTGGGATAGACATCACGATTCTGAGTATGTTACACTACTAATGCTGATGTGTAGTGTGGCACAGACAAAGCTGACCTGGCTTTCAGGTCAGGTCCCATCACAATGTGGCCATTGCGGCAGAGCTTGGCACGAGCTGTGGGGATGGATTTATGCAGCAGAGCAAGGACTCTGGCACTGAAACCACACTGAGCCTCATCGTGCTGACATTGCACTGCCAGCAGCAGCTTGAAGTGACTCAATCTGACTTCAAAGACAGCTATCCTGCAGTTGCAGCAGCTCAGATACCATCCTGGATAACCAGCAAGCCTCACTTGGAATGACACAAACGTCCTGATTGCCAAGAAACTCCCAGGCATTTATCTGCTGCACTTACATACACGTACAAAGCTTAATCACAGCTCACAAGAACAAACAGATGTAACCTGATATGAAAATGTTCAAATCAGAAATTAAATGATTGTTCTTAAACAGTATAAGCAGAACATTCCTGGAAGGCTTTTAAAGAGCAATAGTAGCTATAAAAGAAACTAAATTGCTGGTAATATGTTTGTGAAAGAGATTACATAATGTAATAACAGAGAAATAGACTTTTCTTAGGAAGTTCTTCTCCACCCTGTACTTGTAAACTTTAAACTTTGAGTAAGCTTCACTCTTCTCTAGGAGAGCCTTTGAAGTAGAAAAGCAACACTAGCATCCAGTCTTGAGGAGTGCATGCTATTATTGCTGGTTTTCCTCTGCAATTCCAAAACAAAGGGGTTTATCATCCACCTCCTACCTGTCTCCGTAAGTTTGAGGACTGTGCTGGTGCATTCTCTTCAAACTTGGCCAGGAGCTGGGTTGCCATGGACTTGACTTTGTTCTGATTCCCAATGGCAGCATCAATTCTCCTCTCTGTCAGGGCACTCACCAGTGTGGGCCTTTCATCTCTGTAGCTTCGTGGGAGGTCCTCCTAACAACCAGAGACATCCAAATTTAACTAGATACAACCAGATCACCTTTTCCTTTCTACCCCTTTCCTGTGAAAGGTTTCTTACACTAGAGATAACAAATCTCTTAGCCTCACTTGAAAGCACAGATTTTAATTTCCTTTGGCAAGTCATCAAATGTTCTGTTAAACTTTACTTATCTTTTCAACCTTATTTGGTACATTTACCTACCAAAAAGACCTCTGCTGAAACATCCCTGTGAAGCCCTTGACATAAACCAAAAGCCCATCTTCAAACAACAAACTGAAAGTACTGAATTTTAATTCACCTTTACCCATTTAGCTAAAAACACTGAATTCAAAAGACTGCCTAAAGGGGTATACTGGAAATGGATGCTTTTTGCACAAACCAAGGCTAAAGTTTAAATAGGCATCCAACTTCTTGACAATACTGCATGACTTCACTAAAAAGTTTTGAGTGTTGATGTCCTCATCAAACCATAGTAATTTGCAATAAAAACAACAACAGGGAACTGCAACATTTCATTTGTGGTGTAGCATTCTTTCATAAGCATCAGTAAAATATTTGCACTAAATATACAATGAAAGCATAACCTTTGAAGAAGAATTAAATTTTATCGAAAAACTCTTACGCAAATCCCACCTAGATATAAAAAACTGAAGAACTGAAACAGGAACAAGGTACCTACCATTTATTTTGCCCCCTGCCACCTCTCACTGTAATACTTACATCCTCAGATTGGCTGGTTTTTCTCCTCTTTCCTGCACCATCCAGTTCCTTTTCTTTTTTGTCCTGAAAACAGAAGGAGCAGGAAACAAAAATAAGGACTCTCATACCTTTCTGGGCTGAGGTAAGTGTCAGTGCACTTAATCAGTTTAGTTGCAAAGCTTATTTAATCCTCTGGGCTCATTCTCCGTTTAAGAAAGAGGGGTTTTTTTTCCTAGATGCTCTCTAGGGGACTCTTACATTCAACTGGACAATTCTTCAACATTTTCAAATCACTGAAAACTGAGCAAGTAGCTATGTTCCAAGAAAACACATATGCCCAAATACTACCACAAGGCTGAGATTTTTAAGGCTGAAATATACCCCAGAGTACACACTACGGATGTAATTTTGCAATTATAAATGGCATGAGCTGTCCCACACCAAGAGGTGGTGAACACAAGGTCTCTTGCAAACACAAGCTAACAGCTGCATTTTCAGTAGCACTGCAGGACAGCAGCCTGCTAGGCACAAGTGTTGTGGTTACCTTGGGAGTGCGTTTCGAGAGATGCTCTGTCCCAGTTTGCTGAGGAAGGAGATAGGAGATTTGGTACTGGCAATTAGGGCAGCCTTTTCTTCTGCATTCAGGTCCAGGCTATCTGTTAGTGAAAACAGCCACAACAAGGGAATTGCCATGAAGTTTTGTTCTGTGGTGCTGTTATTAAATACACAACTGAAGGACTCACTGATTTTTTTAACATGTTAGGTAATTACATCTTTCAGTTCTAATCAAAGACATTTTGTTCTTCATTGGCCTGAAGTTAGTCTCACCTTTCACAGATGGGAAAGATGTATAAAACTCAGCTGGTGTTTTGAAATTACCTATTCAACAACTAACAACCCCTAATAATAGCAAGAAAGCAGAAAACTTATTTAGTAGTGCTGAAGAGAGTTTAGAACTTCTGAGGACATAATGCTATATTAACTCCTTATTTTGCTCCTGATGCTGCTAATATGGTCTTTATCAGCATCAGTAATAAGTCAACCTTTTGTACTGTAAAGCTACAGAGAGTGACTACTAAGTGCTCATGCAGAAGCAGCATGAAGGAAACTGAAGCACACCCATTCAGCCTTTAAATCTGACAGAAGTGCCCCAAAGTGCTTACCACTGGAGGGGATGGTGTCTTTGAACATCTCATAGAACTGGGTGAGGTACATCACCATCGACAGCTTGTCTGGCTCTCCAACAGATGCCATTTCCTTTCCAGTCATAATGGGAGAGATTCCAAACTCTTTTTCTGCGATGTCAAAGGCCAGTTGGTTGTTCTTCTCCACATCATGCTCATCCAAAGAATCAAAGTCTCTGCAAAGGGCAGAAAGAGGCTTTACACTGAATCAGGTGTAAACCAGGGATTTAACTGAAGCTATGAACAGTTCCTCACTCACTTCACACATAAAATCTGTCAGTCAATAATGCTTTCCAGTCAGTACCAATTTGAAGCTTAATTCTGCCAAATCACCCAGAAGGGAAAAGGACAACACATTTATTTTCAAATTCAACAAGCTATCATGACCTCCCACTCTGCTAGTGAATCACTGGACGTTGGTTTCTATCAAGCTTAATCAAATTTATTTCAATCCATTTCTTCCTAAGTCACAAATGCATTGCCTCAATCTCCATATTATTAGTTCCAAATGCCACTGATGTCCTGCCCTTCCCAGTTCCTTGAAGCAGTCAGTAACTCACATTAAGTCTGGACGGTATCTGTGGATAATGGCACACAAAGCTAAGCCACTTTTCCAGGACATTGTGAGATCTGTCACATTAACACCAGCATATCCATCAGTCTGCCTCTGGCACCAACTGAGCAATTTACTAGAGCGAGCTACAGACTCTGTAAAAAAAAAAAAAAGCACATTTTAAAATAGAAATGCACAACATTTTCAATTCTAAATACAACACAAACCCCATGAGTCAACAAGCAAAACCCTAAAGCAAAAAATAAGCTCCTTCTGCAATGGGTAATGGAGGACAAGATTCTTATTTTCTTTTAAAAATACTATCATATCTATTTTAAATCCAAGAAAGTTCTTTTAATTTGCTGAAAAGTAATTATCTAAGTTGTAACTTGCCAGACTTTTCACCCTTGCCATTGTAAAAGGGCCCCAGGAAATACAAAACAGTTGCAAAGCCTTGTTAAGTATGATCAAAAGGACATACAGTAGCAATGCTCTCTAAAGCCCAGAAATACTGTTTCCAGAAGAACAACTACAAATGCACTTCTGTAACTTCTTCCATTCCCTTGAAAACTTTCCTTTAAAAGCACTGACCTGTCCTGACCTTGTCTGACTGGAAGATCTGATGAGATTACAGCCTAAAGGGACGTGGCTGCAGGGCAAAGAGCAGAGACTACACAGCTATTGAGCAGTGAAAGGGTGGCTGAGCAGCCAAGAGCCACTCTGAGAATCCCAAAACACTATCTGGGCATCCAAGACAAGGCGTGCAAAAGGCGAAGTCTGACACAGCCCTCAGGCTAGAGACAAGTAGACAGATACTGAAATGCTTATCACAAGGCATCTAGCTCCCAGAATAATGCAAGCAAAGTGAGGTTTCATTTGGTTGAGAGATGAGATTAAGAAAAGGAAAGCAGGAACATGCAAGACTGCACAAGCTATACCTTCTGTTATGTTTGTAAGAATTCTGAGTCTACTGTTAGAGTGAACTCAGTCCAGGCTTCTGCACTTTAAGCAACGACATTGTTACAGACAGAAAAAGAGTTGCCTGAACAAGCAAATAGGCTTAGAAAGTTTACAGAATTATAAGGCAAAGGAAATTAGACAAACAAAAATAAATTCCCATGCTAATGGAAACCTGAAAAATTGTAAGCTCAGACTGTTGACTAAACAATTGCTGGATGCATTTTCTAAATGCAGAGACTGGTTAAATAATGCCCTACATCCCTGCTGCTCTCTAGTTTCTGCACTGATCCAGCTCCAGAAAACCAAAAGGAACAGGGCAGCAGCCAGGCCTACCATTTCGAGTCAGCTTTGGTGTCCTGGAGTTCACAAAGTTCTCTATCTCCAGGTGAATGTCTTTCAAGTCTCCTGTGTTATACAAGTGGCGCACCTAAAGTGACACACAAAACCATTTAATTAATCAGCATGCCACGCACCCCAAATCCATACAGAAACAACCAGAGGACAATAAGGAGACATCCCAAGGCGCAAGAAGGCAGACAAGTACATGTAGATAGCAGAAATTCTAGCCCAAGAACCTCACATCAGCAAGGATCAACTCATCAGTGCCAAACAATCCAGCTGACTGCTGCTGCTCAGTAGATACCAAATTGCAATGACAGACTGCTAGACTGGATTATTACAGAGAAAATGAACATGCACACATACAAACAAATTTACAGGTTTCCTGTATCATTACGCCATGGTTAAAACTACTAAAATTAAAAACTCCTAGAAAGGGATTTGTTCAAGCACACAGATGTACTCTTGACTGATGCATCTGCTTTTCACTGCTTTCATGTTGTACATACATCACTATCTGTCCCCAAAACACTGGCAAAGCTTCACCTGAGCAAAGACACTGCAGATTACAAGCACTCAGAAGCACCACTTGTGATTTACCTGCTGTGGCCGCAAGAAGTTGACGTTGATGTTGGGATATCGGGTGGCAGGATCAATGCTGTAATGGCTGAAGTTTTTACTCACATTCTCTGGGGTGGTCTGAGGCAGCAGCCTATAAATGCTTTCCCTTGGGAAAATAACATAAAAAAAAATAGTTTGGGGTTTTGTTTTGGTTCGTTTGTTTGGTTTAGGCTTTGTGGTGGTTTGGGGTTGTTTTTGGTTTGTTTTGGTTGGTTTGAGGCTTTGTTCTGTTTTGTTTTTATAAAAGAGATGCATCACTACTACTATGGCTAAGTAAACTCTGGAGAGATAAACATTCAAATCAGAAATCTAACCACTTCAGACACTGCATAACTAAAGCAGCACAGGCATATTAAAATCTGCACTTTAATACAACTTTGTATACATATTTGTACTAAAAGAAACTGGAATGAATGATGAGATGCTGGAGGATTAGATTAGAATTGTAAATGTATTCACTTTCTGCATTACCTCTCTGCAAGAACTTCCAAAGGACTTGCTCCAAGTGACCAACTTCGTACCATCCAAGCAGAGTCCATTGCAGCCAGAAATCCCCTGGCTATTCCAGTTCCCATTGGCCAAAATGGCTGATATCATAGGTTGCAAATAAATTTAAAAAAAGAGAAAAGAAAAGCATCACTTAGGGAAAATTTTGAAGAAGTATGAAGCATATACTCAGACAGAAATCAGCTGGGAAATTATAACTCAGTAATTAGCTTCAAGCTCCACTCCCACTGGGTTAGAGGAAACCAGATGTATGGTGAACAGCTCATGAGTTCTCCCAAAGCCCCATGTCCCTCTATTTCCAACAACAATTCATAGCCTGGACTGCCTTAACAGCTTCTCTTTGAGACTGTACTTTTTAACCAACTACAAAATGCTAATTATTAGCAGGCCTACAGTAGGCTCTGTAGAGAGTCAACTCATCCCAACAAGAAGCAGATGGAACAGACAGAACTTCAGAAAAAGCTCTGCACACATTTTCTTAGGCAACATCATTAACATGCTAAATATTCTGTTTTCCCAACACTCCCACCCTTCCTTCAAACCTCCCACTTTATTCTATAATAAACAGCAGCTCTCCTGACAGGCAGCACATATTTCAGTGATGAGTGCAAAGGTTTGTGCTCGTGCTTCCATTGAGAGCTTACACACAGTGAGCTGACACACACCGCAGCCAGTGCTGCCACACACACACACACAGCGCCAGTGACACACACACACACACACACACAGCGCCAGTGAGCTGCACACACACACACACACACACAGCGCCAGTGAGCTGCACACACACACACACACACACAGCGCCAGTGAGCTGCCACACACACACACACACACAGCGCCAGTGAGCTGCACACACACACACACACACACAGCGCCAGTGAGCTGCGCACACACACACACACAGCGCCAGTGAGCTGCGCACACACACACACACAGCGCCAGTGAGCTGCACACACACACACACACACACAGCGCCAGTGAGCTGCACACACACACACACACACACAGCGCCAGTGAGCTGCACACACACACACACACAGCGCCAGTGAGCTGCACACACACACACACACAGCGCCAGTGAGCTGCACACACACACACACAGCGCCAGTGAGCTGCACACACACACACACACAGCGCCAGTGAGCTGACACACACACACACACAGCGCCAGTGAGCTGCACACACACACACACACAGCGCCAGTGAGCTGCACACACACACACCCCTGAGCACACACACACACAGCGCCAGTGAGCTGCACACACACACACACACAGCGCCAGTGAGCTGCACACACACACACACACAGCGCCAGTGAGCTGGCACACACACACACACAGCGCCAGTGAGCTGCGCACACACACACACACAGCGCCAGTGAGCTGCACACACACACACAGCGCAGGCACACACACACAGCGCCAGTGAGCTGCACACACACACACACACAGCGCCAGTGAGCTGCACACACACACACACAGCCAGTGAGCTGCACACACACACACACAGCGCCAGTGAGCTGCACACACACACACACACAGCGCCAGTGAGCTGCACACACACACACACAGCGCCAGTGAGCTGCACACACACACACACAGCGCCAGTGAGCTGCCACACACACACACACACAGCGCCAGTGAGCTGCCACACACACACACACAGCGCCAGTGAGCTGACACACACACACACACACACACACAGCGCCAGTGAGCTGCCACACACACACACACACACAGCGCCAGTGAGCTGCACACACACACACACACACACACAGCGCCAGTGAGCTGCACACACACACACACACAGCGCCAGTGAGCTGCACACACACACACACACACACACAGCGCCAGTGAGCTGCACACACACACACACACACACACACAGCGCCAGTGAGCTGCACACACACACACACAGCGCCAGTGAGCTACGCACACACACACACACAGCGCCAGTGAGCTGCACACACACACACACACACACACAGCGCCAGTGAGCTGCCACACACACACACACAGCGCCAGTGAGCTGCACACACACACACACACACAGCGCCAGTGAGCTGCCACACACACACACACAGCGCCAGTGAGCTGCCACACACACACACAGCGCCAGTGAGCTGCGCACACACACACACAGCGCCAGTGAGCTGCACACACACACACACACACAGCGCCAGTGAGCTGCACACACACACACACACAGCGCCAGTGAGCTGCGCACACACACACACAGCGCCAGTGAGCTGCGCACACACACACACACAGCGCCAGTGAGCTGCCCACACACACACACACAGCGCCAGTGAGCTGCCACACACACACACACACAGCGCCAGTGAGCTGCCACACACACACACACACAGCGCCAGTGAGCTGCACACACACACACACACACACAGCGCCAGTGAGCTGCACACACACACACACACACACACAGCGCCAGTGAGCTGCACACACACACCACACACACACAGCGCCAGTGAGCTGCACACACACACACACACACACAGCGCCAGTGAGCTGCCACACACACACACACACAGCGCCAGTGAGCTGCACACACACACACACAGCGCCAGTGAGCTGCACACACACACACACACAGCGCCAGTGAGCTGCACACACACACACACACAGCGCCAGTGAGCTGCACACACACACACACAGCGCCAGTGAGCTGCACACACACACACACAGCGCCAGTGAGCTGCACACACACACAGCGCCAGTGAGCTGCCACACACACACACAGCGCCAGTGAGCTGCACACACACACACACAGCGCCAGTGAGCTGCCACACACACACACAGCGCCAGTGAGCTGCACACACACACACAGGCCAGTGAGTGCACACACACACAGCGCCAGTGAGCTGCCACACACACACACAGCGCCAGTGAGCTGCACACACACACACACAGCGCCAGTGAGCTGCACACACACACACACAGCGCCAGTGAGCTGCACACACACACACACAGCGCCAGTGAGCTGCGCACACACACACACAGCGCCAGTGAGCTGCACACACACACACAGCGCCAGTGAGCTGCACACACACACACAGCGCCAGTGAGCTGCCACACACACACAGCGCCAGTGAGCTGCCACACACACTGCCAGTGAGCTGCACACACACCTCCAAGAGGCTGTCCCCAACCAGTGCCACGAGGAGCTGGTGGCCGTTCTGCTCGCGCACCAGGGCGGCGTTCTCAGAGGCATACATGCAGGTGAAGTCAAACATGGCCACGTCAGGCTGCCCGTAGTGGTTGATGGCAAAGTCCAGCGATGGCAGCTGCTGGTTTGTGGAGAAGTCAGCTGCTTCCCTGGCGTAGTTCAGCAGAGCCTCCTGGTCCACGTTCTCCCGTGAGAGCAAGACCTCTGTGTCGGCATGGTCCTGCCAAAGCCAGCAAAGTCAAAGTGCCACAGTCAAATCCACAAGTTTATTTTAAGGTTGGTACATACAGTAGCTGGTATTAAAATTCTGACAAATCCACTCATACAAGTTTGCCTTCTAATTTCTTTCATTCCTATCTGTGTTAATGCTTCCAGGAGAAAATCTATCAATCTTTTATTGCAAACAGGCATCAGTCCTGCTTGCATTTCTGACTGTGAAAGGGCTAAGAAATTTTTGAGCATTTTTCATTCCCATAAAATGAGGGAAGCTCAACTAAGCTACCAAATGTTCTTTCAGCATATTTTATCTTAGCATGAACAAAACTCCCAAATCTACAAAGGGATACAAATTTGAAAAGGACAGGGTTTGTAACACTCTTCTGATGGTTTAAAATACTTCAAAAGGGCATTAACTGCCTTTTAGAACACAATTACATCATGTTCTAAAATAACAACTGTATGAAAACATTATGTGATGGAGAAAAAGCATGTTTTCCTACTTTCACCCTACCAAAAGTAAATTGTCACCACAATTTCAGCTTACAGAGAAGACAGGAGAAGTTAATACCCACATGCCGTATCACTCCTTTATCCAGCAAGCTCTGTTTTTTGGCAGTCATGACAAAGTAGTGTGTGTCATCTTTGTAGTAGACAATGTTCTCCAAGTCAATGCCTTGTGACACAACAAAAGACATGGTAGTGAAGGGACAAGTTAGGAGTTATGTGCAACAAAGGTTCTATCAGAAGAAAGTAAATTGACACTGCATGGTTAGAAAACCTCAGAGAGAGAATGCCAAGCAACTTTCTCCCATGGTCTGGGTGACTTTAAAATCTGAATTGTCAACAAAACCACAGACAGCACATTTAATCTGCATAAAGCTACTTCTTTTAAATAATACACTTATCACTCTAAGGTTTGCATCAGATGTGGAGTGCAAAAAGCTGAACTCTGGATTCAGTCTCTTCCCATTTAGGGCTGTGATTTCCTGAAAACAGTAAGTTTTCCACTTCTGAACTAAAATGACACACATCTGCTTTGTACAGCAGAACAGCTGTAAAAATAGGGAAGTCAGATTTTGAGAGACAGCAACGACTGACTTCCTTGCACAAGATGTCCATCTCTTGATTAAACATACAAATCTGAGCTGCAAAGTTGTAATAATGAAGACAAATAGTTTTCACTGGAAATCTGTCAAAGGCTGACAAACCTGTGGCATCTCGGAGATCCTGGAAGAACTTCTGGTTGAAGATGAAGGCCACACCGCTGATCTCTTCTACTTTGGCTTCAGCTGTGGTGTTGCGGTTGATGAAGTTTGCTGTGATAGCAATCGCGAGTTTCCCACGGAATTCTTTCCGGCGAAACCCTACAGGAAGGGTAAAGTGGGAACACTGAAAACTAGACACACCTTCAGAGAAGGCTCAATATGTCACAGGTGTACAATATAAAGAGAGAGAAGGGATGTGATGAATGTGATGAATTACAAACTCCTCCACAGAGGAAAGAACAATTTTTTAATCAGAAAAATAAGTGTTGTTTAGGGGAAAAGCTCCTCGCCACCCCCTCTCTCATCTCTGTTCCCAACGCTGCAATTTCCATAAAAAAATAATAGTATGGGATTTTCTGATACACAGAATAATATTCAACACCTCAGTTCCTACACCCAAAAGTAGGAGTGACAACACTACTCAGCTAAAGAAAAATTGTAGGAAAAATTATGCAGATCAAAACCCTCTAAGTCTTTGCTAGTTTAGAGGAAGAAAAAGAAGACCACCCACGTCTTTACTACAAATGGATTTTCACATGGACTTTTAATCTCCCTTCCACTTGCCAAGTGTCTTTCCAGATGTTGATTGGCATGGTAAAGGCCATTTTTGCTCTAACAAATTTAAGAACAAATTCTATTTGAAGGTGAATTATGGACAACCATTACCTTCTAAGGTGTTTCTCCTGCCATCCCCTCCAATGATTACTTCAAACTCATACTCCGACACTGGATGGGTTTTGGGGTGGACCAAAGCACGCCAACCTATTCCTGTTGATAAACTCCAAGTTAATGACAATATAAATGGCAACAATAATAGCAAAAAGTAAATAAAACCACTTCTTCCTATCAATGAAGCCTTCATCACACGATCAGTCAGGGAACCCTGCAGGACAGCTACACTGGTGACAGGGCTATTCCTGCACTGTGCAGCCATTCCAAGTGAATCAGAGGCACACACAGCTCTGCTAAAACTCCCTGACTATTTCCTTTAAGGGCCACTACAAACTTCTCTACTATTTGTACAATTAATAAAAGGCCACAAACCAAGTAAGCCACATCTCCTGTGGTGATCAGAGAAGAGGTTTCACTGGGACACTAAAAGCATAACAAAGATCATTACCAAGGTAAATATCCTCAGTGACTGCGAAGAAAGGAGTTATTTCAAAATGTTATCAAAATGTTATGTAATAGGCTTAAGTATTTTAGAAGCAATTGTAATTTACCATGTCTTGGTCTAGTTCTGTGTATTCCTTCTGACAACTTTGTTTCATACAGTAACTAATTTGGATTTGTCACTAGAAAAAACAAATCCTATTAAAAATCCAAGCAAAAATGGATTAATAATTATTCTTATTAGTGGAGCACGAGGAAAGGACTTAACATCACAAGCAGAGTTAAGGAGTAGGAGGCTGTTTATCCTACCACAACTGTTCCCTTCTCTACTACCCATTCCAATGCTACTTGCTTTCATTCTCCTGGTCCTCCGGAGGGTAAACGAGCCCCCGAAATTCCACATTGACATGGATCTCTATCCCCAAGATCAAGGCAACCTTCAAAAGGATGAGCTGGAGCTGACGGATACCTGCAAAAACAGCAGATAAAGAAATATAAGAAAAGGAAAAGAACAAGTGCCCATGTGTGTCTGTGTGTCTAAACACTAAATTTCAGCTATGCTGATACACAAAGGAAGACAAAATGCATAAGAAATTAGAAGGAAAAAGCAATCTGCTAGACTGAAGTTATGAAGATGTACCAGTTTTACCGCTTGTTGCCACATAAAAAGAAAAAGGAGAACACAGACGGATGGGCAACACTTGGCTGTGCCACAAACAGTAAATTTTGGGAAGAAAAAAAATAAGAAAAATAACAACTCCTGCTCTGCCAAAGCATTCAGCTCTCAAAGGAGCCTGATTTAACAGAATTTAAAAATCGTCAAGATTATTCTCAATTTTAACACGTAAATATCAATTTAATCAAAACATACCTTCATCACCCTTCTGAAAATTCACAAAACCAAAACCGTTCCTCCTTTCTCGAGACTGACATTCACAAGAATGTTCAAAAGCATCCACTAATTTTTTTTTTTATAAGTTGCTCAAGAGAAACAGAATAATGTGGCAGCTGCAGGAATGTATCAGCAAAAAATAGAAAAAAAAGAAAAAAAAAGAAGCTTGAGCTTGAAGTGTACTTTTCAGTGTAGGAAGAAACTATGCCTTGGGAATGTATAAAAGATGCCAGATAAAGATAAACATTGCATGTTTTAATCTCCTGACTAGCCCAGAATGCATGATGCAAAGGTAATGCTGAACTGTACCACAACAACTGGAGAGCAGGACTGGTGTAGACTGAATTTTCATTCCCCCACAGGCTCACATGCCCTGTCCCCAGAAGCAGCAGTGCTGCTGTGCCCAGCAGAGGCTCCACTCACTGATGTGGTCGATGGAACCTGCGCAGAATTTGCCGTAGAACTTCTTGGCGCCGAGGCCGCGCAGGTCGTGGATGGTGAACGGCCACAGGTGCAGCACGTTGTTGCGGGAGAAGGCATCCCTCTTCTCGATCACCACCACCTTGGCTCCCAGGAACGACAGGTCGATGGCTGTCCGAAGGCCACAGGGTCCAGCCCCGATGATCAGACACTGCGAAACAACCAGCACTGAGCAGCTGCACAGCCCTTGCAGGAAATGAGAGATTCCTGCAGCAGCTTCCAAGCATCCCACAGCTCTTAGGAGTAAGAGCTCTTTAGCTGCAACACAAGCTGAAATTTCAGATCAGTCTATTTCTACCTGCCGAGTTCTGCCATCGATACGGTTAAAGCAGTAACAACCTGAAAATGAAATATATTCTGGAGCAGTGAAAACTCTGAGGATGCAGGTAAGCAAAATACAATGTCTGTTTGCAACCTTTGCTCCAAGAAGAGCTGCCAAGTCATACTCTCCAAGCTATATAAGTACCTGGAGAACAGAAATATTTCTGAAGGCTTCTCCCTTCTGCATTCCTGGTTTTTTTTCTTTTTAAAAAATGTTAAAAAAGCAGCAATGACAAGTTTTGCTCTCGTTTTCCAAACCCCAAGATGGCCTTTCTTTAGAATATCTTCAGTAGCATTGCAACAGCTACAGCAGATAAACACAAAAGATATTAATGCTTTTATAAACACCATTATTTAGAATAACACAGAGTAGCCAAGACACAGCACTCTAACTTATGCCTTTGTTGGTGCTTTGGTGCTTCTACTACTGCAGCAAAGGGAAGTAAACATCATGTAAATAGAAACTGTGTGACCAGACAAATCTTTTCTCCAACCCAACCTTTGTCATATCAAAGGTCTTTCAGCTTCTCTTATCTTTTTCCACTCTACTCACAAACAGTCAGATGCCAACAAACAACTTGAGAATGCAAAATACGTGCATGTCTGGTGATGAAGCACCTTCTGAGAACAGAATGATACAGCAAAATAATTTCAGATTAAAGAGCCAAGCTAGTCAGTAGACACTTCTGACCCACAGAAACCCAGGTCCACAGGGAGTGTTAGTATGTGCAGCCACAGAAATGCAGTGCACAGTCCACTTCGTCATATCGTTACTGTACTTTGATTTCTACCCAGTAAACCAGACACACAGAATAAAGACCTTGCTGCAGAGGTGACTGCTGCTGCCATGGGATTCCTTTCCACATCCTGAGATATCCTTATGGCTGCACAAGATAGCTCTTAGAGAAATTCTTAAGTAAGCCAAAGTTTAACTGTGAGCTTGTGTTCTGATGAACAGCCAATCCCAAATAAATCTGTGCTTGCTGGTCATCCCCATGTGACAATTTTTACAGGCTGCCACTCTGTCACCACTTATTCACTGGGGCATAAACTCTGCAAGTACCATGGAACTGCAAATATAAAGCCTGAATGATGAAAAACCAGAGTAAGTTACAGCAGTGATGACATAGCTACTGACATGCAAATTCCACGTAAGACTACAGAGTAAGATAAGAAATCACACAAATCTGAGGGCAGAGATCCAAGTCTAGAGGAAAGGGAAGGGAATAACAACACCACTGCTTTAATGGCTTCAGGAACCTGAAAGCATTTGGAACAAAAGGCAAGCCCAGCCCCTTAGCTAATAAATACCTAAGTAAAATTCTGTATTGAACAGATGTCCATACTGTAAATTGATATAAGGGATACTCAATTAGGAACTACTGTATTCTTCCAATTTAATATTGCTTTCTTTGTAGGTAAATGTTACTCCCAAACACCTTGTCTTTCTTTTTTTAAACTTTTCAGAAAATTAGCTCAGCATGTCATGTTTATTCAGGTAATCATTTTGCTTGGCTGACAACTACAATCTTCAAAGAGCCTGGATTTCAATAAGCAACAAGAACACACTGAATTGGGTGACTTTCATTCTTTGATAAATTTCCACATTTAAAATATTTATGATAGTGTACACAACAGCAAAGGAATTGTACTAAAATCAGACCATTCAGACTCAGGTCTCATTAAATTATAAACCAGTTGCCTGCAATTTTGTCACAGGAACTTAAAAGATTTTTTTCCCTCTATATCCTTGCCCTCATAGTAGAATGTGGTTAAAAGCATTTAGGTTATGTTTAAGATTCTAGATGTTCTGAATGTAAAATATTCAGTGGAGCAATTCATAGTCAAAGTTGCCTTTTTTTTAATACCATCACAAAACCACTAAATCATGTTGTTATAAAACATAACTTTTAAGCACGCTTAAAAATAGAAGAAAAGATTCTTTTCCACCTCAAATGCTTCTTCCAGTTTCAGATGTCTCATAAAAAACCACCTTCTGATACTCTCAGACAGCAGTAACTACATGAGATGCCAAATACAGCCAAATAAAGGCAGCTACTGTTATTCCTTGTTCCCTTTCCCCTCCATGACTCCAAGCAATTGCTGCAAATCCCTGCACTGAAGCTGTCTCACCCTTCAAAAACACTTCTTGCTCAAGATCTTTCAGACAGATTATATTAAATTTCCAGTAACAATGCCATGGTAATGGAACATTAAATGCAAACTGAAATGCTGTATTCTCTGTATAACCAATGAAGAGAGAGCTCCATTTGTAACTATTTACATTTGAACAACCCATCACGTCCAAGACTTGCTTTCATGAACTCTGATTATCTGAATTCTCGTTAGCCTGGATGTTGGCCATGTACACAAACTGCCCAATTCCAGGCACAGCACCTCAGCCCTGACCAACTTTTAAATGGGCAATTAAGAGCTATCCTACAAAGCAGGAAGACTTCAGAACTGGATTATGTTCAAGTGCATAGAAACCAGGCTTCCTAAAGAAATTATTGACTTCTGTTCTGATATGGATAAAACCCTAATCTTTATTTTAAATTCTACCATCTCCACATGCTCACTTAAATTGCTGTACCTTTTAATCAGCATTTGCAAATTACATTAAACATTACCAATATAAAGCTAAGTGAGTTAGGAAACATCCAATCAGGCACAATTCAGTTCTCAAAAGGCCTCTGCTTTGAACAGTTATGATTATCTCTTAGGAATTATACATAAACATGTAATGGCAGATACTAGTAGGATAGGAAACAAAAAATTAATAGAAACATATGTGAAAATAAAAGAAGAATACATAGTGAAATTTAGTTTAAAAAGTATGTCCACTGTAGTCAGTGCCCACTCCCATCACTGTGCTCCTTCACACCAACACCAGCAGCTCCTGAGGTTTCTCTCTCATCACTCAGGCTGTCTTTGCATCACCTCATTCAGACACTGTTTCAATCAGCTTTGTCACTACTGTCAATTCACAGAACCTCTCCACCTCAAGAATTGGCTACTTTTTGGCCAAGCTAAAATCTCTACCTTTCTGACATTTCCTAGTGCTGCCTGGTTGTTAATTCAAGCCCAACATGACCAAATGGAGCTCTAATGTCCTTCTAAATTCAGCTCACCACTTCCCTTCTAGATAAATGTCACACTCAATTTTCTGAATGCCTTTCATAGATGGATGTCACCCTCCACTCACAGCAGGATTTTTGTATGCTCTCACAATTAAGCACTATTCCCTTATCCTCCCATTAAATCTCTTCTTTAATATTTCATCTCTATCACTGAACCAACCTTTTCCACAGTGTTAACAAATACAGGATTGTATTTCTATTGTCCTCAATGATGAAAAAAAATTCTGTTCTAATTTTATCATATTCTGCACTATTAGCCCCTTTTGAAAAAAGAAGAGGGCTTGATTAGTTACAAAACCAACCTGTTCTAATCACATTTTGATAAATTATATAAAGAACTGCTTTCAAACTGCACTGTCCAACAGGGTGCAGCACATAAATGCTAGGTCACAATAATTCAGCTTAAAAAAAAAAAGTAAAATACTCTGTGTGTGTGTAAAAGCAGGAATTCCTGCACTGAATACCACACATACCAGCCTTTTAAAAAGAACTGGTATGAGTTTCCACAGCATGTTTTTTTCTTTGAACCTAGAATATAAATGACCACTTTCTAAATAATGGGAAATAGATTATTTTGCCAAATTGGCAGAAAAGTTCAGTTGTCTTGAGAGAGTCATGAGAATTTTCAAATGAAAACTGGAAATTTCCAAACATGCATATTTTGTATCTGGACTCCAACAGCACACATTCCTGTCACAGTCAAAATGCAAAAGAAACTCTACCAAGATTAAAGGTTTACCAATTAAGATTTTTCCATGCTGTCTATAGTACCTATGCCACAAAAACACATAAAAAACGTAAGAACTTGCAAGCTGCTTCTCCTGAAAAAAACACAAATATCCAGGTGACCAGTCAAATCTGGTAGCAGCAAACAGAATTTCTGATTGCTAAACAAATGCCAAAATTGTGGCAATATTATAAATGTGAGAACATTCCCGAAACTTCCCTGGGTTTATAGTGACACGAGGCAACATCTCCCCACATCCATGCCCTTTTGCTGTGTATTGCAGAGACACACTGGGCAATAGCTGCCTGGAGCACAGTGACCAAAGCTCTTACCTTCGTGTTGGCGCATGCTTTCCCCTTCTTGTAGTCCTTATGGCTTCCTCTTTTATCCAATTTGGCCCACAAGGCTTTGGCTTTCCAGTAATTGAGCTTGGACTTGAGTTTGTGATAGAAGGAACGATAGTCCTTGGGCTTGAGTTCTAGGTAGTCACAGAGCTCTTGGAAAGCCTTGAGAGTCCCCTTGCAGGTGGAAGCCTGGACAAATCTGTCGAAGAGAACATGAGCCTGGTTCACCTTCTCGTTCTTGCTTTCCTCCATGCTTCACACTCGGCAGCTGCCCAGGGGGCAGCTGTGCTCTCCAGTCTGCCAGACTTGCCCGTGGTGCTCCGCTGAGCCACTTTTACCTCTGGCTTACAAGCATTATTAACCTAGAAAATAAAAAGAAGAAAGTGTAACTTCACTTGTTCTTTCCTTTTCTTTCCAAAAGTTTGTCTAAGTCTGCTGAACTGAGCCCAGATTCTCAGTCAGTCTTAAGTCAACTGATTGATATCCTGAGGATTTCTGCCCAAGCTGACTGAAGCAGAGCCTTCCAGAGCTCACTGAGCCTCACTGCACAACAGTGGCACATCTCTGTTAAATCACAAAACACTTTAACCTGAGCCAGTGCCTTGGAAGTTTTATCAAAACCCATTCTGCACAGAGAGCAGAGAAGTAAACAGGCAGATGTTACATGATGTCTTTTATATATAATAAAACCTTTTTCTTCCTTTAATTCATAATACTAAGTACATACATAGACTAGACCTTAGTCTACCCTGCTCTCTAAGAAAAATAATTCTGTTTGCCTTCAGATAGGAAGTCAGCATGGGAATGTATGCAGGAACGATAGAAGTGAAAGCACTTCTGAGGTGGTTTTTGCCCTTTGTTTTTCAGCAAAGGTTATTAAGGTAAAAAGGAAAACATGTGGACTTGGATAAAACTTTTTAGATTCTCACCAGCTCTTTTCCTGCTTCCAGCAGACAGGAAGCCAAGCCAAACATTACAGCTCATGTCTCTTCCCCTCCCATATGACAGCTCTGCAGCAGTTTATTTGGGCTTTTCAGCCTAACATGGTATTTATTGTTTGTGTTTAGAAATAGCAAAGGAGACCTGGAAACCTTTACATACAGCCACCAACTGGTAGTTTTTAAAAACAGAAGTTCTTACAGAAGTCACAGTACAACAATGGGTTATACTGCAGTATACAATGCTACTTTCA
The DNA here is from genome assembly GCA_024500445.1 of Entomyzon cyanotis. NCBI lineage: Eukaryota > Metazoa > Chordata > Aves > Passeriformes > Meliphagidae > Entomyzon > Entomyzon cyanotis. Next base: position 10,410,641 of record JAKEPQ010000309.1, read on the forward strand.
CCCTAAGAATTACTGCTCTGTGCCCAAGGTTTGCCAAGGCAGCAGCCAAACGTGCAGAATGCAGGTCCTTTGTGCCAGCACATCCTGAGGGGCACCTTAGCATGGCAGCTCTGCTGAAATCCCGTTTCACACAGCCTGGGAAATCAGTTATGCCCACAGGTGAAACACTGAGGCTTCAGTCACCACATTAGGTCACTCCCTAGAACTCTGCATTCCTGGTGTAAACACCCCAAGCCCTTGGAACCCACGAGCAACACGTCAGAGAACGTGCAAATTACAGGAGGGAAGAATGATTTGCCAGGTTTCCAGGGTACTTGTGTGCCTTGCTGGCTGCTCTGCCAGTCTGCAGTATCCTGCATGTTTTGTCTCGAGGCAGCTGATTGCTGACTCAGAAACTCTGTGAATTCCTTGGCGAGGAAGACAAAGCCCTTGGAAAAACGCATGCAAGAACAGTGTTCACGTTGCTATTTACAATAATAGCAGGAGGTTGTCACTGACTCATGGCTCCAAGTACCCTCAGGATCTCCAGCACTCGCCCAGGACAAAAGAAACCAGTGGAAAACAGAGATGCAGGCAGTGAATAATTCCAGGTGGTTCCTTCCCACAGTCACCACAGATGCGGGAATATGAATATTTTATCAAATGCACAGACGAGAAAGAAAGCCCAGTGCCCTACTTCTGCCAAAGGCAAGAGATAAGAGGAGATTTTGCAAATTCTACACGTAATGAATCTGGTTGTACAAATTGAAGTTCTGCAGCAAGTGTTGCAAATGCAGGGCTTGTATATTTCTGGTTAAAAAGAACCCCATTATAGGAGCCACCATCCCCTTTACATTGCCATCCTAATTCCGTCTAAAATGTTCATTCAAACAATGCCTTGAGCCTGGGAAAAAATAAAATACTACAGGAATGTATTTTTCATCCATTTTTTTCCCATCAGAAATGATTGAGTTAATTCTATCTACATTCACAGCTTGCTCCCTCTAGACTAAACCAGGAGTGAATAAAACACTTGCCAAAGTAACTGCCCAGCTGCACTTCAGAATGCTGAGTTTTTCTGAGCACAATGTAAATGCTTTCTTACACCTGAGTTATTTCTCAGCCAGGCAAACACCACAGATGCACCCTTGACAGACAAACCTCCGAGAAGTCAGACATTGAGAAGCAGCACTAATACTGTATGGAATCTGAAAGCAAATCAGTCCACGACCATAAAACTGCTCCCCAGCCACATTCCCTGTGCCCTCATCTCCCTTTCAAGGCCCCTCAGCTTCTGCCTAAGCTAGACTCAGTAATGTGCTCTGGAAACTCCAAGATCACTGCAGTGCCCAGGCAGCCAGGACACACTTGCAACTTGGCTAGCAAAAGCCTAAGCACAGATTATAGTTAAGCTTATGCTGCAGACAGTGGGGACACCTATTTTTGTCTCTCTCCTCCACCAGCCTCCAGTTTTCTTGTAGGAAACCAATTACCTTTGAGACTCTCATCCCTCATTGAATCTGGATGAAATTGTTCAAAAGTTATTAAGGATGAACTGAAAAGCAGATGAACAAATGGCTCAATCCTGTAAGCCTCTCTTCTTTAGGAAGCCACACAAAAAAAAAATCTTTATTCCAACAAATGGAAAAACTCTGTTTTCATTTCCAAGATTTAATTTCTTTTACTTTCAGCTAAAACAGAAGAAATAGACTTGGCTACAATATGTTCATGCTTTTCTAAGTGATCACAGGTATCAAGAAGTGCAGCTTTAGGGCAGTGGCAAGACTGTGGAACAGATGGCAAAAAGAGGACAATTTTGACAAGAAAAGCTAAATCCAAAACTGGCAACTATTTTAGCTCCATATTATGCAGACCAAAAATCAAAGCAGGAGGACAAAGGCGTGGTTGCCATTGTTTGCAGCTTCCCTTTTAACCAGATGGAAAAGGGGCACGTCAGCACTGTCCACGGCTTGTTTTAAGATGGTATTTAGATCTGTTCCCATTCATAACATTCAAGATCCAAGCAAATAAGCTGCCAAAAAACTGTGTTTTAATAAACTTATTAAACTTGATTTGGTGCGGTTCTGCCCACCACATATGAGAGGAATCTTTTGGGTCTTCACCTCCTTCCTGTCTCCCCTCCCTCCAAAGCTAGCCCTCAAGTGGGAGAAAGAGAAACCAAATATGCACTTGGTTGCGAGTACAAGAACCTGCTCTTAGTATATAGAGAAACAGTTCATGGAATTCTCATGTCAAGGAAAACTCAACCCGGTAATGACTTGACAAGAAATGCTAATTATATCCAAGAACATGGAAATATACAAATATAGAAGCAGTTACAGAAAGTATTTTGGTTCCCAAATTCACATCAAGGTACAAAGGAAAGTGTATACATTGGTTATTACTAACCATTTTTTCAATGTCTCAAACTACTGAAAGCATTTGACCTACAAAATACAACCTTTTATCTACATGAACTCAAAAAGCACACTTTGCTGCTGCTGTCATACACAACTCTTTGATCACAGCATTCCCCACACTGAATGAATACTAACAAAGACAGAGACCAAGAAACAGATCAATGCTTTTCTTTGGAAGAAAAAAAAGGAAATTATACCAAGGAAGAGGTAGCTGTCCCCTCATAGAATGATAAGGGAATAACAGTAGGACATCAGGACAGGTGTCATTCTCACACCACCATGTAACAGAGCAACAAAGCTGATACCATTCCCTCATCTGAAGTGCTCTGAAGCTACTCCTGATGTTACATTTTAACATAGAAATCCATCCTAAAGTTAGTTCCCACCCAGTTTTACAAGCTGGACTTCCCCGGAGTTCTGCAAACACTATCTAATAAACCAAGGAAAGGGCCTATTTAAAAAACAACAAAAAAGGCTCCTAAATTACCAGAATGACACTTGCACAAAACTTTATTTCTGTGACTTCAAACGGGAGTAAAACAAATTGGTTGCCTTGGCACAGCAAGATCTATCAGCTTTTGACCCCATTTGACACATTTCTGGAGGTATTTAAGGCAAGGCTGGACGTGGCACTGAGTGCCATGGTCTGGTTGACACAGTGGTGTTCAGTCACAGGTCAGACTTGGTGACCTCAGAGGTCTTTTCCAACTTAATTGATTCTGTGATTCTGAAATCCCCTCTTACATAGGTCAAAGATTACAAATCACCTAGAGTCACAGGATCCAAAGGAGGCTGAATTTACCAAAGCCACCTTCATTTGGGTCAGTCATCAAGAGGAACATTTAGCCCCTCAGAAGCAAACTCAAAGTCTGGCCATTTGTGCCAATATTTATTTTAACCAGCAGATTGATGCTTAGACTTTTAACTCCAAGGCCACTCCTGAGTGAGCTTTGGCAAATCCAGACTCTCACAAAACAAATGTTCCAGCTACAGACAGTAAAAAATGAACATGGGAAAGCAAGATTTATTTGTGCTGCTTCCAACTCTCAGCTGTTATGGGTGTGGAAAAGAGGCAGGCACTTCCTGAAAGGAAGTGGTGGAGGACAAGGGAGTTAGAAAACAGGATCAGAAGATTCCTAAATTCACCATTCTCACACAGTCAGCTAGGTATGGCATCACAAATCCCCTGCACAGAGCAGTTCAAGCAGATTACAGATTACTTAGTGGATGTATTACTTTTTTCTGTGGAGGAAGACTGATTATAGAAAGCAGAGGAAGTTCAAAATTTTGGAATCTTCTTCCCTATATACATATTGCAAAACTCTTTTGAGAGCCAAGAAATCTAAGTTAATAGACATTTGAATAAAAGAGCTATAAAGATTTCTCCAACCCACAAACTACTTCATTTAGAGACTGTTGAACTTGAAAAACAAAACAAATCCCAAGCTTTATTCTAGGACAAGTTCAGGAAGGGTTGGGACCATGCTATAAACCTTGGGTGCAACGTTAGCTTGTATAATTACCACATAAAATATGCATGCAGAACTGAAAAAAAACCACAACACCTAAGAAATTCGACTTTAGACCCAGACCTCCAGAACTGCCACCTCCTTTCCTTTAACAAGAAAAGTCCAAGCAGGAACAGCATCTCATGGACTCACCTGCAGATGAGGTCACTAGTCATCTGTCACTCTACATCCCAGCTACTCCATGTCCCCATCTGCCACTGTCCCCAGCCCATGCACGGCCAGTGAGCCCCCAGCTCTCCCAGCAGACACCCTCCAGCTTCACTGCTGCCAAAGAAAACCCCACAGCATGTTTATAACCTCTCATGGGTGTACCCTGCTGCTGTAATTCAAACCACTACCCCAGCTTTCCTTTCTCCTTCCAAGTAATGCACAGAAATATGTGCTCTGCAGTCTGCCTATGCATCTAAAATCAGAAATGGCAACAACAAACTCGATCTAGGTTAGATCAGGCTGTTTCTTAATTCTCTGCAGGCTACCACAGCCATGTACTACCCTCCCACATCAGTCACTAGATTAGACCATAATATACAATTAAGCAATTTAATTTCATTTTGCAGAGGTGGAGAATTACACACCTCAGCAAGAGCAGAGTCTGAACAGGGCACCAAGCAGGATTTGAAAGGAACCAGGAGACTACTTTCCATCATGGTTTGACTTATATTTTTTGTCAGGTTCACTACAGAGTTACACCTCATTTTTACGGTAAAACTTATCTGTTAGACTCTAAAGGCATAGGGCTTCTAGATGACAGGAGAGATACTGAACATGTTCAATGGACACAATGCTAAATCCCCATTTGTCACAGGAAGACAACACACCCACACAACAATCCTACAACTCCTATTTCATAAATTAGATCATTTGTTTGAGGTCTGTTTCACACATCCCACAAACCTCCTCTATAACCTCTCACAGGCTGCATTCCTGCAGACATGACTTTATTTTCAGAGGGAAAAGAAGTCTTTGTCCCAGACTTTCCTCGAAATACTCTTACTGTACTTACATTTCGGAATTCTTGACAGTATCTTAAACTTAGTTTAGTATTAACCCTCAATAAATTTACTCACATAAATCTTCCCTCTTTCCAAAATAAGAATACCAACCCTTTGCACTCTGGCATGCTCCACAATCCTCAGTAATGATAATAACTTGAAAAAGCAAAGCAAAATCCAACCCTTAGCAACTAACAAACTGTGAGACCATCAAATGACAACTGATCAAATCTAGCAACTTAATGAAAGTTTGGCTATTACACAATCTGGTGTGTCTAATCCTATCACTCATTTTGCCCATAGGTAAAAAGAAAGCTTTCACCAGGAGACAGGAATGTATTGTAAGCAGTTCAGCCTTTTGGTTCAACTTCGAGAAACAGACAGAATAAAGAGATTACATTTTCTCACGCTACAAAATATACTAGAATCTTGAAAAGTAATCAAAACTGTAGGTAGAGAACGGCAAAACCGAAGTTCACAACATCAAACTCTCAGCTCTGGCTATCAGCTAATAGCAATTGCACATATTGTTAGCTAGGCTATAAATAGTAAGCAGGCAGCACCTTCCCCACTTGGCTGGACATTTGACTCTCAGCAAACACTGAGCAGTTTCAATTGCCCAGATAGCGATTTCCCTGCAGAGAACCCACAGGATCCTCTCTCAGCACAGACCTGCCAAGCTCCGTGCCTGGAGCGAACAAAATCTGTTAGGAAATCAGTTAGAGGAAAGAGGTGGAGGTGGTTCTGTGATTTACTCTCCTCTCCCCGAGGCTTTGGCAAGCAGCTTCTGGAATGGGATGGCACTCATCACTTCCAGAGGCAGACGTCACCAGACTCCTCAAATACAGCTGCACTGCTGGGGACATGAAAAGACTTGGTACGAATTAGTCAGAGATTAAATCCAACCTAAGTGTAAGGATGCCATCAGCAGAATTTGTTCCTAGTAGCAAGGACACATAAAAGCTTTTCTTTGCCTTTCATCCTCAAGGACTGTTCTGTGTAGTCTTTTTAATTCCACTCTCCTTTGGACAAAGGCCATCCCTCTGCAAGGGTATCTGGGGGTCTGAGGTAGAAGGTTCAGCTGGGAATATCTGGCAGAGAAAGCAGCCCTACAAGGGGCATGAGCATTCCCTTTGCTCAATGTGGGCTTGAGAGCCTTCACCAAGGGATCCACAATCACTTTTGGTGCACATCCTGAACAGGCAAAGCTCTCCATTCTCACAGACTGCACTGTGCAACTTCTGCCCAGCACGGTATGACAGGACTGAGGCACAGCTTTGCTACTGTGCTGCTCACAGGCCAGGATCTGTCTCATAGGGCAGCACAGCATTTCCACTGGCAGATGATTCACTTCTGGACCTTGGACTCCAATTGTGTCATTTCCATAATCTCTTATTCCATAACATCCTGTATTTGAGCACTAGCCAGAATGACCCTTTTCCAAAATGCTTTAAATACAGCAAGGAGAAGGGGCATAAGAGACTGCAGGTCACTTGTGACTTTCTCAGTGACAGTACCAATAGGCTGCTGCTGGCATATCTGGCAAAGAAAAACACTGAAATTAAGAAGTACCTTCTTCTTCTACATTCAACTGCTGCTTTCAGGCTCAGGCAGCAAGAATGATCAGCGTGATCAATAGCTTTCTTTTAATTTCCAGGCCAAGTTTATACCTCTCTGTTCCTGTGATGATGCTGAGCTATGCATTAGCTTTCCCTCCCTTCCCACATATATTTATAGACAATGCCACATCTCCCCTTGAGCTTCATTATGCTAAGGTCAAATCAAGCTCTCATGGCCTAAGATAGGTTTTCTTTTCCTAGGCTTCCTAAGGAAAAAACTGCATGCTGTTGGGTATGGGGTGGGAGTTTAGGAGTTTGAAAGGTAGGAAGGTTGCATGAACTTAAGAAGAATTATGGCTGCACAGTGTATTTGACCAGACGAGTTCTCAGAAGAGAAGGGCACTATAGGGTGTGTAGTACATCCCTCTCCTGCCCCTTCTGGGATTCCTTTAGGCTCTTCCACCTCTACAACCCAGAACTAGCATACATTTATTAAGACAATACAGTTTTCTGAGACTGAAAAGAAACTTCTTAGGATTTGCCTCCAAACTAGTCCAGTGTTTTGATATTACTGTATAGATGTAGACACGACAATATATGCACAGTTGATATGCCAAACCAGAATCACATGCTCCTAACCATTACTGCAAACACGCATGCAAAGCAAATCAGCTTTATTGAAGATTCATTGAAGGCTGTGAAAATTATCAGGTTCAAGGCCTTTAGCTGCATGAAGACAAATTCCTGTGAAAGCAGCTGATACTGTAGCCATTTCTGTAACCCTCTGTCCTCTGACAACATGGGGTGGGAAGAAGTGTGAGGGAGGTGACCCTGTCATTTGAAACTCCATTTCCTTGCCAGGATGGATGAAATTTTGCTTCTTCCTCTATTTCAAAGAGCTACAGCCTTGAAAGCTGAAGGTGGCAAGACACTCCCAGAATTTTGCCTGTGTGCATAGGGCTGACAGAAACAGTGTTGGTAACAGTGTTGTTTGGAAAAGCAGTTCATACAATGTCAACGAAACAGCATACTGAAAACTGCTGGTACACTCCTGCATGTTGTTTACTTTGGAAAATGAAATTTGAATGTTGTTTTCCCTCAAGGGCATAGTTATGCTATGCAAAGAAATACTTCAGGCAATTTATGCCACATCTGTGTCCCCACAGCTAATAAAGGAATGTAAGATGACTACAAGCTATACGGGTGTAATCAGTTCACCAAATTACATAAGAGAATTTAAGAGATAAGTAGTGTTCTAAGTGCTTCAAGGATATATTATATGCTGCCCAGGAGTCCATTATCCCAAAAGAAGAAAAATTTTGTGTCTTTAAATTGCTTTCAGAAATATCTAAAATACCCCAACAGTGTGGTTGATTCAGCATTGCTCTAATCTGATTTTAAATGAGTTTGATTTTCCCTTTCCCACATATGCTGTGGAACAGTGACTTCACTTTCATTAGTCCCCTGGCTAACTCCTTAGATCTGACAGTAATACAGCCATTAAGCAGATCAGCAGGATCTCAAGTTTAACAGAAAGATCAGTATTTAGACATGTCTATCTCTTCAGTGCAAGGTTGCTGGCACATTGATAAACAGCCATGGACTAAGATACTACTGCATCTTAGAGAAAGAGAACAAAGCAGCAAGTTTACAGTATCCAGCTGTAATGAAATGTGAAACTCTGTCCTTGATAACATAATACAGCATTGGTCACTGGATACCAGAGGTGCTCCCTTCTGCAGCTTGGACTGTACCTGTTCCAGTGCTTCCCAGTGCCCCCAGAGCCACCACAGCTGCTGGATTTGGGGCAAACAGCCTGCCAGGGTACTGCATGGAGAGCTCATCTCTCTATACACTGTGGGGAGTAACCCTGAGGTTACTCAACATTTTGTTATTTCAATAACTCACAGGACACACTGGAGATGACACCAGTGGTACCCACACACTTCTCCATGGACTCACCCAGCACTTTCTAACTCTGTGCAGATCTAAGCATGAGACTCCCACATTCCTCCACTGCAGAGGACAAGGCAGTTCACTTCTAGCACACAGCTATTTATTAGTTATAGCACATTAACATGAGCTTATGTAAGTAAATTTCAAGCAAGGTAACACCTAATGAAAATGTTCAACAAAATAGGTACCTTGCTATTACAGGCTGCTTTCCCTGGAAGAATTTCAAGCTGTGTAGGGAATGTGTGGGAGAAGCTGACAACACTGCAACAGCTACCTGCAGCAAGGCTGGTGTGGATGCAAAACACCTGCAAACAAACTCAATCCATTACTGAAGGTGAGTTTGATTTTCTCTGAACAACTAAACATCACACACACAACCTTAGCACTGCAGTCAGTGCTGAGGTGACCCTGACAGGGTTAAACCTGCCACACCATTAGCTTCCATCAGAGCAGTTTTTGGCTGCAGAAAAAGTCAGGTCATTTCTGGGAGAAAGGCATCCATGTTTCCTTTTCTCTTCTTGGTTAGGTAACTTGATTTGGCTGTTGATTAGGGAAGTGCACCAATCCATATTGTTTAAAACTCTTACTTGAGGAGTAGGTCAAACTAAGAAATTGTGAGTCACAAAACCACAGCATAATTAAGGCTGGAAAAGACCTCTAGAGATTGCCTAGGCTGATCCCACTGCTCAAAGCAGAGTCAGCTAAAACAGGTTATTCAGGACTACCAGTTGGGTTTTGAGTAGTTCCAACGATGCAGTCACAAGGGATGCTTTAAACCTAACATAGTATCTCTTGCAACAGACAGACCTGCATATTTAACCTCCAGGCAGATTAATTTTTATGTAACCAAGCAATACAAAAGGACAGACACTCAAGTTCCAGCACACACCACCCTAAAAGGTAAAGTCAAGGGTGCCAAAAGCAGCAAGTCACTTTTTCCCCTATATTCATGAAACTCGTAAGGTCCTCAGATTTCCTCCTTACCCTGAAACAAACCCAAGTGTTTATTCCCAGGCCTAATGGAACATTAAACAAAAGGAGGCTTAACCCATGAAGATAACCCATGAAACTTCTCTGGTAGATGATATTGAAGCTGTGAATCCAAGTTTACATTCCACTTCCTAAACAAAGGCAATACCTAGTGCAAAGGATTAACTAAACTGCCTTTTCCCTCCATGAAAATAGTTCTTACTTGTCAAGTTTGGTGACATCTGAATTTGCAGTAAACAAACACTGGAAGAATCAAAAAAATACCATTGAAGAGAACCTCAAGAAGTGATTGAGTGTCATGTTGGTCCAGATGTTGACCCAGAATATATGAATTTCCTACAAGCTGCAGTATGAAAGAGGAACCTGATAACATCAAAAAGGATATTCACACCTAGTAGTAAAAAAAATTAAGATCAAAAAAATCCATGCTTTGTTTTTCTGGCAGTGAGGCAACAAGGAATAGCTATGCAGCTGGCAGCTGAACCACAAGGTTTTAAATAGATAGTTCAAAGCCAGAGATTACTCTCGTATCCTGTGCTGTCGGTGTTACAAGGCTGTGAGGAAAGATAACAATGATGTACAGAGAAGAATCAAAAATGTATCACCTCAGTTTTAAATTATCTACCTTTGCCTTCACAAAACCAATTTTTGGATGACCTGCAATGTGTCAATATGATTTAAAATATTAGCTATCTGTAGAATCCTACGACCCTGGCTCAGTTTTGGTGTAATCAAGAGGCTTTAATTCTTGCAGGGTTGCCATTTTAATTTCGACATGGAAAGGACTTGCTCAGTAAAATAAGGTTCACCTCTGGGATGAGAAGCTCTTTCTAGTCTCACTTCATGGTAGCTACTTACACATACTTGGGAAAAGTAGTGATTTTGCTAGGAAAGCAAAGGTCACTCATGGGGGAAGACAGGTTAAGAAACCAGCAGAGCAGATTTTAAAACAGCCTTGTCTAGTGGGAATATATTACACACATGTGGGACTGGACAGCCTCCAGCAGGTCAGCTCTCTCACCCCAGGGTCCTTCTCTCCCCTGCCCTAGCAGGAGGGTCTGGCGACAGGATTTGAGGAGATTACCAGGGCAAAGCTGGAAGTGTGCTCCAGCACAGGCTAAAAGTGAAGTTAATCACCTCAGCAGTTGAAAGGGGCAAGGCCTAGGAAAGATTGAGCAAGAGTGCTTTCAGTGACCAGCCTGAAACTAATCACGAGCCATGCAAATGCCAAGCCTGATCCTAGGGGCAAACAGCCCCTGAGCAATGGTCACTGGAGGTGACATGCTGGGTGACACACAACACACTTCTTCATACTCTTCCACACAGAGCATTTCAACAAGTCTCATCGGAACACTCAAGTTCTCCAGTCAAAGGTCTATATTAGAAAGAACTTTTGTTAAAAGAAAACAAGCAATTAATTGTGTGTGTTTATTTCAAAAACAACTACCTCCACTCAAATCCTCTGGCAACCAGGGAAAGCAGCACTACGTCTTTTCCAGGGAAAAAACTTCAGTCTAGACTTAGAAAAGGCTTAGTCTAGACATGAATACCACAGGCACTGAAAATGTGAAAACTCTTCTAGTGTCCTCAGTGCACAGGACCAAAAAATGTCTCCCTTCTCACACACACAGCCCAGGTAGGGCACAAGGCTAAATTCAGCTACCACATTACCTTACCCTGTCACAGTGCAGACTTGTTTGTAAACTTAGACATTTATGCTGAAACTTGGAAGATAATATCCCAGCACACAACTTTTAGCCAAAATCTGAATCAAGTCTCTAGCTTAAAGAGGTCATCTAGTGACTGTAGAAGTATTCACTGAGTTCCTTCTGCATTTCATACATATATATTCATCCTTCTCTTGGCATAAAGAGGAAAGTCAGGGATTCTGTTTTTAAAAACAAGCTTGTTTTCATTTAAAGACACAAACCTGAACATATGCAGCCTCAAAATTATCAAGTATTCCAGATTTTATGGAAAGATTTTTTCTTTAGAGACCTGGCTCCTCAAGTAGTAAATCAAAAGCACTCCCAGGGAGACATATTAGGGCTCTGCAAATTATTACTACAATCCTTAAAATTCAATTCTTCAAAGCCCACCAACCCCTGAATTGGGCTTTAAGATTTTGGAAGGAATAGAGGTGCCTAATTTTAAAACTTGCTACCTTACCATTGCTAAGTTTATAAAACTTAATTCTTTCAATCACCAATAATTGTACTGGAATGACAATGGAGATTCCAAAGGCAAAGCTGTTATCCATCACTGGCAAGTGAACTAAATTAAACTCTGTAAATATATCTGAGAAGAATCAAGTGTTAGACTTTTCCTACATTCATAGTACTGCAAGAGCAGAACACGGAATACAGTCTATTCAGCATTTTTTTATGTCTTTATATGTTTCAATTTTAAATTTCAAAATTTATTCCTATCACTGAAATGTACATTTCTTAAAACTGAGCCCTTTTAAATGCAATTTCAGCCAAAAATGACTAAGAGAAAATTCAGTACCTATGTGCAAAGCAGAAGTGCGAACAGACACTTCCACCTTGAGAAAGGCCAAAGACAACAAGCTTGTTCATCAAAACCAGTTCCTGAATTTTACAACTTTCTCTTCCAGTCCTGTGGTTTCACTGGGTTTATTCAACCGTATCAGCTGGTATTATTAAGTACTTGATGATAATGCAGAAAGGAACAGCACTTCTGTGGTTGGAAATGCAGCCACACAACCTTCCTGTTAATGCATAATTGCAGGCTGTGACAGCAGATGCAAACAGCATCTCCATACATATGGATCCATGCTTTGCTTAAATCTATTTATCTAAAATATCTATTTCATGCTACCACTGAAAGGTATTTGTTTCCCTTTCCCCCTGATTTTGGAAATGAGTTTCAGCTGAAGACCATGCTGCAAACTCCCCTGTTAACCTAACACAAGCAGCCTCTCCAGTCAGGTCAGAGATGTGACAAGTACCAAAAGAGAAATGGAAGAGGAAAACACACACAGGGTTTGTGGTGAGATGAGATCCATCCCTCAGGCAATTGTGGGATCTTCAGCTGTTTTATGCAAATCATGAAGATATGGGTTATCTTTATACCTTAGGGCAGAGGCTGTAAGAAATGTAACTATCTCCCTTCATTTTCAAAGTCAGTGAAAGTTGAAAAAAATTAAAAATCAGCAAGGTCTTAGCAGAAGAAAAGATTTATGTCAGTATTTAAAAACAAAAATCTACAGTTTCAATCACCTCAGTATGACATGCCCAGGAAAACAAGTTCTCTTTTTTTGTTTGACTTTTTTTTTTTTTTAAGTTGCATTACCACTAAGTTTAACGAGAAATTGCATGAGCAAAGCCAAGAACCCAGCCTGCTTTACAGTCAAAAAAAGAATAAAAATTATTTGTCTGGATCTACCCACTAAATCTTCTGGAAGCTTTAAGGAAACACCTGTTTAAAAATATAGATATATTTCATCTTGCTTGCACCTTTAAAAAATTGCTCTTTTAACATCCCCATATTTAACTCAAGTTTTGAAAACCTGTAGATATATCACTGCCTTTTTTCTTGCACTCATAGTAGCTGTATGCATAGCAGAATTTTGTTCCAGGATCTTAACTGTACTTTTTTTAGAGCTACAGTTAGTTTGCTTCCAAAAAAATTCTGGAGAAACATCAATTAGAGCAGTCCAAAGGGCTGCCACCAGAAACTGTGACAAAGCAGTACAGAAAAGCTCATACCCTCATCAGGGCTGCTGTGGAACAGAGTCAAACCCAATGTTTGCTCTATTATCAACTTGGCACACTCAAGGGAAGTTGTGGAAGTCTGTTGTTCAGGTAATTTAAAATTAGACTACTTAAAAAAAATAGCAGGAGGAATAAGCCTTAGCTGTCTAGATTATGTTCCCTATAATTTTGCAGGAAAATGACACAAATATCCACAGATTTATTTTTGTGCAAGGGTAATAAGCTCATGGGATGTAAATCACCATAATGTTTGATGCTTAAGGACAGAACATTTGAAGTGCAATATTCTTCCACTCTCCATGAGTGTTCTCAGAGTTCTTGGTTGGCTGCCTGACAAAATATATTTATCTCACTGAGTTCACAGGTCAGCACCTGAGACTTCTCAAGTGTCCCAAGACATTCCCCCTCAAGCCTTCTTCCACACAGCTAAAGAACAAGATAAAAGACAATCCTGATCCTGTTTCTTCTGGAATCCTGACACAGGGAACATACAATATCTGTGCCAAGTGATTGGCATGTTTCCTTGCAAGGATTTCATATGGAGAGGCAGAGGTAAAACCAGGTGAAAAAAAAAGCAAATATAAGAGAAGACATAATTACAGCCCATCTGCAGTGACAAACAATACATTGGGTGTACTGCAGCTTGGAAAAAATCAACCTTTAGGCTCTGGCAACCTGCTCCATTTTAGTGTGATCATCTAATTACCTAAGAATTCAGAGCAACACTGCACAAGCTTTTACACTTTATTTACACTAGAGAGTTTCTCTCAACGAAAGAAAAACTTGTAAGCTACCAATATGGCTCTGAATCAAAAATATGGTCAAAAACCTAATTTCTACAAATTACTTTAATTCAGCTTGAAAGCCTATCTGACTTACCATCTTCAGCTAGCAAGCTGCACAAAGAGCAGAGTTCCAGAGCATGCCTGCTCTCCTGAAATATGTTTTGTTCAGGAGAATGTAAGCTTTCTGTGAAGTTCTGTCTTTCATGGGGTGAAGTTCTGTCCTTCATGGGGTGAAGTTGTACCACAAAGCAGCTAAAGATATCACAATTATTGTATGTTTGCAAGCAAGCAGCTAATTAAGCCTTGCCTAAGCAGGCAAAAGGCAACCACAGCTTAAACAACTACCATTTCTACAACGGTTTTTCATCTTTCTTTCCAGAGCCAAAATACATGCTCCTCCAGATCCTCTAAAAGGTTATGACTCAACTAGGTAACCCAGCTTAGATCTTACTTGTTCAAATCAGCAGGGATTTTCACGTGGTATTATGAAATCTGAGTTATACAGGTACCAAGAACACCCAAGATCCAGAAGGGAGAAGTTTCAGAGGAAAAGGAAGACAAGTTTTGTTGGAAACAATCCTGCAGCCAGAAAAGCACACACTCTCCTCACTATAAAATCTATTTACTCTTCAAAGCAGCAAGATGAAAGATTACTGAAAAAGTGCTGGACAAGATAAAGCAACAATTAATTTCAATTAGTGTCATTCAGTTTGTGTTCAGTTTCAAGTCTTTAATCTCCACTTTTTTCAATGCCCACTTTTTGCCAGCCCACCACCATTTTAAAGGAGAGCTACAACAGGCTCCACAAAGCCTTCTCATTATGAGGAAGTTTATTTGATTGCAACACAAAATCTGTCCGTTTCCAAGCAATTCCTGAATTCTCAGCTGAGGCTGCTGTCACTTATGTGGTGCAGCAAAGCAACATTTTTGCTCCCTTACTTCACTGTTCCTCTAGAACAAGAGCACATATCCTGCTGGCTTAACCTCCTGCTTTTCAATTCTGCACTCCAGGGAAATCGGTGCATTTCAATTATGCACACTTACATCACCACCTACCATCAAGGCAGGACAGGCAGAGTTCAGCTCATCCATTAAACTCTGCTCTCTTTGGCAGAGAGGGAAAGAGGTGCAGGTGGAAAGCAGGAATCCCATCTGTGTTTTGAAGGGCAAGGGTAAATCAGGTAAAACAGCAGGCAGCTGGAATAGCAGTGAGACATGAGACTGAGCTGAAATTCTTAGAGCACATAGAGAAATTTTAGCAAAAACTGAATACTATCACCTTTTTGTGTCCCCATCACACATGCACAGGGTGGTGGGCAGACAGAACCCTGGTGATGTGGCAGCTGGTTTCTTTTCTCTCCCTATAGTAGATAATTTCATGTCAGAGTATACATTGATTTCAGTCAAAGAAAATATCCAGAACTGTCATAAACTCAAAAAAAACCCAAAAAAACCATTTCTGACCACAATGTGGCAAGACTGGGATAAAAAGGGAGAAGATAAAAAACCAGTTTTGTTTGAGAGCTATTTTAAGTTCACATCTCCAGGCAGAACAGCTTTTAGCATTGCTATCCTCAGTAAGAAGCTTCAGGGTCAGTTACTTTCATTTGTTGTTTCTTCCCTGAGGAATAACTAGGTTTGCATGAATAGAGCTTGGCTTAGACCATGCATGGTGGGGGAGGTGGAAAAAGACATGAGAGGGCTGAAAAAGACAACAAGAAAATTGCAGTGCAAACACTGTGTTTACAATTGCTGCACCACACTAAGACAATTTCCTCAGCTGCTCAGAAATAACCTCATGCTCAAACCATAAGGTTAAACTCCAAGCAATGGCTACAGAGGTGGAAAAAGCCTGGCAGCATCCAAGGGTAGGTGGAAGGGCAAGGATGGTCCATGCAAAGCTTCTAAGAGGACAATAGAGGAAAAGTCTTTAGTGCTGCCCAGGAATTAAGCACTTGGCTGTGGACTCCAGAAAAGGAGAGTCAACCTCAATGTCAGCACAGCAGAACACCACCTCTGATGAGTGGTTAAGAGCTAGACAGGACTCTGAAAAAGCCACTGCAAACAAAAAAGTGGTAATTTGGTACACATAAAAAGGTGACTGGAGTCAAAAGGAACTCAAGGACTGCCTATTCTGACCATGAAAGCACAGCTTTACTGGGTCCTGGCCTATCCACCAATGTTACCATTATGGGTTTCTATTTTTATCTGGGCAGTGAAAATGTAGCTGATGTAGTCAGGAGTTTCTCACCACTTTATTGACTAGTTTTTCTTATTTGAAGTTCATGAAGGAATGTATAAACTCTCCATTATCAGCTGCCCAAGCACCAGTGCTCAATGCCTGTTACTCCCTGTGTGCCTACTTAATTTCTTTAGATTACCATTGACACCTGTTTAATTCTTTGACTCCAAGTTTATTTGCAAGTACCATTTATGGTTGTTTTTCAGAAACCCATGCCCTTAGAGCCTGACAGATTGCCAGCTCACTTCATTAAAAATCCTCCTGTGGCAACAGCTTTCCTCCACTGCTGACCAAGGCTCTGTTTGAACTGATGACCCTAAACCAAAGTGCTTGTCCACTGTTGATTATGCCAAGTCAGCCTGGAACCCCTGAATATGGGGAATTCTTGAAATGGAACTTCTTGAACTGTGGCATCTGTTATTCCCCTAGAAAAGCAGAAGAGCTAGTAAATATGCTTTTACAGTCATCTTTAAGCCTCTTAGAAATTACTCTCCTTTCTTCGTCTTGACACGCCTTTCCTGCTCTCAAGCATTCAGGATTTTCTATTACCCCAGCACATTTTAGAAAACATTCTTTAATCCCTTTGTTGATTGACAATTTCACTTAAGATTTTATCTTCAGCCTCTTGGGATTACTTACATGGTCAAACTCTGCTCTTCAAATAGCTTGTAAAGTGAGGATTGAACAATAAGGGGCGGGAGAAATGAATTTAGCATTAGAACAATTCTGGCTCCTAGGGTTGGGCAAGCCTTGGAAAAAACTACAAGACTTCTTTGCCAGCATACTGTAGATCACCTGACAAATAGTAATAAAAAACCCCCACAAAACATAACCAAAAAACCCCAAACAACTAAAAGAACCATAAGAAAACCCCCCAACCACTCTGAGATCCAGTAACCACCCTGAAATGAAATGAAACAGGTAACACCACAGAGCTGGTAGTCTCCACCCTTGCAACACAGCCTGCCAACCAACTATTTATCAAGAATCCACAGCCACATGAGCTGGAAAACAGTTCTCTTCAGGCTCTTGACAACTGTCCCAGCTCAGGTTAATACCAAAACCCCAGGTCGGTACATGCAGAACTGTGACAAGCTTCGCTACACTGAGAATGTGACTAAAAAGGTGCTGCTTCAACACCTCGCCAACTTAATACTTCTGTTAGGTCTAATATTAGGATATTGTAAGTCCATTAGTGGTAACTGCTCTCATTAGCCTTTAAATAGTTTTTCCATGGCAGTATCTCCGATTTCTCTCTCAGTCTTCAAGCACTGGGGCACACAGCTGCCTTGCTGTTTTCTGAGGAAGGTACAGGGGAAAAGACTGAGGACAATTAACAGAAACCAAACCACAGCCCCAAAATCCAAAAGGTTCTGACAGCATAACACTGAAGAGCACCCAAGTGTCAGATAGTGTGCACTTGGCTGCTCTCCTGGCTCAGGTTTTTGCCACAATATCTGGTCACACACTGAGCTCTGCAAATGCAGATGGGAAAGCAAGTCCCTTCTTTGAGGGCACTAAGCTCAACAGGACCTGAACCCTCAACATTCCCAGAGGTTCCTACAGAAACTTCCTCTTCTGCTGATGCACCTTAGATGCACAGAGATGGTAAACCTCAGGTGCTATTTAATAAAAAATGGGACAGCTACAATTACCTTCATTCTCCTCTCTTAAAGCTCTTAAGATGGATCATGTTGCACCAGCACCTTTTTAACCTCTCTGAGGAGAGGCTTCTCCAAGCAGTGCTCACACGTGGACCTGAACCCTCCAAAGCTGCTGCGCTACAAACCTTGAATTCCTCCTCTCCACAGCTGATGTGCTCCCAGCCTTGACTGAACAAAAAATGAGGGAAACACACAAGCCTTTCAAGTCTAATTCCTGAAGCCATTTAGACACTGAGAACAAAACTGTTTGATCAGCATATAGCAACAAACAGACAGGAATGGCTTGGTCCTGAGAAGACTGAAGGGAGAAGGAAAACACAGCACAAAGATTTGTTTCCCTACTTCTGCTCAAGGACCTAAAGATAACTAACACATGAGTATGTCTCAATTTGTGGTACCTTACATGGCCTCTTGACCAATTCCTGACCCAGAAAAAAAAAATGCCCTAAAGGATCAGAGAGGAAACTACATGAATATTTATGCTCTGTAAGAACAGTAATACGTGTATTAAAATATGCAATATAAAACCAGCTTACTAAGGGTCAGATTTTGATGCTCCATTGTCCAGTCAAATTTTTTTGTTTGTAGACTATTGCATGAATCAATCTTTTAAAAAAACCTGTCAGCCTCTTGTTGAAAATGAGCAAAGTATTCGTCCTTGAAATCTCACACAAGCAGTAATTATTTTTAGACTAAAGGATACTAAGCGAAGGTTATGAGGTGAGCAATGTCATTTTCAAATAAGCTCTCTGAAGCAGGAAACATCTGAATTTGGGCCTGTTGCTGTTCAAAACAAGTTATCTAGCATTTCTAGCCAAAGGCACATTTTACACTCAAAGGTGCTGTTTTCCTGAAACAACACACATCTGCCACTCTCGAGCACCTGGGATAGACACCGAGCCTCCAAATAAAAGACAATGATAGAACACAAACCATCTTCCTACCCAATCTGAAGTTTAGAACCACTTGGGTACTTGGAACAGAGAAAGGGAAAGGAGGCTACACAGAAAGTAAGAGAAGCAAAAGGAGGGATGGCTTCTCCTGAACAAGACAGGTACAGCCACCATTCCAATTCATGTAATGTGACCATGAATTGAGATCACCTGAGCTCAAACCCAGCCCTCAGCACAGAGCAGTGGGGCAGGAGGGAGGTGGAATCAAATGCTTACTCTGGACATACCTATTTTCCATCAAGGAGACTGCCAGGTGATCAGTGCTTCCCATCACTAGTGGCACAAGTTAGGAGCAGTCAGAGTATGTAAGGATGA
Organism: Entomyzon cyanotis; assembly: GCA_024500445.1. Lineage (NCBI taxonomy): Eukaryota > Metazoa > Chordata > Aves > Passeriformes > Meliphagidae > Entomyzon > Entomyzon cyanotis. The sequence goes on from JAKEPQ010000309.1 coordinate 10,429,762, forward strand.
TGAGTAGCCCTGCTGTATTATGGACAATTTGAGATTCAAGGAATAAATGTTATTCTCTCCCAGCCTCCAAATTAGATTTCAGTGGAGGAAGAAAGACTGGTCTGCATACTCTACATTTTTGTGCCAGCAAGGAAGAGCAGGTTAGTACAACAGCCTCTGGAAAATATCCTGTCAGAAGCTTACCTGCAGAGGTCATGTTTCTGGGCTTGTTCTCTTATCCTGGACAAAAGCTGTTCCACATAGCTGTGTTCATTTCACCAAAACAACTTTTTGGGAGTGTGGGGAAATCTATGAACATCAGAAGTACTTTTTATGGGTAGGTGGACTTCCACCACCATCACCCCCGCCACATATATTTATTTTGCAGATTATAAAACATACAAGCCTTTGGGTTCTTCATATTCAAAAGCAGTTATTTGTTTACTTCAAGTTCCAGCCTTTTTCCCTATTGTTATTGTTCCCCATATATTCCTTACCCTGACTGCTTTGAGGACTAAACACCAAATGCAGCAACATTTACAAGATTCAAGACCTTGCCAGATCAGAGTTCTTCATACTTTATCACACACTGTGTCCCTCACATAAGCTTTTATGCAGGTTATAACCAGCTGCATTACTCTTTAAAAACAACCGTTATTTAAGAAAAAAACATAATATTTGGTGGTGTGTCTCTGGTGGCGTTCTGTTGTGCACTCTGCCCATCTGCCATAAACCTTCCTTCCCTACTGCTACAGATGCCAGTCCAGACCTTCACACAAGCAGCATAAATCCACTTCACAGTGAAATGCTGCCCTCCTCAAGGGGAGGATACACATGCACAAACACATTCTGTGCACACACAGCTCTCCCCAGCCAGTCTGCAGCACTTCAACACAGGGACACAAAGATCTGGCTCTTGGAGAGCACTATCAGTCCTGTAACAAAGTCCAGGGCAAGCTGACAGCAGCTGGTGATAGAGCCAAGCCCTCTCCTAAAAACATCAACTCTGTGGTTATCTTCCTCACACAGAGTGCTTTGTGCTCCTCCAAACATGGAGCTCTCCTGACAGGAGAGGAAAAAGGCTGAGACAGCAAGAGGCAAAGGGGCTGTTTTGGTTTATGGGCTGTGGCCCAGAAAAGTGGATAGCCCTGGCATACAAGATAACAGCACAAACATTAGAGCATTGCCTGGGAACAGAGTGGGAGAAGGTTGTTACTTGTACAGCCAGCAAGATGCTCATTTCTTACAGCTCACTGCAAACTGCAAAAAGGAGTTGTACCTTTCCCATTTAGAAGGATGGCTGCAGGGCATTAGGTACCCAGAAGTTTTCTTTAGGATTCACTTATTCCATCCTACTACATTCAAAGCAATGATTTTAATGCATGCTTCAGACTTCTCTGCCATTTGTAGCAAGCAAGTTTTATTTGGACAGGATTTATGTCACACAGGATTGCTGAAAGCAGTGCCTAAAACCAGTTTTTAAAGAAGAGACTGGAACAGGGCACCTGTGTCAGAACTGGGCTGGTGACAACAGGCTGCCCTCAGCCACAGGGTGCAGTAACCCCAGCAAGGCAAATGTGACCATTTGGTGCCTCTGCTTCTGCTCCATAGGAGAACAAGAAATCAGCAATAAATGCAGGTTTGGGAGATGAAGAGCTCTCCCCCAGCTGTCACCTCCATAGGCACAAGTATTTCTACAAACCAGACTGCATGCATGCCCTAATACCTATTACACTTCTTCAAAGCCAGTGTGTTCTCTTGTTCTAGTAAAGTCTATAAATGTCTTTTCAGCACAAGAGAAAACCAGCCATGCAAACAGAAAATCTGAACATGACACACTGTCAAGCTGACAAAAATAACACCGAAATTTCCCTCACTCTGTTGGCACAGCACACACTTGAATAGAAAAGTAGTATATGTAAGCAGTAAAGCATTTTCAAGAAAACAACAGTCAAGATAAGGGCATTTCTTCCCTGTGCCAAAATGAATCTCCACTGCTTAACCGTAACACAAGTAGTGAGCATAAACCTGGAAAAGAGTGAAGAAATTAGAGTTCAAACCGTAACTGTTGCTGCAGATACGCAAACAGATGAAAAACAACTAAAAAATCCTATTAATGCAAACTGCAAGCACTGGATAGTGCTGCTCTAGATTCTATGCAACAATAGTAGGAAATGGAAGTATCTTGCCTTTTTCAGTCAATATACAAACCACAAACATACCATGAACACTAACCATCTTCTAAGTAGGTGCTCTTCCCCAGAAAAGCAGAGGAAATTTTCACTTCTGATAAACCCCCAAAGTCAAAGCTGCTTCAGCAAGAACTAAGCAGAGCTCTTTCCTCTCACAGGTCAGATCCAAACTCCTGCTTCCCACCATCACAGAACTGGCACCTACTGGAAAAGCACAAAGTCAATGATTCACTTTCTCTCTGATAACCACGCAGCAGATTGCTGCTACAGCTACACAGACCAGAAGAGAATTGGGAAAACGTGGTTTTCACATGTTCTTAACCAGAGATCTGGAATGCATAAAGGGGCTGAAGACACAGCTCAATCCCAGAATAAATACCTCCTAGGCCTCCAGTCAGGACACAAAGTTCCTGCTCAGATGTGTGAGCTCTGCTCTAACCACCAAGGAGGGGATTTCTGTCTTCAGGAGAGAAGATACAACAGCATAGTTTAATATCAGGGCACACAAACTCATCATTATTATTATTTTTACTACTGCTGTTTACCAACAAAAGCTCAAGCTGTGCCTTCATATCCAGCAACTCAGCCATTCAAAAAACCCTGCCTGGAATCGTGTGAATGTATCTCAGATGAGGCTGTGAAAGAACTAGCCAGATCAGGGAAAGGAGCAAGTCATTTGCTCATTAAAGTGTTTTAAAAAATCAGAACTGAGCCAAAAAAAGCAACCATACACACTTTCTTCAGCTGGCAAACCACACACTCTCACATTATGCTCTTAAGTAAAAGAAAATAGTCCAAGGGTTGCTTAAATTTCTTTTCAAGCTGCATCACCAGTGACAACACTGATCTAGGAATCATTCACTGATTATCCTTCTACAAAACCAGAAGTGAGGGCTTCCACATATCATATACAGGAGAACCTCCCACTCATCTAGAAGTGTTAAATACAGTTGTAAAATCTGGACTCCTTCAAAAGTCCAATGAAAATCCAAGTCAGGTTTATTACTATGGTGAATAATCTGGCACAAGAAGACAGAAGCCACATAAGGCTGCTGGGCTCCCTTCCCTTCTGAGGGCAGTAATACTAATTTCATTTTTTCCTTTTTACTGTTATTTCATCCTTATTAACATGCCAAGCAGGAGCAGGAAGAATTCCACGAGTTCCCATGCATTAGCCCTGGCAAACTGAGCTCCCTCTTTTCCATCAGTTAACTTGAAACACACAAAGAAAGGTTTCTGACACTACCTGACAACGTGTGAAAATAATTTCCACAGATTAATTTACAAGCAAATAACTCAGGGTGACCAGGAATTAAAACAAACAAAAAAAAGGCACACAGGAACAAGCAGGGAAGAAATGATCTGCAGTCAGAATGGCCAATACTAAAAAAGCACACCCGAGGGCATAGTGATTTCAGGGGAGGAAATCCACCCACTGGCAAACATCAGAACTAGATGGAGCACATGCTCTCATGCCAGGAGCAGAAACATATTCCAATATGAACAACTGCTTCACTCACTGCATATTGATCCTCAAATATCAACTCCAATTCAGTTCAAGTCTGCAACTCCTGTTACTGGACTATTAATTCACTAGCTTTCACTGTATGAAATGGCTTGTGCATTGATTTTCCCTGCCTCTGGTTTTTTTACCTTGAGAGAGCACCACAGGTATGAGTGTTGCCAGAACCAGAATTACACCCAAAATTGTTACACTGTGTATTTCAGTGCAGCTCCCAGGACTGGCCAAGTTATATAAAGTTGAGGCACTCATTAGTCATATAGTCTACATTTTTTTTAAAAGCAGTAGTTGGGATGTTTGCAGGGAAGAACCAAAATTTAATCCATACTCAAGAACTGTGTTCATTACATTAACAAAGCCACTAAACAGTCATAAATGCCATTTATTTCTTGGTTTTCTAAAGAACACTTACTGTTACAAAATTACAAAAGGCACTGGTTAATTAACTTGGGACTGCCCTGAGGAATAGAAGGCTTGAACAATAGAAACTTTCAGACAAAAATGATAAAATGCACATTGAAACAACAGTTTAAAAAAAGATACTGTGAATGCTAAAAGCAAAACAGGCTGCCTCCACTAAATCAGCCCTCTGAAAATTCCAAACACCTTCTAAAAACAAGAGTGCAAAGAAAGAGACCATAACAGAACACTATATTCTCATTTCTCAAGTTATCTAGACTGCAGTAAAAAACCAGAATTTATCTTTGTTCCCTCCCGTGAATCAAGACTCTTCCAACATTTAAATCAGAACAACAATTCCACCAACAAATATTTCAGAATCAAATACTGAGGCTCTTGCTACAACACGATTTTTCAAAGGAACAGAAGCAGTTCATGGGGAGCCACCAGGTGTGACAGACATTTCAGAAACACTACAGGTGACAAGGAAAGGCTTCAGGAACACTGTAGGCAGACAAATAAAACACACTATTCACTTCAGAAACAAACATTCTTGTAACTAACACCCAAATTTTAGCAGACCAGATTTTATAATATATCTGTAAATCACCAATCCCTTAAAAACAAGCAAGCACAGAAGGAAGAGGCATCTGTCACAAGGCATACATCCCTAGCAATAACTCCCAGCATGCAGTCCAACAAAACTGCCAACTTCACCACCAGCCACACAAATTTGAAATCACAGAGTATATCAAGTATATTAAATATTCAGGTTCTCTAACAGCATTCACTTTCCCACAAGCAGCACTACCAGGTTTGCCTACTTGAGGAAGTGAACAGTGTCACACAACAGTGGTTCCCATTCAAGAAGTCACCAGAGAAAGGAAGTACAGTTAATATTTTCAGCACGGGATAATTATGCTTTAAAAAAAACCTAGGGGTCATGACTTTTGGGAAGGGGAGAGAGGGCAGAAATTTTTATTTTGCCTTTTCATACTCTTCTGCATGAGGGCATTTGGACACACTGTATGAGCCAAGTGGCACAGTTACAAGCTATCACAATTTTCCCAGGCCTGCATCTGTTCACACCCACACTGGTATCTTGCAGGTCCATACCCATATGCATATGTAAAATCAGATGTAGGACTTCATTAGTACATGTATAAATATTCATTAGTTGCTATTAATGCCCATAAACATATATATTGCATCTGCAAGATAGAAAAAAGTTCCCTTTTCTTGTTTCTTGGATATTAAGAGCCCTAGATTCTTATTCTAGCTGTGTCTAAGCTCAGGAAGGTCAATTACAGAACAGTAATTCTGCATTTCATTTATCTCCCATCAGAAACTGAGGGGACAAATCCTATTACCCATTTGGTAAAAGGGCAGGAACACCCAGAGATGAAAGAATTTCAGTGTAATGTTAGATCAATAGTATTTTCACCGCTTGAAAAGGTAATGCTGCTTTCCTAGATAAAGACAGACTACAGACAGAAACCTTGCCATGCTGCAAATGCCTAATCTCACCTCGGGAGCAAAGTACAGGAGAAAGGCAGAAAAGCACCCATCAGTATCACCCTCTGGAATCGAATGCAGTATGTGCAATGTGGAGTCCAGCCTGGTTCATATTTGTATGCAGGTGAAACAGGACAGCAGGTTGGGTCCTTCCTTTCCAGTTTTGCTTCCTTTCAACTTCTCTTTAGGCTTTGTCAAGCTAAGTAACATTGAGACCCATCAGGGTCAGGGCTAGGACCTGTGATTTTTCTCCAGGATTTGTTTAAAAACTGCACTGACTATGCCTGATTTACACTCCTCCTTCACAAAGCAGGCAGGGCATCTTATTTCAAGCCTCTCTGCAGAGACGCAAGAAACTCCACTGCTGAGGGCGGCTGCTCACCTTTGAGCAGTGAGACAGCTCAACCAGGATTTAAGTCAATTCCATTCCCCTGCTTCACCTGACTCCTGGCATAGTCTGCCCTCCTCCTTTTTACAGGAAATCAGCATCCCAAGGCCATGCTTTGGTAAAAGGTGCCCTCCTGAATCAGTGCCAAGCCCTTTGAAGGAATCCTAAGAGGCACTATGTGGCAAGATCCATCTCAGCCTAACACAAATGGATATTTAAATATCCACCTAAAAACTAACTTTACAAAAAAAGAAATGAACACAGCTTTTTAAGGTTCCAACATTTCACCAAGCTGCTCCTAATCACCAATTACCAGGAAAATGCAGTCATGTGTTCAGTTTTTAAAAGCCTCAACTTTTTTACATATTCAGTAGTAATTAAGGATGAGCAAGTAGCATATATTTTGCTAGTAAAAATATTATGAGGTCATGTACAGGAAGAGGCAAATTTTCTTATAAAAACAGTTGGTGCAGGCAGTAGTGAAAATATTTACAAGTGCCCACGCACACCTGAAGAAGCTGCCAGAGCTAAGAGGGAAAGCAGACAGCAGTTACCAGAAAACCACATTAAGTATTCTCCTTTTGATTCTCTGCTGGGGCTCTGGAGACACAGAACAGTCAGAATACAAGCCTAGAATCCTAAACCCACCATGGGAAAGGAATAATGGTTTAAAAGAAACAATGATTTTATGGTACCTCATCTAACCACTAGATATATTTTCTCTCCTTTATTAATTTGCATCTCTTGCCTCTTTCACAGAAGCACATAACACTTCTCCTGGAACACTCCTCCCTCTTCTCTATAGGCACTATGTCCTCCCAAATCCAACATCCTTAAGCAACAACTTTTCCTTGTCATTCACCACTAAATCCTCCCCCGACCAGCAATGCCCCCGTGGCAGTTAAGGCATCCCCCAGTAAAGCCACTGGGTTTCACCATCTTCTATTCCAACAAGGCTATTTTTAAACCCAGATCGGTTTTCTGATAAGGCTATGCACACTGAAGCAGCTGTGCTGTGTGACAAGAGCAGGCAAAGAGGACACAGGACCCCAGGATTTAAACACCAAGCAACTGGAGGCAGGAACACTGCCCAAGACACTCCTAAAAATCCTGTAATTGTTTTTTCTTTTGTATTTAGCTTTAGTGGTTGCGTCTGTTGTTTCAGATCTGAAGGACCTGAGGGCCTTAAAGCCTGTCTATTTACTGAAAAGGAATGCACTTCACTGCACAATGTAGCCATAGCAAAGCTGTATCTAAAGTCTGCTTAGAAAACAATGAACAATTGTCTTTATTTAGTATCTTCAGATCTTTAACTCCACTACTATCAATATTTAAACCAAGGATTGAAAGCAATTTCTCATAGCAAGCACTATATACTCACTTTATCTCACTGGCTCTGCAGTAACAGAGCTTAGTTGAGAAAAGTCCTGGTTTTAATAATGCTGCCCTATCAGAAAAAGCAGGAAAATCATTTTATAAAGGAAAAGCAGAAGTCAAACAAGAAAGGAATTTTGTTTGTTTGTTTCTAGAGTTGCCTTTTTATTTAAGAAAACACAATGAAAGCATAAAAATCTCAGAAGAATGAAGCAGACAACAGTGCCCTGAGGGAATGAGAAAGAACACAGACACTCAGTTCCAACAGCAGACAAGAATTATTGGACTGTAGATCACTGAGTGCTGCAGAACCAAAGCCCCTCAAAACCAAAAGCATGTATTTATGATTATACCTGGGCTGTCTTCCCAGCAGCTGCCATGTACAGTACGCCTGCTAAGCACCTATTTCATTCTGTCTGTGAGGTTTTCCAAGTTAATTTAACACCCACAGAAGGGAGTCAGCACATCTTTAAGGAGCCTGGGGATAGCTCCATTTTCAAGATCATATATGAAGGTGACAAGCAGCAGCTATTACACTTCCATTGAAAAATCAAAATAGATCTCTGAAATGCAGGACATTTAAACTGCTTATCCCCTAACAAAAGGGCCTCCCAGAAAATATTTTCCTAAATACCAGTCACACACGGATTGTTTCACTAGAGCACACATTCAAGGTCACTCAACCCCCCCAAATCCTACTTTTTCATCCAGCTCTTCTCTGTGGATCCTCACATACAGGACCCTTAAAAGGCTTTCCTCTCTTCACAGCATCCTGCCCAAGCACTAGCAAAACCTGCTACGTTTTGCAGACTCCAGCATTAACCAACGCTTCGTCCTACATCTACCCCAATTCTAACAGCAGGGCTATTTAATGGATTTCCCCAGCAGCCCTGGAAAAGCGCATGCCGTGCACCAGATGTTCACTCACCCAGAAGCTCACAGCCTGCCACCAAGGGGAAAAAAAGGTGGGCAACAGCTCTTAATTCCTCCGTGCCAGCTGAAGAGCGTTCTCCCTCCTGCGTGCTGCATTCCGTAGAGCCACTGCAGTGCTCAGAGGCAGCAGACTTGCAGGAGCAGCTGGAAAGCAGCCGTGCTCTCCTGCTCTGAGCAGAGGTGTCCATCCCAGAGCCAGGCTGCTTCTTGCTCAGGGAATGTATCTCCTACAGCCCCCTGACCAGAGGGTGGGTCACACTGATGAGTGGCCATTGGAAGGTGGTAACTAGGGCGAGAGGATAATAAAGCCAGAAAAATTGTCTGCATGTGTGTAGGAAGGGAAAGGAATAAGTGGAGCAAATAATGAGTGAAAGAATGGAGTCAGTATGCAAAGAAAATTATTTACTGAACAGACTATTGGTGCTGCTGACCTCAGTCCATTCCTCTCCAAGCTTTAACCCCTTACGGTCAGGGCTCTGCCTGGCAGAGGAGGTCCCAGCTCATCTCCAGCCCTACCCATAACCCTTCTAGGATGTAACCAGCAGATCCTGCAGGTGAGACACCCCAGCAATGCATTGCTGCTCCGTTTCACAGCTCTAGAAGTTCTCCCAAAGCAGAACACACATCCCCAAATCCTGCTTGGTTCATCCTGTTTTCCTCCTATACCTGACCAGAAAAGCCCCTGTAAACCCAGAGCTGAAGAGGGTGGGCAGAGTTTGTATCACCACCATTTCTAAGACCTTCACAGAAAGGAGAGTTTTTCCACAGTACCTGAATATTATCAGGTTACAGAAAATTGATGCCTGCCAAACATTCTTTTTCACAAAAAGGACCACATGCAAGTACCCATGACCTTTTTCTTGGCACTTGAAGATTTTTCTGTCGTAACAAACTCCATAGACACTGCACGCATTTAACTGTGGCATAAACTCCAATACGCCACAGCAGTTTCTATTTCACACAGCAGGAGCTATCCCATCAAATGGGAACACTTGTATCTTGTGCATTTCTACTTAGGGTTACAAGATAATAGTGAATGAAAAATGAAAAATAATAAAATTTTTTAAAAAAAAATTTAAGTCATTACTGCATCTGAGAATAGGCTCACAGAATCAACTTGCTCTCAGATTCCCTGATACTTATTAAGGATATTCTCTCCATATTGGAGCCTACATGGTGAAACAAGCAGCAAACCCCAGCAATATCATGCAACATGTAATATAACGACCCAGAATTTAATTCACAGCACTGGAAACACCTTCTACCCCACACCATTGTAAAGAAACTTTTCTAAATGCATAAAAAAGCCCCTAATTTTGTCGACAGGCTGAAGACCCCATGTCACCTGTCAGAGGACTCCATTCAGCCAAGTCAGGAATTAACACTGATCATTTGCAAGTGCCATTGTAGCAAATGAAGCACGATTCTAGTAAATAAGCCAACCTAGCTTAAGCTAAGGCAGCTGTTAGAAGAACCAAGCTCAGCTACCCACTCTTCTGAATCATTTCCTGAATTGCTGTAATTAGCACAGAATTGTAAGGCAATTCATGCTCAAATCCAACTGAAGACGTCAACACTCATCTTAATTCACTATGTTAATCTCAGAGCACTTGATTCTCAGTCCATTACCGACTCTTCCCTTTAAGATGCACCTCTGCTGTGACACCACCAGGAAAGGAAGAACTGACAGCAGAGAGCAGCAGGCACTGACCTGCTGGGTCACCTCTGACCTGTGCACCTTGAATGTACTTAGCCTTGTTGTCCTTTCCTCTCTTTTCACAACCCTCTCTTTCAACTCTGATGTGCTTGATGTTTCTGCAATTCCTTGCTCTCTCCGAAGTCTGGAACCAAAGCACTCTGCTCAACAGGTGAGTGCACCACAGACACAGACTGTGAGAATACATCACACCCATAAGTTACCATCACTGCTTGCATGAATGCTAACAAGAATTCATCACCCTTTTTTAACCACTACCATCAGAAAAGCCTTGACTGCCTGGGATGTTTCCCTGTGTGCTGGTTGATCCCTATAGCTTGATGAAACCTGTTAGCTTCTCTCACCCTTGCAGAGCCAGACTTTTGATATTATAAACCTTGAGCTCATTGAGAGTTTGATGAAGCATAAAATAAGCATAGTTTAACAGTCAAATGAACAACAAAGGGCCTTTTGTGCTAGCTGGAGAGTACAGGAATGGAGCAGCAAAGGAATTAGGATTTACAAAAAGACAACCCCTTACACATGGAGGTGACATCCTGTAACTTTTGATTAATAATTTGATTTATCAGTGACATGGTATTATTTCAAATGAATACAATAACTTTAATTCTTGTCCTGACACAACCCATCTGAAGATTTTGGATCTAGCCAGAAAATTATATAAAGTACAATGGCTACAATGCTAGAGGTGATAAGGAAATCTGACCCCTGGAAAAACATTTTCTTTGAATTTTTTTGGCAGAGGGTAAACAGTAAAGGCCCCAAGTTTTTGGCACAAGGCAGGAAGACTTACAAAATGCTTCTCTTTAAAAAAGTATATTTATTTTTCTTGTGTAATAGTGCCTTGCTGCTCCATAGGAGTTACAGCTCCAAGGTGACTATCTCAAGACGCAGCGCACCTTAAGATGGCAGAATTCACCACAGGTGAAAACAAGTTATCTTTTTATAGCAGAGAATGAAGGACAGTGCACAGCAGCCCCTGAAATAAAACATTTGGGTTGGCAGTATTTCAGTTTGGGAACATACACAATTTAAACTAGAGGAGTTCCGAGAAAGAATAATATGAAGTAAACAAGTTATGTTCAACACAGTTTCAGCCAGACTTAGAGAACAGAAGATACAAATGTATTTTTTCAATCTAGACTTTCAGAGGATCACTAAACATTTTAATTCCTTCGACCCTAACACTGCAGCATTTTAGAAGACTGTTGCTTCGGTAACTATTTAAAAATAAACTCTCCAGAGAGGACATGGCACTAAAAACAAGCCTCTCCAGAGTGATGAGACATCTAGACAATGGTCCACAAAAGGGAACATTAGCAGAAGAATTCTCCTAAGGAGGAAGCAAACATCTCAAGTGACACTCTGAAAGCAATTTAGCTGGTTTAGATCTCAGCTGATACTATAACATTTCTAAATTAGCATTAACCAATTCCTGTCCAAGAAAAGAACACAGCAAACTGCACAGCTAATCCAGCCCATGAGGATGAGCTGGATACATTGTTTGTTCCTACTGGCTCCCCCTGTTAGCAACAGGCTCAGGGCTATTGCTATTGCTACCAAAATGTGTAAGCAGCCCTACTATCCCTGCAAAGTCCACAGCATGTTTAGATTGTTTATAAGCAGCAAGACAAACGACATAAGAACTGGAAGAAACCTGAAGTACCTGGAGCGAGGCACTGGCCTTGCCAGGCTCACCAGGGAAACTAGACACAAAGGCTAACTCCAACCCAGTCTTCATTTACAATCAGCACAGCAAGAGGCACAGCTCTGGAGAATTCTGAATGGGAGCCTTGCCTAATTAATGAATTAGTGATTTAGTGGAGCAAAGTGAATCATCAAAAGCATGGCACATTCTCCAAAGCTGTTTACCCTTCCTGAGATGGAAAAGCCATATTAGAATTTCTCAAATGGAGCAGAAGCAGAACTCTGTTTATACCAGATGGAGTACCATATACCATGTACCCAGACTGCTACTAAAGAAATTACTTACTGTCACCAAAAAAAACAAACCCAAAACTAGTGAAACATGGTTAAATTTGACTGTTTAAAGCAAGACTCCCAGGCAAACACCTGGTCCCATTCCTCACTTCTGTGCACATCACCACAGAACAAAGTAAAGTCTACTGTCCTCCCCTTCATTCCTTCAGTCACATAACCATGATGTTGCAAGACACTCCTCAACACATGAATATCAATTGGGTTTGTGCTCTTTAACTGGGTCAGAACCAAATTTGCTTTCTGCTTGCCTTTAGATTCAATTCTTTAATGAACCCTGAAAAACATGTAAGCAAGTGTTAAATGGTACAAATCACTCCAAGCTGCAGCATCTCACAAGAACAGCCCTTTTTAAGTTTTGTAAGTCTACACAACATATTTAGAAACACCAAGAGGAAGGCAAAAAGGGGTTCCCAACCATTCTGTTCAAGCAAGGCAGTTCCATCAGGGTCATGAAGAGATATAAGAGAAATATTAGATAGGAGTCACAAGGCCACAAGCACTTTAACTTGCATGGCAGAGGTAAGATGTGATCCCATAAAAATGCTGCTGTTCTGCCTACACTTCCAGTGAGAGCTCTCCCCACAGACTCAGAGTAAGGAGATCTTAATAATCCAAAGGGAGGTCACTGTAAAAGTTATGCTATCCACTGTCTCTTAAGTTCAAAAGTTGCTTACAAGACTAGATTATACCCTAAGACTTCCTCAGACACACCACCCAAAGTTCATTCCAAAGCATCTCACAGCCATGAAAATAAAAGATATAAAGTAAAGCTTGAAAGAGATTTATTAGAAGCCTTCAGTGCACTGCAATGTCCTCTTCCCTCAACCACATCAGCCCCCAGCAAGCCTTGCCTCACTTCAAAGCACTGCATTTTCAGAGGAATTATTTCCAAACAGCAGGGCAGAAAGCAGCAATACAGAACAATTTTCCTGCTGGCCAAAGAGGAAGTTGATTCTGTAAATGGGCTATTTCCCAGATTTTAATTAAGCTGTGCAACTGGAATCCTAATGCAGGCAAACATAGCAAAAGACCAAAAAGGTAAGACAAATATTTTTGGGCTGAGGTTGGAAACAGCACAGAAAACTGCAAGATTTTAGCTTTGTTTTGTATCCTATAACAGCATTTGAGATCATCAGTCTAAAACAGAACTCCAAAATGCAATATGCTACATAGGAGCAGAACAAGAAAACACATCTCTTGCACAGAGACTCCACCTCCAGGGATGAGATGACTGCTGGACAAGGGGATCCAAGGAAAGGAGAGAACAAAGTAAAAAGGCAAAACCACTCAAGATAGATAAGCAGAAGCCTATTCATTCCACTGCCAAGCTGTTCTGGGTCAGCCAGCTCAGGGCAGGTGAGAGCAGTACAAACTTCTGGGAAGACAGAGGATGAGGCAGCTCCAGAGACACTTATGGGACTCTTCATGATGTCTGAAAAGCATCCATCTGCCACTCCTTCAGCATGAACAAAGCAAAGAAAGGCCTCAACAAGGCTTTGGTGAATGCCTCAAAGCCGCAGCACAAGGTAGGACTACATGTTGAATGCTCCACAGCATTTCACTCCAAATGGCAGTCAAAAAGGGCCAAGAAAATTAGTTTATGTTTGTAGCTGTAGGACCCCATATAGGAATGATTTTCAGTAAAAATGGTCCTTATTTTGACCAGCTGAGTGTCAAGAAGAAATCCAGACAAAGCAAGGGCAGCCTAGACTAGTTTTAACCATGTGGCTAGACACAAAAGATCGTATCTCAAAGACGCTGGAGAAAGAATGAAAAAGGTTAACATATAACGAGGATAAAGATCTGGGAAGAAAGAGATGACAAGCTGAGAGAGACAGGAATGTAGTAAAAAGGTTTTCCTCACAATTTCCATAGCTTTCTTCAATGTCCTTTCTCAAAAATCAAAGGCAGTTTCTCTTGCTGTCTATTGCAAAAACAACAGGTTCAGATCAGCTGATCTCAATCAGAGCAATCAAGTTTCTGTCTTCAGCAAAAAACTATGCTGCTGCTGCCCACCTCCAGCAGATAAGTTATGAACTCCCTAAGGAAGTGTGGGATGAAATACATTCCTCTTTCCTGAAGCTGAAATAATTCTATTGTTAATTTACTGCTGTCTAGGAAGAGCAAAACCTTGCATTTCCTTTCCTAGTCTTACTGAATACTTTTGAACGGAGTAAATTTCAATACTTTAAAAAAATAGAAAGAAAAACATCCTTCAGTTTCCTCCAAGGCAAATAATTGCTGCCTGATTAAACTTTCAAAGGAGAAAAAATAAGAGGGGAGCAATATCAAAGAGAGGCTGCCCATACAGGTGAGCAACCTCCCCTGCCTTAAATCGTTTCCCATATCTGTGCACTCCATTTCTATCACAAGCCACTCCATATGTAAGAGTATCACAGTGCCTCTTCAAACCAAGATACAACACAGGCAGAATGACAAGAGCCATGTCTGTTTACTGTTGACACAGAGAATCTAAATGCTGTTAGAGTCTTACCAACTCATTACTCCATATTCCAACTACCTCAACATCAGAAGGAATCCACAGGGACAGACAACAAGTAATTCACTGAAATTGAATTCATTGTGTGCTCCAAACACTCAGCTGAAATCCAAATATTTCCACCCCATTCACAAACACCATCTATGTGCAGATCTCATCCTGCAGCATATCTGTTCCTGGGTTCTCCTGGATGCACTTTTCCCTTTCTCCCTCTCCCTTGTGCAATTACAACATGGAATGTCATTCAGCTGGGGCAGGGAGGAGAAAAAGGAAGGAAAGGGTGGTGAGTTGATGTTCCTATGCTAGCTTGCCTCTTGCTCTATCTCCACGGTTTTGGGTTCCCCTCCTAGTAAACAAACAGTGCCTGCATCTTGTATCTTATCTCATCATTTCCAAAGAGCAGCACCAACACAGACTGCGCATCATTGCTACTTAATTTCCACCTCTCTGATTATGAGCAGCATCCCTGGAGCTGACATCTCAGTTACATCCTGCTATGGTCTGCAAGGGTCAGGTCAGTTCTAGACTCCAGTGCTGCTGGGAGACCCAAGCAAAGACCTAAGAGCAAGCACAGCTCCCCAGGGGAGCTCATGTGAAATCCCCCTTCCTGGAGTGACCTCTCCTCCTGTTTTTGGATGAAAGATGAGATTACCCTTAGGATCTGCTGCAGTAAAAGCACTCTGCCAGGACACCTCTCAGGGACACATCCACACCAGGAGTGTCTCAGGGGAAGCTGCACTTGTGGAAGAGCAGCCCCAAGGCAGGTGTGTGCTTTGCTCCTGCAACTGCTCCTGTGTGGGGACCCTGCACACAGCAGGTGACACCCCTGACACCCTGGGGACCCTGCACACAGAGTGAATGAACTGGTAAAGAGGTGAACCCCTGACACTGGGGTGAACAGAGGGGACACCCCTGACACCCTGGGGACCCTGCACACAGCAGGGGACACCCCTGAGCCACAGCCACACTGAGCTGCTGGGGTTTCTTCTTACTCCAGGTTGTTAAGACATAGATCAACTGGCAGAGGATCAAGAGTCCTGTAACACTGGGCTGTGACAGCACACACAGCCTCTGCTGCTGCTCTCGTGGGCAATTTCCTGTGACACAGAGAATGGAAGTTTGCTGCCTCTGCCAAGGACAGCCAGCAGCAGCATGGACAGTTCTCCCTTCACCTGGAGCTACCCTGAGTACTCTAATATTACACCCACAAGACAGCCCCTGTGCTTGCAAAGGAGAAAAAAACCCCTAATCCATTCATGGATTACTTAAGTGATTGAGAAGTCGTTTTGAAATCCTGCAAGAAAAGAACAACACATCCAAGTAAGGACCAGTTCTGCCTCAGCTTTCTCCAAGAAGTGTCATCAGCTCTGCATTACCATGTATACAAAAGTAATTCAAGTTCACTCACAGCAAAGTAACAATGCCAGAGCCTTTATCAAGAGACCTGCACCTGCAAAATAACTGAGATTTCTCATGTGAGGCATGTTTGCAGGATATTTGAAACCCAGAGAGGCAAGAAAGCTTAGAATAAAATGTCATCCTGACCTCAACCAGCTGTGTTTAGGTTTAGACCAGGAATATGCAGTTACATATTATTTACAGATCCTTTCTGAATACACAGGATAGTCAGAAATAGGATTTGTATTCAAAGTTATTGAATATTGAAACTGAGATACATATCATTCAGCAGCAGCATAACTATTAGTTATTTCTTCTACACAAATATTTTAAAATAACTGGCAAAAAAAAATTGCAGTTGTCCTGTAACATTTAAGAGGAGTTTCCCTGCCCATTAATTTAATAATTACAGGATTAACAACATCATCAATTAGCTGTAAGGTGTGCCTTCCAACTGTAATTTAAGACATGAATGAATACAAGTCCAGCACATCTAGTTAAGCCATCTACTTAGACACAAGTACTTTAGCAAGCTGCAAGCTAAATACAAACATATCTGTTTTCTTAACTGTAGTGTGACTTTTGCAGCTGCAGCTGAATGTGCAGTGGACTTTTGGCTAGTTGAAAGGGACACTGCCATTCTAACTCTAGTTTTGTACAAGTACACTTTCACAGACTCTCAGACCAGCAGAAATATTCCCATGATTGAAGAAGTTAATTCCCATGCAGTGAGTTATTTTTACTGAACATATCCCTGCAGTGCAACCAACCCAAACACAAGTGCTGAAAATGTGACAGTGAGAAATAAATAGACTAAGTACCTTATAAGAAATACAGAAAGAGATATTAGCATAACTATTGGTAAGAGTAGTCTATTTCAAACAAATGCATAGTTACATAAAGAAAATCTTGCTTATTACATTCTTCAAAGCTCAGCTACCTTGTATCTTTCTAACTTTGTAGCTAAAAGGAGCCTGTAATCAGTTTCTGCATAAGCAGCTTGACCAGTGAGAGGCCATTTACTTGCTCAGTTTCCCCTAAATCCACTACACTAGCACAAAGTTCATTTAAAGGGCAGAATAACCAAGAACACAAATTTTGAGTCTAACACTCAAATTTTCCATGGATTCCTCATTTTGTTCATCTTTCAAAGCAGCACAACAGGATCAACAAAGGAAGCAGCATTTTTTGTCGTGTCAGACTCAACAGTATGTTTTGTCGAGATGGACAAATCCTTTCCAAGTGCTCCAGAGCACTAACCTTAAATGGATGACTGCATGAGCTAAGAGAAGACTTCTTCAGAATATGGAATTAAGTCACTGCAGTGAATGGATAAGCAGGTTTTTATTATTAAACAAGAAAACCTATGTTTAGAAGCAGCTACCCTTGTTAAGTACTAAACAGCCTCAAACACATCTTAGGACAACAGTCTGCAGAGAGAGCTTAAGAACAAACCATAACACAATGAATAAAGGAACAGAGGCACAAGCATTACACCTCGCACTGCATTTATCTAGAATGACAATAAAAAGGCTAAAGGCGAGACAAGCAGCAGCCTGCACGAACGGCGGGCGGTTTCTGCCATGCCGCACGCAGGGTGCCGTAAGCCCGTGTGACGGAAGCACCGGCAGCGCTGTGTGACCCTGTGCTAGCCGAGGCTCCCGCGCGGTGAGAGGCACCGCACGGCGCACCGGGCGATAAGGCCGAGCTGCAGGCAGCGCGGGCAGACCCGCCCCGCTCGGCCAGCGCCGCTCCTCCGGCCAGCCCGGGACCGGGGATGAGCCGCTCGCTATCCCCGGCTGAGCACCGCGTTCCCGAGCCGCGCAATGGGGTCAGCGAGCCGGCACGGAGCGGCGGCGGGGGGCGCGTTCCGCGGCGGTGCCCTGCGCCCCGTGCCCGCCGCCCCGTGCCCGTGCTCGCCCCGGCGCTGCCAGCGCTCCCCGCGCGGCGCACACACCCCGCTCCGCGCACCGGGGCCGCTCCCGCGCCCTGCCGCGGCACGAGGGCGAGCCTCCGCCGCTGCCCCCGCCCCACCTGCCGCCCCGCAGCCCTCCCGCCCCGCCGCGCCGCGGGCACTTGCCTTGGCCTCATGCCGCTGCTCGTGGCGGCGGAGCGGAGCGGAGCGGGGCTGTGCTGTGCCGGGCTGGGCTGAGCGGAGCGCAGCGGCACCGGCCCGTCCCTGCCCGCCGCGGGAGGGGCGGTGCGGGACGCGCGCGCACCTTGGCAGCTCGCGCTGCCGCTGCCCCGCCCACCGCCCACCGCGCGCGCACAGCCGCCCCGCCCCGCCCGGCGCTTCGAGCGACGCACGGGAACAGGGGAGCGCGGCGGGAAGCGGCGGCTCCACGGCCCTGGGCACGCGGGGAAGAGCGGGGACAAGGGGAGGACAGAGAAGACAACCGGAAAGCAACAGGTGCGGCGGAGAACGGGCGCCGTCCCACGCGTGGTTCTCCCCCACAGCCTCTCACGGTCTCGCTCCTCCCCCGCCGCCCGTGGCAGTGGTACGCTCCCGCCGCTCGAATTGCAACAGGCCGGGCGGGGATTGGCGGAGATCAAAAAAAGGGCGGGGCGAGGCAGCGACCGTTTAAAGCGCCCCCCGGGCGGGAGGGGTGCGCCCCGGGAGCGCGCCCTGTGCCCCGGGAGCGCGCCCTGTGCCCCGGGAGCGCGCCCTGTGCCCCGGGAGCGCGCCCTGTGCCCGGGAGCGCGCCCTGTGCCCGGAGCGCGCCCTGTGCCCCGGGAGCGCGCGGGGCCGCTGGGACACAGGAGGCGCTGGTGGAGCGGAGCGATTGCACCGGAGGAACGGGCGGGAGGAAGGCAGCAAATAAATCAGATCCAAAAGCGGCCGCAGAGACGCTTTTAAAGTCGTCATGAGAAAAGTCCGAAGGTGGTTTCGGGTCGGGGGTGGCTGGGGAGAAGCTCGCAGCGGTGGTCATCGCAACTCGTCCCGCTGGGATCCTGATGCGCTCGGGCAGATGAGCAGCGTTGCGGCAGGTGGATGCTGCTGCCATCATCCTTGTCTCCTGCTGATCAACTGCGCTCCGGAGACCCTGATATTGACTAATCCCTCGGGTTACAGTGGTGACAGTATTGATACTGGCTGGGCAGGGAAATGAGCAAGCCCTGGTCTTCAAGAAAGCGCTGAGAGGAACCCAGAAATATCCTGCAGAAGCCACAGTCTTCCAACCCTACCCTTCAGAGAAGTTGTGATCCCCATAGTCCGTTAAAGATTTTGGCATGAAAAGCAGTCAGGTATAATAATAACAGACAATGAAACACCAAGCAGATATCATTCATAAGAGTTGCATAAAATGAGTTAATGATAGGGCTGAGCAAATTCTCACTACAGTGGGGTATGACAAATATCAGCCAGAAGTGCACAATTCCCAATTCACTATCTATATCCATGTCTGAGAACAGATGGAGGAAAGCCTTTAGCTGATCTAAACTTGGCTCAACCCACCCTGTTTACTGATGGAGATTTCATGAGCACAGAAATTAGAGCTACTGGTTGCAATCACTGGAGAGCCTCAGCCTGCTGATTCAGCTGACTTGTTGGAAAATCTGGCAAGGACACCTGGCCTTACCTGAGCAGATCACAAAGCCATGCCCGTACAAGTACCAAAGGGTGGCAAGAGCTCCTGCCTGGGGATATTCCCCTCTGGAAGTCACTGAAGGTCACTGACATTGCAGCTCTTTGCAGGAGAGGCAGCAGCTTCCATTAGCTGTTCAAAACCAATATATGCAGGTGTCCTCCTCTGCAAAGATGCAGGTTGGGGATGTTTTAATTATTGACAAATGAAAGCAGATGGAGGAGGGGGTTTATATACAGTGATAGAGGAGATGTTTCAAAACGCTCTCACAGGGCCCAACTCGCACAATGTTTGCAGTGATTACTGTCTGAGCACTCTGAACAGTCAGGAGCAGAGCTGGCAAGTCTAACAGAAATCTTTGCAAAGTGCTAATAAGGACCCAAACAATTCCCATTAGGGAACTGAAGAGCCATCTGCACTCTAGCATGAGGCTGCCCATGGCATCCACAGCAAGACTTGTATGTCTTGGCTTGATATTTTGGAATTCAGCACCAGAGAGGCTTAGTCATATGACAGGGTTATTTGCATCATTATGCTGCTGGATTCCCAGAGTTTTCACAATGCACTGTAAGGAAGGGTTTAAACAAGTAGAACTGAAGCAAAAACAAAGGCCTATACTGCCTCTGCATGTCCCTTGTCACTGCGTGCACGTGGTGGACAGAGTGGGAGGAGGGTGGCAGGCAGTACTGTACAGAACTTTAGGCTAATAAAGCACACTCACAAAAACTGCAACATCAGGACAAAATGGGCTATTTTGCAATATAAAAGCAAGCTAAGACAGCTGAAATACTGCATCACAGCTTAGCAGAAGCCTGATGTTCCAGGCTGGTGATGTGCAAGGCAATGCCAGCACCATATCTGCCCTGAGGATTTTACAGAACCACTGGTTTGCACTGGGCTAGGGAACAGTCGCCTCGCCCCAGCCAGGCAGTGATTGATTCCCTGTGAATTCGTGCCTGCAGGCACTGCAAAAACTGGGTGTTGGCACTCCAGAAGTGACCGCTAGCAAGCAGAGCAGCTGTTGAGGAAGCAATTCCAAACCAACCCAGGGAAAATATTGTGGTTCAAGACTGAGCTTTTTTAAGAAGGTGAGCTGCTACTGCTCAAAATAAAGTCGGAGTATGGCACAGTGTCCCATTTTCAAAAGTCTAAATAGAAAAATAAGGCCTGACTTTTTAAAGTATTCTGTTTCTAAGAGAAATTATTGAAGGTTCATAAGGGCCAGGTGTTGCTCCCAGTCAGAGAAGGAGTGTAACAAAGAAGGCAACTCACAGAAGAAAAGTCAAGAAAGTTTTTGGTATCTCAATGATATCCAAGCTATTTTCACTGTAAAAATAGCCAAGGAATATAAAATTCTATTTTGACAACCTTCCAAGGTTCAGGATTGCCAGGTGCATGCTCCTCTGGGAATTCGTAATCTCTTTAAACCAAGAGCAGCAAATTCCACTGGAAGCATACCATCCTGGAGCAGAGTCCCCACATCTGGAAAAAGGAAGTAAAAACACAGCAAGTGGATTTTCAAACAAGGAGGTGATCACCAAATTATGGCACTGGAAGGGATACTGAGAGGTTGTCTAACTGCATCCCTGTGGAAGCATCCCTATCCCATCTGTTGTACCTCTTAAAGACCTCCCCAGTGCAGACACCACAGTCCATCCAGGAAAGATGTTCTTTTCTTGTGATTCACTCTTTTTGCCTTTAGAAAGTTTCCCCCATAGAGAATATATACTCCTGTATAAAAGTGTTTCTGTTAAAAGTCACTGTATTTGAATTGCCATCTGCTGTAAGCAACTAAATTGGGATCTTGATGAGTTATAGTCTTGTTTTCTCATGCTCACACTTACTTGGACCGCTAAATCAATTTTTTTTTTTAAATGTAAAAGTAATCTGTATACAAATGAGCAGCTAAGACCTTCCACAAGAAGAACTGTTTTCAGAAGAAGCTGAAGGACTAGTCTACTCTACAGAGGTCTTAAAATTTGTTGTCTTCTGCAACTGCTAGCAGGAAGAGTTGTCCAAACCTGGAGCACTTGACATCCTAAGCAAGAACACAAGTGTTCAATCTGTGGTTCAAATGCAAGGCAGAAGTCACCAAGTACCCAGCATTCTCCTGATGCAAGTGATTATTCACTGCATAGGCATTTGAATAGCTGCAATATTTATGAAATGATGAATTCAACCCCCTTCCACCACCTCTGAACACACATGCACACCCTAATCCGGACTGATGCTGTGTGCTGAGGTGAGAGCTGAGTTCCAAATGAATTGCTGGTGGTGTTTGGTTGCAAGAAAACAAATACTAGTCTAATTCACTTGAAAAAACCTAACTCTTGGCTCATTAAGTAGAAACTTCTGTAGGTAAAAACTTCTGCAGTTAAACAAGAAAATTCAAATCTGGCTCATAAGACCCAGTGAGTTTTGTTCATGTAGAAAAATGTTTCTAACCCTTCATGCTGCAAAAATAAGTGTTCTGATAGGAACTTCTAAGGAAGGTTTCTCTGGGGCTACATGCAAATCTGCTGAGTGTTCAGTATAGAATTTAGCATTTGGAACTATTTTAAGAATATGAGAGGCTCTGGGTCTGTGCATACACACTGCAGACAATTTCACTGCTCACAGATTCTGCCAAGCGGTAAAATACAAAGTTGCAGCTGGGTTTGCTGCTATGACTCAGGACCGTGGGCATATGAGAAACTGATGAGAAACACACAACTTTCACTTCACTACACTGTAAAGTTTTAAGTAGAATTAACACAAACCAAAGGCTACACAAGGGCAGAAAACTCCCTCCCCAAAATGGTACATTATGTTAAGGACTGTGAAGAGTAGCCCAGCTGAGTTTCACTTCATGCTTTAGGAACAATAATTCAAATGTGTAAAGAGGTTCAAGATCATCCAAAGCAGTAAGACAAGTGCTGGTCAAGGAAGAAAATATAGCTATGCAAGAACACCATACCCAGATGAAGTACTACTAGACTGCTGGTGTACAATTAATACATTAACCCAAAAATCACAAGTACAGCATTTCCTTGTACTCAGACAAGGAAGGAGAAGGAGCAAAGGGAATGGATCCAAATGTACCTCAGTGAAATGTAATGGAAATTCCTGCAAGGTCATCATTGAGACATTTCATTGGTTCTTCATCTAATTTGGGCTATACAAGTTCCCCACCAGAGCTGCCTGTAAAGCTGAGATTGGTTTACTCCACATAGCATGCATTAAGGTCTAAAAGACATGTTTACTATTTGGAGTTTGGATTAAGGGAGAGCCTGAGCTATGTTTTCTATGCTTGTTTTTAAAGCAACAGCTTTTTACTCCTTTAACAATGCGTACAGAGCAGCTCCCCTGTGGTGCTGTCTAGAAATAACTGACAGCCCCAAATCTCAAACAGATTTGGAAGCTTCCTTCAAACTCTTTAACCATGGTTAGATTCTCTTTAGCAAAAGGCTGTGTTGTCCTGGTTGAGAACCTTATTGCTTTATTAGAACTACTGGAACTGTTCTTTAACAAGCTGTAAAAAAGACTCTACCTATGTTAAATCCAAATTCATCACCGTTTAAAGAAGTATTAATAAAAAGATAAAAGTAAATCAATAAAGTCACTTTATTGCTCTTTAGAATGTGGAACTACTATTAATAAAACATGTTGATGTTGTTTTATGGATAGGTCAAAGTCCTAGTAAGGGTGTGTTTGTCATTCTAATTTTTGTGCAGTTTCATCAACAAAGTATTTGCTCTCGCAGTATTGTATTTATTCATCTCCTGTTTTCCTCCCCCACAGCCAGAACATCTGCTAAACGTTTCTGAATCTGAGCTTGTTGGGATAGGGCCCATTACTTTTACATATTTATGAACTGTGTGGTACACTGGCACTCATTCAGCAGACTGCTTCCCAAGGCTCATGCGCAGATGACATCAACCCCTGTGGGTTTGTGTGCAGGAGATCCACATGAGCAGGGGTCACTCAGGGGGCTGCAAATCCACGGACGGCCAGAAGTACTGAAACTCCACTGCTGCCAAGGAACAGAACTATCTACTGATATTTGAGTGATGCAGGAATGAGGACATGGAAGAAGAGGTGTTTATGGTGTCCTCTGGAATTGTAATGAAGAGTAATGGGTTAAAATTGAATGAAAAAGGTTGTATCTGACTCCAGAAATATCTAGAAATATCATCAAAATATTTTTCAGTTTGGTCAAAGAGGCCAACTAAACAAAAGCTACTATGCTTGTGTTAGTTGTAACAGGCAGGACAAAACAGAACACAGGGCTGATTCTGGGGATGGAAAAATGAACACATAATTAATTTCGGAGCACATAATTAATTTCTGACCTCTGTTTTTTTTCTGCAGTAGCCCAGCTTGTCATGCCAACACTGGCACAGGCACAGCCTTATGCTATTGACACACTGAGAGGAGTGTGCTGTGCTGTTCTCGTGCAGGGCACTCACACATGTGACTCCCACCCCACAAACAGAAGCTGTGCTCACAAGCTGCCCTTGTGTGCCTGGGCTGAGCAGACCTGGCCCTATTTGCCTTCCCAGCTGCTTTGCAAACAGTGCCTTTGCAAAGGCAAGATGCAGGATTTTCAAACCTCATGAGAAACAAGGTACCCCCATCTCCTCTCAACTGTCAGAGCTCCGAGGATCATTTGTCTGCCTAAATGCATGCCAGCAACAGAGCACAAGCACAATCACAGACTAATAGTCTTAATGAGATTACAGCTAGAGATGCCACAGTGCTGCCATCTGACCAAGGAACAGAACAAGCACCAAATTCATCTGGAGAAAAAGAAATCTTGGCTTTCATGTGAGAAGGCTGCAGGTTGATCAGGATTTCAGATCTATGGTGTACAACCTTTGATTTCTTTTCCCTTATAATTCCTTTTTTTTTTTTTTCCAATGCATTATTTTCCTTAAAAAGCAATGCATTCTTTTCTCAGATGTCCAAGTTTCATTAATATTTGCCAGGACCTGATTTAAAAGTGATGATCACACTGCTCAGTAACATGACTACATTTATAGATGCCTATTGTTAGCCATGCTAGATTGATGTCACCCATGGCTACTGTCTGTATGCTTGACCATGACACCCATGTGCTGGGGGGGAACGTGGTGGATCTTTGCCAATATAATAATCCTTTTTATCAGCAGTTTATTGGGAGCATCTGTTTGTCTCATCAGAATGAAATTGCTTGCAACTCTATCCCACACAGCGCAAATACTCTTTCTGCACCTGTTCAAGCACTTGATTTACTTACTGCCTAAATTCCTAATCTCAACAAAAACAAATAAGTCAGCTTGTACAACAAAGGCTGGAATAATTAATTAAATGGAGAAGCTGATATAGAACCATATCAGGTGGCTAGAGCACAAAACCTGGCATTAAGGTACAGATTGTGCAGCGCTCACTGCAAACTGCAGATCCTGCCCTGCAGATCTCATCGAGCTTCCTGCAAGAAACCTGCTGCTAATGGCAAGGCTGCAGCTCCTGCAGGAATTCATGCCTAGGACAAAAAACCAGTAGTAGTGCATTCATGGATTTTGCATGAAGCCTAGAGCTAGCACAAAAGAAAATTCCTTCCCTTAGACAAAAGAAAGCCCAGAATTTACTAGTCAATGACAAACAATAAATAACATTTGCAGCAGAAGGTAGCAGAGGCTGGCTGGGTCAGTACTCACAGAGCGAGGCTGCAGGAATGACCTTCTCCTCACAGGAGTCAACTCCTCCCCGACAGGTGCTCACAGCTCGCCCGCCTCTGCAGGGGCAGACACCCAAATTAGAGCCCCTCGCCACTCCTCGTGCCCTGCCTCCACACGGCTTGCTCTTTGCAGAGCTCCAACCAACAATTTTCTCTTTCTCCAGGCTCGCAAGGTAAAGCCAAAATTTAAAAGAAATGGGATCTCAGATGCAAATCGCCTTCTGTAAGTCTTTGCCAGAGCATCTCGCAGAGTCTCGGGGAGGCTGTGTGATGATGGGTCTGGCTGCCAAGTCGTCACTGTTGCCACAGTAACGGAGCAGTGGTCCCCTGTGGCTTGCTAAGGGAGCGGCAATGGGAGCACCGAATGGATGCATTGCCTCCTCCTTCGAGGATTCCTCTGACCTGGGTAATCCACCCATTTCTTTAAAAAGGCTGTTTTGTACCAAAGGTATTTCCCTCACACCCCACACACACCACCCCTCCCGCCTTGGTTACTCTGCTCACAGAGCTCTACAGCATCTTCAGTCTTGTTTCTATGGTATAAGAAAGCTGGCATAACACTGAGAGAGCCACTGGCTTCCCCTGGGAAATACCATGTCTTGTGGAAAGAAGAAAGAAGAAACCTTGTTCTGGTAAATATCTGCACATGAGCACACGCTCACCAGTGTTTGAAGAAGTGCTGGGACAGTGTGATATAATCTTGTCTCTGTGAGCAGGTGAATGAGCAGTTGAGACAGCAAGAGGGGATTTTTCTGCCAAGTGTTTCTCTGCCAGCACTGAGCACAACTGTGTCTGTGAGGCCCTGTTACAGCTACGGGGAAGCTCAGGGCTAGCAGAATTCCTTTGTTCCTGTCCCCTCAACTGAAAAGTCTTGGCGCTATCATTTCTGAGCCTTAATATTGCTGTTTTCTACTTATTTTGATTATAACATTGACATAAACATTAGCAATAACGTTAGGCAGGAGACTCCACAGCAGTGGGGACCTACAGACTCTGGGCTGTAGTCAGAAAAGCAGCCAAGACTGCAGAAGCAGGCGTTATTTTGCTGGACAATGAACAATTCAGCTTTGTTTTGGAAAGCAACTCCTTGGATAGTTAAATAATACCACTTGTTTATGAGACAGACTATTTATCTCATCTTCTTTATAAAATGTTGCTAATGGTTCTTTGTTGCTTTCCTTATTATTCTCTCTTAAAGCCAAGTGCTTCTTTTAAGGTAATGGATTTCCTCTCTCAGGACGCCAGTAACAAACACAGCTCTGTGTGCATGTAGGTGGTGTGGACAAAAACAAACACACAGAAGTAAAACCCACACATTTGCTTTCTTAACTAACTTTCCTGTCCTCACTTTCAACTCATGTTGTTTGGGCAATCTGTGACAGTGGCTCATCCCAATTTGCTAGGTAGGGACAAGCCTCCAGATGCCAAAGTCCAAACATTAAAGATCCCATCGTGACAAGGGGTTAAGTACATTTTTGCCCCACTGTAATCTGAAGCAGCAGAGATGGGACTAGTTCAGAACAGCACTATCAGCCAGAAGGGCTAAAAGGACTTGAATCAGATTATAAAAACCTTGAGTGGGCTGAACAAAATCTCAAGCATTACAAGCAGTAAAAATTCTAATCGTTTTACTTGTCTTTGCCTCTGCCTTCAGACTGAGTTTTCCAGCTTTTCTCCAACACACCATGAGCATTAGGATTTAATTCAAATTAGAAAAAGCCTTCAGTTTCTCCTATGTTTACAGGATTCTGAAATGTGTGACTTGGTGAACATCACCCAACACAGTGATGGCCACGCCAGTGCCACTAGGCTTGGTGGTGCAGCATAGCTCCAGTTCCACACAGATGGGAGGTTACTAAATACATGAAGGCATCTTACAGAAGTTTGAGTTACCACGTGCATTTTATGGCTGCTTCTTCAGTAACCTTAAATGAGAATGCAGTAAGATCAGAAACTGAGCTGCACACTTAGTCTTACACAGGAAAATGTTGGTTGGTACATATAATTAAATAAATCTGTTTTGCTGACACTCCCTCCCCCGCCCCTTCCCTCAACTATTTTTACGCTTGGCTTAATGGAAAAGACTTGGTGCCTCTGGGTGTGAAGCATGAAGCCATTCAAAATGAAGCTGTCCCCTGAAGAAGACAATCCCGAGAAGGAATAATGCTGGGCTCTCAGGGAGTATGAAAGCAGCAGAGCAATGTAGGGGAGAGGAGGTGGCTGGGCTCAGCCTGCAGCACTGAGAAGTCTTTTCCATTTGCAGCTTTCTCCTCCCGCAGTCAGAGCTGTTTAATGGGATCACGAGGGCTGCTGTACCATTACTTACAGAAGAGGGTATAAAAATGACAGCAGCTAATAAGCATCCATTTCTCATCAGTCGCCTCATAAGGCTAATTGCACAAACAGAACGTTTCAGAGGCTAACAGACTGGAAATGACATTCTGTCTGCTGGATCCAGACCAGTGCAGAAAGACTGCATCCCTGAGACTGGACACTTCAGTCCCAGCCACAAAATAAAGAGGGCTATCCCTAAATGTAAGTCCACAGGAGGACACAGACTTCAGAAACTGAGTTGGAACGCTAAAGACACAGCACAGTCATTCTTCCTGGTGATGAGAAGGCGACAGGAGTAGAAACCTTGAATGCTCCTTTGTCCATAAAAGTCCAGACCACATTCCTGCTTCTGAAGTTCCTTCACAGAAAGGAAGGCTTTGTTTGGAGCTCAGACTGAGGACCGCAAGAAAGACTTAAAAAGCCTGAAAAACCCAACCCAAGCTTGGTGCACCAGGGTAGAAACACACCTACAACTGAGGCCCCAGTTCAGAGGAGGCATTCATGCTTCCGAGGGAAGAGGCTGGCTGATGGGAAGGGCAGAAACTGGACAGGGCTGTGTGTGGTCTGAGGGCAGGAAAAAGGCAGGGAGTGTGTGTTTATGTGTGTAGGAAGGGAGCTGTTGGTAGTGGGAGTGCAGTCCCTGCACGTGAATTATAGATGTCAAAGCTGAAAAAGTGCTGGTTACTTTCCCTTCTTTTAGCTGCTGAAGATTTGAAAAGTTGAGTCTTCCACTCATTACACCAAAGGATCTAGTGCAGTATATTTGCTCTAATATCACCAGTCACTAATTAGATAATTCTGACCTCCAAAAAAAAAAAAAAAGTGACAAGATTGGTTCTTTCAAACACTGAGATTCATTTTGCTCTTAGCATCACTATCCAGGCTTTTAAAGCATACATTTAATTTCTTTTCTCACTCTGATCTATAGTTAGGCTTGTTAGGAAGTGTCTGTGCTGGTTTTCTATTTTTAAAATATGGGCCCACGTTTGATCAGTTTTTACGTGAGATTCTCTGGTGCACTGCTGGTAAAATTAACTCACAACCAGTTTTCAAGGCTATTGGAAAGTTATCACCATGCTATAATATATTCTGTGCTAAATGATTTGGATATGCTAAGCTTTTTTCACAATATTTCCACACCTGATTTTCATGGAGATCCTTGCTCCTGGTTGTTTACACTCCTATTAACTGCTCCTATCGTCATGCATGTTATTGATGGGTTTCTGGAAAGCTTAGCAACTCAGCAATTTTATAACTGCATTATAAATAATTCAATCAACTGTTCTTCCCCACATCTACTTCTCATTTATTAATGGACTCTCTTTCTAAGTAGTATTTTCTGATCTCTCATCACCATCCGACATATATATATATATATATATATATATATATATATATATATATATATATTTTTACACTTGGGGGAGGAATGTAATTAGTTTTGCAGTCCTTCTGCCAAAACTTCCACTGACTTCAGTCAGAGATTTGCCTGAAGAATGCCTGATTACAGCCTGTAGGAGTTGATCCTATTTCTGTACAGCAGGAACAGGCTGAAGTGAGTGCACACAGGTGGGCAACACAGTCCCATGGGCGTTTGAACCCAGAGGCATTTGAAGACAAGCATGAAAATGTGGGTTTATGTGTACAAGAAGAAGGTGAAGCACATGGGGGAGCCAGAAAAGTGAATGAGGATTTGTTATACAAGAGTAGGGAATACAGACGATTTTACATGATTAACTCATGTTAACTTTGTTTGTGTGTTCGTTTGTTTGTGGGTTTGTTTCATTTTGTTCTAACTTTTCAAGTAACAGAAGAGTGGATTTTCTCTTTCCCCCCTTTTCTGTCATCAGACAGCTGTGCAAATATTTTGGCATGCAATTGTGGAAGCACAACACTGCAAACTTCTGAATTGTGCCAAGAGAAAAGTACAGGAAAACAAAAGGCAAAAGCCTGGGGTAGATCTAGCTGCCAGGATCTTCTGTCCCCAGGGGCACCAGACAGAGGAAAAGGGAGAGAATAAAGGAGAACTGTGATAGCTTTCACTGCTGACAGTGACAGTATCCCAGGTCAGAAGGAAACACAGACTGAAAGGAGAGTAGCAAAGGTATCAGAGCAATTAGCAGTCATAGAATCACATCCTTCTTGGAGGTTGTTGGCTTTATCTGCAGCACCAACTGCTTGTATTGTACCTGCCTTAAGATACCTGAGTTCTCAGGTTGCAGGTAAATTGAAAACCCAACTTACACAGTGCAGTAAATCAGTCTTTTAATTTAGAAAATCAGACCTACATGCCTGGTTTGTGGTTATACTGGCCTGGCATAAAACAGGTCTTTTCCAACAGCTTGAGGGGTTCATCAGCAAAGCAGTGATTCAGGCCAGACAACTAAAAACCCATCTCCTCACAAGTTCCCTCAGGAGTTTATGCTACACAAGTGTGGGCAGTGGGTGATAGCACAAACCTAAATATGCCACAGCCAGGAATCAAGCTGACTGATTCTCTGCCAAAGAATTCTATCTTGTTATGCAGGGCAATGAATTAATCAATAAAAAAATTAGCTATCACTTACAACATTCTCAGTGGGTTTTGTAACACACTCATTTCAGCGATTCCCCTACATCAAATGACAACACATCTTCATCTTTCACTGCTTAAGTTAAAACAATAGGTCATTGTGTAATGGTACTCCATCTCCAACCCATCCTGCTGGTGAGAAGTCAAAGGATCAACATTCATTCCTGAAGCTGCTCATCATTCTGTGCCCGGAAACACAGAACTGGGGATACTTCTCCTTTTTTTTAGGCCCATAAAACTGCCAAAGTTACTCAAACAAACAAGAAACTCTTGGCTGTACTGCATGTAATCTCCCATCCCAGGGAATTAAACAGGTGGTTATTAAAACTGTAATAACACCCACACTGTGAGCACCTTTAAACCCTAAAGGAAGAAATTCTTCCTTCCATCAAAGACAGCAAAATCATTTAATGATTTCAGGAAGCCTTCATACTCCAACTTCCTCTAACCATTTGCATTCCACTTCCATTTAATTACCTGAATGATTAATTAAGATCTATCAGCTAATGTTTTGCTCAGTGCTTTGAATATGTAAAGCACTGTATAAATCCTTGGTATGAATTGTTTATTAGGCTACTATTTATGTCACTGTTGTTGTCTTCTGGGCTCTTCCCATTCCTTTTCATATTCCCTTTCACAGGCAGTGGTCAGTGCTACCCACCATGGTTGTTATTTCTAGCCCAGGTTATGGAGTCAGCACCAGCATCCTCCTGCAGAGTCATGACCAATGTGACCTTCAAGGACAAAGCAGAGGCTTGTCTGTAACAGAAATCCCACCCACCTCCACAGTCTCTATGACTCTGAGCAGGCCGTTTACAATTAGGTGTACGAGTGGTGAATTTGGGTGTCTCAAGTTGCAGCTGTCTTGGGAGACCAGAGACATGACTTTAAAAACCAGGACATAGCCCTGCAATTCAAACCAGTTGTCTCTGTAATTATTGTCTCTGCAGATCCTGTGAGATACATACACAAAATACTGCGTTTGCTTTGTTTTTCTTAACTGTCAGCCACACAAATTCTGCTTTATAATTGAGCATCAAGTCAAGTTCTTTCCTTCTTACTCATAAGTAACATTCAACAGGCCAAAACAGGCCACAGGGATGCCAAAAATATAACCCTTTGGAACTCAGTAAACAATTTTGTTGGTACTGCTGAAAACAGAGCAGAATCATTTTCTCTGAGCGCATTGGCTCTCCGGAGGTAATGAGAGCCCATTTCTTTGAGTCACTGAACTCAGCTGTGAGTGCCAATGGGAGCTGGTGAATCTCATGATCCTTCCCTCATTTCCAGTTTATTTTAACTCCTTCTAGAGTCTCCGAAGGAAAAGGTTCTCATGCTCAAAGACACTGAAGCAGCGAAGGCCAAGTCTAGAAACAAAGTCCCTGTAATGTTCTTTTCTTCCTTGCCTAGATCAGGACTGAAAAAGCAGAGGACTTTCTAGGCAGAAAGGTCCATGCAGAGAAGGAAAAGAACCTCATAATCCCCTTTCCTTCTGTATGCTCACACTGTATGCAGCTATGGATTTGTGGGGACTGTGAAGCTCTGCTTTCCTGGAACAAACTGCAGCAAAAGGCTGATGAACAGCTGCCTGAGTGACCCACACAAAATGTAAGGAACAGCACTGTGGAGAAGACTGGACAGAAGGAAGAAAGGATATATAATGGGTTTGATCTTTTTCCCACCGAATCAAGATGGAAACAATATATGGGTCTTCCTTCTCTTTGGCTACAGCTACTCTGGGAGAGCAGGGGATTGGTTTCAGTGCTCATTACCCCAGGCTCCTGCTGTTTCACGGAGATCAATGTATCATTTAATAGGGAGAGGCTTTTCAGCTCTGTGCGATTTTATCTGCTGATGGCTACCATGATATTTATAGACATATCCATCAGCATAACAGCAGGAAGCAATTCTCTAGGGGTCAAACTGGGTGGATTTCCCCTCTTTAAAGTCCATTATGGATGCAGCTTTCTGTATAGGATTAACCACTTAACTCACTGAATCCCAAATATCATGAGCTATTGTTCACAAAAACTGATGATCTCCACGGCTTAGTTGTGGGATGGTTGACTTGTTTTCAGCCTCAATTATCTTTTCAAATAACAAGGTCCTTTGTTAACCTCTGACTTGCTGAGCACTGTGTAGGCAGCCTACTAAGTACTTCACAGTCCTCTGTTAACCCTATGATTCGGGCAGCTCTAGAGATTTAGTGCCATGATTGTCCTATTTCTGACCAGTCTGAATCTTCAACTGCCACATGAATAGCAACACCAGAGAACCAGCTTTGATCACAGCAAGCTTAGGAAAATAAACCACGGCGGCTTGGAAGATCGAGGCAGAAACTACGTGCTTATTATACAAAGTGTTTTAAAAGCTTTCAGCCTAACTTTTGGTAATGATTTACAGAACATGCTTCCCTGCTAGGACTATTTAGAGTCAGCTCCATTGGGGATTTAGCATGCAGTGATTCTATCTCCTAAAATTATCTCACTATCTTTCTAGTATTGAATTTCTTCTTGTGAGCACACCTTTTGGAACGAGACAGTATTGCAAGGGGAGCTCCGAATAGACATATTGTTCCAGCAGCTCAGAGTGCATTGGAAATGTGAACTGCTGTGAACTGCTGCTTAATTTGACCCAGAAAGACGGATGTAGAGTCCTGACATGGACAAGTGTTCTTGAATACAAATTTGAGTTATTTAAGGTTTTGTTTGTAATCACCAGAGCTATCATCAGTCACATCTGTCCATCCATTCTCCCTTTCCAATTCACCATGACCTCCTCATGCCCTTATTTCACTTAACCTTGCTGTGTTTACAGTGACCTCCACACTCGTGACTTGGTTGTACTCCGAGTGCAAGGCTGACACACCAGCATACAGCTCTCTTACTCACACATACACTTCATGAGAAATGCAAGGGCAGCTGCTGTCTTTCCCTGAGAGCAAAAATTAAATTCCCAATCCCTGACAGATCCCACCCCGTTTTCCATCCTTGAAGGTCTGGTCAGAGTTCATACATGAATCTCATTTCCATTACTCTGCTCCTGAGTGATTTTATTTTGCTGATGTACACAGATGTAGTGTACTCTTGCTCCTTTGCTTTACACTTATCCATTTCTTTTCACTCAGAAATATCACAGCACTCCATAAATACAATTGAAATTACAAAACTAACAAGCCTTCTGTCAGGTAGGAAAGACAATGACATTTTCTTCTCTGTTTTATGAAAAGAGAAGCTGATGTTCAGGTAGAAAAAAATTAGAGGGAGAAATCTCTAGTCAATAAACATTACATCCAAGATTACTCAGGATAATTTTAATGCTTGAAATTTACTTAACCAGAAACGTAATTTTTAGCTACACCAAGACACTTGTGCAAGTCAATTAATATAATGACTATATTATGTAGTTCTTAATCATCTTAGAAAAACCTGGAGCAGCTTAAGAAGTCATTGTCAGGCTCCCCCCACCAGTGGCACTAATAGACCTTAAATACCCTGACCAGCCTCTCAGCCAGGGACTCTCATCCTGCCCAGTGATCCTGGGAAGGGAGGCTCCATTTAAGATCCATGCTGGGCACCCAGCCCTGCCCTGAGCTACATCCGCTAAAGATCTTATGAACATTTTGGGGCAAAGCCGGGAAGCCACCTTGGTCCCAACCCTTCTCAGTGGTGGTTTAAAGTCAGCCACTGAGTTGGCAGCACAGGGACTGCCAGCACTGACAGCAGCCATGGAGTTCCTGCTCTCCAGACGAGCCAGTGTTGATCCAGGGGGAGAGTAAGTTACCATGTGAATGCCATCCTGAATTCCCCAGGCTGCATCTGCTGAAGGATGATGGCAGTGGGAGACAGGAGAGTTACAGCCTAAAGTTCACTTTAATAAGCGAAAAATATTTCAAATACAACCTGTCCCATCTATGGTACAGTTCCAAAATATATTATTACAGCTTAGTAGTTTTTCTGTAATGCTTCAAGCAAGTTCTTTCAGGCTGTCTACACTGAGTCATTTTTTGGAAATAAACTTTTTGGATCTAACACTAAATGAGAAATTATTTCAGATTTGGTAATACAGACTGGGTTTTCAACTTCCTTCTTGAACAGGCATCTGGAACAAAAATGTGTCTAGAAAATTTTGGCCTGCCTTTTGAGTCTGCCTGGGCTCAGCTTTCAAAGCTGAAAACCTCACTGAGAGACGAGGGTTAGATTCCTCACAGGCTGCCCTTCCCCCAGTGCCAAGAAGTAACCACTTATGTCTAAGGCTACATAAACTAATTAGACATCTAATCCTACCTTTGTCTGCACCTAGTATTGCCAAGAAAGATGAGGAGCAGCAAGTACAGGAGGTACAGAGGGAAAGAGAACATCAGCTAGTCAGGGAAACCAGGGCCAACACACTGCTCGAGACAATAATCATTACATTATTACAGCATACATACTGTAAGCACACCTCTCAAATCAGCAAAACCATAAAATAGCACTCAGATCTTCAAAAGGAGGGGACAAATCCTCCAAAAAGAAAGGTGCTGCACATTCATTGACTATGTAAAAAAAGCTCAGATGCAGATTCATAAAAAAGCGATTACCTGTTAATTACTGTGTCAAGTTCACAAGCACAAACAGCAAGCAGGGGAGTTCTGCCCACCGCAGCCAGAGGGGCAGGCAGGGGATGCCCTCCATGAAACACAAGACACAGAGGTTGCACCAGCAAACAGCCCATTCCCAAGGGATCTTCTCCCGAGGCTCAGACACAGCTACCACTCAATTCTGCAGCACTGCTGGCTTTCCTAAAGCAACCTCTCATCACAATTTTTGTGAGCATCACAAGACCTGGCCAGACAAGATTTGGGACCAGCAGACAGAGGTGCAAAAGAGTTCATTAACTTCTGTTATATATCCTGTAATTTCCCATTCAAGATGCAGAAGATGCATGGACTGTTTGTAGACATAATTTGCACAGATCACAGTAAACATGCATTCAGAATGAGGGACAGATAACTGACAGACTCTGTGAAAAGAAATACTGAAATGTCAGGAAGTTAGGTTAAAAATGCGAAGAAACATTTTCTCAAATTGCCTTGTTTGCCTTGTGGTACAGATAGTTCCAGGATTCACACTGTCAAGCCTTTCTCCCAATCATGAGAGCACAAGGCTTGCTTTTGAAAAGGAGAAAAGGTGGAGACCAATGGATGACAGTTGATTTTGGCAGGCTGGGCCTTTAGAAGAGGTATCAACTATTGGAGGGGTTGCAACTCCAAAACAATGAGCAAAGAGATGCTGTGCTAGGCAAACAGGATGTAATTGACCCACAGTGATGACAGGCTTTAGTATTCTCTCATAGATAATAACTAGCTGAAGAAAAGAAGATGCCTTAGGCCTCTAACCAAATTGGTCACCTTACAGCTATGAACTGCCCCACCCAGCACTAATTATGACTATTATAACAGTAACAATTAAACCAAAAGTAACTGCTGCTATTCTTTGACAGCTGTATTGCCAAGGCTAGTATTTTGTTTGATTATGAAGCAAAGAAAGGGATTTAATAAATGGAAAATTGCTCTTTGTTTCGGAAAGGTTTTGTTGTTATCTGAGTAAAACTCAAGTCTTGACAGGTTGTGAACACAGCCCTGTTTCCAGTTTCCCAGTTTCCAGTGTTTACACCTCACACAGTGCTCGTGTATCTGTGATGAAGGTTAAAACAGAGATTTGCTCTTTCATGTTATGTGACACCCCCAGCTGGGCTGTGACTGTGACTGCCCCTGTAGTTCTTTTCTGCCTTGTTCCATCCTCGCCTGTTGCTCTTATAGGTTTGCATATGGCCAAAATCAGACATGAGTGCTTTTAAATACACTAACTAGGAACATCAGCAGGTGGGCTAAAATCAGGTGAGTTTCCTCTAACCAGTTCTATTTCTGAAACAAAAAATAGGTTTGGTGCTGTGCCACCACGCTTGGTGAGATAAGAAAGCTGAGCATCACCATGGGCCATCTGTTCAAGGCACAGCCGGAGAGCGTTCACCTCCAGCCAGCCCAGGGCTCTGCAGACCGCCTGCCAGGAGCTAGGGAAGCCCTGAATCTGGGCTAATTGAAGGGATCTGCAGCCAGCCAGCTTCATATTTAATAGGGATTTACTGCTGATGGAAATTACAAGTGAATTACAGATTCCAGCACGTCATGGTCTCGCCAGAGTCAAACAAAAGCACGTGGTGATAAGAACAGAGTGCTGCACGCTGGGACCTGAGGTCTCCACAGACCTCATTGCTTTGTTAAAGTGTTGCTAATAAGCTATGAGGTATTACAGAGCTCCGCATCTTTCCAAGAAACTATGCCTTCCTCAGTTGTGTTTAGATTACCGTTTATAATTTCCAGCTCTTCTGTTTGTTTTTATATGGGTGTAGGAGGGTTTCTTTCTCTTCAAATCAAATCATAGGGCCTCACCATTTCTAGCTCAAAGTCTCCCTAATGCTGCTAATCTCCTATTAACAGCCTACTGACACAGAAGAGACAACAGAAAAAGACTGATTGCCAGCCCTCTGGCCCTGTGACCGTGTGCTGGTCAGATCTGGATTAATAGTTGAGGCGATTTACCTCAGGAGGCCTTGTTACAGGTGCCTGTAACTCTAAACTCTCCTCGAACTGCCTGGCAGGAAGGGAGGAGGGGAACCAGTAAATCCGCAGATGATGCACACACAAACAAGGCCCCACTGAAACTCATTTTTCTTTTCCTATGGATGACCGCAGGAAAAAACCTCCTTCATTTCAGGTGAAAGGGCATGAGCTGGGCATTGACATGTACACAAACCCCATGGTGATACTCCCTCATACTACCTATTGCTGACAGCAAATTTGCTTAACTTTGGCTTTTCTGGTTACTAGAAATTGTTGTCCAGGAGCACAGACAAACACACTGCTTTCCTCCAGTTTTCATGTAGTAGTATAGATTGCCTTGCTGTGTAGGGTGGTTCAAGTACAAGAGGGACTCTTTCAGCTTTAAAACAACTTAAGCTGCTCACGTTCAAGAAAAGATGGAAAAACAGCATCATTCTTATTTGGCAACAAGTACCCATGTGACAGTGTGGTTCAGCAGCCCAAACAGTGTCAGGCTCCCCTCCAGGGCTGGACTGCACCTCCTACATTTGCAGCACTGTGCTTGCCGACTCCACTGCTCCATGACCCTACATAGTAGGAGGAGGGTGCTGGGATGAGGGATCCAGCTGACCAGCTGCACTTGACGTCACCCAGAAAAGAGTGTCCACACACAGCATCTGAGCTGCACGAGGAGTATGCCTGACTGCCAGGGAGAGAAAGAGAGGCAGGAGCTGGTGCTGCCTGTGACCAGGTCAGCCTCTGAGGCTTCACGTGCCTGAGAATGGAGATCAAGCATCTCTCATCTCTGCTAAGATGATTATATTTCAGAATAATTTCATTTTGCTTGTTAACAAACCGCCAGTAAAATAGGTAATTGTTCCTGGCCTGAAGTTAAACAATCCTGTTACTGAGTGTTATGTGCAGGTCAGAGAGCTGCAAGAGGTTTAGCCTTCAAGGCACCACACTGTCCCCTCTAGGAAGTGGGATGAAGTACAAAAACATTCTACCATGCCTTACAGATAAATTAATTTAACCTATAATTATTGTCATTACAAGGCTGCTTGTCCACCTTGGCTTCTTACACAACCACACACTGCAACTCATACACAGCTGCTGTTCAGTGCATCTTCTACCTCTCCCTGACCTTTCCCAGCCTCTAACACAACTGCATCAGTGCTGCACCTCACTATCTTTCCGTAGGTCTTGATTCATAAGGAGCATCCGCAGGGAAACAGGATCTGACTCACTCCACAGCACAGCTGCTCCTGCTGCTTGATCCCTCACCTGAAACAACAGCCCCGTTCCAAAAGCTGCCTCCATGACCACAGCACCTAATTCAAACATCACCACAGCAATGCTGAGCTGCCCTTCTAAGGGACAGAACATTATTGGCTGCTCTCCGTGAAAGAAATCCTTGAACAGCATCTTTGCATAATGCAAACTTACCTTGATTTTGTGCTGTCTCACTCCTTTTCTGAGTCTCAGTGAGGAGCATCCAGCCAGTGTGAGTCTTTTTCAAAATCGATTCCTTATCCATATTTGGGAATTTGTGCTGGGCACTAGCTGGTACGAGGCACGTTCTTCCCACAGTGCACTTTGGGACTTGTAGTTCCCAAAAAGGAATATTGTTTTCCAAATTGCAAGCGCCGAGCAACCGAAACAAAAGTCTGAAACGCCTTTACCGCTGCCTTTGCTTGCTGCTGGGCCCTTCCTTTCACAATATTTCTGTGCAGTAGTTTCACATTAGCCAGCCCAAATCCTTCAGGAACCTCTTCCACAGTTAAGGGCGATGTGCCAACCCCTTGCATGCAGCACTGTGTAAAAGCTGCTACTGCAGAGTGCTCCTGCTGCTGCTGTGAGGGGCAGGTACGTGGTCATGCATCCTGGAATCAGCTACCTAGAAAAAGAGAGCTATGATCAAGTTTTGAATCATATTCTCCCCACTGAAATGGCATAGAAAATCTCCTTTAAAAGATGTTTCACTCTTTATTAGCACATTTGATTTTTAATTAAATAATCATAGTAGAGGTACAGAGAAATCTGTCAATTATTTAAAAAAGTTACAAG
Source organism: Entomyzon cyanotis (assembly GCA_024500445.1). NCBI lineage: Eukaryota > Metazoa > Chordata > Aves > Passeriformes > Meliphagidae > Entomyzon > Entomyzon cyanotis. The sequence goes on from JAKEPQ010000309.1 coordinate 10,468,518, forward strand.
GTAAATCAATGCTGTCTCTCTTGCAGAGATTCGTTTTTGAAGAGCGTTTGCACTGACTGCCGTAATTACCTTGTAACCAAGACACCCTGTTGTTTTTAAATAACAACTGAAGGAGAATGTGAATCGCTGCCTGCCGGGTGCTGCTGGCACCACCGTTATTATGCCTGAACTCCATTAACAGCGTATGAGCTTTAAACTGCGAGCATAGGGTGCCTGCGAAGGGATGCCCGGAGGAAGAGGCGGCGGGGAGCGGAGGGATCCAGCAGCCTCTCCATCACTGCGGGAGCGCGGGCAGCGCATCCCTCCAGCACCGCGCCAGAGACCGTCTCCCGGCTCCTGCCGCGCTGGGCAAAGCTGCAGGCTAGCCTGGGACACACTCGGGGCTGGGCTGACGCCCGGCGGCCACGGGCAGAACAGCCGAGGAGGGAAGCGCCCGCTCTGCCCCTTTCCCTCGGCGGCCACACGAGGGAGAAACTGAAGGAGGGCGTTTTGGTAGGGACGGGCACCGAGGTGGGTCCGACACAGCGACACAGCCACGGTCCCACTGCTGCGGCCGCAGCCTCGCGGAGCGCCCCTCGAGACCCCGCGTTCCACCGCTAATCCCCGCGGAGTCAGAGTGACAGCATGGGGCAGGTTGGAAGGGAACACAGTGGGTTATCTGGTCCCACCTCCCTGCTCAGTCAGGGTCATCGCAGAGCATATGGCACAGGATTGCATCCAGATGGTTCCGGAATATCTCCATAAAGGGAGATTCCACAACCTCTCTGGGCAATCTGGTCCACACAGCAAAGAACTTCTTCCTCCTGTTCAAGTGGAATTTCCTGTGCATCAGTTTCTCCCTATTGCCTCTTGTCCTATTGCTTGGCACCACCGAGCAGAGCCTGGCTTAACTTTTTAGCACTCCCCTTTAGGTATTTATACACATTAACGAGACTGCCTCTCAGTCGTCCCTTCTCAAGGCGGAACAGACCCAGTTCCCTCAGCCTTTCCTCGTAAGAGATGCTCCAGTTCCCCAAACATCCCCGTTGCCCTCCGCCCGCTCCGGACACTGCAGCAGTGACTACATGTCCCGGCGGCCCGCGGGGCCGGGAGATGCTCACCGGGGCTGCCCTTCCGCTGCCGGGAGGCGGCGGGTCCGGGCTCTCTCCCGGCTTTCCGGTGCCTGCGCGAGCGGAGAGGAGCCGGTCCCCGGCGGGGGCGGTGGCAGCGCTGGAGCCGGAGCCGGAGCCGGAGCCGTGCGGGCGCGGGGAGAGCTCTCCCGCCGCTGCCATGCGGGGCGAGCCGCCCGCCTGGGCCCCGGGGCCAGCACAGGCAGCAGCGCTGCTGGAGGAGGCGGCGGACCTGCTGGTGCTGCACCGGGACTTCGCCGCCGCCGTGGAGCGCTGTGAGGCGGGCTGCGACAGCCTGGGACCCGGCGGCGGCCCCGGCCACGAGAGGTGCGGGCGGTGCCGGGCGTGCGGAGGGGACGGGGTGGCGCCGACATGCTGCTCGGTGGCACATCAGCGCCGGGCTGGCTTCGAACTTCACGCCATGCCTGTCCTGCTTTGGGGTTTCTTTTATCCCTGTCGATATTAACACGTTTCATGTGAAGAGGTCTGTGCGTGTTTGAGGGAATGAGGTGTGACCAGGAGCCTCGCCTTCGTTCTCTCAGAGATAGTCACAGTGCATATCCTTGAAGGTCGAATTGGCCTTTTTATCGAGGGCAAGTAGAGGGGAAGGAGGGGGAGCAGCTGCCAGAGCACTGTGGAGTACCTGGGTGCACTAAAGCTCACTGGAAGGGATGGGAGGGGCAATGTGGTTGATAAACACTTAATTTAGGTGTCTGTTCCTTACCAGTTTTGCAGAAGTGAAATGCTCCCTTTGTGTTGTGGGGATTCAGGCGCTGGCTGAGATGAACCGGTGGAGAGAAGTTCTGTCTTGGGTCCTACAGTATTACCATGTCCCTGAACATCTGCCTCCAAAAGTTCTGGAGCTGTGGTGAGTTTCTGTCTGTTGTTGTCAGATATGCACACAGGGCTTGCATTAGGTTTAAGAGCAGGCTAGGCTTGGGTATTACATGATATTTTCACTTTGCATGGTGCAAGTGAGATCTGGGACAGGCCTGTTCTTGACCTGTGTGTGCTGGAGCATGCCTGCAAGATTGCTTCACGGTGATCAAGTACAAAAGGGGTGATGCTGAGAGTAACATCAGTAGTTGCACATGTTGTCTGCCTCAGAATTCTCTCTGTGCTTTAGTGTAGACCCTGATTCATACCATCATGAGAGCTGTTTGTGGGTAGCAGCTGTCAGTGATGTCAGCTCTGACAAAGAGTTAGGGTTTTCTCATACTTCTCCCCTGTATTTCAGCATCCTGTTGTACAGCAAAGTGAGAGAGCCACAGGTGATGCTGGAGGCTGGCAGCAGCTGGCTGAGACACCACGCCAATCAGAGCCTTCCCGAGTTCAGGTCCCTGCTGGAGCTCTATCTGGTGCACGTGCTGCTGCCTCTGGGTCGCTTTGAGGGTGCAGAGGAGCTGGTGAGAGGCTGTGATGTGTTTGACAGCGAGCAGCAGCTGGCGTTTCTCAGCACCATTTGCGAGAGGCGCTGCCAGTGGACTCAGCAGGAAGAGATGAGCTCGGCTGATGAAGAGCAGCAAGACCCAGCGACAGAAACTATCCTGGGTGGGCTTTCCCTCTGTTGTCTTTGCTCTTTTTTTACAATTTCATTTCAAGTTGGTGCCTCACTAGCAAAGGGTAGCAAATATTAACAATGTATTAAGAATATTGCCATGATAAACCAGCTATGAGGAAGTCCCGTTGTGTACCACAGCAGGAAATAAAAGATTTAGTGATATCTTTGCTGAGAATTGCAAAGCATATTTAGTCTCTGCCAACGACAGGAGATGACAATGTCCAGGATCAAATGCACTGTGGAGGTTTTTGAGGTGTTTTTTAAGGTAAAAATGGAAAACTAAAACTACCCAGCAATTCTTTAAGGGTATGTTTTGTTGGCTCTGTGTACAGTTGGCTTCATTTCCATTTACAGTTGAATCCAAGTAGAACAATGCATGACTAGCATTTACAGTAGTGCTTCTTCTCCAGAACTGTAAATCACTTGATGTTTTCTCCCTGGAGAGAAGTTGGCACAACTGTGGTATAAGATCATATGATACTAAAGTAGATGATTGAAAAAAAGGTATAATGAATTGTATTAAAAAATAGTACTGTTTCTCTGTTCCCTGTTATATAGAACCTAAACTCAACCCAACTCTCATGCAATCAGACATCTAGTGTCTTAATTTCTTACTGTCTATATCTGTGTGTTTACTTTTTAAACTTTGCCCTAACAGCCTTTCTGTTCTTGTTTTCCAGGAGCACTGTCCCAAAAGCTCCTGACCATGTTGACATTGTTACGTAGAGCACTGAGGTCCATGTCAAACCACTTCTATTTACTTCCTTACAAGAAGATGCTCCTGGCTACTTTTTTGCTGTACTTGGTGGTGGTGAGATTAGACCCAGGTACAGGAATAAGATTTCCAATTTTTACAATTCCATTATGGTTATGGAGAAGAAATGAGTTGCTTTTAATAAATTAGGTCTCTGCAAATGTCTCTTTGTAGGGAAACACAAAAACTGTGTGACTAGGAACTTATTGTTGGGCTTGTTTGTAATGTTTCCAGTTGAAGTCCATATAGAAAGATGCAGCTCTACAATCACCAGTGTTCTGAAAAGTTATTCCATCCTCAGCTCTTTCCAACAGACAAGGTACAGACTGTGAGAGGCAGAGCTGTCCTAGCCTCAGCCTCTGCCTCAGTCAGCTTGTGGTGGTACGAGGTGAACGTCCTCTGGATGAGTGATTGCTTGACAGGCTGTGCCATCAGAAAAGCAGAGAGTTCCCAGGAGCAGCACTGCACCATGCATTTGATCATCTCATGCAAGAGTTTCACGGGTGATGGCTGCTGCTGTCCCTGCAGAATGGGCTGGTCCTGTGACATAGAGGTGGCAGCTGGGATGTGGTGGGGAGAGATGTTTCCCCTTCTGCTGCATGACAGGTGCTCCATAGTTATTCTACAAATAATCCGTTGGAATACAGTGAAGGCAGCTTGCTAGGGAGAAGTAGCCAGAGTAAAGATCCAATAACTCAACCAAAGGAATGAAGATAACTAGGTTTTTATTAACTCAGTTGGGAGTAGTTCTTTCTTAATATGTTTAGTGTATGTTAGTTTTACCTTTTATAATGCAATCTCTTTTGCTTTTTGTTCTGTTTTGCAGCTTCTCCCACATCACTGCCATTCATTTACAAACTGGTGCAGCTCTTCCGACAAGCTTGGGCAGCTGTGCTTTCCCCAATCCATAGGCCTCCAATTCGAGACTAAGTGTCTTCCATCACTAAAAGTGTCACCTTGTCTTGGGGATGTTAGCAGGCTCTTCAGGGACTGTTGAGATCTGAGAGCACCACCTGTGGACTCCTGGAATTTCTTCAGACAGGGAATGGTGGTGTATGAATTTTGAAACCACAAGAAGTATTCCTGACATGTTTGATCCTGTCCAACGCTAGGATAAAGCCACTCCTCACATATCTACAACTGAATAAGAAGCCTCCTTTTCAAACACTTTGTTTTGGATATGTCTCTTGAGTGAGGGTTGTGTAGCCAGTTATGAACTGTGGAAGAAGTTCGCATCCTTGAAAATGTTGGGCAGTTCTCTGAGCAAGTGCAATAGTGTTCCTGGAGGCATGACTGTAAAAGGCAACAGAGTACCAGTGATTAGGGGAATATTCTGTTTTGCCTGAAGACATCTGAAAAGCCCAGTTCTTGCAGCATGGGATTTAGGACAAGCACATGGAAGAAGAACATTGGAGAAAGTGAAGCCTATTGCATTTTAAAAGCCATGGTTTCTTTTGTGACTGATCCTCTTTGTACAGGCACACTGGATTTTAGTCATATTTAAGCCAGAAAGATGAGATGGTGGGCCACAAAGACGGTTGTGCTGTATCTATTCTTCTTAAATGCAAATTACGGCACTTCATGCTTGCCTGATGCATAATCATTCTTAGAAGCACGTGGTGGTGGTAAGGAGAGAGATTTATTTTTTTAAATTCCATTCTATGTTATTGTCTAGTTGAACAACTGAAGTCGTTGCTTCATTTTACTCTTTCCCTACCTCTTGCTTTGTTTATGTAGATGTCAAAAACTCTCTGTATATCTAGAATTGCTTCCAAAGTCCCCCGTATCTCCAAAGTCCTGGGTTAGATGGGAGTCATTTAGCAATGCACATTCAGAACAAAAGTTTATTTTTATAGAAAGATATACTTCTCTGACATCCCAAAACCTTCCCCAGGTCAGTGGCAAGAAAATCATACATCTGCAGATCTATCACCAGACCAACTCCATTTCTGACCACTTGGGGCAGAAACTGGAGGTTTGGGGTGGAACATTAATTTTCCCTCCATCCATTCATCCCTCTATCATCAACCAATGAAAGGTAAATTCCAATGAGGGAGCACTGACATAACAAAGTACTGCTTTCAAACTGCTGTGTGCTGGAGGGGACAAGTTAAAGGCGAGATGTCTCAGGTTAAGTCCTTTGTAAGCCACAATGAAATGGCAAACTTCACTCTGAAGTCGGGCCAAATTCTTATCAAAGTGACTGTTAGGTAATAAACACTTTTTGTTGTAGTCTTCTGACTGCAGCAGATTTTTAGTTAGATGGCAGAGATGCTGTTTTAGAAGTTGGGACCAGTGGTTTCAGCGGGCCATACATGGTTTTTAGAGTGCTGTTAAATGTCATGTACCAGGACTTTTAACATTCACCTTTATTTTAAGTGTAGGTTGGTAACCTTGACTTTATTGGAGTACTACTGATTTAGAATTTGTATTATATTTAATTCATCATGAGAGAGCAAGAAGTCAGAAATAAGCTGTCAGGGTTTTTTTGCAATTAATACTAAAGCTGCAATATATAATTTTTATAATAAAGTGACTACTGATTTACCTCTTTGTAGAGTTGCTTGTTTGTGCTGTGATTAAGTATATGAAAAATTTTGTGGTTATTGATATACTACAAAGTATATAGAAGTTTTCCACAGTTGTTTCACTACCTGCCCTCATTTTACAGGTATGTTTGAATTAAGTAGATTTGTTCAGCGTGAATCTGATGAGATCTAATCAACTGATGGTGTTGGTAGGGTATAAGTATGCATTTTGGGGTAGCCAAGACTAATACTACCAAGAATAAAGTACCTGGCATTCATCATTATTAGATGAATGTATCTTTATGTTAGAACTAAACTACAGTTTTGAATTGGCTATATTAAGGGAGAAAACTCTACAAATAAAAAGTGAAAATACATAGCACAGTTCTCTGTTTCTGGGATAATGCTTGAAAGCCAGTATTTTGTCAATATAGCAATGTTATACAGGGGGAATTTCAGAAATCCCTGAAATGAGAGGGTTCTCCCAGCAGGTGGCAACAGAATGACAGCAGTTCTACAGGGAACACGGAAGCATTTAAATCTTCATTCACTTGCTGCAGAAGGTATTAAAACGTGTGGGAAATGCGAAGACTTACACATCCCAGATTGAAAGAGGATTTTGTGTGATCACCAAAGAACTTACTAAGAGTGCAGTGTTTTGTAAGATGGCCCTGCCTGCGTGGGTGGATTTGCACAGGAAGGTGTTGGCAGGGCAGGAGGCAGCAGTGCCAAAGGGTGACCTCTTCCCCAGGGCGCTGTGACACTGAAGCGCAGCAGCAGCTGCTGGGCCCAGGGTGCCTCCTGCCCTGCAGCCCAGAGCCAGGCGCCAGCACAGAGCTGCCCAGTGAGCCCAAAGGGAAAGAAACACCACTGCAGACACCATGGTAAGGGGGATGTGGGAGCACCAGTCACACAGGGATTGGGAGGGCTGTGGGCGAGGGAAGGCAGGGGGATCTGCTGTTGCTGTCAGTAGGCTGTGACACAGAACTCTGATCACATGCACCATTTACCACGTAAGAAGATGAGAAAAGAGTGGCAGAAAATCTCACTGAAGCATTATGGCATTAAGTTTTCTTCAGAGTCCCTAATTAGTGGAATTATAAGATAACTTAGATGTGGAGGCTTAGCTGTTTGGTACTTTCTGTTGTGACCACATTTTCTCAACAATTCATTTTCATATGAGATAATATTTTTAGAAATAAACCAAAAAAAGTTATTTACCTCTGTGTCTGTTTTAAATTAATTTAGCCCCAATGGCTATACTGTCCATAGCTGTATGGTGAATTAATTTCACTACATCCAGTGTTATAATTGTCAGGATTAACCTAGAAATATTTGCTCTGTAATTCTGTTTGTGAACTTGTGAAATCCAGCACCAGCACCTTCATGCTACTCTACTTCTAAGTGTACAGGATTTTGGAGCAATGGACACCTGCCTACTTTAGTCTGGTGTTACACAGTTTTCTTTTCCTGGCTGCCACAGTAACAATGCTCAAAACGATGCAAATAAACACGCTACACTGCAATGGCACTGCCCATAAGCAATGGACGTGTTATGCAAAACTAATGGCTGTTCAGGAGCTGGAAAGAACATTTGTTTCAACCAAGAAAATCTGAAACAATTTCCTTAGGTGAATATTGCTGAAAGTAGTTCTTCCAAGTTTTCCCGCTAGCCTGCTATCAGAAGGTAGAAGGATCAAAAGACATCACCTGCCCTGGGTTACATAAGGCTAAAGGATACCACATGGCTGTGTCAGGTTCCAGCCAGGAGTAAAAATAAACTATATTGGGTTGTGCTTCTCTGCAGGGCCAATTTAGGAGGAAAGGTGGGGTTCATGTAATTGAAATTAATTTTTCCTGACTGTTTTAATGTACTTCTATAACACAGCACACAGATCTTGAATTTTTTTAAAGAACTGTCCCAGTATCTGGCATGAGCATGTGCAGTCTCATTGTGCTCGTGGGGCTGAACAACAAAATGAATAGCTGACAGTGACAATGCACAGATTTTTTGGAAAAGCAGACTACCAGGAATAAGAAGGACTAAAGCACACTGTTTTTTCTCACCCTGCCTCTTCTCTCTCCCCTTAGCGTGAGTGCATCTCTGTTCATGTTGGCCAGGCTGGAGTCCAGATAGGAAATGCATGCTGGGAACTCTTCTGCCTGGAGCACGGCATTCAGCCAGACGGCACCTTCAAGGACCTGCAAGATAAACTCAGCTGTGATGACTCTTTTACCACGTTTTTCAATGAAACAGCCACTGGGAAGCACGTGCCACGGGCTGTAATGGTGGACTTGGAACCAACTGTAGTAGGTCAGTATAGAAATACACCTGCAAAATTGAGATGAGATTGCTTTTCCTCACATCACCATGGTGTGCCACCAGTCTCCACTGGCACAAAGCAGCCCTTTGTACCTTGGTCTACCACTAGGTAACATGAAATTAATTTTTCTGTGGCACAGAATGCCAGATTCTGTCACAGATGTTACAAACATAGGAACAGGAGGATCCCCAGCAGTTAATCAGGAGGTATACGTGGTGTGTACAACTTCTTTCTTCTCCAGATGAAGTACGGGCTGGCACCTTCCGGGAACTTTTCCATCCAGAACAGCTGATCACTGGAAAGGAAGATGCAGCCAATAACTATGCCCGTGGCCACTACACCATTGGCAAGGAAAGCATTGATATGGTGCTGGACCGTGTCCGTAAGCTGGTAAGTCCCGGTAGTTTTGAAACAGAAGTTTGGACTCCACACAAGAAAGAAGGGCAGAACTAATAATTGCAAATAATACCAATGGTTCAGAAAAGAGATTGCAAGTCATACAGACTATGTCTTGCAAGTAGTCCAATAGAGAGAAGCCCAGTAGTTCACTTCCCAGCTGTATGCCTCCAGGCATTTTTATAAAGTGGTTTTGAATAAGTAATTTTTTATTATTAACACAGCCCTAGAGCACCAACACTGATACTGAAGGGTGGGTTATGCAGTAGTACATTGCTGGTTTCAGCTGGAATAACTGAGAGAAGTGTGAAGTCTAGAGAGGGAGAAGGCCTGGATAGATAAGGCTCCCTATGTCATAACTTGAGACAGTGAGGAAATCAAAGGTTGGAATTATCACCAGCCCTTTCTCAGGAAAACCTGACATGAAATCTATGCTATGTATTGCTGATGTCTGCTCATTTCTTCAGCTCAGGATAAGCTCGCATAATAAAGCCTTCTCCTAATTTTCCAGCCTGTACTCTTTCACTTTCTCTTTTGCTTCCTAGACTGATGCCTGCTCTGGGCTGCAAGGATTCCTGATCTTCCACAGCTTTGGTGGTGGTACCGGCTCTGGTTTTACCTCCTTACTGATGGAACGCCTCTCTGTGGATTATGGAAAGAAGTCCAAACTGGAGTTTGCCATCTACCCAGCCCCTCAGGTCTCCACTGCTGTGGTGGAACCCTACAACTCCATCCTGACCACGCACACCACGCTGGAGCATTCGGACTGTGCCTTCATGGTGGATAACGAGGCCATCTACGACATCTGCCGCCGGAACCTGGACATCGAGCGTCCCACCTACACCAACCTGAACCGCCTGATCAGCCAGATCGTGTCCTCCATCACAGCCTCACTGCGCTTTGATGGAGCCCTGAATGTCGACCTGACTGAGTTCCAGACCAACCTGGTGCCCTACCCTCGCATCCACTTCCCCCTGGTGACCTACGCGCCCATCATCTCCTCGGACAGAGCGCATCACGAGCAGCTCTCGGTGGCCGAGATCACCAATGCCTGCTTCGAGCCCAACAACCAGATGGTGAAGTGTGACCCGAGGCACGGCAAGTACATGGCCTGCTGCATGCTCTACCGGGGGGACGTTGTCCCCAAGGATGTCAATGTAGCCATTGCTGCCATCAAGACCAAGAGAACCATCCAGTTTGTCGACTGGTGTCCAACAGGCTTCAAGGTCAGTAGGGCTGCCATGAGCTTCTCTTCAGTGTTTAAAGAGGGAGTTCAGTCTAGTAGAAAACCTGTATTTAATGTTTTCAGTCTTGTGTATTTCCCACAACATGGGGAAATATAAATATTTCCCAATGAATGTAAGAAGGATGCATTTATATAAAATGCATATATATATATATATAAAATGTGCCTTTTCTCCTTTGGACATCCCACTGACACAGGCTCCTACATATTTAAATATGAGAAAATTTGAAGTATATATGAATTAAAATTTAAAGAAGTTTTAATTTCAGACCTGACCTTTGGAACAGCCAGTGACTGTTGCCTCTGAAGCACAATCTGAATAGGAAATACCAAAACTGATGAAATTAATAAAGGAAATGCTGATACTAGGGAATCTCTTAGTTAACCTAGAAATATTATACAGCTTCTCCCCACTGGCTACAGTGTTGGGAAACATATTTTCAACAATAATACAGACATTAACAATGGAAAAATATTTGTCATATGAACAGTTCCTTTAACAATGAAAACTTTCAACTGGGAACCACTTTTTATGTCAGTTTCTACAGAGCATAGAACTCTATGTTCAGTATTGAGCTGCTGCTAAGAAAGCTACAAACTTGTCAGTGTACATTAAACTGTAGATATTGAAATGAGTGTGTATCATACTCTTTGACATTCGTAATGGCATTTGCCCTCTGGCACCACTCTTCCCCAGAATCTGCAACTTTACTCACATTTCTTCAGCCCTTTGCCTGCCTCCTGCTCCTGCTTTTCCACATCCTCTCACATTCCCGTTTCCAGGTTGGCATCAACTACCAGCCCCCTACGGTTGTTCCTGGCGGAGACCTCGCCCAAGTCCAGCGGGCAGTCTGCATGCTGAGCAACACCACGGCCATTGCTGAGGCTTGGGCACGGCTTGACCACAAGTTTGACCTGATGTACGCCAAGAGAGCTTTTGTGCACTGGTATGTGGGTGAAGGCATGGAGGAGGGAGAGTTTGCAGAGGCCCGAGAGGACCTGGCTGCCCTGGAAAAGGACTATGAAGAAGTGGGAACTGACTCATTTGAAGAAGAGAATGATGGGGAGTAATTTTAAAATATATTTTGTCCCTAGTGAGCACAGAATTGGCTCTGTGTCACTGTATTGCATGTGTCAACGATTAGGTCACATTTTTGTATGCTCTAAACATAAATTTAGGAGAGGTCATGTAGTGACATTTTTCATTCTATAAATGACAGCTATGAGATACAATCAGCTGTAGCAATGCTCCACCACTCCCAGCAACGCAAAAAGACTTGCTCTTCCTTGCACATTTAATACTCTTTAAGCTCTAATGTACAAGATAAACTCACTACATTCAATATAGGTCATCCCCAAAAGCTGCAGAACCCTGCTTTCTGCTCCTGCATGACAGCAACAGAGCCAACAGAGACACCCCAAAGGTCTGCCAAAGCCAGGATTCCATGCATTCTCAATCAGCTACTATGCCAGTTATGACATCTCCACGGTGTTAATAAATTCACAGTGAATTAATGCATGAGTGCCCAATTACCTCACGTTTCCCGCGCTCTCTTCCCCTCACGTTTCCTGCCCTTTCTTCCCCTCACGATTCCCGCTCTCTTTTCCCCTCACGTTTCCTGCTCTCTTCCCCTCACGTTTCCCGCCTTTTCTTCCTCTCACGATTCCCGCCCTTTCTCCCCTCACGTTTCCCGCTCTTTTCTCCCCTCACGTTTCCCGCTCTTTTCTTCCCCTCACGTTTCCCGCTCTTTTCATCCCCTCACGTTTCCCGTGCTCTCTTCCCCTCACGTTTCCCGCTCTTTCTTCCCCTCACGTTTCCCGCTGCTCTCTTCCCCCTCACGTTTCCCACCTTTTCTTCCCCTCACGTTTCCCACCTTTTCTTCCCCTCACGTTTCCCGTGCTTTTTTCTCTTCTTTTTCCTGCCATTTTTCACCTCATGTTTCCTGCCCTTTTCTCTTCCATTTAAATACTTCATATATTGGGAAAAGAAGGATTTTCCCTCAATCTGTACCCTTAAAAATTAAGGAAAATGGGGATTCCCTTGCAGTTGAAACCTTAAGGTTATGAAAATGGGGGGTTTCCCCTCAACTCAAACCCATAAAATGGCATCATAAAGGTTTTCCCCTTTCCTATAACCAGAAAATAACAATTCTCCATCAACTGATAGCCCCTATATCAGGGAAAAGGCAGGTTTTTCTTCAGTTGATACCCTTAAAATCAAAGGTGAAAGGGGATCCCCTCCAATTTAAACACAGACAATAATGGAAAAGGAGGTTTTCCCTACAATTTAAACTCCTTTTTCCTCAAACCCCTCTTTTTTTCTGGGGTCACTGGAATGCACTAGTGGGGGACTGGGAAGATGAAATCGAAAGAGAAAAAGGATTTTCCCTGCACTGCCACGCGCTGTCCCACCGGCTCAGTGTGCTGCTCACAAATCCCTACAGATATCCACACCCCTATTTGCGTGGACAATTCAGGACCATTTTCACTGCCCTGTGCCTGGGCTGAAGACCTCTGACCACTGAGAACTGGAGAGCTATGCTGCCTGCGGCAGAGCCAGGCAGTGTGAGCAGGCTCCCATCACCTGCCCAGAGGGTATACAACTACGGCCTCTGCACAAGGACAGCTCCGGTGTCTCCCAGACAAGCGCTCCGAAAGCCTCCCGTGCGCTGTCTCCTTCCCACGGCTAGCGCAGCTGGGGGAGATCTGCACACAGGTACCTGGACAGGCTGCGAGTGCCTGCTGCTCTCACCTGGGCTGAGGATGAGCTGTGTGCACGGTTTAGCATCGTAACGCCTTCCCCAGAAGGCACACGCAAAGCGGTCTGTATTAAAGGACAGCGAGCACCCCTCGGCCGGTTTCTCCCGGTTCGCTCCGTGCCGGGAGGCGGAGCGGCAGCCGCTGGAGGCGGCGCAGGGCTGATCCAAGTTTCACTTTCTGTGCCTGCTGTCGGCCGAGCGGGAAATGAAAACTGCGGGCGGGGCGGGCGCTGCTGCAGGCTGACGCGGCGGGACCTCCCCGCTCCGCTCCGCTCCGCCCTGCCGCGGCACTCCCGAGCCCCGCTGCCCTCCTGCCGCCCTCCGCCCAGCTCCTCCTGCTCTCCGGATGAGCGCCTCGGCTGCGGGCAGGCGGTGTGCGAGTCCCCGCTGTCCCCTGTCAGCACTGTCCACTCGACGCGCTGCTGATCCTGCGGGAATTGGTAAGAAGCCTTTTCGCTGGCTTGTGAGATGAGATGCCAGAGGCGCGGTGTGTCAGGAGGGAAGGAAATAGAGGGAAATAACGGAGAGGAGTTTGGCAGCTAAGTGGGAAGTCTCCTTCCAGTCGCGTCCCAGAGAAGCGGGGAGGTGATGTTGTCTTAGGTGACTTCTTCCCCTTAAGGGTGGGTTGTCACATTGAGTCCCTGCTGGAGCACTTCGAGGAGCACCTCGGGGGGACCAGAGAAACACAGAATGGTTTGGGTTGGAAGGGAGCTTGAAGACCATCTAGTTCCAACCCGCCTGCTGAGGGCACGGACACGTTGCACTGGAATAGATTGCTCAGAACCACATCCGAGCTCCCCGTGTGCAGCCCACCACCTGCCCCAGCACCAGCCGCTCCTCCAGGGAGAGAGGAGAAATGGGGGGCAGGAGGACGGGCTGCTCCTCAGTTCCTTGGCTCACTCACCAGTTTTTTTGTATACTTGTGCAGGGAAAAGGAGGTCAAATGCAAACCTTAGGAAGGCTGTGTTTGGATAGCCAAAACGAGGTGGTTCCAAGGGTTGGGAAGTTCTGTTTGTGTCCCTATTCCCGCAATAGGGTTCCTGATAGACTAGGAGAGAATTTCCTAGAACTAGAGACACAAATCCTCCTGTATTTCCCTGCACCTTTCTGCCCTAAGACCTTTCTACCTTTTCCTCAAGTCAGCCAAAGCCATTTAGCCCCATGCTTGCTTTTCAATCCCACCCTTTCTTCTACTTTTCCTGACAAAAGCTGTGACTTGCAGGTTTGCTTTATCCCTGGTACATTTCTGTTTTTAGCTACCTCTGCTGCCTGTCCCTCTCCTTTCTACCTCTCTCGACATCCGCACTGTGTTCAGGCTCTGTTTTGGCAAGTGAAAAATCAGATGAAATTATCTTTTCCTGTGCAGCTGTTCTAATCATACCCGAACCTAATACCAGGTTCGGGTATGAAAAGTAATATTCTTGAATCTATCTTTGAATGTTGGAGTTTATTTTTTTTCCCCCAAATAAAGTTTCTCAGCAAATTCGACAATATTTAGTGAATCTTAGTGTGTGACACTTAGAGATCAAACGTAATCTTCAAAAGTAAAGAATCAAAAGTAGAGTTGGGAACAAGTATACTTAAGTTTAAAGGTAATAATTAGGGAAAAAGATTAATTTCAAGTTTCTCTGCCTGAATTTTCAGTAATTTTGATATTTGACACTATTAGGAACAGTTGACCCAAAGACATGCTTTTAAAGCAAAGATTTTCTTTTTTTATGAAAGGCAGAACCAGCATTTCGCTTATTTCCCGTTCTTAGTAGCTTTCCTTCATTCTCTCAGTGCTTGGCCTTAGGTTGATTTCATGTGCTGTTTAATATTTGTAGAAGAATAATTTCTGAGCATTTTTTTGGGTCTCCCCCACCCCGTGAATATCTGCCTTTTTTCTGATTATGTCTCCACATTGGCAGTGGGCTTTCAGAAAGCTTCTTTTTGTGTAGTTGCATTTCAACTTTTATCATATTGTTTCGTTAGTGTATTTTTATTTTGCTTTAGTAGCTGAGTCGCAGTAGACTGTCAGAGTAATGATCTGTTGAATACTCCCTTAAAAATCCAGGTATTATAATGGTTCTCTTACGTAAACAGTTACTTTTCCTGTGATCACTTCAAGGAACAGAAAAAGAAACTGATATGTTGGTGCTTAAATGTCTTGCAAAATTACGGTCCAAAGTGCCACAGTAGTGCTGTGACTCAGGCGCTTAAAGCCAACGCAGAGAGCCCAGGAGAGAAACCAAATGTACTTATCTGATCAAAAGAGAAAGGAGAAACTTAATACTTGGGGTTTGCTATTTTGTGTTATAAAACGTTGCTTTTTCTAAACAGAGAAGTTTTGCAACATCTGCCTTGTGGCCAATTTTAGTAAACTTATTTACCAAATCTTCTTGAACAGGGATATGTGGAGTTCCCTGGCTAGATGGAGCTGTTTCTGTGGAACTGAAGGCTCATTTATTTATTTAGCCACAAGAGGAAGAGAGGATGAGCAATTGTTGTCAGTCCATTCCTGTTCCCTTAGCAACAGCCTGCACACCTCAGTACCCATATTAATTCAAATATCCCAAATGCTGTTGCAGTATTCTTACTGATTTTAGTGATGCTCCAGGCCAGGCTGGATGGGGCCATGAGCAACCTGATCTAGTGGGTGATATCCCTGCCTATGGCAGGGGGGTGGAACCAGATGGTCTTTAAGATTCCTTTCCAACCCAAACTATTCAAGGATTTTATGTTTTCACCTTTTTCATAATGAAAATGTCATAGACAAGTTCTGTGTTTCTGGACGCTGCCACTCTTTCCGATCTTTCTGTGTCTCTCTGCAGTTCTTCTGTCTTTGAACAATATTGTTGATGGGACAAAGAAGTGGACGTCAAGAAAGAAGCAAGAAAGCAGAGCTGGCACTGAGCGAGACCATGGAGGCAGAAACTGAAGTACAAAATAATAAAGAGGAAGCCGAAGAGGTGAAGGCCAAAAATCAGAGGCTGATGTCAGTCTTTGGTGTTGCAGATTTAAAAAATGGTAATAATGTTTTGCCTATTCTTCACTCTCATATCTTCTGTTTCTAATGCCTGCTGTTCCAATCTCTGTCCATAGGCTTAATTTTCTCCTATTTCTTACCTACTTGCTGAGGAATATACAGATGATTCTCATTTTGCCTTGCCAAGTAACCATATTGAGTTTTTTTAAATGGATACATGAAGATCTCAGAGCTTTTTCCCTATTTAGGTCCTCAGATTGGCCATTGCAGCCAAAAGGTCTAGTTGCTGGCTCTGGCTCTTTCCAAACAAAGCTAGCATTGCTGGATTTGCTAAACTATGGACTAGGCCCTGGTTATTCTCCTCATACAGGCAGCCTTTGCATCCTGTTATTTTATTTTATGTGTAGGTGTGTTATTAGAGGTCTGAAACTAGAGAAACTGAGAAATTTGAGCATCATTATCCAGGCTTACTTGGATTTTTCCTGTCAGTTACCAAACCAAACCAAATGTTATCTGCTTGAGCAACAGAAGAGTAGGTTGAACACTTTTTCATGTCTGACCAAGATGCTGGCCCTACACAGTGAATGACTGAATATGTGCAAAAAGAGTTTGCCACGTTCAAATAATTTTCACTTTCTTTTCTTGTACCTATCGCCAGGCCTTACTTCCTCTTTTTTCATGCCTACAGAAGCTATTGGACTGTACAACCTTGGACTGAGCTGCTGTCTGAACTCTGTGCTCCAGGTGTTCCTCATGAACATACGCTTCACAGGGATCCTTCGAAGGTACCACCTCTTTGAACTGCCTGAGATATTTCCACTGTTGCTCTCTTGTCTCCACTCCTTTTTTATATGGGATGTACATTTGAAGGCTTGGCTCACCGAGATGCTATTGGGATGCTTTTGGTCCCTCAGCAAGGTCTCTGCCTTGTGTCTGTCATACACAGACTAGAGCCTGCAAAGGTAGAGGTTGCAGTGTTCTGACTTGTTAGTCATCTCTGATTCATGTCCTGAACTGAGGCTTGTATCTCTCTTTGCCATAAGAAGATGTAATTTTATTCCAGGTTTACTCATAGGCTGTTATAATAAAGGCTGTGTCCAGGAGAGATGTGTGATATTTCTCCATTGCACTGCTTGATTACTGTTGGTGTTGCTTCTTCCCCTTTCAGGATCACAGTGCCATCAACTTCTGCACAGAGGAAGAACAATGTCCCGTACCAAATGCTCCTGCTGCTGGAGAAGATGCAGTGTGGCAAGAGCAAAGCTATTGCTCCCACAGACCTGGCTTGCTGCCTTTCAGAATACAGAGTGCAATGTAAGCAGTGCTGCCTCATGCCCACTTCTGTCTGCAGACCAGGGTGTTCATTATCCAGCACTAACAAGCAGTGCAGATCCCAACATCTCCTTCAGGAGTTCAGAAATGTCAGGAGTTAGGTACACAATGACACAGTGCTCTTTATAGCTGCCTCCCAGTTGGGAGTGCAATGCTGTATCTTGGAAAGAGGGGAAAAAAGCCCTGCTGGCTATATTTGCTGATGTCCAAAAGGTGGGAAGACTATCAGACTGCTAGAAGACCCAGCTATGGATACTGGCCAGGGGGAAAGGGCGGTGCAGGGCAGAGAGGACGATTCATTGATTTGTCTTGCTGTACTGGCATCATGATAGTGAAATAGCTGCTGTCACTTACTAGAAGAAAGGGATTGTTTGGAAAAGAGAATGAATTCACACAGATCCCTGAGGACAGAAACTATATCCTTCCTGCTCCTTCTTATAAGGGCAGAGAGAAGAATTTGCTGGCTAAATCTCCCAACTGGTCAAAGCTCCAAAGGAGAGAGGTTGTTAAATGCATAGGTGACCAGTGACAATGGGATGCCAGGAGGCTAGAGCTAATGGGGGACAATAAATCTCCCTGTGCCATTTGTGGGAGATCTGTGCTTGGGGCTGTGCATGATGCTGACTGAGGTTGTGTTTTCTGTGTGTGCAGTGTTTGTGCAGCATGATGCTGCTCAGCTCTTCCTGACTCTCTGGAATTTGTTAAAGAAGCAGATGAAAAAGCCAGAGCTGGTAAGGATGGTCACTGAAATGAACCTTTGGCCCTTCTCCTGTGTGATTTCCTCTGCTCCTTGAAGGATCCCGTTCACTGGCAATTGTCCTAAGTAAATTTTTTTAAATTATCCCCTCTTTCCTTGCGTCTTTCAAATGGGACAGAGGATTTGTTTAATAAGTTTTCTCACCCACAGGGAGCTCAGCTGTCTTCTTCATAAACCTTGTATTGGCCTTTTTTTTCACCCCTCCAGGTTAAAGAGCTGAGTGATTTGTACACCATCTGCATACAGGAGCATGTGGCCTGTCAGAAATGCTCTTTTGAAATAAAGAGCAACAGCACCATGTTAACCCTTCCACTGCCAGTGTTGGATGCCAATTCTGACAGGCTGAAGGCTCTGGTAAGTTTAGCAGCAGCATTGTTTCCTTAGGAGATGATTCCCATCTGTTCACTGTGGGAGCCTTTTCTTGCAGTTCTGGTGTCTCCTGGGTTTTACCTAGAATCCCTGCAAGAGTCTCTGTAGAGTCTGTGGGACTTTGAGGTGGTCTTATTCATATTTCTTCTTAGTTTGAAGGAGTTTTAATGTTTGCAAATAATTTTTTTTTTGTTTTGGGGGCTGGAAAATAAAGTGTGAATCGCCTTTCTAAGAAGAGTGTTGATTAAATACTCTGTAACAGACTCAAAGACTCATCTCCCAGCTTGGAGAAATAAGGTACTTTTTTTTCAGGCTGCTAGGCAGTCTTTTGTCCTTTGAATAAAAAACACACCTTCTGTAGCTTTGCTGTTTGCTTGGACCCTGTGCAATGATGTGGAAATAAAAATCCAGCTTGAAGGAATTCAGTGGAAATAAATCTCCTCTGTCTTCTTAGAAGGACTGTCTGCAATGCTTTTTCCATCCAGAAGAGCTGACTGGTCAAAACATGTGTTTCTGTCAACAGTGTGGGAGAAAAACACCTTTTCTGCAGGTAATTGGAGAATTATTTCCCCATGTCTCATACCCAGAATTACCTTGAGGACTGGGGAGGGTGGGGAGAGCACTCACTAATATCAGTTTAGGAGGAGACCAACAACTCAGATTTGTCAGCAAGGTACAAACCACACGCATCTTCCCTCCTGCTGCAGATGTAATTCTTGCTACAAAACAGTACTTTCATGGGTTTTAATATGTCTATTTTCCAACTGCACTATTTATTGCTTCACAGAGCATGAAGCTCGTCCATCTGCCACAGACTCTGACCTTGCACCTAAAGCGCTTCGGCTTTGAAAGATCATCTCACACCTACAAGCTTAGTCATTACCTGTCATTCCCACAAGACCTTGATTTCAACGAAATCTTGACAGAAAATCAGTGCCAAGCAGATGACAGTGAAAAGGTGAGATACTCCTAAGGCCCTGTTCAAAAAGGGCAGATTTTCTTCTCCTCTCTGCTCAAGTCTCATAAAAATTTAAGAGATCACACCAGTACTTGCCTCAGTTCAAAGTGCCTGTCACAAAAATTTATGTCTCAAGCTTTACCTGTGCCTGGTGTTGTCTCACATCCCATAGTTTGAACTGGTTCAGTCATTATTGAACACTCTGCTCAGATTAAATCACCAAAGGCACCATAACTGGAGCTTCCTGCCATAAGGACAAAAGCCAGGCTTTGCAGATGTCACCTGTCCAAGGCAGGGGAATTCCATTCCTGGTATTTCCCATGCAGTATTGTTTGCCACAGAGTTGAGATAAGCAAGGAAACAACAGCTTTGCTAAGCAGCTAGAGAAGGATCTGCCCCAGTGTGGATCTGTTTTTTACTGGGAAATAACAAGGGGAAGTGTGGCAACAACAAAAGTCACCAGTGCAGTGTTGGCTGTGGTGAACCTCTTTGCTGCTCCTTTGCTATCCTGCTGCCTTTTTCACAATCCCGTGGTCTCCAGGGAGGCTGCCAACCCATAGCTGACAGGCAAAACTCAGGGTAAGAGCAGAAAAGGCAGGATACTCAGGGCCAATACCATCTTTTCCCTTTTTCCTTACAAAATGCACATCTTTGCTGCCCTGGCTGCTTCTTCTCTTCCATCCATGGCAGATGAGAACTGCTGCACTGAAAGCTGCTTTTTGTGTCTCTTTGCAGGCTACCTGGCAGTATGAGCTCTTTGCTGTTGTTGCTCATTCAGGATCAACCAGCTGTGGACATTACTGTGCCTACATTCGAAGCCTCACAGAGTGCAAATGGTATTGCTTCAATGACTCTGAGGTTTGCCAGGTGAGCAGATCAAGCCACATTTCTTTTGTACTTTCCCAGGGCATTCCTCCAGGTCTTGTTCAGTCTGACTGACTGCTAACTAAAGAGAGCTGGGAAAGGAAACTGAGGCTGCAGAGCTTTGTGCACCTCTGCTCCAGGATGCTCTGGGCTGAGGGCAAAGTGACTCTCATTTCTGTACCAAACAAGGCCTCAGGTTCTGCTCTGTAATTTGCAAAAGCAGCCATTCGCTGAAAACCCTGCTCTATGTACTCTACATCTGTTTAATGTGTAGGTTCAGAAGAGGAATTGTTTTTCCTTGAAAAGTAAATGCAATAAATCAATTTATTGGAAGGTGTTTAGTTCCTGAAAATGCCACTTACACCACTCTTATGAGAACTTCTGGGATAGTATAAGAATGTACCCATTTCTTAAGAGTTTTTATCAGTCTCCTCTTGTGTGTTTTTCTTCTGTAGGTATCATGGGATGATGTTAAATGCACCTATGGACGTTCCAGCCTTCACTGGTATGCAAATGTACCCCTGTTTTTATCTAATGCTGCTCTGGACTTTGGAATGAGGGTAGCAAAGAGAGGGAAGACGAATGGTTTGGGTTTGGATTGCATATTGCCTGGGATGTGGTGGGGAACAGGAGAAGAGAAGAGGCATCCTTGTGTCCCAAGCACTCTGATGGGACTGCAAATGACTGTGCTAGGAGCTGCAGGGTGACTGGATTTTCACAAATGGGGCTCCAGGAGTGCTCTTGTCACTTAGGATTGCCATTTGCACCCTCCTGGATCCTGACTGAAGCTACATGTGCCAGTCGGGATTTCTCCATGCTTTTTGTTGTGATGCATCATAAGGAAATGAGCTTATAGGAGGGAAAGAATCCCTGCTATAAACTACAGCACTGCCAGGGAATCTTTGGAACACTGGAGAGGGCCAGCTTAGTTAACCTAAACCTCAGAAAGCTGAGCAGGAGCAAACCTGGGATGTTACTTGCAACCTAGATCTTCAAACATACCTTGTGTTTTGTTTTCTCTTTGCCTCTACAGGAGAGAAACGGCCTATCTCTTGATTTACATGAAAAAGCCTCCTCAGTAGCTCTGTCTGGGAGTATCAGAATGTCTCAGAAAGCTGTGCATTGTCCATGGAGCTCAGCACCTCTGGGCCAGTGTGGACAATGTGCAAATGTTTCACCAGAAAGACATTCTGCACTCAGCAACCTCGGTTAACCTCCACACTTATTTATAAAAAAGTGCAGCTGACACTCAGCTAGAGAAAGGATCTAAGAACTGTTGAAACTAGAAACTTGTTCTTTCATGTATTTTTTTGTATTTATGTGATTCTTCCTGTTCATTTCCTCTCTAAAAGATGGTGAAGTTAGTCCTTGTCTCTGCTGACTTACCATTTTCCTTCATGCTGATGCCTGGATTCCAGTCCAGGGGAAGCATTTGGCCTGAAAGCCAAATATACAAATCTCCTACTCCAAAGGCTCATCACAAGGCTCTGTGGTGTGGAAAGTTAAAATCTGTGGTTGTGTGGCTTTTGAAGCACTCATGGCATTAAGTCTTGATGTGCCACAGTCTGTGAAGGGATTGAGGATTCCAGCAGTTTGACATCTGGAAGTAACTTCAACCTAATATATTCTCTGACTGTATCTTTACAAAGGTGCTATTTTTATGGGAATGAGCAATGATGAAATTACTAATGTAGATATAAATACCATCTATTTATAAACTAATTTTATTTTGGTAACGATGATGAAGTTCACAAATCATATCCGTTTTCTGTTGATATGTGGAAGGAGAATTGAGGAATCTTGGAGCACAGCTGTGGACTTACTTTCATGGTGTGGTGGGTATTTATTTTGCTGTAGTAGCAAGGTCCATTATTCTGCACTCTTTCTAAAGCATGTTGCAATGAGTAAGTAAGAAAACCAAGTTTCTGTTTGCTTTTCCAACACTTTGCTTGTGTGAAGGAGATGAAAAAAGATGCACTTTCAGAAACTGAGAAGTTTAAGAGTAAAGAGACTGACAAGATATCACTTGAAATTTAAAAATTTATACTTATGAAAAAATGCCTTAAATGTGTCATAACCTTCCAGGGATGTCACCCATTGAGGAAATAGTTGCAGAGATGTTTTAAGAATCTTTTCAATCAGTGAAAAAAACATTTAATTTCAATGAAAAGTCATTAGTGGGTTTTTTTTTTTAATAAAATATTATGGGATAAATTCCCTAGAAAATTAGTCTTGTGGTTTATTCTTGGTCTGTTCTTCCTAAACATTGTAAATCAGGTGGGAGAATAGAGGTGTGTGCTCAGATAAAATATTCAGGGTAGAGCTGCTGCTAATGTTTAGCTCCAAGAGCCAAGAAAAACCGAGTCATATTGCCAAAACTGCCATGAGGAGCTATCTCAATAAATTCCTGTGAGGAGCCTGCAATCAGTTTTTAAGTTCTTTGAAGGGTGAGCTAAACCAAAATCCCTGCCTCCTCTTATGGGCACTTCTGCTCATATTTTCCTTGTCTGCAGCCAGTCAGCAGGCAGGAGGGAGGGGCAAAGCTGATGTAAAGGGTTTTGTGAGAAGCCACAGCCTCTCCTTGCCCGTGGAGAGGACGCTGAGCATGGCCACCCACCTGGAGCTGCCCAGCCGAGCGAGGATGCCCCTCCTGGGGCTGGGGACCTGGCAGGTACCTGCTGCACCTGGGGACATCTGCTCAGGCAGGGGACACCAAGAAATGGCTGGCAATTGCAGTAGATTTTATCAGAAATCTCCTTTTCATGTCAGGGGACTGCAGCAAATCCTCTGTGTGATGTTTCTTGTTTTTCAAATAGATCAGGTAATGCAGGTATTTATTACTGGCTTTCAGGAAATCTTTGGGGTGAGTGGAGGTAGTTAGTAGGTACAAGATTTTTCTTAGCTATGGAAAAAAAATTACCTAATACAAAAGTAAAAACTTCTGCCCAGCTTGTTTTTCTTTGTAGTTGTTTTTTTGTTTGTTTAGTTTTGTGGGTTTGTTTTCTTTTTTTTTGTTTGTTTGGTTTTGGTACTTGGTATTAATATCCCAGCATGTTGCATAGGTGTCATCTTTGATGAGTGTGTGTAGATACAGGAACTTAAGGGGCAATAAGTGGATTTGGAAATGGGAATTTACAATGATTCCTTAGACACTGAGGATAACTTATTTTTATGGCACCAGATGAGTGTGCAGCACCTTGCAGGAATATAGTTTGGGTTCTTTACAAGCAAATGTTAGCTAACAGGCTTTTGGTAAGGGAGTAGGTTTAAGAATATACTGAATTGTAGATGTAAAAGGAGTCTGGAAATGAGCAGTAATTTTTTAGAAGCTGATCTTCTTAAGAAAGGAAAAAAACCATTTATTTTCCCCTGCAACTGAGACTGGTAACAAGATATGTCAAATCACAACTTCCCAACTCCATGAAACACTTGTCCAGTCACCATAAAAATATCTTAAATTCTTGTCATATTCTTGGGTCAGTTGATGCTAATCAGAACTTAACTCTCACAGGTGGGGGGTGAGTTTGTTTAACCCTTTCAGTCTTTATTTTTCTGATGACAAAGGACACTAAAGAAACCTAAAGTAACTAAATTAGGCTTTAAAAACCAAAGTGTGCCTTGTGGACCTCTTAGGGCACCAGCACTGCAGTGGGTGAGCTCTCTGAAGGAAGGTGTTATGTTGCTGACACAAACTGGTTAGGACTAGGTAGAAGGAAACTAAGTAGAAGGAAAATTTTGGGCACATGATCGCTGCCACCACAAAAAATGTCTTCTGTTATGTGATGAAAACATGGCCCAAGCCCACGGTGATTATTTCATTAAAGCTATTTGGTTTCAAGGTTCCCACAGCAGCCTCAGAGTTTCAGTGCAGCAACAGGGCCTCTCCTTGAGGGAGCACCTTGGGAAATGAAACAGTGCATTATATTTTTCTGAAAAACATCTCACATTCCCGAGTTTTATGTAATCTCAGGGTAGGTTGTTTCCTTTGCTCTCCACTGACTCCTCCGCTCAAAGCCATACCGATCACTCCTGCATGGCAGAGTTCCCAAGGTGCTCCCAAGTGCCACTTTGGTCACTGTCAGCCTGCTGCTCCATGCCTGCTGCTCCCTGCTGCCCTGGGAGGCTCACAGGTAGGAAGGGATAGGATGGGGAAAGGGGCTGCAAAAAATAAAAAACTTGTAAAACTTTCAACTGGCTAATTAGGTGTCGCAACCTTGTCAGGGAGCAATGTTTGCAACCTTTGAGTGGAAAAATTTGGAGAAGTGAAATAATTAAAAAAACATATGTAGGAGGTTGTCATGTTTTTGAATCATGTTTCTGTTTGGAGTGCCATTTTCTGGATTCAGTCGTCGAACATCACTGAAGTGTCTCCAAGCCAAGAATCTGAAGCTATTTATTTTGCTGTTAAGCACCAAGTGTGTGTTTTACCCAGGAGGTGGCACTGTCCGCAGCGTTTTGAGTCCTCTCATCTCCTGCCCTGTGTCAACAAGCCCTGGATCGTTAGTGAGTAGGGCCAGCGCATTCCAGAGCTGATTGGTTTCCTCATGTCACCACTATGTCACACGAAAGTTGCTTTTAATTTCTGGGGAAATTAGAACTTATTTCAAGATAGCCTCATGTCCCAAGCTGAACTTCCAAAAGGGGGCAGACCAGCTCAGGCAACTCATCAGTGACTCCCTTGGCTTTGTGATTTCAGAAAACTCATGACAGCCAGATACAAATAGGAATACCTCATTATTTGGAGGCTTAAAGATGCCAGATTTGGAGAACAGCAAACTTCTTCATCTGCTCTTTAGCAAATCAGTGGCTTCTCCTCTGTTTTCAGTCTCTCCAGGGAGCAGCAGGAGATGCAGTGAGGTTTGCCATCGACATAGGCTATCGTCACTTTGACTGTGCCTACATGTACCAGAACGAGAGAGACATCGGCGATGCGCTGCGCCAGAAACTGGAGGAGGGCGTGGTGAGGAGAGAAGAGCTCTTCATCGTCAGCAAGGTGTGTCCTGGGATGAGGTGTCACCCCAGGAGAGACGAGGTCCTGCCAACCACAGTGCCACGGGATGGAGCTGCTCCGGGAATTAACTCCTCTCTGTCGGGGCAAAGCGATTTGTGGATGGTGGGGGAAGGAATAGGTCAAGCCTTGAAAAACAAAAGGCTTGGTTGGAGAGGGGTTTTTTTGTAGTCCATGTCCATTGTCAGCCATGGAGACAGGAACTGAGGCTGTGCTCTCGGTGGCCTCTGGGATAGGAAGCAGAGCTATTGTATTCGTGGTCACTCCTGCTGCGCTGCCGGCCTCAGCCTGTCAACTCCTCTGTGTTATGCTTTGTTTTGTTTTTTCCCCCAACAACAATGGTAGGAAAAATAAAGTAACTTCTATCTGCTGGAAGCTGGCGGGTCGATTTTCACCAGGTTCACTTATTTTCTTTGTTTTAATTGTTGCGATAATTGTTAGAATTTTAGTGTCCCATTCTCATTTGACTTGGTTGGCAGTACAGCAAATAAAATAAGGTGCACCCAAGTGGCACTTCCTCAAGATGAGAAGATGTGCCTCATCCTGAGCTGCCTCTGTCTGTGCTGTGTGTTTCCCAGCCAGGGATGCTCTGCCATTGCCAGGCATGAGAGCAGCTATGTGTTCCTCACAGCTGTGGTCCACCTTCCACGAGAGATCCCTGGTGAAGGAGGTGTGCCAGAAAACTCTTGCTGCCCTCCAGCTGGATTATTTGGATCTTTACCTGATGCACTGTCCCATGGGATTCAAGGTATTGTGACTTTAACTCCATCTGTCAGAGCTCTGCCCCTTTTGCCTTTAGTCCTCTCCACCCAGGAGTGTTGTTAAACCTCATTAGGACACATTCGGAGAGCCCAGCAGGAAAGGTAAGCTCAAGGCTGCCCAAACTAGGTTGTGTAGTACAAAAATCACCTTATTTCACCCTGCACAGCACTTCCAAGTGATTGATCAAATTACCATCCAGATCACACTCCTCTTACAGTGTGGGATTTGGCTGTCATTTCTTTCTCCAGAATCAAACAGCTGTGAATGACTTAGTTCCTATTTTTCTTGTCTCTCTCTATCCCCAGGTTAAATAAATCCTCATTTTCCCGTCGTGTCACCTCCCTGGCCTTTTCCCAGCCCTTCCCCTGCCTGCAGGACAGTCTCAAGAGGCAGATTTTCTTGGAGATTACTCCATTAGTACAGGTTACTTATTTTGGCCTAGTCTCACCCCACCACACAAATGTCAGCATATCCAGCTCAGTGTCTCCAGCTCCACTTGTTTGCCCAAATTTCTAAGTGACTTCTTTAAGTACTGAAAATTCAGTTGACCTTAAGTAAGCTTTTCTTTTGTGCTGATAGGCAGGAGAGGAGCTATTTCCTGCAGATGGAAACGGCATGATCATTCCCAGCAATACAGATTTTCTGGATACGTGGGAGGTATGTTCATTGACAGGCCAAAAATATCTTGCTAGTTTGAAACAACAACCTGAAAACTCTAAGCTTTCCACTTTGGGAATTGCTCTGAGAGAATTTCTCACGTGAAGTATTAGAGATTGCTGATTTCGCTGTGTCCTTGGGCTCCTTTTTGTGTCACTGTGCCAAAATTTAGGTATTTTTATATCTACTGCTGACTAAACTGGCTGGGTTGGCATGGCAAGAGGAAATCTTTGACTGTGTGTGTACCCTGCAGAGGCTTGAGCTACAAATGCTGTCCCTTCAGTCCCTACTCCCCTCTCTGAGCATTTCTGGTGGCTCTAGTTGTAGCCATGCTCATCTCTAGTTGCACCTGAGCTGTCCAGAAAGCCAACACACCTGTGCCAGTGTCCCCAGAGCACCAAATTTCCCTCTCTAGAAAGCAGTGGAACTTGGCCAAAGTCCTTTGCTGAAGCTGTGTGCAGCCCAGGCTGTGTGGGAGACTCGCTTGGGCGTGAGTTCAAATTCCTGCTTGGCCCACAGCTTGGCTTCCTTTCCCCTCCACTCCCACCATGTGCTCAGCACAGCCAGGCCAAAAGTAGCCAAGAGACTCATCAGGGTCAGGAGAATTCACTGATGCTCTTTGCCTCCTGTCAGGTGAAGAATAAGGCACACTTTTGTTGCTCATTTGAAGGAAAAGGGTGTTTCAGGCTGCTGCTTATGGCAGCAACTTCAAATGAACATGATTCCTGCTTTGGAAGAAGGGTATCTGCTGCTCTAAAGGCTGGTTGTGGATTATTTTCCTCTGTTTCTTTTCTGCTGGAGGTGGCAGATCTAATTAGGGCTGTCTGGCTGTTTTATTGCTCATTAGTGTGAAAGAAAATAAGTGATGTGGGGGGAACACAGCACTGCTTATCCTAGAATCCAACTGCTAAATGGTACATCTCTCTTGGGAAATTAATCAGTGCTGATGATCAGTATCCATCCTGTCTAGCTGGCTCATAACAGCTCCTTGTTGAGCTGCTCTGTTCCAAATAATGTGCTTTTTATTAGGGGATAATTATTTGGTTAGCTCAGGAATTATCCTAAAAGAATCTCTTTCATCTATATGAAGGTCTGTGTGGGGACAGTATTTCAAAATAGTCATATTCTACTGAAATAATAATAATAATAGTCTAGTAATTAGTAATCTTGAATAATGCTGTTATTTAACTGCATGGTGACACATGATGTGAGATCCTGAGTCTGACCAGAGCTCCAACGTTTGTACTGTTCTGATGGCACAAGAGGATCCCAGCCAGGAAGATTTTTACCGCTAATGCTTTTGTGTGGGCATTTTTTTCCATATAAAAATGAATGAATTTAATTCCATGGGAAGCCTGATGCTGTGGTGTGTCTAGGCTATGGAAGAGCTCGTGGATGTGGGGATGGTGAAGGCTATTGGAGTCTCCAACTTCAACTGCAAACAGATCCATCGGCTCCTGAGCAAACCAGGCTTGAGACACAAACCTGCAAACAACCAGGTGAATTGTTCCCCAGCTCCTCAGTACTCACTCAGGCCTGTCTGGGGTGTGGCACTGGATGGAGCATCTCTTAAAAGTCCCTTCAAAACCCCATACCTGCACAAAGAGCCTTTTCAATGCTGATGTGGCACTTGGTGGGTCAGCACAGTGATGCTAAACCTTGAAGTACCTTCTGCGAGGTGAAACCTAATTTTTTTTTCTTTTTTTGAGATTGAGAGCCACCCCTATCTTCCTCAGGAAGAGCTGATTAAGTTTTGCCAATCCAAAGGGATCTCTGTCACTGCATATTGTCCTCTTGGAGCACCCAACTGGCCAGGGTAAGAATGTTTTGTGAGCTTTATTTCTTAGATGTAGATTGGAGTCAAGGCAGTAAACCAGTCTTAGGATGTGGATGAAACCTCAGAGTACAACCACTGTAATTAGAAAAAGGTTTACTAATTTATTAAAAACAACACCCACAGAAACCTCACACTGATTGTGATAGTCAGTCCACTAATTCATACCAGTGCTGCTACTGCAGTTTCATATTTAGAAGAAAAAGGATCAATTGGTTGATGAAAGCAGTGAAGAGAATTCTTAACTGAGCTTGGGGGAGCTTTTTAAAGATGTAGAAGAATTTCTGAACTAAAGGAAAAACAAACCACAACAAACCAAACAAAAAACCAAAGCAGCAGATGCTCATGAAGATAGTAACATTGCAGTCCTGCTGTGACAAAGGGATTCAGTTTTTTAATGGAGAAGTTGCAGAAATTTTGCTTTTACTCCCATCTTCATGGCTTTCTCTGACCTGGGACAGGGTGTTTGCCAGAGCAGCTGTGCTTGTAAAGGACAAGATGAAATTCCTGAGATCTGGATCAAAGAAATTCCCAGCCTGATCTCAGGCTGGACTGAAATGTGTTACAGTGACCTGTTTTCAATAGAAATACAGGCATCTTCTGATGTGCCCACTTGTTACAAAAGAAAAGAATGAAGGCAGGAACTAAAGTAACAAGATGTTAAAGTGATGCTTTTTTATCATTTAAATAATATTCTTATGCTACTGGGCTTGAGGGAGAAGACAATGGGCCATTCAACTGAAGTCTGCTTTTTATTTTCACAGGGCCAAGCCTGACCATATTTCTCTTTTGGATGATCCTCAGATTAAGGAAATTGCACTCAAGCACAACAAAACCCCAGCTCAGGTTGATACTGGTCAGAGTATTTTCCCTGCTGACATGTATTTGTCCCACTTGTGCTAAAGTAACTATTTACAGAGGTACCATGGAATAATAATATGGAGTTCCAGCTCTGTCTTGTACACTTTTTAATGCTTTTAAAAAATACTCCACCTCAGTTTTGGTGATGGACAGAAGATTACAGTGCCTTTGGGCTTTAATTGGCACACTGACTGCCTGGCCACACAGCATCCCTGCCAATCCTGAACTCTTCTCAGTGCACTCCCATGCTGTCATCTCAGCTTCAGAGCTGGATAAGGATTTAATGAGCTCATGTAATAATTAGGAAGGGTTGACAACAGTGCTTCTCCTCTGTGAGCCTCTCTGAGCACCAGCAGAGCTGTTCAGTGTAACCATGCAGGCACCTTTGGTTTCCAGCTTTCAGAGGACAGGCAGCACTTCTCACCTGTAATTCCCTGTGCTCTGCAGGTGCTCATTCGGCTCCAGATTCAAAGAAATGTGAGTGTAATTCCCAAATCTGTCACTCCACAGCGCATTGAAGAAAATTTTAAGGTAAGAAGGAACCTTACAGAGTCATTAACAGAAACTTTACAGACACTTAGAACTGGCACAATCTTAGGTTTTTAACATAGGTTATTACTTCTTTATGAATGCAAAAAGCCACTTTAAAACTAAGAAGCCAAATCTTCACTAGAACACATCAAGTGAGAGCCAAACTCCTCCACCTAGTGATACCATGCTGATGCACTCAGACCCCACCAGCACTGTAACCTTACACATTTATTCACTTCTCCACAAATGGGTGCCCACAGCACTCCTCCTAGTGCTTCAGCCAGGTGCTGGTAGTCTTTCTGCAAATAAATTCACTTGCCTCACTGCAAACTGTACTAACCCAGCTGTCTGGGACCTTTCTGCAGGTGTTTGACTTTGAGTTGAGCAAGGAGGAGATGGAGACTCTCCTTGGTTTCAAGAAGCGTTATTGAATCTGTGCCTTAAATGAGTGAGTTGTTGTTCCTCCTCCTCCTCCAGGCTTTGGCAGATTGAATTGCCACTGGATATCCTCTAGCAGACACTGCTTGACAGCCCCACTAAGGAATAAAAGGAGAGGGAGCTTAGCCAACACCTGATCACATCTGCTGCAATCTCCCACCTAGGTTTATCAGAGCATTGCCTGTCCTGGACAGGTTGGGAACACTGGGTTTTCTGCAGGCACAATGTTCTTCACATAGCCTGCACTGGATTAATACCAAAGTGCAGTCTGAAATCAAAATCAGCTGGAAATTCCAAAATAAATAAGCAGCATTTTTCTCCCCTGTTTTCTTTGGCTCCCTTACATAAGGGACAGTCAGAGTAAATAAACTCCATTTTAAGAATGAGAGTTGTAAGGTTTTTTTGAAGGGAAGAGCTGTGCCTATGTACTCCTGCCAACGTAACTGAGGCAGTGTCTAGATAACAGGATGGTTAGATACAGACTCACCAAGATCTGCATTATTCTCTTTTCCCAGGCTACCCACTTGTCTAGCAGCACACTGGGGGCTGGGAGTTCCCAAGGGAGAGGTTTAATATCCTGGGGAACCTTGGCGATTTCAGCTGAACAAAGATACATTATCCTTGGAGAACGAGGTCACTGACACATGCAAAGCTTACAGAGCATTCACTTCCACTCCCCTTGTGTTTTTAAATGTTTTAGTTCTGCAAAGCTTTTACCAGGGGAAAAAAAGCTTTTCCTTAAAACTACATCCTTAAAATATTTTAATTATGCTCTTTTTTCCTAGATGCAAAAATCACAAGGACTACCCTTTTTGGGAAGACTGACATAGGCATCATCTGCAGACCATCTGGGATCCAGACTGTATATTGTTGTCTCAAGGAATTTGCAATACTTTGTGTATTAATTCATGATAGAAGTGGAAATTGTTTTGTAGGATGAGAAGAGGTAGCTCACAAGCATTCTGAAGAGTAATCTTCAAACAGGGCTGCATTTGCCTCCCTTCTTATCAACCAGTTTTATCAGGCCTTTATCTCTAGCTGCTCTTGTAACACAATTCTCAGTTGTAGCAAAATATATATTCTTATAATAATTTAGTAATGATAAAGAAGTTTAATAAACCCATATATTCAAAAGAAGTGAAAAGCAATCTTTGTCCTAACTATAAATCCTGACAAAGTTTAGAGAAAATTTAAATTCTCTAATTATTCATATTTTTGGACAAAAGGTCAATACATAAACTGTCTTTTAATTGTCAATACAATGCATTTAACATCAGAAGATCTCAATGAGATGATATGCTGCTTGAGATGCGATGCTCAGTTCAGTGATTTCAGTGCTACAGACTGACAGCTCTTTAGAGGACACTGCTGAATGATGATTCAGAAGCTCATTCTTAATGAAGTTTCCTATTTATGAACTGCTAAAAACTAATAAAATAGTAGGAGATTTGTATATTTGGTTTATAGTATCTGCAAGAGTATATAAATACTGCCTTTATCAGTAGAATGGCTGCAGAATCTCTCCTAGAAAATCCAAAGCCTAATAAAGGAGACACACAGGAATTATTTTGTTTGGCAACTGTCATATTTAGCAAGCAGAAAGGTTGGGCAGCTTCACAGAAGTAGATACTGTCTCTCCTGTACTGTTCCTAGGTACTGTTTGCTTGTCTTTTGACTCAAAGGATGTCACTGAATGCTGCTCTCTTGGGTTAATAAGAAGGAGTCAGTGCTGCTGCTGCCCATGTTGGTGTTTTAATAAGGTGTCTTAATCAAGACTTCTTGCTCTTAAACTCCAACATTTGACTCAAAACTCCTGTTCTTGCTTTAGGCTTTTGCATCCCAATATAAGAACAATGTTGCTCAGCATTGCCTGCAGAGAGCAAGGACAATTGTGTAATTAAGGCTCAGGACTAGGATACACACTTCATGGATAGCCTTTTCCAACTGACTTTCTTTGTAGTTGATAAAGGAAATGATGACATATCTTTGAGCTGCTTCAGACTTTTCCAAGATGTTTGAATAACAGGTGCCCTAGAAATAACAGAGCAATTCCCATCAAATTGGATTTCCTACAGCAACTCTTCTAAAAAAAGAGGTCTGAAAAAGGTATCAGGAATTGACACTGAACAGTTATAAAGCAGTGATACAGACAGGAAGGTGCCTGTAATGGGTATTCTCTTTTTTTATCCTCCTGAATATGCTATATTTAAAAGGCCAGTTGCAGGATATCATCCTGTGGAATAAAAAGTGAACTCAGGAAGGTGCTCTGCTCCCAGGTATTCACTGGGGTCAGCTGTCCATCTACAGCAGGAGCAGCAATGCCCACCTAAGGTTGTAGTGTTCAGCCTGTCTTGAAATATTCTCTACTTCATAGGAATTTTCTAACCACATTCCAATTTAATCACAGCTATCAGAAGCTATTTACAGGATGTTTATAGACCGTGGTAGGCAGGAAGTCAGACTAGATGATCACAGTAGCCATATAATAGTAAAAAATTCAAAACAAGTTAGAAGCCAGAGATTGTGCATTTGTTTCAGAGACAATAGATCTTTTTCAGCTGCAGAGACTTTAGTGAAGGTAAAAGGAGAAGAATTTGGGTGGTGTCAGTTATTGGGAAATAGAGTCCCCTCTGGTTTGTGGCAGAGACACAGCCCTATTTACAACATGCCTTGCACAGCTCTGAGTTTGCTGCCAGCAGCTGCATGGAAAGGTTTAGAGTATCCCAAATTAATTTTCAGTTTCTATCAGCTACACAGCAGTGCTCTTACACCAAACCCACACAGACATCTTTCCTAGTCAGCAGCAACATTATCTGTGCCAATGAGCCCAGAAAAATGAAAACACCTTAGCTTGGCATTTTGTCTTTGTGTCACAACATGTTGTCCCATGACTTGAGCTTTTTATTGTGGAGTTCATCCATTCTGGTAGAGTCAAGCCTCATGAAAAGTTCCAAAGGGGCTGGGTGAAAAAAGTAAAATGTTATGTCTGTGTTTTGGAGGGAAAACAGGATAACACAGGAAATGAACAATAGATAAAAATCCAAAACTCCTTGCTGATCATTGCTGGTCAAGTTTCCCTCTATCAGAATTCCAAGCTCTCTCATATTGAGGTCAACATCATTCAAAAGCAAATGGAATAAGAAGCAAGAGACAGTAAGATACAAACCTATTTCATGAACTTTCTGCATGCAATGCTGCACAAGAACTACTGGTACAGACTTCCTCTGCATCCTAAAGATTTACAAGAGACCTAGGGTGGCCTATTTGTGTTTTAATACCAGAAGTAAAGCCATTTTCTCTTAAAGCAACATCAACTGCAACCTGAAACAAACATCCTGTGCCTGTCAGACTCTCTGTGCTGTCCTACCTTTGAGCAGCAAGATGCCAATTCCAAATACTTCTTCTATCTCCTCGACTACCCCAAAAAACTTGCAAAACACTATCTTGCCTTCTCTAATGAGATAAATGCTGATTTTCTCTGTTTTCCCTGATAAATCAGTTCACCATCATTCTTTGCTCCCACAGAAATGGATCTGTCCTGTCAGAGCCATTTTCTTTAAAAGACAAAATAAAGGCCTATTAATTTTGTATCATTTGGAGCAGTGAGTGCAGCTGGGAGTGAAACAAATTTAATGCAAGTACTGATTCTACCAGTTCCAAGGACATGGTTTTTTCTGTTAGCTGCTCTTTATCTTTCCTGTGGGCTGGAAATCCTCTTCCCAGGGTGTGCTACAGTGTCACAGCACCTCAGAGTCCTGAGAATGGCTAGGAAAAGGCCAAGGTGGAGCTGAACTACAAGTTCTTAATTTAAGAACACAAAACAAAACACAACCACTTTTCATTGGAAGAGCTACAAGACTGTATTTGTCCTTAAAACTTGCTTTGATCAGAAACCCAGAGATCTGTCAAGTCACAACACAAAAACAAATGCTGTGAACAGTTTTAGCAGGAAGAGCTCAGTTAGCAGGAATGCTAAGCTCCGGATATCAAACTCTTTGATCTTTCCACTTTACCTTCTAGGAGATGAAAGGAAATCTCTGCTCTTGTAGGCAGAGTATGGCACAAACATGGGGCTACAACAGACATTTTACTGTAACAACTCCCAGATCAACCCAGACTAAAGGAAGACTGCCTCTTCCTCTATCTCCGCCTTATTTAATTATATTTGCTCTTGGAGAAGCAATCCAACCCCACGGGTGACAGGTTTTCCTGTCCTTCCCTTCCCATGATTTCTGTTCAATCCTGTGCATCACCACCCCTCACTCAGGTAGTGTTTTCCCTCTATTCCCTCTCCCATGTCAAGCTCCAAGCCCTCTGCCGGTGCAGAGCTGCACTGTGTCCCAGAACGACCCTTTCCAAATTCCTTCCCACTAAGTCATGCAGGGCAACACAGAGAGAGTTTGTTACAATGCCACTCCACCCCAGTGCAGTTTGCCTCAAAGCTCTCAGCTGTCTCCAGGAAAATTCCTACTTCCAGAATGGAAAATTTCAGCCACAAACTTACACGAAGTTACAGTGAAAAGAAAACAGAGGAAACTAACAGAACCTGATGTACTATTTTGGAAACCTTGACCCTCAATGTAACTTCTTGCCAGAACACACTTGTCACAAAAATGTTATTTGCAAGCAAGTCAACATTGCCCCAAACAGTTTTCTGTCACAGCTCAGACTAAGCAAAGAACATCAGCTCCTCTGGCCTTTTTAGATGCCTTAGGGCTTCTGTTTACCACATTAAAGATTCCCAAAAACACTTGCAGAGCTGAAGCTTTCTGTAAAAGCTTTAAGCACAGAATTTAAAGTGATTTATAATCAATTTGTATAAGAAGAATCAGCATTAGAGGAGCATATTGCTTCAAGTCAGACATTGATTTTCCCCTCCTCATGTTTCAAGTTAACTCAATCTTGTCTGTTCAGCCTATTGTAAATTATTGTGACCAAAAATGTGTTGCATGCTAAGTCTGGTCTCAGCAACAGTGGAAAGACTCTTAAAAAGCACTTCAAAATTACAAAAATTTGCTTTCTCACTGTAATGGTTAGTATTTATTAGAATGGAAAATTTTAAATTACTATTAGGCAGACTCTTTTTATCAGCTTCAGGAAATAAACCACCTATTTCACAAACACTTTGATATCAATCTGCCTTCTTGTTACATTTTAACCTCCAAGTTCACTTTAAGGTTTGCTATGCAGTTATGGAATCATAATTCTAATAAAAATTTAGATAAGTTATGCATTAACAGCCCTGGTGTCACCCCTCTTCCACATGTTCAGAAAGAACTCCCTTTCTGCCAGGCTTGTACAACCTCCTGCTCCTCCATTCCCATCCCACATCTACTGAGACATTTAAAAAAATAAATAAATAAACCTTACAGGAATATGCAAGAAACCCACCCACCACTAGCAAATGCATTTTGTGAACAGTCTTGAGCAGCTCTCAGGTGGCAACAACTCTAAAACCACCACTGTGAAAACCACAAAGGGACAAACACACCTCACATACCAGAAGGTCAATATAAGCCTATTTTTCTGTGCTCCCAGAACAAAGCATTAAGTTTCTGATCTGCTAGCTCATGGCAGGATTTTCCTGGGTAAAAACCCCCATTTTTACTGTATTTGCCAATATTTTGTTCAAGCACAGAATTCCTTCTGGAGGGCAAGTTCTCTACTGCTTATTAAAACAATCCTATAGGATGCTGTGTAGGCTTCAAGTCTTCAATGGAGGAAGTTTTCTACTAGCCAGAGTATACTATCACCTCAGTAAAATAAAAACTGAATTAAACAGTTCTATTTAAAGAGAGGCACAAACAGACTCATTGGTCATGAATTCAATGAGAACAGCAGGAAGCTCCCAGGGCACACTGAGAAGTCAGCATCAGCAGCAGATGATTTTGTGGGGATGGTAATTTTCCTTGCTTTTGTGTAATCTCTAGAGACAGCTGATATTATACAGCTGCTCCAGCATTACTACCATTAAAGCATTGCTGAAATAACCATCTCATTACACACAGTAATGAAACTGTATTTTATTATAAGCAAAAACAGCTTTTATATCACCAAGAAACCAGGACCTATACACTTTTCAAAGTGCTACCCATGTAGAAATCACTGTACTTAGAAATCAACTTATACTTCCAATTAGAGGGAAAAAAAAGGGTATGGAGTGTTACAAAGAAACAAAATCAACCCCAAAAGTAATCAGAAAAAAAGCAGACCTCATTATGCAACATCTGCCAATATCCTGGTCCTTCCAGACAACAATCATCACTAGCTCCAATTCACAGTATTCCAAAAGAAAAGTGACTGCTTGTTCAAACTTGCTCAATGCTTTCTGCTTACCAATTCCCAACTTGCAGTTTGGCAAAGAAAATCTACTAGTCCACACAGTGTGCTCTTCAGAACCATTTCAGCATTTCCTTCTTCCAAAAAAAGAAAACAGCACGAAGTCACTGAGTACATATACTGCATCTTTGTGGGGAAAAAGAAGGAAAAAATGTGGGTGTGGATGGAGGGGTGTCTGATGCAGTAAAAAAGCTACATAGACAACTCAGAGGCAGCAGCAGAAGCATATCTGGGAAGCCTGGAGAAAGGCAGGGAACCATCTTCAGTATTCTGCATGGAAAGGGTAGCCCTTGTGATTTTTGGACCTGGAGGAAATCAAAAAGCCAAGATTATCTCATGTCTCAAAGGCATTGTAGCAGCTGTAACCACTTCAAAGAAGCACCAGTGGAGGAGCTGAACTGTATAAAAGCAGAGTCTGTTTCTGTTTTCCTTGGTGACATGCTGCATTTCCAAACACAAAGATTTTGAGTGTCTTCTGCTGTTTGAGCTCTAAGCTTCTCAGGTGATGGGACCTGGGTGCTTTGTAGACAACTAATTCAAGGGTTTGCTGTTTACTGACAGAAAGACCTTTTTTACAGCATTCCAAGAAAGATTTCATATCTGGCTCTAGGCTTCCTAGCTGCAAATCCTCATGCTATTTTTTGAATGTTCATCTACTTTGCCAAAACCTCCTGAAGAAATCACAGATTTTGTAATGTATCTAAGGGTCATGGAAGAAAGACAAAATACCACAAGTAAAGTTAATCAAGACTAATCTGCATCATGCTCATTTCTTCAATAAGGACAAATTATGAATAAGAAGCCTCCTGTTGCCATTCCAGATACAAAGAGTTTCTCTGTGACTGAACTGAAAATGAAGTTTGTTCAATGCTCATCATGTTTTGTTTCATAAAAGGGACATTTAAAAAAAAATAAAAATCACACTGTGGGCTGTTATTTTGAGGATGATCCCTTTGAAAATATGCTGAAATTCAATCAAGCCTACTGTATATAACTTCACTTACTGAACTACGTAATAATAGCTTAAAGAAAAGGAAGTGCCACTTACATGGTCATATCACAGGCTCTCCAGTTTCTATTAAAGCTGAGAATAGTTGCCATCTCCTCTTTAGTCAATTCAAAGTCAAACACCTAATGAGAGAAAAAGCTGGAAATCACCTCTTTGAACAAATCAGTGCTTGTAGGAAAAAAAAAAGAAGTAGAATAAAAAAAAATCAAAAAAATCACAAAATTAAAGAACGAGTCCATGGTGACTTTGTTCACTCCTGCTTTCCCACTGTAATCTTAAATTCAGCCCTCAATAGACTGTAGGTAAACATATGGAGACAAAAAGCCCAGTCCTCTTGTCAGAAGAGCACCTGGGAAGGATGAGAAAGGATCCCTGTTTGCTGTGGAGGAGAAGCCAAGGCAGCCCTGGACATGCCATGCACCAGGCTCACTCCCAAAGACTCACCTTGAAGTTCTCCACAATGCGCTGGGGTGTGACAGATTTGGGAATCACAATCACATTCCTCTGGATGTGGAACCGAATGAGAACCTGCAAGAGGCAGATCATTGCATCAGAGAGGGGATGGCTCTTGTTCTATGGCAAGCAGGGCCTGTTCCAGCAGTTTCTTGCTATAAACAGTACAATTCAGCTGAATTAACCCCCTGTTTGGAGCTGCTTTTCAAATCATCCCTGAATTCTAAGCAGCACTTTCTGAAGTGCACACAGAGAAGTGGTGGAATCCCACAGAGGCCTCCTTTCTCCTCTCCCCTGCAGCGCAGTGATACTCAATTCCTTCCCTTCCCACCCAGACTTTTAAGTAGGCTATTCAAGTGTTCCCTTCTTTGCAACAGGACTTCAGGTGGGAAGACAAACATGGCAGCATCTGAGGATGGGTCAAGAAAATGTTTCTTGTGATGGTCAGAGCACCTTTGCAAGCATGCATGGAAGGCCAAATAAGGAACAAACCTGCACTGCTACCTAACACCACAGGGGACAGGGAATGAAGAACCAGCCTGTCCTTTATGCTGTGCTACAGGAAAGGATACTCTGGCACTGACCCACCTGTGCTGGGGTTTTGTTGTGCTTGGCTGCAATCTCTTTGATCTTGGGGTCATCCAGAAGGGAAGGATCCTCTGGCTTAGCCCTACACAGAGGAGAGAAGATCAGTGGCAAGAAACTTCCACAGGCCCAACCTAGCAGAGATATGGATCTGTGACTGCTGCACATGTAGTCTCAGTGCTCCAAGTTTAATCCACACCAGCTCTCTGGCAAAACAGTCTTACCAAGGTCTGTCAGGAGAGCCAAGGGGGCTGTAGGCTGTCACAGCAATCCCTTTGGACTGGCAGTACTTGATCAGCTTCTCCTGGGTAAGGTATGGATGGCATTCCACCTGCCAACATAAAAAATGTTCAGTAAAATGCACATAAAAAGTTCAGTAAAATGCACACCCAGGAGAGCTGTAAACTCACAGCCATAGGATTGCAGACCAGGGAAGTACAAAGTTCTCTTATCATCCCTAATTAAACATGCCATAATATTTTTTTACAGCTACCATCTTAACTTCACTATCAGCATTGCTTCATTAATTTTTATTTGCTTTGTGTCAATATCTCCAGTCTGAAAGTGGTGTGAGTGGCTGCCTGTTAAAGATTTCAGACCTTCGGCCCACTGTCCATTACAGAACTTTTTTAAACACACATGAATGTACTCATCATGAAATTCTGTAAGAACAGCTACCTAATGGAATACAGACTCCTTAACAGCAGATCTGTGCTCTGCCAAGCAAATGCACAGATATTCTGTATGGAACAGGAACTATTCATGTCTCAGGAGGCAGTGAATGAACATGAATATTTGATACTTGGCACAGAGGGACTTTCAGGGCAGCTCCACACCAGGGAGCACAACTTTTCTTTCAGCAGGCAACATCAAGAACCGTTTTGACTACGCTGCCATTTGAGCCTCCTGCAGCTGCACTCCGAGGGCAGAGCCTGGAAACTTGTGCTGCTGGCAGGTGGAGCAAGGCAGTGCAAAACATGGAATCAGTTTACAGCCTCGAGCACTTTATTTGTGGTTCTAGCTGCCTGCTGTTATCAGAGGCCTGCATGCTTGCTTCCCCTCTGAGACATGTTGGAATATTAAACAAAACAGAGAGCTCCATTTTTAGGATAGTTTATACATATTTATTTTGCTTCAAAATTTGCAGAAAGACAGCTACTCAAGAGCAACAGAGCATTGAGTTTTGTCAGATATCCAATAGGTAGAATTTATACAACATAAGCAAGGCAAAGTCATCCTCACCTGTCCACTGACACTCAAGTTGAAAAATTAAGTACTAGAGCCCTTGTTATGTATTTACTACCTTGCCAAATTAACTTCTCACTACAATTGAAACCAACACACATGCTGGCTGCACTCAAAGAATGGGAATGAAATGAAAGACAGTGGATTACATGGGAAATATCTGCACAGAGTGTTTTTTGAAGAAGCATTCTCACTATTAGCCCAACTGATAAGTGTCAGTAACAGACAAGTTTTCAGGCTTGCAAGCATTTCTTCAGTAGCAGTAGTTTATGAAGGACAAGGACTAAAGACCCAATGCTTTGTGCTTAACTTGATTACAGTCAATAGTCAGGCAGAGGTTGAAAACATTTACAAGTGTGAGAGGTCCAAGATCAGTGACCCCTGAGCCAGAGACAAAGGTAATTCCCATCCAGTGATAGTGGTAATGAGGTGTGGCAGATGTTGAAAGGTATCATAAAACTTACACTCATTTTCTAACAGTGCATTGGGACTGATAATGCTTAAGCAATTACCAAGCAATTACCAATAAATTACCCAATTCTAGTAACCAATAACTGAGATTGCACTCATTCAAAAGCCATAGGAATCAAGATCAAGTCTAGAGAGACCCCCCAGGGGTCTATCCTAGGACTTGTCCTCTTCAGCAACCTGTGCCAGTCTATAGTCATGCAAATCTTGACGGTGATATCAAATTGTGGAACCACCAGCCATTACAGTTCAGAGAGATCCATTCAGGCAGAAACAACAGACAAACAAAAACCTCAAGGAACTCAGCAAGGCTGCACACCAAGTCCTGCACCTCGGAGGGAAAAGCCCAAAGCCATGCACCTGAGAAGGAAATGCCCCTGGCAATAACACAGGCTGGAACCTGACTACCTGCAAAGCAGCTATGCTGGAAAGGAGCTGAGGATCACAGTAGGCTGAGCTGGACATGAGCCAGAAGCAAGCCCTGGCAGCAGAACACAGCCAGCAAATTGTGGGAAGTGATCATCTGCCTCTACTCACACCTGCCAGACCACCTTCAAAATACTGTGTCCAGGTTTCCCTCTTCCCAGCTGCCCTCAGTAGAAGAAATATTGATGGACTGCCATCAATTTTCTTAAGATTTCATTCAAGTGATGTCTACACAACTTCCACTCTATGGCTACCTTGCAACTCCACTTCCTCCTTCCTCCTAAGCCTCATTAAGTCTTGAGTCCACAAAACAAGTTTCTGATCAATTCTCTCTCTCATGAGCAACAGGAACTGGCTTCTCCACAAAAGGGTTATGAAAATGTCATCTGATTCTCTATATCTACATACATCAAGTCTTACTCTACTTCAACAAAGTTTTCAGAGCTCATCTGAGTTCTTCCTTCCCTCCTACAAGAAGGGATTCTGGAGCTGCTCATTGCCAGATTTCCAAGCACTAGCACAGAGACTTCATAAAAAACCCAGCACTCTGGCATCCAGAAGCAGCTGAAGGGTAGGATTGAGAGAATATGCTCTGTCTACTCCATTCCCTCTTTCTATAACCTTATTTCAAAGTAAGAGCTTCATAATTTTCTTTAAAAAACCCAACAGCAACCAACCACACAACAATAAAAAAAAAATAACACCATCAATCATTTGCCTGCTGTCACTTGCAAGCTTACCTGGTTATTTGCTGGCTTGTATTTCAGTCCTGGCTTGTTCAAGATTCTTTCAATCTGCTCATGGTTGAAGTTGGAGATTCCAATGGCTTTTACCAGACCAGCATCCACCAGCTCTTCCATGGCCTGACAGAAAGAAGCACAAAGTCACCATGTAGTATACAAAGGCAGGGCCTGAAGAGCACATTCTTCCTGACATGCCTTGTTTCCTTCATGAGAAACCTGAAATAAGTGTTTAGATTTTCAGAGTTCAGGTTTGAGGGGAAAAAACCTCAGAGCACATATGTTTTTGTGCCATGTCTCCCATGCTCAAAAGGCTCATTCTTTGAGCTCGTGGAAATTCACAGCAAGTCCGAAGTGGAAAATTATGAATTGATACACAACAATCCACTATTGTACAGTGAGTCCTTCCAAACAGTTCCAAGTACATGAGACTGTCTCCTGTTCTCAGCACTCTCTCTGATGCTGTCATTACCTTCAGCAGGCTAAACTTTCTCCTGCTGTGGTTGAACTTACCTCCCATGTCTCTAGAAGATCTGTGTTGCTGGGGATAGCCATGCCTTTGTCATCTACAGGGAACAGGTCCTCTCCTGCCTGTCAGTGAGAGACAAATGGATTGAAACACTCTTTATTGGGAGGACACCAGCTGAAGATAATGATACTATAAACTCTCATTGCAGGAGAAACTAATCCTATTATAATGCTAATTATCTACATATGTATTAGACACTATCACTATCTACAGTCTTCAGTCTTTTGTTTTCACATGGTATTAAGGCAGCTTTTTTGCCTACAGTCAACCCAGTAAGGACACACACTTCTGATGGACACTGTGTCTCCTGGCTCACCAAAATCCATATGGTGAAACTTAAGTCTCCACTTGTAATGCACAAAGTAGAATTATAGCCAGTTTACAAAAACACACAGTGGCTATCTGCTCATAACGAAGTGTTTCAGTGAAAAGCATAATAAAGACATACTTAGCACTTGGAATGTGTTCACCTTATCCTGGACCAGATTTACTGACATGTGGGGAGACTCATGGTTTAAGGGGCTGGCACAGGGAACGTTAGAACACCCTGTCCCAGTTAGGACTACCTGCCAGGTATCAGCTTCATTCCAAACCAGTTATTTTCTACTCAGTCATTAGTTATACAACAACACATCTTCTACTTTGATAGTTCTGTCAATGTGAAACTAATTTTGAAAATATAGGTATTATGATGAACAGTTCATCTCAGAATCAGGAGGCAGAGAAAAGATTTTGATCAAGCTCTCACTGAAAGATTAAGCTGGGACATATTTAAACTGAGACACCAGTTCCTTAGCATGCAGCCAGTAAAAGAGTTAGGAACTAAAAAGTTTAACCTTTTTAAATCCAAGGCCTGTAGAATGCTAAAATTTCTATAGTAAAGGTCAGTTCAAGCTGGATTGTATTAAAGGACTGAGTGATTCCAGACAGAAACAATCTCTTATTCTCTGATACTGTAACATGCCAAGCAAAGAACTTCTATCAGACAGCAAAGTCTCTTCCCACACAGAAGGAACCACACCATTCTCAGCTGAGCATACTCTGGATTTGTAGAAGGCAACACGAGGAACAATCAAAAGGAACTACAACTCCTTGCAGTGGGGAAACACATCTCTAGCATTCAGGGTCTGTCTCTTCCAGGCTCAAAAGGGCAGCAGATGCAATGCATGCAGGGATCTCAGGGTAGGAATCAACAGCCTGGCTCACACAGCCGCAGTAAAGCTG
The DNA here is from genome assembly GCA_024500445.1 of Entomyzon cyanotis. Classification (NCBI taxonomy): domain Eukaryota; kingdom Metazoa; phylum Chordata; class Aves; order Passeriformes; family Meliphagidae; genus Entomyzon; species Entomyzon cyanotis. Next base: position 10,511,552 of record JAKEPQ010000309.1, read on the forward strand.
AGCACCAGAGCAGTGTTGTTACACAATGGACACAGATGATCTGTGCAGCTGGAGCAATCCCTGGGCTATAAAACCACACAGCTCTTCAAAACTCACTGACAAAGCCAAGGGCACTGCTGCTACTGTACCTTGAAACCAAGAGGCCAGTGGATGAGGTAGAGATCCAGGTAATCCAGTTTCAGGGCAGCAAGAGTCTTCTGGCAGGCTCCCTTCACCAGAGGCTTCTCATGAAACGTACACCACAGCTGGAGACAAAAAGCCAAGACACACTGTGACCTCCTGGGTTAAAGCTCTGGGAACTCTTCTGTACTGTTCAGCAGGGCGCCTGTCCCCTTTGGAAAGTGATGTGAAACCAGGTCATCCTACAGCTGTTCAAGTGGGGCTTGTTCTGTGAGCAGGACTGGCCTGGGACACTGAGAAATACGTGCAGTGGCAACACACATGACTGTATGGTGTCCTAGCAGACAGCAGCAGATTTCACTGATTAAAACTTAAATTAAAAAAACACCTGCTAGAAGGTCAGACAGCTCACAAAAGACAACAGCATAACCTCATGCCAGAAAAAGTTGAAAGCATCATCCATATTTGTGATATTTACCCTGCATAATTCTCAACACAGGATGAGGTAGAGTAGAAAGCCTGTCTCAGGAATGGCTTAAGTGATGTTCTGAATTGTTCCACGCTGCACCGCAGAGTAAGGAAGGAAAGAACTTTGGGAGAGGGTGCTTTAAAAAAACAAAAACAACAAAGTATCTCCTGGTATATCCTCTATCACCTGAGCCGTACCTTACTGACGATGAAGAGATCCTCTCGCTTCACAACGCCCTCCTTGATTTTCTGCTGGATCCCTTCCCCAACTTCGTTCTCGTTCTGGTACACATAGGCGCAGTCCAAGTGGCGATAGCCAGCATCGATGGCAGCCATCACCGCCGCTGTCACCTTCCCCGGCTGCGACTGAAAAAAGCCACGGCAAAAAACCTCCCATCAACACAGCACTGAAGCCCGTTCTCCCAGCAAGATAAAAACCAGAAAGCCACCACTTGCAAAGCCATCCCCAGCTAAAATAAAGCCAGCTGGCGGTCCGGCCCGGCCGGCCGCAGGCAGCGCTGCGCGATACGACACTGGCAGGGCCCGAGCCGCTCCTGCCCGCCTTCCCCTCAAGCCGCCAGCGCGGCCGCTACCTTCCATGTGCCCAGCCCCAGGATGGGCATCTTGGCGCCGGTGTTGAGCTGCACGTAGTTCGCCATGGCCCCTCCAGCAGCACCGCTGTGGTTGTGCCGAGCTCCGCAGCTTTAATAGCGCTGGAGGAGCGGGGCTGGGCCGGGCCTGCCCCGCCCGTGAGGCGAGGGTGCCGGGGCGGCGCCAGGCCGGGGCGGGCCGGGCCGTGAAGGGTGAGCAGCGGCGGCTGCGGGCTGGCTGTGTGCCATCGGCCCGCCTTCCCTGGTTGTGGGCTCGCTGTGTGCCATCGCTGTGTGCCATCGGCCCGCCTTCCCCGGCTGTGGGCTCGCTGTGTGCCATCGGCCCTCCTTCCCCGGCTGTGAGCCATCGCTGTGTGCCATCGGCCCGCCCTCCCCGGTGTGTCACCCGGGCTGCGCTCACCGCACACCGGCCCTGCGGAGCCCCAGCCCGGGGCGGGCTGACTGAGGGGACGTGAGGCAGAGCTGTGTCCCCGCGCCCTCAGAGCTGTGGGCGCGCTGGGTGCTGAGGGCTCTGGGAGCGCCGCGCCCTTGGCTGGAGCACGGTGGCCTCGGCACGGCGGTGGTGGCCCTGTCAGCAGCGGTGGTGGCCCCAGCCGGTCCCCGTGTGGGGATCTGGTGGCCCTGTGCGCTCATACAGCCACACGACCGAAAAAACCTCTGTACGGCTGGCCTGCGGGAGCCAGGAGAGCGCATTCCCTGCGCCAAGTGGGACAAACGCAGTCCCACTACGTTTAACCACATAGCTGTGGTTTAGGAGTATTTCAGGATGCAGCGAGTTTAAAAAAAAAAAAAAAAAAAAAAAAAAAAAAAAAAGAGAAGAATTTTGGGAAGTGTTGTTTTTTTAAGGTGTTTTGAAAGTTGCAGAAGAGGAACAGTGACTTTTTAAGGAGTGACATAATGATCACGTTGTCCCTCCGTCTTTAAGGAAGTGCTGAGGACATTGCAGGATAAAATGCACGATTGTAATCACACTGGCAGTGGCCAGCAGTGTCACATCAGAAGGTGGCATTGATGCTGTTGCAGACAAGCCTGTGCTGTTCTGCTGGAGACGTCACAGCGCAGTGGAAAATCCCAGAGTTGCCGAGGAGGCTTTGCTTATTCACATGTGAAGAGTTTCTTCAGGTGAATGTGAGCATTTGCTCCGGTGCCTCTCCCTGCTCTCTGCAGCTTCCTATTTTTTGCTCCATTTAGCTAAGGATGGCAAGGTAACTGGTTTTCCTCTTTAATGCTCCTCCTGTTTTGTGTCAGCACCATCAGGCATCCCTGGCAGGATGCGATATGCTTCCACTTGGATCACACAGCCAGCACACCACTTGGTGCTTATCTCTCACCGCTTGGGTTGAGTTTTCCCTCATGGTTTCAAGTCAGACAGATACCTCCATCTTGTCACAAGAGGCTTCAGGCAGAAGTTCTGTATTTTGTTTTTGCTGTTTGCTCTTGTGATTTGGAGCCTTTCCCCTCAGAGCCAGTCAGCTTTCCACAGTTCCCTTCTCCCAAAGGTCTGGTGGGGCCATCATATGGCCTTAGGGGAGGAAGAAGTACTGCACGTGTCACCCCGTGACAGGCAGCCTGCCAAACCTTGTGCCCTGTGTCCTTGGTGACATGGCCATGTCTTCAGAGAGAGCGCTGTCCCTGCAGAGGCTGGGAAATGACCAGACTGGATACAGCTTTTGCTCTGTAGCAGCAGAGTTCTGGAACTTTGGGCTCTATGTTACTAGCAAGCACTGGCCTTCACAAGGGAGGAAGGGTTTAGGATCCGCCAGTGAAGGGCTGTGGGGAGCAATGCTCTGATCCTGCTGATCCCACAGATGAGACTCCCCACAGAGGGGCTGCAGTTGCTTGGACTGCTGGGTTGTGTTTACAGGCAAGGGGGAAAGGACCCTAAAAAAGGGGTGATCACTGATGCTGTGGTCTGAAAGCTCCAAGGTCTGAGCACAGTTACTACTGCTATCACTTGATAAGCTGTTGGGACATCAAGGAGTAACTTACCTGTGTTGTACTGGATGGTGCATGCCAGAAAATGGGTAGATTAGTGACATGACCAAGAATAATGCTGGGAGTTCAGCTTGGGAAACATTTTAGAAGCAGTTGGAAGCAGTTGACTGTTGCAGTGTTGATCCTGATAATTTTGTCAGCTGGAGAATGGGTGAGTTTGGGATGTCTTATGTTCCCACTGGTGAGGTGTGAACTACACTGGTCTGCAGGGGCAGGGGTGGAGTTTATAATGAATATACAGTAAGATTATGATTATGTTAAAGATGGAGTTTGAAACAATTCTTAAAATGTCTTTCAGTTAAATAAAGGGAGGAATGTAAAGAACATAAATTGCACATGGTATCAAGGGATGGCAGTGGTGACCTTGTGGAGATTACTGAAACAGATAAAAAGACCCTGCCTCATGCCAGAATTTAAGCTCCCAGTGATGCAGGAACACTGGTAGAGACATAGGTGCACTTTTTGAAGGAGGTCCATGCTGAAAGGACTTAATTCCAAGTTCCACTAAATAAGACAGTGGTCTAAACCTGTGCATCATAGTAACATTACACATTTGTTGTTCAATAAAAATGAGTATTTGATCTCAGCAGAGCTGTCTCACCTCAGCCTGGGGATTACAGAAGGTTTTATAGATTGCTTCCATTAGGAAGCCGCAAAGCAAATGCTCTTGTATTACATTTTCATGAATTGAAAGTAGAAATTTTAGAAAGAATTCCTAAGGTGCTTGTTTTCTCGAGCAAAGGTTTTACTCTTTCCCTTGAAACCCAGTGTGCACCTTTATGATTGTGTTTGGTCATCTGCCCAGGTGTAGGAAGCAGAAAGGTGACACAGCCCAAAAGCAAACACCTCCTCATCTCACTGGGGCTGTGGGGCCAAGGGCTGCATGGGGAGGTGGATGGAGCTGGAGGGGCATTAGGGGCCAGGAGACTTTGACAGAGCTCTGACAGGGCCAGAGGGGATGGTGGCACTCTGGGGACTGAGCTCCCCGTGCCAGCAGCCAGAGCCCCGGGCTGTGTGACAGCAGGGGAGGTGACAGCGCGGGTGGCTGAGGGCTGGCTGCCCTCTGCTGCCTGCAGGGCAACGTGCCCTGGCCCTGGGAAAATCCTCATGCTCAGGAGAAAACCTGTAAAGTAGTAAAAATTCCTTTTTCAGTTAGTTCTGGAATAATAATACTGCTGGTTGTCTCACTCTTCCTGAGGAAGTGTCTTTAGTTCACATTTCTCAGGTTTTCTAGCATAACTGCTGACTATCCTCCTCAGCCTGTAACATTGAAGCAACATAAATTATAAAGGTGTAGTTCAAAGTCTCTCTACCGTTTCCTTCTTAATAATTCCATATTCTGGCAGAAAAATATCACAGCCCCCATTTTATTCTTTTGGAACAGTTTTACTGTATCTTTCAAAAAGAACAAACAAAAGATAATCACTGAATATATGTGCTGTGAATTCACTGGCTGCAGGAGAGGAAATGCAATAAGAAAGCCAAATAAACCAATATGAAGAATATCAGACCAAGATCTGAAGGAGGGCAGGATATGAACATCTTCAGTATTCTGCATTGAACGGGTAGTCCTTGTGAGTTTTGCCCCTGAAGGAAACAGAAGACTTCATTTTAGACATAATTCTTTTTCTAATCTATCAAGCTCTTGCAGTGCTTAGAGAAGCCACCAGTGTGGGATCTGAACTGATATCATTGTAGGACAGGTTTGCTACAGATTTGTTTGCCTCTCTAGTGTGTGGGTTTTGTACACTTCAAACATCCAAATTACCTCATCATTCAGGCTCTTGGCATTCTAGGAGGTATTTGTATGTAAAACCTCTGTGTATATAGTATTCATAATTTAGGGTTTGAAAAAACCAAATACTGAATACTACCACTTACATGCTCATTGTATAGACTCTCCAGTTTCTGTTAAAGCTGAAAATAGTTGCCATCTCCTCTTTAGTCAGTTTGAAGTCAAACACCTAACAAGAGAAACAGCTGGAAATCACCTCTTTGAACACACCACAAACTGCAGGCAAAACCCACAAAATTAAAGAACAGTGGGAGGGGAGGTGATCAGAAGCCAAGCCAGCCCTGAAGAGCAGCACCCTGCTCACTCCTGATCCCTCACCTTGAAGTTGTCTGCAATGCGCTGGGGGGTGACAGACTTGGGAATCACAATCACATTCCTCTGGATCTGGAAGCGAAGGAGAACCTGCAGGAACAGAGAACTGAATCATTCCTCCTGCTCTGGAGGAAGCAGAGCCTGTTCCAACAGCTGTTATCCCTGTTTGAAACCATCCCTGTCCCTGCAGCCCTGGTTGCCCTGCCTGGAGAGCAAAGAGGGAAGTGGTACAGCCTCACGTGAAAGGCTTTCCCTTCACTTTTGGGCCAGTCAAGTCTTCCTGCTCACCCAGACTTCTATCAAGATTTCGTTCTCTACAAGAGGACTTGAGAAGAAGACTGAAACATTTCAGCATTTGAAGATGGGTCAAGAAAATGTTTCATGATGACAGTCAGAGCACACTTGAGAGTGTGCCTTGCAGGCCACACAGAAAACAGACTGCCCTGCTGCCTCTCACCAGAGGTGACTGGGAATGCAGAGCCAGCCTGTCCTCTGCACTGTCATGAGCTGTCCTGTGCTGCTGGAAGGAATACCCACAGTCTGGCATCTCTGTACCTGGGCTGTGGATTTGTTGTGCTTGGCTGCAATTTCCTTGATCTTGGGGTCATCCAGAAGGGAAGGATCCTCTGGCTTTGCCCTACACAGAGGAGAGAGAGCACCAGAAATCTGTTTTGAGATAATGGCTAATAGTTCACTTACTGTTTCAGTACTCCAAGGGCTATCCATGCCAGCTCCCTCACCAACTGCAAAGCAATCTTACCAAGGTCTGTCAGGAGAGCCAAGGGGGCTGTATGCTGTCACAGCGATCCCTTTGGACTGGCAGTAGTTCACCAGCTTCTCCTGGGTAAGGTATGGATTACATTCGATCTGCCAACAGAGGAGTACAGAGATGGATAGAATACAGCTGTAACTCACTCCAGGGATTATCTCCTAATGCACTTAAAGGCTGGTATTTGTCCTCATCTGCCAGTCTTTGCAAGGTATTATTCAGCTTTAGTTTTCTACAGCACCTACTTCTCCAGTGAGATTTTTTGTACCTCTGGGTCTTTGCTCTGGGGAAAGAGCATTTCATAGGGCTCATCTCTGGGTTCTTTGGCCCTGAGAAGGTACGTTCTGAGGTGCTTCTCAGATTTCTTTGCAGTAGCTTAGCAAATATTGAAAATCCCAATGCCTTGTAGGTTCAGCAGTTACGTGGAGTGGGATTAGAAGGACATGCTGCATCTGCTCTGTTCTCCCCCCTTGTCTGTTCTAGACATAAAAGCTCCTTTCTCATGAATTTGTGTGAATGGATTCCATAAATAGCTGTAGTTTTGGACAGATTTGCATATTTTTTTTTCCTTTTAGCATGTAATCAGATATTTATAATCCCAGAAAACCAGACACCTGCAGTCACTTTGCAGCTCACCTGGACATTTGCAGGCTTGTGCTTCAGTCCTGGCTTCTTTAAGATTCTTTCAATCTGCTCATGGTTAAAATTGGAGACACCAATGGCTTTTACCAGTCCACAGTCCACCAGCTCTTCCATGGCCTGACAGAAAGAGGAGCACAGTCAGCATCCAGTATACAAGACAGGCCCAGAAGGAATTCTTCCTGGTGTGGCTTTGTTTCCCTTCATGGGCAAGGAAAGACAACTGTTTGGAGCTGCAGAGATTGTCTCTTGGGGTAAAGTGCACACTGGTGTATTTGTGTATTTGTGCCATGATGAGATGTCTTCCATCTCACCCAAACCCAAGGGCTCCTTTCTTGAGATGGCAGAAATTCACACTGTTATTTTCACATGGGAAATAATGATAACCAAGAGTGTGTTCTTAAGCCAGCACCAGAGGGCTGTGGTGCAGGCTGTGGGCAAGATCACAGCATAATTTATTTCAGCAGAGTGTATTTGAGCAGTTTAAGAACAGAGGTGAGGACAGTTCTGTTTCTGTTATGGTCAAGCAGTCTGCAGCTCCTCTAAAGACTGTCAGCTTGACTGAGCGTATATATTTTGAAAAGCTACATTGTATACAGTTCAGTAAATACCTAACTTTGTGACTGCTGAAGGTAATGAAAGCATGGAAAAGACTGCCAGTACAGAAAACATGATCTCCCACTGTGGCTGAACTTACCTCCCATGTATCTAGAAAATCCGTGTTGCTGGGGATAGCCATGCCTTTGTCATCTGCAGGAAACAGCTCCTCTCCTGCCTGTCAGTGAGACAGAAAATTATTGAAACATTCTTTTTATTGGCAAGTTAATACCAAGACAACTGAAGACCATGATAGCTTTAACTACTAGTACAGAAAACACTAATATTTGTGTACATCATTCCTGCAGGTTTATGGCATTTTGCCAGCAACCATTCCTAATAGGAGGGACAGGTGTCCGGGATCCAGCTAAGTGGTGACTCACTAAAACACATACAGATAAACAAGTACCACCACTTGTGGAACAAACTTCCTGTACTCCTCTATTATTCCTTTAAGAGAGAACTGGTAATTTTTTGTTTGGGTTGTTTTTTTTTTAATTTTTTAAAATTTTATTTATTTATTTATAAAAACTCAAGGTCCTTCTTCACATAAAACTAGCCATGACAGCTTTGCAAGTGTGACACACAGTTGACAAACTCAAAAGCAACAGATAGGATGGAGGTCGTAACCTGTCTGCAGCAGAAAGAGAAAGCCAAGACCAGACACAGACTGAGACATCAGCTCCTTTGAAGCACATGAAGTATGAGATGTATTTAATGTACTTCTGACAGGGATGTCAGAAAGTCTCACCTTTTGAAATCCAGGGTCTGTGGAACAACTTTAAGGCTCCTACAGCAAAAGTCAGCTCAATCTGTGCTGTGTTAAGGACTCAGTGATTAAAGAAAGAAATGGAAGACAGAAACATTCTCTTGTTCTGTGATTCTGTAACACGTAGAGGAAAGAACTTCTGTCAGGCAGCAAAGTACAGCCTTCCTTCCCCCAAAGCAGGAAAGGGTGATTTAGCCAAAAGTTAAGCAGCATGAGTCAATCTGAGTGCTGGCTCTGCCTCCCTGCTATCAAGAGGGCAGAGGACGCTGTGCAGGCAGCATCTAGGGCAGAGATCAGGGGCCTGGCTGATGTGGGCAGAGGAAAGCAGGATGGGCAGCACCAGAGCAGGGCTGGCACAACAGGCATGGGCTCTTTCTGGAGCAGCAGTGGTGCTGCCAGTGCTCCTGGCACTGCTGAGGAGCTCTCCCAGGAGTGAAAACCAAGTAACTGCTGTTACTGTACCTTGAACCCCAGAGGCCAGTGCATGAGGTACAGATCCAGGTAATCCAATTTCAGATCAGCAAGAGTCTTCTGGCAGGCTCCCTTCACCAGAGGCTTCTCATGAAAAGTGGACCACAGCTAGAGACAAAAACAAGGCAGACTGTGACCTCCTGGGTTAAATCTCTTTCCTGAAGAAGGACAAAAAACTAGCACACTTCCTGGGATCATTTCTTCTTAACACGTATTTTAAACAGTTCCATGAAGATGGAGAATGTGGAACACAACTAACAAAATACAGGGACAAAAAGAAGTTTCTGTCAGTATGGGCCTGAACTATTCTCCTAATTACTCCACACTATAGTGCACAGCCTTTCCCCACTGCTCTGAATTTCCCTCTCTGCACATCTTGTCACAAAGCAGGCTTTCCCCTGGATCCTAGGTCACCTTACCTTACTGACGATGAAGAGGTCTTCTCTTTTCACAGCCCCTTCCTTGATTTTCTGCTGGATCCCTTCCCCAATTTCAGTCTCATTCTGGTACACGTAGGCACAGTCAAAGTGGCGATACCCAGCATCGATGGCAGCCATCACTGCAGCTTTTACTTGCCCAGCTGCAGACTGCAAAAAGAAGGTTACGATCCCAAATCAAAGCATACAGGGTATTTCCTAGTTCTCTAGCCACTAAAGAAACACATACAATGGGGTTTTAAGTAGATTTTTTCCCATGCTGTGTTCTTAAAGCTCTCTTTCAAATGCAGGCTGCTGGGTTTGAAGCCAACCATTTATCCATAGCTCCAGTCCCACGCAGGCTCAGCCAACAGCCATGTAGAGCAGAGCCCCAAACACCAGAGCAGCTCGCCAGAGATGGACCAAGGGAACCAAATTTTGTGCCAGAGAACTCTGCAGTGCCCTCTTGCCCTCTTTCCAGCACTCCTCGCTTCCCAGTGATGTGTTTAAGAAGAGAAGCAATCAAACTGCCCAGCTGGGAGAATTTTAGTTCTGTGGGGAGAGCAGTGGTCTACACCTTAGTCATCCACATCACTTTGGAGTGCTGTGCTGTGATCTAGCCCAGCTCATCCTGGGGCACACCCCACCTGCAATTTGAAGTTTATGTCAGCTGCTTCCTTCAGAGATGAGCATTTCTATGTGTTTCTATACCCTGAAAGGCCATGGAAGAGCTGTGCACAAAGAAATGTTGGCATACCTTGTTCCTACCAATGCAGCAATGTTTGTTTTTAGGCATTGTCTAGATCAGTGATTTTGTAGTCATCGTAACAGCAGCGCAAACCTCTTTGTCAGAACTTGCTTGAAACGCATGAATTGTCTTCTAAAGCCATGTCTTGTTAGCAGATGATTCCTGGTGACCTCGCCCAGGATTAGTTACTCAGCACTGAGGCCGCAGGGCAGTGCTCCAGTGCAGTGGCACGGGAAGAGGGACAGGGACAGGGACAGGGACAAGGACAGGGACAGGGTGGCCGCTGCAGCTTTGAGAGCCCGGTCGGGATTGCAGAGATAGGATCCGAGCATCCCTGGCGGGAACGGACGGACCGGGGAGACCCAAGGGTCACCTCTCCCTTGCGGCAGGAGAGGGACAGCAGAGCCAGGGGACACGCTGGGGAAAGTGGCTTTAAAAGCAGCACGGGGCTCCGGAGACCGCCGGAGCCAGAGAGTGTCCCGGGCGGGATGTCGGGGATAGCGGCGGGGACGTGTCACCGAGCCCAGCTGTCCCCGCTCCCTGCCCAGCCCCGAGCGCTCCCGACCCGTCCGGAGGTGACACCGGCTGCGGCCCCAGCCCTTCGGACCGCAGCCCTTACCTTCCATGTGCCCAGCCCCACGAGGGGCATCCTGGCGCCGCTGCTGAGCTGCACGGAGGTGGCCATGGCTGCAGCCGGGAATGCTGCCCGCTGGCACCGCCCGCCGAGCCTTTAATAGCGGCGGTGCTGTGCCCGCCCCGCCGGGAGCCGCCCGGGACAGCGACAGCGACAGCGACAGCCCCGGGACACCGCGCTGCTGCTCCCTACCAAGGCGGGACGACGCTTGCGACAACAGGAGAGGAAAAGTGACCTCCTTCGGAGGAGTAAATTAGAAAGCGATTTTAAAGAATGTCCTTTTTAGTGTTGGCAGAGGTTTCCTTTGATGTTTTTTGAATGTTGCAGAAGAATAATAGATGTTACGATGAGGCCACCTGAGAAACTTTGCTGCATGCTCGTGCTTGGAGCATTTATTCACGTCGTGGTCTGACCCTGGCCAAATGCACCTATGACATCTGCTGAGCACCAGTTGGGAGTATAATGGTACACTTTTCTCTGTGTGCTTTTCCCACAGCTGATGTCCAGCTGCTTTGTAGCTTTTTTGCCCTGTTTACCTGAGAGCAGACACTAGTTTGTAATCCTCCTCCTCTTTTTTGTCAGCACTATCAGCCATCCTCAGCAGGATGTGACGTTTCAGTTAACATCACAAAATAGTTATATAACGCAGTGTTTGCCTTTTACTTTTTTTCATGGATTCCTTCTGTGTAAATCAGCTCTGAGCATGCTCACTGTCAGGGTTTGGTTCAGGGGACAGTGAAATCAATAGAATATGCACTTCACAGTTTGGGGTTTTTTTTGCAAAATCAAATGTTGAGTCATGCCTGTGATTTGCTTTTGCAAGGCAGATAAAGCACCAGTTTGCTTCTGCTCTCCTTTGTATTTCCTGAATGCTCAACACAGTGCTTTGACTCCAGCTGTAGAAGGTCTCAGTGTAGGAACTGCCAGCAGTAATCAGATTTTTACACTGCTTTCTCTGTGGCCTGTCAAAGTGGGGGCTTGATTTTCCCCAATGGTTTCTTGAGTGAGAGATGTCTGTCTTTTAAAAATAATTTTGGGCAGGTTTGCATTTGCTGTAGTGTACCTGAGGTCCATTGTCCAGTCCCTTACAACCAAAACACTCAAGCCAAAACCACACGTTTTGTTCACACCTCATTTGAGAACAAAAGCTTTATTTTTAATCACATAAAAAGGCCAAGTTCTTTTTGCATTGGAAGACCCAGACAATGTGATATTGCTAAACTGGATTCACAAAGTGCATCAATAGAGGAAGAGCCTGTCAGGGAAAGTACTATGGAGTCTTGGTATGTATATTAGAACTATGGATGATAAAGCAACAGGAGAATGGTATCTGGAAATATTCACAACGTACATAGTGTGTGCCCCTCATAAGATACTGCAGTGAGTCAGTGTGGCCTCAGCTGGGGGAAGTGCAGCACTCAGCTCTGGGCTGTGGCTCAGCACTAACACATGCTCCTACACCTCGTGTCCCCATCAGCTGGGATATCTCATGGGTGTAGTCATGTTTCCCCACAGTCTGTTTTATTGAGGCTTGTAAAGCTAGGTCAATGTCAGCACAGCCTGGCAGCCACTGCAGTCCACACTGATACCAATTCAGTTTTCCAGCAGGTTCAGATGTTGGTCTCCTGTTGCTTGTTGACCCACAGTCCACACTAAGGTTTGTCATGCTCAAATGTTCTTGTCAGCATTACTCTGGCAATGCTTCTTGTATCAAATTATTCAACTTTTGATCAAGACATCAAGATCTTGTGACATCATTTAAAACTGAACAGGGATGTTTATTTCCAGTGACATTGTTGATGCAAGTTTCTTGGCTTGTTGATTTTAACATTAGAATAGAACTTCCAAATCAACAGTAATCAAAACATTTTTATTTTGTTTAAGACTGAAATTGAACACTAATCTATGTCCAGTTTCAGCCTGCAAAAAAATGTGATTGAAATAAGGCCCAGTAGGAGTTGGTATGCATCTGTAGGTCTGGACACTTCTCTCATTTATTCTTCTTTCCCAGAAAGCTTTGGGTTGTGCTCTAGAAGTTAACTGTTGTCTTTTATCTTCAGGCAGCAATGATGTAGTTTCAGGATGGATCCTTCTCCTGCACTCACATATTTTCAACTCTGCAGCCTTACACGGTGTTGACGCAAGACAGAAGATAAAATCAGTTGCTAGCTCATTCTTCTGTTTTCTCCTTTGCTATTTCAGCCATGCAGAGACTCATGGAATGAGAACTATCATGGCCTGTATTTTGTTCTTCAGAGCAATTGTACTATTTCCTTCCACCACAGAAAAAAGCCCAAAGTCACTGAACACATATCCTGTGCCTTTGCTGGCAGGAGAGATAGAGTGTGTAAACTACATCGTGCACAACTGGAGGCAATGGTAGAAGCTCACTGGACTCTGGAGGCAGGAAAAACCATCTTCAGTATTCTGCATTGAAAGGGTACTCCTTGTGGTTTTTGCACCTGGAGGAAGTAAAAGAGGAAAGATTACTCAAGGCTAAAATAATTGCTATATAGAGCAGTGGGTGTACAGAGGAGCCTTCAAGGGAGGCTCTGAACTGAGTAAGTGCAGAGTGAAATTTAAGAGACTTAATAGTATAGAAATAGCATAAGGACCATAGTTACCATAAGTTATTTATAACAACCTAATGCTCATTTCTCCCATTTGGACACAGCCAAAGTTACCAGCTAAAACCCTCATTTTGGAATTCCAGGCATACAAAGTTTCCTGGAGAATGGATTTACAATGAATACACAGCATAACTTATCTTTTAGTCAATAAAGTGTAACAAAAGATGCTTCATCCCCCAAATTATTTCAGATTTCAAAATATATCTGACTTAAACAGATATAAAAGTTCCTGTGAGATCAGAAAAAAGATATTTGTAAATGTAAGACATGGAAGGACACAAACTGTCACTTACGTCACCATTTCACAGATCCTCCAGTTCCTGTTTAAGCTGAGAAGGGTTGCCATCTCCTCCTTAGTCAGTTCAAAGTCAAACACCTAAAAAGAGCAAACCAGCTGGAAATCACTTCTTAGAACAAATCAAACCAGAAGCAAGATTCACAAGATGAAAGAACAAAAGGAGAATGAGAAAGGATGCTGGTTACAAGTGATGATTTCATGAAACAGGGGAAGGAAAAGAAGTATCTTTGGATTTTCCAGACTCTACTGGCAGAGGGAAGAAACAGAAGAACAGAAGACATCATGTAGAGCTTCTGGTAAGGTTATCAGCACACTGCTTCCAGGAGCTCTACCTATTCTTCAGCTGTAGTTTTCACTGTAGCCCTAATTTCCAGACAAAGAGGAAGAGCCCAGGCCTCTTGCTGCAGGAGGACATGGCAAGGCTGAGAGAAGATCACTGTTTGCTCTGCAGGGAGAAGCCAAGCCAGCCCTGAAGGACAGCTGATCTCTGCTAATCCCTCACCTGGAAGTTCTCCACAATGCGCTGGGGGGTGACAGACTTAGGAACAGCAATCACATTTCTCTGGACCTGGAAGCGAAGGAGAATCTGCAAGAACAGAGAACTGAATCATTCCTCCTGCTCTGGAGGAAGCACAGCTGTTATCCCTAAGCTGTACCCACTGCTGCAGAGCTGCATTTCAAATCATCCCTGTCCCTGCAGTCCAGGTAGCACTGCCTGGAGAGCAAAGAGGGAAGTGAGTGGAAGCCTCCATGGAAATCCTCTTTTCCCATCCAGTTTTGGGCCAGTCCATTCCTTTTCTCTGCACCCAGAATTTTAGCAGTCTATGCAAGGCTTTCATTCTCTGCAAGAATACTTGAGAGGGGAAGTCACAATTGAAGATGGGTCAAGAATATTTTCTTGACTGCTGGCCATAGTCGTAGCGTATCTTGTAGGCCACAGAATGAACAAGCTGTGTTGCTTGTTGAGAGCACAAAGAAGCAGCACTGTTCACAGGTAACACCATGGGGCTGTTCCCTCTCTTCAGATATAGTTTCCTTAGTGGCTGAGTGACAGGCAGGGTCACCCACAGTGTGGCACTGACCCACCTGTGCTGGGGTTTTGTTGTGCTTGGCTGCCATCGCTTTGATCTTGGGGTCATCCAGAAGGGAAGGTGCCTCTGGCTTGGAACTAGACAAAGTGGGGGAGAAAAGGATGAAACAGCAAAGAATCACTTCAGAAAGATTCTACACAGCCCATCAATAAAAAAATGGGAAAAAATTAAAAAATTATTAAATATTAAAAAAATATCTGCACCATTACTCTATTAGTCTGAAGGTTTCAGACTTAAGTCACACTACCCCACTTGGAAATTACCCGTCAGGACGTCCAAGGGGACAGTAAGCTGTCACAGTGATCCCTTTGGAGTGGCAGTAGTTGATCAGCTTCTCCTGGGAAAGGTATGGATGACACTCAATCTGCCAACACAGAAGCAGAGAGTGAGAGCTGTAGAAGTACTGTAGTTTTCCCTTGCTCCAGAGGTTTTTTGAATCCTAATTTCCTAATTACAGGTTGCCTTCACCCAACCCTGCAGGTGGCTTGTGTGACAATACAAGACTGTAACTCTATAGGGCACCAGCTTTTATATTGAGTCTTTATGTGCTTTTTGGATTTTGTTCTGAGAGGCTTTTTAAAACTCAATCATTATATCAGAATGATTGCTCATATCTGGATTCTTCATGCCTCCAGAGAGAATGGGTCCTAGGAAAATACTCCAGAGTTAGTGGTTCAACAAGATGAGACAAAAAGGAAATATTCTGGTTCTGTTTTGTTTGAAGGATTAGCCAGAGAGAGGGTTTTAAAGTACATGCTGTGTCTACTTTGTTCTCCCTTTTTCTACTTCCTCATTCAACTGTAATAAGAACTTTATAATCCCTGAAAAGTATTCCCCTGCAGTCACTTTGCATCTCACCTGGTTATTTACAGGCTTGTGCTTCAGTCCTGGCTTGTTCAAGATTTTTTCAATCTGCTCACGGTTGAAGTTGGAGATTCCAATGGCTTTTACCAGACCAGCATCCACCAGCTCTTCCATGGCCTGAGAGAAGTGCAGCCAGGTCAGCATGCAGTGGACAAGACATGACTGAACATATTCTTCCTGGCATGCCTTGTTCTTCTTCATGGGAAGCACATTTCTTAAAGCTATCATGTACTTTTGTGAATTCTTTCCAACTACTTCTGCATGCATGGATGAACCATTCTGCAACTGCTGAAGCCAACATTACTGCTTGAGGACAGATGTGACTCTCCTCTCAGGATGAACTTACCTCCCACGTCTGTAGAAGATCTGTGTTGCTGGGGATAGCCATGCCTTTGTCATCCACAGGGAACAGGTCCTCTCCTGCCTGTCAGCAACAAAGAAAATGCTAGAAAATCTCTTGAGAAGTTCACCTAAAACCACAAGTTCCTCCATGACAACGCTCACTGTAAAGCCACCAACACTAGGACAATTAGAAGAGCCTTTGTGTACAAGCTATGAAAAGATGCCAAGACTGAACTGTGTTTAGCAGCTGTTTGCTGCTGTCACCACGAGACAGTTTCATTTTCATGGCTCTGTTAATATAAAGTTAAAATAAAGCATAAAAAAAAAATAGTATCTCAAAGGCAACAGATAGAACAGGGAAGAATCAGACTGCAGGATAGGAAGGCTGTGACTAGAAATATTCAAACTGAGACATCAACTCCTTCATTGATCTTCAGGGCCTAAACTGTCCCATGGGAATTTCACCTCTTAAATCATTGATTCAGTGAACAACACTAAGGTGCCTACAAGCAAGGGCTGCTCAATCTGTACTGCATTAAGGACTTGGTGATTAAAGAGAGAAATGGAAAACAGAAATGCTTTCTTTTGCTCTCTGATTCTGTAACACACAAAGGAAAATTTCAGAGAGGCAGCAAGTGCAGCCCTCCTTCCCACAAGGGGTTATTTTGAGATGAACACACGCTGGATTTGCAGGAGAAAGGGAAAGCAGCCTGTCTCATGCTTGGAGCTGGGAGAGCTGCCCTGTCATTGCCAGGACCAAAGGAGCAAGCAAACAGTCTCAGGGCACAGACCAAGAGCCTGAGCCACATGGCCAGGGTCAAACTGAGCACCAGAGCAGTGCTGGCACAGACAACAGGCACGGAATTGTCTTTGTCAGCCAGAGCGATTGTTGGGCTGTAAGCAACACAGCTCATTAAAAGCTACAGTCACAGATACAGAGCCAAGGGCATTGCTGCTACTGTACCTTGAACCCAAAAGGCCAGTGGACAAGGTACAGATCCAGGTAATCCAGCTTCAGGTCTGCAAGAGTCTTCTGGCAGGCTGTCTTCACCAGAGGCTTCTCATGAAACGTGCACCACAGCTGGGGACAAAAAATGGGCACACTGTGACCTCCTGGGTTAAAGCTCTGGGGTGCTGTGCTGCACAGCACGGAGTGCTGCCTGGATTTTGGGATGAGCTGTGCAGTGAGGCCATCCCAGCGCTCTCAGGTGTGGTGAGGTGTGGGATGGCATGGCCATGACACTGAGTGCAGCACGGACAGGAGCAGCACAGGAAACATGCAAAGAGCATCAGCAATGATCTCATCTACATTACAAGGTTCCCCAATGCTACAGCATTAACTGCTTTAGGTCCCTGCTGTAAAAACACCACAGGTAAAGCCAGTTTGCACATAATCCATGACCCTCTGAGCCATACCTTACTGACGACGAAGAGATCCTCTCGCTTCACAGCTCCGTCCTTGATTTTCTGCTGGATCCCTTCCCCAACCTCCTTCTCGTTCTGGTACACGTAGGCGCAGTCGAAATGGCGATAGCCAGCATCGATGGCAGCCATCACCGCCGCTGTCACCTTCCCCGGGGGCGACTAAAGAACAAATGCAGGACATGTCTCAGCGTGCCTTCCCCTCCCTTGCCCAGGCCCGGCCGGTGCGGTGCGCGCGTTACCTTCCATGTGCCCAGCCCCAGCAGGGGCGCGCTGGCGGAGGCGCCGATCCGCACGTAGCCCGCCATGGCCGCCGGGATGTGCCGGAGAGCGCCGCTCCGCGCGGGGACAATCCGCACCGCCCCGCCCCGCCCGGGACACGCCCCCCGCCCCGCAGCCAATCAGCACCCCCGCACGGCGCGAGTGGCCGAGCCGCAGCCAATCAGCTCTCCTGCTCCGCCCCGGGACACTCCTACCCCGCCCCGGGACACGCCCGCCCCGCGTCGCAGCCAATCAGAGCTCCAACCCTGAGCAAGGGGCCGAGCCGCAGCCAATCAGCGTTACCATCCTGCTCAACGGGCCGCACCTCAGCCAATCAGCGGCGGAGTCGGCAGCCCATGGGCCCCGCCCAGCGGCCGTGGGGTGATGCGGCACGGGCACTGTGCGTGTGCGGAGTCAGGGTGCTTCCCGACCTCTACCCCCGGAAAAGGGTGAAGTTCCTTGGGGAGAGATAAGGAGAAGGTGTTCATGCGGCGATCAGCTCCTGCAGCGCCTGCCCGAGCGCCAGGGACTGTCCCTGTGTCTCTCCTGCCACGGCCCGGGCTGCTCTCGCACCCGCTGCAGTTCCCCATCGGACCCCTGGCACAGACACGGTGTCATTCGGGCACTTTGGCCCAGGAGTGTCACTCTAAAGCCGGGGGTGTCCCGACATGTGTCAGTGCATTTGCAGAGGAAGAAGTAGTTGGTTTTCACCCCCAAAAGTGTAGGTATCCACTTGTGAGGCACAGTGTAGAACAGGGAAGTTCGCACAGGGCATGGGTGCCGAAGGTGAAAAGCAAAATTAAGTCCCTGGTTTTTTGCCAATCTTAACAGGATCATCCCTTTGGTAAAATTCCAGAGCTGCCTTTTATTATTTTTTCCCCTTCACTTCTCTTTGTTTTCCTATTATGGACAGCAGGCATATCCCTATGGCTGGTTTTTAGCAGCCAGTGCATTCATAAAGGAGATTCATAATGCAAAGACGTGAGTGTAGAAGAGAAAAGGTGTTCTGTAGCTTCATGGTCATCGTGGATGCCAAATGCAATTACTGCCAGAAATTAACCCACTATTTAGCACAAAACCAGAGCAAGAGCCAGGCTGGATGGTGTGTTTTGATGATTGCACACACGGGGGCAGAGTTAAACTTCTGCATTTCTTCAACAACATCTCAGCAGGTTGAATTGCATATTGTATTCCTTGGATTTTGTAATAACGAGAAGGTGGGAATCTCTCTGCCTCTTTTCCTGAAAAAGGAGAAGAAGAAAAAGAAAATGAAGGTGGCTTACGTTTGTAATAAATAAATAAATAGACTTTTACTCACTCACTGTGTGTCACTTCTGGAGCAAGATGGGCTTCCCAGAAGGAGTAATCCCAGTCTGACATTTCCACAGCACTGGACACACAAGAACCCTGAAACAATATATTTTGAGAATATATTTCTGAGAAAAACCCAGCCAATCTGGTTCTGAAGGTAACTCTTACTGTTACAAATCGAGGAAAGGGGAAAATCTGACGAACATCAAGTTGAAACTACCCTGAAGAGGAACCTTTTAACTGAGCAGAGCTGCAGGAAGCTACAGTTTTTGAGAACTACATCAAATGGGGCTGTGGTTTGGCGATAAAGAGAAGTGTACCTTGCCAACTAGTGGGTACCTGAGGGGAAACAGGACAGGGAGAGAGAGTTAATAAAAGTGTCAGGCAGTGGGGAGCAGACCCCTGCAGGCAGAGGAGGAGGTGTTGACAGCAGACAAGGGCAAAACAAGGCATGTTCACTTCATTCCCAAAGAATAATATGGTTACATTTGCTTCTCAGTCTTCTCTACATGAAAATCTTGCACTGTTTCATTATGTTGATGCAAATGCCTTTTTTGGACACATATCAGTTGAAGTATGTTGTGTATTGATTTAGCTTAAATCCCTTCCTTACCACTTCAGTTAAAACAGTAGAAAGCAGTTCAGCAAAATACCATCCATCCTCCCACAGACTTCACATTAATTTAACGGCATCAGTTTTTGATTTAATTAAACTGCAACTTCCTTGCACAGGCCAGGACTGGTTGCTGAGGAAGCAGAAACATGTCAGTGTCTTTTTTATCTTTTCTTTAACTTGTAAAAAGAAACCTTCTGATCACAGACTGGAGAGGTGGATTAATGTGGGACTGGCAAATACTTTGCTTGATTTTTCTCTGGGTCAAGCCCTGGAAAAAAAACAGGTACCAAAGCATCAACAAAGACCAAACCTTCTGTGGGAGAATGGGCTTTGTAATGAGGGAGTAAGTGACTTCAGTTCAATAGGAAGAACACTGTGGCCAGCATCCAAACCCATCTCATCTATAAAAGGAAAATTTGCCCATCCCAGACCTACATTCCTGTCCAGTTCTGCTGGTAGGCATGGTTATCTCAAGAATGAGATTTTCCTTTCTCGTCTATGCAGACTGTAGGTTTTCCAAAGCTCATCACTTTAGAAAACAGTCAACTACTTTTCTTGCCAAGTGGAGGCTCTTGTTCTTGTGGAAAAACATTTTCATGCTCCCTTTCAAGTTTCAGCAGTAAGCCATGTCTAGTTTTGACAAGGGAAGGGATGCTTTGAATGTCCTAAGAGTGGAGGCAGAGATATGTTTTCCTTTTTTAAAAAACAAAAGTTTTGAGAAGTGTTGAAAATATTTTCCACATAAAGACCAGAGAAAGTGGCTTCTTAATTTCTAAAGTTTCTGTATGTTTAGAAGGGCAAGAGGCCTTAGTCCAATAGCATGGGCCTCACTTATGGTGCCTTTCTAGAGATTCTGTACACTTCCCCAAAAAGAAGAAATTTAGTTTGCTAGTAGATATATCTACTTCTGCAAATGCCTCCCTAAGAAGGGCAGGACCATACTGCCCATTTTTTTTCTCACATAAAAATATTGACTTGATCTTGGCTTAGTCCCTTGTTTGATAAATTACAGATGCAGACTTGTGCAGAGAAGAATAAGGACAGCAATACTGAATTTTAAACAAGTACTTGACCTATCCAAAATGCTGAATGTTGGATAGTGCCTTGTGTCTCTGGGAAGCAGAAAAATCTCTTTCTTTGTAAGATAAAAAGGAGATACTAAATTGCAGGCAAAATGTTTTTTTCCAGGCCTTTCTGTTGATAGCTAGATCTGATGACAAAATAGAGGAATAGACTGATTCTGAATAAAAAAACAGTGGAAGTCAAGCACAAGATTATTTAAGGGAATGGTTTTCCATGTAAGTAAAACAGATGAAAATTTGTGTTGAAAAGCTCTGGGAAGTTGGATATTCTGACTCCCCATCATGCATGATTTATTAGCCCTGTCTGTCTTTCCACTCATGCTCCTTTTTTGTTAAAGAAATGAGGCAGGGTGGAGGGGCAGGAAGCATGAATTAACTTGTGATACACAGCTATTTATTTAGCAACCTAATCCCTAAAGTTTCCTGGGAAACAATCCTGTAAAAGAGAGGCCTGATTTTGTTACTTTTTAAGGTCAGGAGCAACGCCACTGAATTCTGAGAAGTTACAGCAAAGTAGAAGAACAGTGTGACTCACTCCTTCTCTTGATATTATCTAATCATGACACATAGGACAGGCTTTTTATATAGGAAACTCAATTTTGTGCTCCATTCAAAACCAAACTGAACCTCAGCCCGTCTTGTTTTGTAAATTGCTGTGATGCAAGAGAACCACATACCATGGACAGAAACAGAAGAGTCACCAGAAAAGTCTTTGTGATTTGTAGAGTGTTTGTGGGAAAACAAACCTCATAAATGCAGCAGAGATCACTCTGCACTCACATCCACAAGGTCTTGGTTAGCCCAGGGTTCTTTGTAACACGGAAGTAAAAAACTTTATAGCAGCTTTTTTTTTTTTTTTTTTTTTTTTTAGGTGAAGCATTAATTTTTCATCGAAAGACATGAATACACATGAATTGGGTATGTGTGGTTTGTGTTTGTTGCTTTCACCATTCTCTGCAATGACACTGAAATTCCCATTTTACCCTTTTGGTTGTATTTGCCCAGATTGTTATGTGCTGTCATCATGCTCTAGTATCAGCACTATCCAGTCTGTTTTCAAAATAACTTATCATGGCTAGACACCACCCTCCTGCTTTCTTTTTTTCAAGGGCCCTTTTAAATTATCTCTTCCCAGACAGTTCCTCACTGACGTCTGCTGTCTAGAGCACTTTGTTTATCATGGGGAAAAACAGGCAGATTCATCACAGGATTTTCTTTGCTTTTGATGCTGCTGCAAGAAGTTAATTTATACAATATTGTGACAAGAAAACAGTGAAATGCTCCAAACCAGAACCTGAAATGTAAACCCCTCCAAACCTACAAAATTTAAAAATGAACCTTGTAAATCTTCAAATTGTGTCTCTGGCTCTAGAAATGGGAAAACTTTTGATTTTGAGAAACAATTTTGTTTTCCCAGCCATTGACACCTTGTAAAACTTGTTTTAGAGGTATTTTTTGAGATTAGAACTATGTCCATGAGAATTCCTGTAGAACATTTTGTTCCAAACACTTGTCTGTATCTTCCAGGCACCTGTTGTGGGTAAGGTGTTTATTTGAAGATGACAATGTAATGGTTTTGAGGGTATGGAGAATATAAGCTTTTTTCTCATGTGTATGTTCTTAGCTTGGGATATGCAGAAATAAAATACCTTTTTTTTGAGTTAAGATTTCAGAAGAACAGACAGAAGTAACTTGTTTTACTTAAGATTAACATTACCAGTGCCTAGCCATTGGGATTACATAAAAAATTCAGTTCCCACTTCAGGTTTAGAATACAGTGCCTCACAAAGCAACTTCCCCCCATCTGTTTTGCATATAATGAAGACTTTTATGTATTTTCTTCCTCTTTCTTGGTATTAATGATTCAGAAAAACTTCTGCATTTACTTAAAGACTAAAGCTCTGATTCTGGTGACATATGCAGGCTTAGTTTAAGTGCTTGCACACTCATTTTTTTTAACAGATTTTCTATCCAAGTGATGCAGTTAGAGAGAGAGGAAAAAAAATAGAAAGGGAGAGTACTCTATCTTTTCTTTGCATGGACTTACACTTCTGGTTTTGATATAAAGAGAATCTACTGAGATACTGACATTGTACATTGCCTCCATACCCAAACAGGGTGAAAGCCCCACTGTATTAACACATGAAAACAGCATTGGATTGAGCACAACAGTGCCTAAACTAGTAAACCAAAAGGTGAAAAAGGCCCTTTGCTAAGGAGCAGAAATCCTAAGTGGGTGACTGCCTGGTGTGCAAGGTGTGCCTCGCTGCTCTGTCAGGTGCACCCCCAGTTTCAGGTAATGACAGGCTTGGTTTAAGATGTGCTGCTGTGATATGTTGACAGGCAGGGGTAGGTGTGTGATGAAAATTACCCACGCAGGGGTGTGCTCGAGCCAAGGAGATGCTGAGAACCACTTGTGTGGCACTGCAAGACGTGGTGAGTGGCTCTGAGAGAGAGGAGGGAGCCTGGCACGTCCTTGCCTGCTCTGTGCTCCCTGGGCTCTGGTGGAAAAGAGATCATTTTCCTTTACATTACAGATCAAGCTTAGGTGGATAGACACACATGAAGAGATGGATTTAGCCTGAGCCATTTTAGGATGCTGTAGTTCTGAATCCTCTGGAGGAAGTAAGGATGTTTTTCTCTGCATGGTGTGTTGTTCTCCCAGATCTTTCTCCACACAAATTTGTCTGCAGGTGAAAATGAGCCATCAGAATAACTGCAGAGGAATGGGAGACAATAGCATGGATAGCAGACAGAGAAAGGACAGGATCTAGGTCTTTTGTAGGCAAAAAAAAAGTGAAGTGTTGAAAATAGCCTGCATGGGCCTGCATCCAAGAAAAAGGTGAGGGAGGATTCCCTGGGCACTCATCTGGCTGGCAGGGAGAACAGGCATGCTACGCTGCTGGCAGCAACAGCACGGAAAGGAGGAGGAGAGTCTAGAAAAAGAGACAAAAATTCATGCAGTAGGAAAACACACAGGAGATGTTTCAGTGAGAGGGTTTCAGAGTGACTGAAGAGTGCAAGGACTTGATTACAGAACTTTATTTTGAAGATGAAATTATTAATGAAGACAGATCATATATCAAATAGTTCTAAACAAAGAGCTCAGGGTTTTCTGGAAATTACACTGGGTATGTCTCCAGTGCTCTGTGGCAAACACTGGATCTGCCTTGGAACAAAGTAACTATTCTATGAAAGAGTACCAAGGGCATAGTCAGTGAAGAACGCTCCTGTGTGCCACAGTTTTAATCAATCATTAATCAGCCTTTCTTCTTTCCTGTTCTGTTCCTGCCTTGCTCGGCTCCAGGCCTTTATTCACTGTGGTGCAGTTGCACTGGTGCCCAGTGGAATTTTATGTGTTGAGAAATGGAGTTTCCTGGACTAATTCTGCCACAAACATTCCAGCTAAATGCAGCAGCCTGGAAGGGCTCCAGAGCAGAGACCCTGAAAAACACAGCCCAGCTGGTCTGAGAGATAATAGCTGCCAAGTGAGCCTAGCTGGCTGCAAGGAGTCACGCACAGGGATACGGCTTTGCCTCTTCTGCCCTTGGATAGTTTGAAATGTGAATCAAAGTCATTAGGCTGGTTTTGCTATGCTAATGAAATGGTCTTGTTTAAAGATTGAAGGAGACAAAAATCTGTATTTGATGGCCATGGAGGTCCTGGATTGTGGCATGGGATACTGTCTGCTCACTCACTTATAGTTATGACTGCATATTGACATAGAATATGTCTTTCTGTTAATTGTATTCTTAATGATTGGCATACAGCCAATGCTCATAGTGCTGGTATTCAAGAATAGATATTTTTCCTTCTATCTCTAGGAACTTTTCTTCTTTTCCTTTACAAAGTCAACTGACCAGTTTGCCTGGAGGCAGGGTGACTGCAGCTGTGCGATCAGGCAGTGGGGTGTAGGAGCATTTCTCTTTACCCGTTCGAGCTGATGGGCGGCAAATCAAACTTTTCTACACAGGGAACTTGAGTATCGCTTTGATTGAGTACTGCGGGCAGCGCAGCGCCTTCCTTCGCCTCCTCCCGGAGGCGGCGAGCGGCGATCCTTCCTTCCCTCCCTCCATCCCTCCGTGCCGCCGCAGTGCCCACCGCCGGCGCAAGGAGCAGGAGGTGCTCCGGGCCGGACGGAGGCTCGGGACGAGAGGAACTCCATCCCAGTCAGGCGGTGCGGGGTGCTCTGGGGAGAAGCCCGGGGTTCGCATGGCTCCGCTCGCGTCCTGCCCGCGCCGGCGCGACCCCGTTTCTCCGTTCCACACTGCGCCGCCTGCGTGCCCTGACCCGCGGGAGGAGCCAGCACCTCTGCCAGCATCTCTGCCGCCATCCCTGGCGACAGCCGGCGCGTCCCGGGAGGCCGGGATGGCCGGGATTGCCGGGATGGCCGGGATGGCCGGATCGCCGGGAGGAGGGGCGCACGGCCGCACCACCGCCGCTCCCGCACGGCCACGGAGCGCCCGGCGTGCGTCACCGCCCCGTCACCGCCCCGCGCCGCGCTCATTGGCTGCCGCCGCCGCCCGTCGCCCTGCCCGCCCAATCGGAGCTTGCCGCTCTCGCTGGCGCGGAGGCGCCGCGGCCGCAATAAGACGCGCGGTCAGCGCTGGGCCCGGCCCGGCTCCGCGGGACTGCGCGCCGCCAGCGCCGTGATTCTGCAGCCCGGTAATGCCGGCAGCCCGGTAATTGCTGCGGCCCGGGGACTGGCGCGGGCCGAGGCCGCGGCGGAGGGGTGGAGCGGCGCTGGGCTCGGGGGGAGTCTCCTGGGAGGGATGGTGGTGCTGTTCCCGGGCGGGCGGCGGCTCCCCGCGGGGGCGATGGCTGCGGGGCACGGCGTGTGTGCCGTGGCGGTGCTGGTGTTTGTTTATGCGCGGTGCCCGCGCCTGTCCGCCGGCGCTGCCCTAGCCGTGCCCGAGCTCCGCCGGCGCTGCCTGCGGGACGCGCTGTCCGAGCGGGGAGCTGGCCTGGCTGCGGCAGGAGCCCTGCGGTGAGCGCCGCTGGGGTTAGACCGTAGCTCTGCTTGGCCGAGAGCTCTGCCGGTGTGGGATGTTGCCCTGAGCACCCTGCTGGGCCCTGGGTTTCTGCTCTATCGTAGAGTGAACCACAGAACGGTTTGGGCTGGAAAGGACCTTAAAGGCCATTCAGTCCCACCCCATGCCATGGGCAGGGACACCTTCCCCAGAGCGGGGGATTCCAGCCAGCCTGGCCTCGCACCCCGCTAGCCAAGGGACATCCCCAGCTCTGGACAGCCTGTGCAGTGCCTCTGCTGAGCCCGGCTCTGCTCTGTATCCTCCGTGCTGTCCCAGAGCTTTTTCTGGTGCATTTCTGCTCACCAGAGCTATGGTAATCGCAGCCTAAACAAACCTTAGGAGCGAATATCCCGGGGTGTGTGCGAGACCAGAAATCTGCCCTTGTTGGAAACGCAGGAGCTGTGCGTTGGCATCTCTTTTTGGGAGCAGGAATTTGGTCTCTTTCCCAGCCCTTACAAGGGGTGTGTGCTGTTTTTTCAACAGCTCTGAGAGAAAATAATGGTTGGCACAGCCATTCGCACTTGTGGGTTTTTTCTGTGAGCACTCGGTGTTTATTCTTTCCCTGCAGGTAACCAGCCAAGGGTGGTGGTGGCCTCGCTCTAGAGCAGCTCTTGAGGCTGTGCTGGGATTTGTGTTGTTCCTTTGCCGTAGGAAAGGTGAGTAGGATTATTTCCATGTGTTGCTCTAAGGCTTTCTGGTTTAAATGCTTCCAGAAGTGGACTGATACTTAAACAACCCCATGACTGCTAGTTCTTTCTGAATTTCTTTGAGAACTGTGCTTCTGCCTAATGTTTTATATAAGCAAACTGGAGTTTATGGCACCCAGATGATATTTGGTCTTTGTCTAAGTGCATTTTTTATACTAACTAAATTTTTTATTGTTTTCAGGTAAAAGTAGCAATGAAACTTTTGCAAAGAGGTGCATCTCCCCTATTGTCGGGTCTTAATATTGTTTTGTAAATTATGTAATCTATTTATGTGGATAATAGTATCAATTAATCTGAATAATGAGGTATCTCCAGAGATAGCTCCACGGAAAGCTCTTTTTTTTGTGTACCAGTTCATGCTGTGAACACACTGCAATTTTAAAATTGTATCTGTGGTATGTTGGTATCAGTTGCTGTAGGTGGAAATGCTATTAAACACTTATTTTTGTTATAAACCTAGGCTCTCAAAGGGTGTAGTTGAGTGTTGTATCTGATGTGACATGACACCTGAATCCTAGCAATAGCTGATTTCTTTGCATAATGTGCAGCTGATCATTGGGAGTGCAGAAAGTGGAGCATGCAGGGGACTTTGTCTGAGAAATTCCTTGCCATACACAAACTTCAGCCTGCCTTCGCATGAAAGAAGACTCCTTTGTGTTTATCAACTGTCTATTGTGTGCCAAACAATGCTTCTTGATGTTCTGTAAAAATCTCAGTCCCCAAAGCCTTTTCAATCCTGATCTGTGCCATTAGGCAGAAGTTAGAGCTGGGGAGGGTTTGCACAGTGCCCTTGTGTGGTGCAGACTCTCCTAGCGTGAGATTAGAGGAGAACTAAGCTGCTGTGAAAGTCAGATCAGATTACTGAGTCTGTTAATGAATTCAACTTTTCTAGACACTTTTTTTTGGAAGCCTGGACAGATGAATGCTGATATTATGCTGGGTGTTTCCCAAAACCCACAATGCATGGGCCTATCCCATCCTGCTGACCTAACTCAGGGTCACAGTGTGGCTGAATTTGAGATGCTGGGAGTGGGATTGAAGCAGCTCCAACTGATTGGAGATGATGGGAGCTCCCTTAAGTGTGTTTATTATGGAAATCCAGCCCGAGGCTGGGTGTGCAGAATTCAGCCCTCAGCCTCCTGCTGTCCATGCTTTTGAGAGCACTTAATGTACATTCTGATGTACAGCAGAATGGGATAATCTGTGGGGTCACTTGTGGGATCAGTGAAACAAGGACTCACTAGCTGTGCATTGCATCCCAGAGTGTCTGTGTTGTCACACTGGAGCATGGAGGAGTGATGCAGGAGGTGGCCTGGGCAAAAACAGTCAAGCACAGACTGGCATAATTAGCAGGACAGGATGGGCATGGGAGGAAACAAATTATGCAGAGTGTGACTGTGTTGACACCTCCTTGGAGCAGAGCTGATAAGGTTCTGTGTGTTCCTGTTCCAGCTCTGTGGTCCCACAATGCAGTTCCTCTGGCTGGGGCTCCCAGCTGCTGTCTGTGCCTGAATTCCTGGGAGCAGTGAGGCTCTGGGCAGCCCTTGTGGCACCTCAGAATTCCTCAGTGAGAGGGAGATGTTCTCTGGGAGCCTCTGTGAGTGAGGCTCTGGTTCAGCACAGAGGGAAACCTGTAGGCTGGAACAGCTTGTACAAATCTGCTCCTAATCAATCCTTTAAGTGGGCTAGTTACAACAAGCTGGCTGAAGGATGGTGCTTCCCTTCCCACATGAGGTCTCCTGGTTTGGAATTCCTCCCACTCTCAATTGTAAAATCATCCTCAGCACACACTTGTTGCTTGGGTTGTTTTGATTCTGATAGCTGTTTACTTTCCACTGCCATATCGCTGCTTGTGCTGCATTACCTGTGGGATGTTTGATGTGTCTGTCTCATGTCTCTGCCCAGATGTGTGGTTATTAGATGCCAGACCTGCTGCCATCTGTGCCGAGCTGCAGCCACGATGGCAAAGTACAGGCTGGTCCTGCTGAGACACGGGGAGGGAGCCTGGACCAAGGAGAACCGCTTCTGCAGCTGGGTGGACCAGAAGCTGAGCAGTGATGGCATCAAGGAAGCTCAGAACTGTGGCAAACACCTCAAAGCTCTGGGCTTCGAGTTTGACCTGGTGTTCACCTCGGTGCTGAGCCGCTCCATCCAGACCGCCTGGCTGATCCTGGAGGAGATGGGGCAGGAGTGGGTGCCCATCCAGAGCTCCTGGCGCCTCAACGAGCGGCACTACGGAGCTCTGATCGGCCTCAACAGGGCAGAGATGGCGCTGAACCACGGCGAGGAGCAAGTGAAAATCTGGAGGAGAAGCTACGATGTTACCCCACCGCCCATCTCCGAGTCTCACCCCTACTATGAGGAGATCTACAACGATCGCCGCTACAAGTGCAGCGATGTCCCTCAGGATAACCTCCCCAAGGCTGAAAGCCTCAAGGATGTGCTGGACAGACTCCTTCCCTATTGGAATGAAAAGATAGTGCCAGAACTGAAAAGTGGCAAAATGATTCTTATCTCTGCTCATGGCAACAGCAGCAGGGCGTTGCTGAAGCATTTGGAAGGTAAGGGTTTCTGTTTTAGCTTTGTTTTAGCTTTCCCCCTCCTCCTCACTCAACAGCTTAGAGCTTTATAACTTCTATAATAAGTGTATATTACTTACCTGGGCAAGGTAATAATGTCTGTGGTCTCCAAGCAGAAAGTAAAAAGCTGGTCAGGAATCAGACTGGGAGATGTGGAAGGGGGAGAGAACTAGGTTAATGTAGTTAAGAAAAAGGCCTGATGTTTTCATCTTATTTCTCATTGTTCATTTAAAGCTACTGTAGTCAAACTAACTTGGTGGTTGGTCTAGGTAGACAAAAGCTCTGCAGGCTCAAATTAGTTTTGGGGTTTTTTTTCAGCTGCTTTGTCAGGTTTGAAATAATCATAATCATTAAACCAGCATTGCTGTAACACAGCAGAATAAAAGTGCTTGACTTGCGTTGTGGAAGATGTTCTTGACTGTTACTGTGGTGGATCACCCTGGTAATACTTTATTTAGTAGTTAGTTTAAAAGCAATTTAGTTTAAAAACATTCATTTAGTTTAAAACTAAACTGTTGCTTATTTCTTGTGAGCTTGTTGGGCCTTATTACAAATTACCTTGGCCTGTGTTTTGGCCACTGCTGATCAGTGCTCCCCCAGCATCAGGAATGTGTCTCAGGAAAGTAGCTCTGAATAATTAACTTACTAGGCTAAAGCTTTAGTATTTCCATCAGGCACGTGGGAAGGATGCTCTGACCTGGTTTGGAACTCAATTACAAAGCACCAGAACTAAACAAGCCCATTGTGGCTGAATTGATGCATATAATCTTGTGTGTTTTATTGGGTGAATCATGTGGCCTCAAGTGCAGTTGGCATGCAGGGGAGGAGGGCTGTAGTTATTCCCAATATCCTGTGGGTTTTGGGTTCCTCTGACCATGGAACTAGATGGGAGGAACTTGGTAAGGGCAGGTGAGAGGGAAGGGGAAGCTGAGCTCAGCCCCTGTAGGAGTGCTCAGAATTATTGGGGTTTATCTCTGTAGGACTTTGCAAGGTACAAATATTTCAAAATACTCCATGGGCTACCACGTAAAGGTGAATTCTTAAGCATGCCTGGAGGTATTTCCAGTTTGTCTGCTGGATTGCCCAGTTCAGTTGAACAGAGGATAAGTGAGCTGGGGAAGAATTTTGAATGTGATTTTGAAAGGTCTTTTTTATAAAAAGTGCTGTACCAAATTATTCTAGTGTCCATGCACCTAACTGCTTCCTGCTGTGCAGCTAGGGCACAGTGTTCCCAGAGAGCATGGCAGATGTCCCCTTGAGCAATGTGGCTGCCAGCATTACATCTGGGGTGCTGAGGAAGTCATCCTGAGTGTGTCAGTGATGTCTCTGGGTTCTCATGGCTGTGAGGAGGTAGGACTTGGGTTTTAAACCTTCTTGGGGTACAGATTGCTTCAGCTGTGCTGTTAAACTGGAGGGAAGTGTTGCTTCTTCAGGCTCTTATTTACCATTGCACCCTGCAGCCAGCAGCAGGGACCTTGCCCTGATTTCACTTTTCTTTCCCGTGAGATGGGCTGGGAATGGAGGAAAAGGTCAGCTGGCTCTGGTTACAGCACATGGAGTAACTGGATAGCAGTTAGCTGACTCTAAGGTGGGATCCCTCTGCTGTCCCCTGGCTGGCAGTGTCCTGGTGAGCTCTCCCTGCAGCCACAGAGCTGCTGTGACCAGCCTGCCCAGCTCCTTGCTTCCTGGAGAGAAGGAATACCATACAGAGCAACAGGACACTTGAGGATTTTCATCTGACTTCAGCTTGCATTTCCTGACTTCTGCTTCAACACTTCTGCATGAGGAGAAGTCCTGAGGAGAAAAACCATCGTGTTTGCTGCTGTGTTTATCCCAGACTGCAGTGTTTTCCTTTGTAAATCAATACTAGTTGACATTGTGGTCACTTTGTGTTGTGTAAAACCAGTGAAATGCATTTCTGAATCCATGTAGCTGCAGCTAGTTTTGTGTAATCCACCTCCAGAGGAAACCTTTAAATATCATGTCTCCTGACCACATTCTGTGGTTTGCCTAAACCCTCCTGTATGACTTCATCTGCTTTGTGTATATCTGAGTGGTTTAGTCTGGGAGACTGAATTTGGGAGGAGGGCAGAACACTTCCTAGGCACAGATTCTCTGGGGGTTTACATGGAGATGTGGATGTTGTTAAAATCTAATGTTTAGGAATCCTTGAAATAAGAGCTCAGGCAGCTTGGCTGCTTGTTTTGCCAAATCCTTGAGAACATTGCTTATGCCTGGTGAATGGCTGCAGTATTTTTCCTATTCACTTCTGTGCTGTTTTTAAATTTTAGATATTCTTTGTGTGGTTTTTTTCCCCTGTAGGTCTGATTCTGTTTCCTACACCAGGTTGCTGCTGTGGTCTCTGGGCAGGGCTGTGTGATCCTCACCTCATCAACAGCTCTGTTTTTTCTGACCTGTTGCCATCCCACTGTTGCTGAGTTGTGTGTGTTTTCCTGTTAATCTGTTGGCTCTGCTTTTCTCCTTAATGTGAAAATCCCTGGTAAATTCACACCCACGTGTTCTGAGGCCCATCTGTGTTGTCAGCCGCTCGGGAGGATGTTTGCCTGGTGCACCTTGGTCCAGTTTGTGGTGTCATCACTCCAGAACCTTCCTTGTGGGCATTTTCCAAGGGGCAGGAAATTTTCAGGCTGCTGCTCTACCTCAGTGCTTCTAAAAGGGGAGGAAAAAAACCAAATCTTGATATTCTCAATGACATTGGCTTTCTTTTGCCTGATTTTTTTGAGGGATTAAGTCTTTGCAGTCACTGATTTTAATGCAGCTACTTAGACCCTGTGTGGAAACTTCACTAGGCTGTTTGGTCTTGAAATTCACTTGGAGGCTTGGGATGTGTGTTTGATATAAAAATAACCATAATTTAATTAATAATGACAGCCACAGAATATTTTAATTACACATCTGCATAAAATACACTTTGTTTTCAGGTACACGTTCCTTCAGTGAAGTGGAAAAAAGAAAAATGCTCTCAGCTGTACAAGTTCACTTTCTCCCTCCCTTTTCTTCCCCTCATTTGAAAGTGGATGTAGTAATTCTCCTGTACATTTTTATTCTGAGAACAGTACTGTGGACACTGCTATAAACTTGCTTATGAGACATCAGCTGTGGGCCAAGAGCCATTCTCACACTGGAAAAATTAAACACTGATTTTTTTAAAGCTGTTTGTATGAGAAGAGTTGCATAGAAAAATTAAGAGGAAAACTTGCCCTTGTTACCCTGCCTTTTTAGAGTCTGTTGTGTTTTCACTTCTTACCTACATTTCTTATCTAAGCTTATCCAGCTGCTTAGCAGAGGTTGTTTCATGCTGGAGCAGCACATGTGGACTCTTTGTTTTGTGATGTGTGAGCTGGGGAGTTAAGCAGGGGAACCCATTGTACTCCATGTCCTGTGCTGAAGGAATGGCATTGTTACTGTCTCCAGGGCAATCTCTTCCTGTTTATTGCACATGTGGGGCTGAAAAAGTGAAGGAACTGTCTTTACCTTGATAGGAAATGGGAATTCTGACTTTAGCTGTTCCTGAAGCACTTAGCAAGCTGTGGCCTCGCTGGGCATTGACCCTTGAGTAGCTGGTGGTGCTGATGGAGGCTGAAGGTGTCCTGGGCTGTTTTCAGACCAGGTAATCTCAGCAATAAGGCAGTGAGGAAGCTGCAGTGTAACTCTGTTTTGTTTTTCCTTGGCAGGTATCTCGGATGAGGACATCATCAACCTGACCCTCCCCACTGGTGTGCCCATCCTGCTTGAACTTGATGAGCATTTGCACCCTCTGGGCCCTCACCAGTTCCTGGGGGATCAAGAAGCCATCCAAGCTGCCATCAAAAAAGTGGAAGATCAAGGGAAAGTCAAGTCTGCTGAGAAGTGAAATCACACTGTGCAGCACAGCTGTGCTCAGTGTGGTGCAAGTGATGATGTGTGTCTGACTGCTAGGTTGCACTGTGTGAATGTCTCAATTTCAAGCACTAAATAATTGCAAGGGACAATTGCTGAGTCTCAGGTTGGTAGTTTAACCCTCTGCCTTCTCAAAAACTGGAATTTAGCTTGCAGCACGAGGTCATGGATACTGGAACTAGAATGAAGAGGTGATTCAGGTAATGGGAGCTTGCAGGGCAGTTTGCCCCAGAGGCACCATCCAGGATGGCCAGGAGAGAAATCCAGGGATGTGGTATTGGTGTCTGCCAACCCTCAGTCCTGATCTGTCAAGGAGAACAGCACAGCTCACTGGCCTAATGCAGTCCAGCTTGTTAGAGGCACTAAAACTCTCACTGATAAAATGGAATAACAACTGTTATCAGCTATGATTCTTCTGTGTCAATAGCCAGTTTGTTCTGGATGGATTTCCTTCAGTCTCTCAGAACACTTCCAGCTGGACAGCTCTCTGCCTTTGTTATTTTGAGTCTTCTGTGGACAGTTCGTGGTCCAGAGAATTTTGTAGAGGTGTTCTGACTACTAGAGTTATCACAGTTGTCTTTTGTTACACTCTGTTCCCTTTTTAAGGAATCTAGATGGAATCCCTTTTCCTCCACCGTCTTTGCAAAGCCTAGCATGACTGCATTTTGCTGGCTTGCAGTAATAGGATTTAAGTCAGACTTTAGTCCACAAAAGAAGCACAAAGGTTCTTTGTTCAATATTTAAATTACCATGTAGCTCTTAGTGAGGGACCTGAATACCTCTGCAACACTTCAGTGATGTGTATTGATCATCTCTTATTGAAGTTAGAATAATTCCTGCTCACCTCAGATATAGGAAAAACCCCTCTAAGCTCTCCTGAGTTGCAAAGGTGTCTTGATCAATGTGTTCAGCAGGAACAAAACTACATGTTTCTCTTTTAATCATAAAGCTGGTAGGTTTCCCTTTTCTTTGTACAAGAAACATTTCAGTGTTTTTGTTTGGTTTGTTTAGTTGGTTTTTTTTCTCTGAAATGCTACTAGCAGCTCCTCTGCAATTTGATTTGATACTGATTTAGTTTCTGGGGTTTTAGTTTTCTGTGCTTAGAGTAACTCTGAATCTTAGTTAGTTTACAAGTGAGTGTTACAGCATTAGACTGCTGCTCAGCAAACGTTCACCTGTGCTAGCCTGAGAAGAGCCACTGGCACTCCAGTGAATCAATTCTTCCCCAAACATTATTTAATGTGTCAAGTTTAGTACCAAGTCAGTGTTAGGCAGACTTGTAAGCAAGGCTGGCAGAGCCAGCTGTTGGCAGTGGGAGCTGTGTGTCACCACAGGTCATCTCTGTCCCTGTGGCACTGGGGAATTGTCAGGAATTGTCAGGTAGAACTTCTCCAGGACTTGACACACAGCTGGAATATTCTTGGAATTAAGCCCAGCTGAACTTGGAGATAGATCTCTCCTCCCTTGTCTTAGAGAATCCCTGATCCCTTCTGCAGGTGGAGAGGGGAATGGAAAGGTGCATGAGGGAATTTAGGGAGTTATTGGTATTTATTCTTGCAGCTGAGTGGATGAAATTGACTGCAATAATATTTTCAGAGTCATGGATAGGAAGAAGAGAACAACACTGATGTTTTCACTGTTTCTACAGTGCTGCTTGAGGTGTGAATAGTGACAGTGCCCTGTCAAGGTGGACTTTGTTTGCTTGGATTGCCTCCAAAGTGCTGACAGGATTTTAGATGAGCACCTTGCAAAAGTGTCAAATGGAACCAGCTGGGGATTTCATTGCTCTTTAAGGTTATTTTAACACCTTGCAGTTCTGAGGAGCCTTTTAATTCAAATCCTGATTTATAAACCATGTATATGGAAGAACAGAAACCAACTTCCATCAACAGTGGCATAAGGATTCCTGATCTTCAGGCATAGCAACATCAGAGGGAGAAATGAAAATCTTGCTTTAGAGATCAGTGGTTGGGAGCATTTTTCCCTGTGTTTGAGTGTGCCTCCAAGTCCTATAAGGTAACTGGTGTTTTTACAGTTCACATAATGATGTGGTTGATTTGGTTTGTTTAAGCATTTTTAACTTGTGGTTCACTAGCAGTTTTAGCTCTAGATCCTCTTGAAAACCTTTGTAAATATGGTGGAGCTGGCAGGTTCTTTATAACTCAATAAATTCACCTGAAGTAGAATTTAATTTGGCTTCAGTCTGGTTTTTTTCCTCCTACTCCCACACCCCTTGTTTCCTTTTTGGTGCTGATAAGTAAACAAAACTGACCTTCAGCATTCCAAAACTCCTCAGGCAGTTGTTTATCACACATCCTGCAGTCAGTTGAGTTAAAACAGTGTTAGTGCCAGCACTTTCTCATGTTTGCATGCAAAGAAGTTGGGTTGGAGGGAATACATCCCCTTTCAAATCTATGTGGGCTTTTAGGAAAAATGAACTTTAGTTCCAGAGCACTGAATCTAAACAAATTCTTACTGATTCCCATGCTGGCTTTTATTTTTAGTAAGAAGCATTACTTTTTGATGGTGTTTGAAACTGGCTTCTGGTGACAAAGCCAACCCCTTCAGTCTGCAGAGTGCTGTGATGCCAAGCAGGGTTGTGACTCCAGTGCCAAAAGCACACGGAGCTGCAATGCTGAGGGATTACTGCTGACCTCCACAGGAAGCTGGGTGTGCTGGGATAATGGGAGGCAGGATAAAAGCACTAAGAAATGAACATTCTGATAGAATTCCTCTCTCCCCCTGCCTTATTCCTTGTCAGGCAGCACGCAGACCCTCTGGGGCTATTCCAGCAGAATGTGCAGCCAGGCTGTGTCCCCAGGCTGCAGGGGAAGAGTCCCTGCTGGCTGTCCTGTGCTGACAGAGCAGGGGAGGGCAGCAGATACCACACTGTGATGGTGCTGTGCTGTGCTGTCCCTCCCTGTGCCCTGGAGGTGACTTCTGATGGCTCTTTGGAGAGGAGGGACATTGACCCACAGCTCAGCTGGACATGGCAATGCAGATGATCCTTGGGGATTCCTCCCAACTCGGATTATTCTCTGCTTGTTGCTGTGATGCTGCAATTGCTCTCATCAGGCTTCAGAAAGCAGCTGTGGCCCTAACAGGACCCAAAGCACTCCAGGCATTGTCTGCAGGCATTAATGTCCCATTAATAAGCACTGTTTTTCCTCAGGTCTCTTCCAGCTCCCCCCTCAGCACAGTGAGTATTTCCTCACCTCTGTCTGGCACTTGCATGAATGTATTAGGATATATTAATTTGCTAAAGAAATTCTCTCTCTCACTCCTAGGAAAGCAGTGTGAATCCAACCACAGCAAATGCTCACATTTTGGTTGCTCTTGGCCTCAGAGGAGCCAGGCTGTGCTTTGCTGCCATCTTCCCATTAAGAACAAATGGTACAACTGGAGCACTCTGCTGCCAGAGCTCTTTAGTGGAAGTGCCTGTTTCAGTAAAGGACTTTTTTTCCTCCTTGTTCCTGGTGATAATCTAGTAGAAGTGCTGGAAAATAGCAATGTGCTTGAGCTATTAATCCCATGACCTAAACTGAGGATGCTTTGCTGAGGAATTAATTACCTGGTGCACCCTGCTTTCCTGACAGACATTTGTCAGGCTCTCAGCAGCTGTGATTAAAGCTGAGTTGGATCTCTAAGTCACAGCTGTGGTTCTTCAGCTGTTCCTGAGCTGCAGGTTGTTTTTTGCCCAGGGTGTGTATGAGAGGCAGTGACAGTGGCTGTCTTAGGAGTGAGAAAGCAGAAAGATCCCTAAAGGCAAAGCAATTGCACCAATCCCAGCTGCAGATGGACTTGTAGGAAAGCAAGTGGACAACAGGTGGAGCAAGTGGCTTGTGGTGAAGTGTGAGCAGGAAAAGGATCAATTCCACCCTCCTGGTGCCCGTGGGGACAGCCAGGTGTGATCAGCAGCTCTGCCAGCACTGCCCTGGGGTTTCACAAGTGCTGTGAGAGTGATTCTGCTGTGCAATAAACTGCAATCCTCACCGAGGGTCTCTTGGACAGATCAGTGCTGCTTTTGTCTGGCAGCAGCAGCATCCCCAGACTAGTGATTTGGCATGATCAGCACGTGCCAAATTAAAAAAGAACATAAATTGGAAGGTTCTTGGCCTTGGGTTTCAGGGACCTGATTTCTGATACTCTTGTACTATTTTTTCCCAAGGACTCTTATTCTTATCTCCTCTATCAGAATTTGTGGAAATTTATAAGCATTTTGCATGCTTTCAAATTGAGCTTTGAGGAGGACAATTCATACCCTGCTTACAGCTATCTTGAAATATACAGACTGATGGGAGTTATCCAAGTCGAGTGACTCTGTAGGTGTAGCTGACAGAAAAAGATCCCTGCAAAGCCAATTCTCAGTCTTGTTCTGCAACCTTCCCTAACACATTCATGTGAAAAAATTCTGCACTTGGTGTGTACTTCAACCCACGCCTGAATCCGAATTTTTTTTTAAAAATACATGGACATATACATTTCATTTGTATGAAACAGTGTGGGAACTGGTACTCAATTTCTGTTGGGCAGTAACAAAGCAGAATAAATTTTCCCAGGCCTCATTTTCTCAGATGAAAACTTTAGGAGACCCTACTGAAATGAAAAGTAATTTGTTTCAATACTGGAAATAACATATTTTGTGCTTTCCCTTCTGTGTGTTTGGCTCGAGGGTTTTCCTCAGCCAGGAATAGCTCCTTTTAACTAGAACTTTATATCCTATTGTCCTCTAGTTCCTCATTTAGCTTCTCTGCCCTTCCCTTCTGATACCTGAGAACCCAAATTCCCCAGGAGCTCGGGTTTTGGTCCTGTTTTCTTAGCTTGGAAAGCCTGAATCAGATTTGGTCAGAATCCACCAGCAATACTGACATCTTTATTCAGAACAATGAAAAGGAATGAACTCTGGCAAGTGCCAAAGTGGTTTCCATAGAAAGCTGCTGTCTGCACAATAAGGAATTAAATCCCATTTGGCTGAAAACTCACATGGTTCTTCATGTTGGTTTGGGGAGAAGAGTTAGTTATCTCTTGGCTCTGGATGATCCTTTTTTTGCTGTGTTTCAGATACATCTGAAAAGCCTCAGAGCTGCTGTGCTGAGGGATGGATTTCCAGCTGGATCCCATTTGATGTTTCACAGTCCTGTCTGCATTCCTACGACGCACAGGGGAAAATGAGGGTTTTTATATTTGAGCTGGAAAAAGCCACCCACGTGAGGGAAACGTGAAGTGACCTGTTTTCCTCTTAATAATTTTTATCTGCTTGTTCTGTTCTCTCTGTTCCTCCAGTGAGGCTCTCTGCCCCCAGCAGCTGTGGATGCACAGCAGTTTTAATGATAATCCCTCAAAAAAGCATCATATTGACTGCTTGCTGGTAATTCCTTCAGTGTGCAAAGGGTAGTGTGGAAGGAATGAAGAAGAATTAGTTGAGTAAATGAATGGAAAAATGGATCACAGAAATATTAGGGGTGATATATTGGATTTGCCTGTACTCCTGCTGACTGCACAGGGAGATGGCCAGACTCCCCACAAACTCCTTTTTTCCCCCTGGATTTCCTCTCTTTTTTTTTTTTTTTTCCCCCAGAAATAAAGAGCAGACTTTGAAATGCAACCTTTGTATCTTGTCAGCTTATTTCTTATGAGGTTCCTGGGAGAGCCCTTAAGGACAGCAGCCTCAGTGGACGGACAGGAAGATGATTAGACATTGCAAAGCATGAATAATCCTGAATTCTAGCCTGGTCATCAACCTTCTGGAGCTCTGAGTAATAAAATGAGGTTTCTGGGAAAGCTGGAGGTTTCTACCTTACCTTCTGTTTACAACAGCTTTGTGCATTTTATCTTTGCAATGTGCTTGAAAGATTCCTTGGTTTTTAAAATGGAGTTTCTCTGCCTCTTCACTGATGGGACAAGAACTGTAATAAGCGTTTATAATGTAAAAACTGTAGAGAGAGTAGAGCTGAGAAATCTTCAGTGGCAATTCACGTTGCATTGGTAGAATCATGCCATGGACATCTCTGCAGGAGTTCATTCATGCAAGTAAATCAACATCCAAACCACTCCCCTCACCTCCAGCTCTGCAAAGGCACAGAGATCATTCTCCCAAGCCCTGGGAATGCTGCTGCAAATGGCCAGGAAGTTTTTCAAGTTCAATTTAACAACCATGAGGCTGAGTTAGCAGTGGAGGCAGAGTTGCTGCCCTGTTGATGAAGCACCTCAAGGCATGTTCTGATAACACTAATTTCTTTACTGAGGGGTTGGTGGGACAGGCTTCACCTCACCTCCTCAGCATCTCTGCAGGATAAACATCCCCACTTGAGCAAAGCTCTCCCTTGGCTCCTTCACTGACCAGCAGGACTAACAGTCCTTTTCAGGATGTGAATCACCAGACCTATTTTAGTCATTTCATTTAGGTGAGATTAACAGTGGCCTCCCAGTATTGTCTTCTTTCTGCAGTGTGCCTAGCTGTGATTCAGGGTGTGTTTTACACAGCCTCTCTGCCCAGAGACATCACCACACCTGACTGGATTGGTGTCTGACCTGCAGAGCTAATTTTGATAGATGACACACAAAAACATGCCAACAAAACCATGGCTGGCTGTGTTTATACCCATTTTGCCATTGGCACAGAGCTGGATTTTGCTGTCCATGAAATTCCCCAGCAAACTTGGTGTCATGTATGAGCTCAGCTCCTCTCCCAGCCCAGCCAGGGCCATGGGGCAGCTTGTGGCACACCTTGAGTGTCACCTGCTGCCCAAAGCCACCCTGGGGGACGTCTGACACTGATGGCTTTGCCTCTCAGCTGCAGCACAGCCAAATCCAGTGTGCAAAGGCATCCAGGGATATCCAGAGCCAGGTACCCTCCTGGTTCACCCTGGGGATATCCAAACCCAAAGCCCCTCCTGGTTCACCCTGGGGATATCCAAACCCAAAGCCCCTCCTGGTTCATCCTGGGGATATCCAAACCCAAAGCCCCTCCTGGTTCACCCTGGGGATATCCAAACCCAAAGCCCCTCCTGGTTCACCCTGGGGATATCCAAACCCAAAGCCCCTCCTGGTTCATCCTGGGGATATCCAAACCCAAAGCCCCTCCTGGTTCACCCTGGGGATATCCAAACCCAAAGCCCCTCCTGGTTCATCCTGGGGATATCCAAACCCAAAGCCCCTCCTGGTTCATCCTGGGGATATCCAAACCCAAAGCCCCTCCTGGTTCACCCTGGGGATATCCAAACCCAAAGCCCCTCCTGGTTCCAGGCCAGGATTGCACAACAAGCATTGATCCCATCAGGGTCAGTCCAGTGTGACCCAGGAGAGACAAACATCCCCATTCTTTCTTAGAAAGTCAAACACTTCACAGAACCTCAATTTTTATTTTCTGTAGTCTCCAGCAGGTCCTGCTGGGGAGATGGGTCAAGCTGGAGGGAGCTGAGCTCTTTCATTACTGGAGTGTTAAATATTTTACGCAATTCTGGTGTTGAAAGCTGCAGGCTGAACGGTTGAGAAAAAGTTTAGAGCTAAAGTTCAGAGCTAAAGTTCAGACCTGCATTCTGAGCTTCCAGAAAATGCCCACATGAATTTCTCTTACTGAAGTGGAGCAACCACAAGGGAAATTCTCAGGACAGACAATTTCAAATTCTAAATGGCAATGTAACAGGAAATTAAAGCAAAAAGGAAAGACCTATAAAGAACCATTTGACCAATGTCTAGATTTCAGCTTCATAACAAATCCAGGCAAACCACCAAGAAATACGAATTTGCTATGCTTTCCCAGTTACATTTCTCAAGCTGAAACCACTTGAAGTAAATAAAACAGCCTCAGGAAATAAGTGTATTGCAGTTTTCACTGATGCAATTGCGACTGTAAAGCATATTTTACAGTATTCATGTCAGCATCCAGTCATTACCTTGCAGTCAGTTTAATTGGATGCATTTAATAATTAATTAAGAGCTCAGTGCTGACCCCAGAGATCCTGGAATAGAATGCCCAGAGAAGCTGTGGATGTTGTGTCCTCTGGGCAGCCTGGATGGGGCTTTGAGCTACTATTGTGAAGAGCTGGTTATGGAGGTTTTTTTTTCTCCTTAGAGGAAAAAAAGACAAACATTTCAGAAGACAAAAGTTGGGGTTTTTTTTCTTTTTTTTATGTATTGAAAAAAAATGAAATGAGAAACCACAACTTTGGGGGACAAATATTTTGTTTATAAAAACTGGAAATTATTTTGGGAAGTGGGTTTTTTTTTTCTTTTATTCTTCAAGATTCCTTTTTAATAGAAAATAGTCGAAGAAAACAGGAGAAAACTCAGTTTCAAGCCTTTGCTTCTCTGTCCAACAGGAAAATATTTTGTGAGGACAAAAAAAAAAAAAGGAGTGGGGGAAAAAAGCTATTGTAATCTGCTACAGAAATACTTGACATTTTAAAAAACATTTCTGTGCCTTTGTTTGCAGCTTGCTCTGCCTCTTTCTTTGTCGTAATTTAGCCTTCTGAAGATGTAATGTTATGTACCCAGGCATTTTGTGAAACACGTCACACTCTCAGAGGAAGGTGGCAAAAAGGACATTTCCTGTGGCAAGACAGAATTCCTGGGGGGAAAATCACAGTGCTCAGCTCCCTGCAAGGCAGATCAACGTGCTGGAGAAGAATTTCACCCCAGCAGGAATGTCTGCTGTGAGTTTTCTCAGAAGCACAGCAGAGATGTCATTTTGCCAAATGATTGTTCTCACATCCATCACTCCCTGTGCTGAGAAATTGTAAATCTCTGTCAAACTGCAAATCTCTGTCAAACTGCAAATCTCTGTGTCAAACTGCAAATCTCTGTGTCAAACTGCAAATCTCTGTCAAACTGCAAATCTCTGTCAAACTGCAAATCTTTGTGTCAAACTGCAAATCTCTGTGTCAAACTGCAAATCTCTGTCAAACTGCAAATCTCTCTGTCAAACTGCAAATCTCTGTCAAACTGCAAATCTGTGTCAAACTGCAAATCTCTGTCAAACTGCAAATCTCTGTGTCAAACTGCAAATCTCTGTGTCAAACTGCAAATCTCTGTGTCAAACTGCAAATCTCTGTGTCAAACTGCAAATCTCTGTGTCAAACTGCAAATCTCTGTCAAACTGCAAATCTCTGTCAAACTGCAAATCTGTGTCAAACTGCAAATCTCTGTCAAACTGCAAATCTCTGTCAAACTGCAAATCTGTGTCAAACTGCAAATCTCTGTCAAACTGCAAATCTCTGTGTCAAACTGCAAATCTCTGTGTCAAACTGCAAATCTCTGTGTCAAACTGCAAATCTCTGTGTCAAACTGCAAATCTCTGTGTCAAACTGCAAATCTGTGTCAAACTGCAAATCTCTGTCAAACTGCAAATCTCTGTCAAACTGCAAATCTGTGTCAAACTGCAAATCTCTTTGTCAAACTGCAAATCTCTTTGTCAAACTGCAAATCTTGTGTCAAACTGCAAATCTCTGTCAAACTGCAAATCTCTGTCAAACTGCAAATCTCTGTCA
This sequence comes from Entomyzon cyanotis, assembly GCA_024500445.1. Taxonomy (NCBI): domain Eukaryota; kingdom Metazoa; phylum Chordata; class Aves; order Passeriformes; family Meliphagidae; genus Entomyzon; species Entomyzon cyanotis. Next base: position 10,553,517 of record JAKEPQ010000309.1, read on the forward strand.
AACTGCACATCTCTGTGTCAAACTGCACATCTCTGTGTCAAACTGCAAATCTCTGTCAAACTGCAAATCTTTGTGTCAAACTGCAAATCTGTGTCAAACTGCAAATCTCTGTCAAACTGCAAATCTCTGTGTCAAACTGCAAATCTCTGTCAAACTGCAAATCTCTATCAAACTGCAAATCTCTGTGCAAACTGCAAATCTGTGTCAAACTGCAAATCTGTGTCAAACTGCAAATCTTTATGTCAAACTGCAAATCTTTATGTCAAACTTCAAATCTCTCGTCAAACTGCAAATCTCTGGTCAAACTGCAAATCTCTGTCAAACTACAAATCTTTGTGTCAAACTGCAAATCTCTGTCAAACTGCAAATCTTTGTGTCAAACTGCAAATCTCTGTCAAACTGCAAATCTCTGTCAAACTGCAAATCTCTGGTCAAACTGGAGCTTCCCCCAGGCAGCTGGAGGCTCAGGATGCTCAGAACAGCATTGCTCTCCATCTGAAGATCTTTGCCATAAATTTAAATTAATAAATCCCCCTGATTTCTGAGCACTGCTCAGCACTGAGTCTCAAAGACAAGAGCTCTGTGGTTTTCTGATTTTTCAGAACTGAGCAGAGCTCTCCCAGCGCTGAGATTCCCATCAGAGCACTCTGGAATAACTTCTATTATCTATATACTCTTGCTCCATCTAGTGAGTGAATTTATTGCTCATCCTGCCTCACTTTTGGCTGTGGAGGAGGCCTGGGGAAAAATAACCTAATTGATGTGTTTGACCTATGCAAAGATGGGAATTACCCAGGAAGATTCTAGGATTGATTTGCCGAGAAGAGTAAGGATGACAATGATTTTAGCTTACAGCTGCTCATTGACATATCTATTAAATTCTTTTCCAAAAAGACTCAAGGGGTTTTTTTAATGAACTTTCCCATGGAAATCTGTTTATGTTTATATTCAGTGGGTGGATTTGCTTGTTATGTGAATAGAATTGGGGGTGGGCAGAGATAAAATGAAAAAAGGTTGGTTTAAGCAGTTTAACTGCATCTGTTACAACCCATCTTTACTTCTACATGGAAGAAAAGTGCTCTTTCCAACTGGCTCTGGCACAGGGAAAGAATACAGAAGGGGGAAATTGTAGAAATCTGACAAACCAGGATTATTTTTCCTCTAGGGCAATGCTAAATGCATTCAAAAGGGCAAAAGACAACATAAAACAAAGTGACTGAGTGCTGATTTTTTTACACCATGGAAGAGGAATGGATGCATTTTAGTGAAAAAAAAGCTAGGAGAAGCCTTGAAACCGAAATATCTGAGCTCAGAGGCCTCTGATGAAGTGCAGGAGTTGGTTGATACCCTGTGAAGATCTGTGCTGCTCTGAATCACTGCTGCCCTGGCTGGGTCTTGAAATATTGCTGTGGGGTTCAGACAAAGCAAAGATCCTCTGTGAAGGAAATGGGACAGCAGGACTGGACTGGGAACTGCTTTTAAAAGACCTAAAAACTGTCCTGGAAGCTTTTGCATTTAATTAATCAGTTTACCTAGCAGATAACCAGGCATTTCCTGCCATGAGCACAACCAAAGGCTTTTAGCTGCTCCTGGGAAAATGGGGTTGAGTTAAAGAAGCTCAAGTGGTTCCTTGACAGAAGAAATGAGGAAGATGGATTGCAAGGACAGGACAGTGAATTTATAGAGTTCCCCTGGAGAAGAAAGCAAGATGTTCTAGCAGGGTGGCAGCTCTGAGCAGATTTTGGGGTGGTTAATGTGTGTAATTTATCAAAGGCAAGAGAGACTGTTGAGCTTTTAAAACATCCCATCGTTTCCTGAGTACAAACCAACCAACCCTCTGATGAGTTTTTCAGATCTCTGGAAGTTTTATGTTGGAGGACATTCACTTTTTGAACTAGTTTGGATGTGCTGATTGGAGTCAGCCTGGGGAATGGGAACTGGGACAGAGATTCCTCTGGTGGCAAAATTCCCAAGGGCAGCTTTTCATGGACCTCAGCTCATCTTTTATCTCCTGGGGGAAACCCAATCTCTCAGCTATAAAAAGCTCTTTGGCCTCTTGATCCACACAGGCTGGGGCATCACTGCCAGCAGGGCTGCCAACACTTGGATGGTTCTTGCAGCCAAAAGCTCCTCTGGGTTTCTGACCCAGCAGGGAAATTGGTGCTGATGGGGGAAAACCACAGCCTGCCAGGGCAGGGCAAGGAAAACACACCTCAGCTTATCTCTGCTTATCTCCAACCTTCTGCCCTTGGGGAAATGGAGCAGAGAGAGTCTGGTGGGTTTTCTGCACCATCCTGCTGAGTTCTGCTTGGACAAAGGGCTGAGCCTGTTTTTTCTTCAGCTTCACAGGACCACCTTTTATCCCCTTGGTAGCCCACAAGCTCCCCTTGGAAGCCCAAAGCCATCCCAGGCTTTCCTGTGCTCTCTGCACTGCAGCTCAGGGCTGAATCTCAGGGTTTGAATCAGCACAGAGATCCCAGGATGTGGATCCTTGTGATCTGCGAGTTACAAAGCAGTTATTTTCATCACATGGTTAGAGTTTAGATAAACAGGCAGGGAGTAACCAAGGCATGTCCCCCAAATAGTGTCAGACACACCATTTAAGGGAAATGACAGGGGAATAGCTCAGCTCCAGCCCAAGGCTGATCCTAAAAGCATTCCATTTTTTTTTTTTTTTTAGAATTAATTTTAATGCCAGTCTTGCTTTTAAAGTATAGAAAATGCTGCATGGCCTCCTGTGAAATCAGTTTACACTAAAGTCAAAGCCTTGCAAATATTCAATTAGGATCCCAGTCAAGTATGTGGGATTAGGTTGTTTATATAAATGTTTGCAGAACCAGAGTGTGAGTTCACAGGCAGCCATGGGAGCTTTGCTTTCCCAGCTGATCCATAAAAAGGGTCAGACTCAGCATCCTGATAAATGCAGTGTATTTACAGAAAAATCCAGCTAGCCTCACTCCTGACTGGAGTGTTCAGTACCAATTCCCAGTTGTTTATCAAAGTGAACTTGGATGCTGATGAGTTTGCAGGATGTGCAATTTAAAAGCAATTTCAGACTTCCCTGGGCAGCACTGCACATCTCTGCACATCCATGAGCAGCTGGGAGCTCCAAGCAGATTCTGCTTTAGGTAAACACAGAGATAATTACCAAGGAGCAGCTCTGGCTGAGCAGAAGAGATCCATGGAATGAGGGCTGAAGGGACAGAGCAGCATCACCCTGGAGCTCTCTGCTTTCTCTCCTCTTTGCTTCTGCTCTGCTATCAATCTCCTGAGAGAAACCCCAGCAAGGTCCTGGTGCTCAAACCCAGGGGAAATGGAGGGGGAAATTAACTCCTCTGTGAAGCAAATGCTTTCTCAACTGCAGCTTGAGTTTTGGTGAGCCCTGGCAGGATTTACTGAGGGAACAGTGGGAGACAAAACTGGGCAAAAAGAGTAAAAGGTGAAAAAGGGAGAATTTCACACCATTATATTCCTAAAGTCTAGTTTGGGAGTGGTGTCATTTTCACAATAATTTTCCATAATTTTCCACAGTCTCTCAGGAAACAGAGAACAACCAAGCACTGCAGTGTTCTCCAAGTGTTTGGTGCTTGGTTCTCTGCTTTCTGTGCTGACAGGACAGGCAGACATGGAGGCATCAGCAAGAAATCAGGAATTCACCCAACCCCAGTGGGCCAGAAGACCAAGTGACTGGATTATGACTGTTTTTATTTTCCTGTGCTTAGCTGCCATGAAACTACAGGGAAGTCCCCAACACCCTTGTATTTTTTAGGGTATTTTTTGGGTATATTTTTAGGGTGGTTCCTTTTTCAGCTTGTGGTTCTGCTGTTGAGAGTTTGCCCCTGGTGCCTTTTGAGGTGGAAGGTGCTGTGTCACTGCAATATGTTGCTTGAATTATTTTATTGCTTGAATTTATTTTTAAGTGCTGATATCTGTACTGGAGTTATTAATAGACTAAATTGTCCAAACAGGGATTCTTCACCCCTCCTGCTGCAAAATACATGCTGTGTTGCTGTTGCTACAGCATTGACTGCTAAGTTACAGCCAGAGCAGTCTGTTTTCCACTAAGTGCATCAGTGAACAGCTTAAACAAAGTTAAACAGAAAAAAAAAAAAAAAAAGAAAAAGTACTGGCAACAAAGAGATGACTTATCATTTGCAACTTTAAAAAGGAGCCTGCAGCTACATGGATCTGGAAATAATATAAACTTAACCCACAGGACTGTTGCACTGGTTTTAGCAGAGCTTACTTTAAAGCTGGTATGTGGGCTCTCGGAGAGGCTGAGTGGTTGGCAGGGATGCTAACCATGTATGGAATGTGTCTTTGGAAAGGATTAAAGCAAAAAACATGTTGCTTCTTACCAGCCCTGAGCTGGGAGTGTAGCTCTGAGGGGCTGAGTGTTCAATTTTAAACATGCAGTATGTAAAGCTTTTAGAGAATCAACTTTTTTTTTTTTTCTTCCCTTGCCCTGTGCTTGGGATCAAATTCAGTCCAGACCGGATAGACTAAAATCATTGCCATCTGACGTCCAGGAAAAGGTCAGGAGTTGCAGCAGAGCTGGCAGTGCTGGAGAAGTTCCCAGCTAGAGAAAATGCTATTTGTGAGCTGCCTGAGATCAGTCAGCATCTCAGCTCTGTGTTCCAGGCTCAGAGCTCTGCCTCCTCATCCTGTGCCTCTCAGCTGGCTTTGAACTCTGCTTTGCACCAAGGAAATGCACAGTTCAAACTGGAGCCTGAGAGCTCAGTTAAAATGCAAAATCCCTGTGACTTGGTTGGGAAATCTTTCATTTTCTGCTTTCATTGGCCTTGTTAGGACTTTCTCTGCCTTAGGTTCTCATGGTCCAACCCCTCACTGGGTTGTCTTCTTCCTGTCACACTCCCTGTCCCAGACTTGCAAAGAGTGACAAATGTCAGGATGGCTCAGTTGAGGAGAGATCCATGTTAAAGCTTTCGTCCAGAATTTGCACCAAATGGCCACACTAGTCTCACTCTGAAATCTTTTATGTCTTACTGCAGAACCTGGCTGTGGTAGGATTTGTGTGTGACTTAATTTCATCTGTTTAGTAAATACCCTGACATGCTTTATTTGGCAATAAATGTGTACATCAGTGCCATAAAAGTGTGCTATCCCATACTTATTACAAGGCTCTCAGAATAAAAAAACCATGGCTAAGACGTGGAGGTGAACACCTCTTTCTTCTTTAAAGTGAAAATCCCAAAGCTGTGTCTTCATTGTTCAGAACAAGCGAATTTCCTTCCAAATGAATTGCATTATAGTGATTGCTCCCCCTTTTTTTTTAAAATTTTTTTTTTACCATACTGCTTACACAGATGAAGCTCCAGAAAGGTGACACCAGCTGCTCCTTGTGAGCTCTAATAATGTCCCTGCTCAGCTCACCTGAGCTCTATTCCAGCTCAGCCCAGCTGTCCCTGCTCAGGCACTGATGGAGAGTTATCTCCAGCCTTGCTCTTGCCTCTCCTCCTGCACTGGTGCTCCCTGTGTGGTTTTGGGGTGCACTGTGCATTCCCAGCCCTCTGGCTCTGTCTTCTGCTGCTCCTAGAGGATTCCTGGATGGATTTTGGGGTTGGTTTGCAGTTTGCAGTGCCTGGAGCTGCTCTGTGCTCCTTGGAGCTGCCTGACCTGCTGCTGCATCCACTGCTCTGCGCCCAGCTCTGTGCTCGAGTGCCTGGTGAAGGTAAGAGCAGAATGTCTAGCTACTAAATTAAAAATGTGAGCTTGAAATTAATCTGCTAACGATAGAATCAGCAAAGCCTGATCTGATTTTTTGCTCCTCACCTATGGTTTCATGATTCTGGTGTTTTGAAGGTGTTTGCTGTTTCCTTCTTGCACACAGAATATCTGCACTGTGCCTTTGTTTGTGCCACAGTTAGTGGCTGAGTGAAAGGCTATAATATAATAAATATAATATAATATTTGGTTTTAAATAGCATGAGCTGCCTCAAAGCTCCAGCAGCACCAGATGAGCTGTGCTGCAGTCTCTCTGGGTGTGCAGGCAATGCAAGCTTCTCTGAAAACACCTTTTTGAAAAGGGCAATGCAGCAAGGCTGAGCTGTTCACGTGGAGTTATGGCTTTGAGGACCAAACTGTTCCTACAGTTTTTCCTCTGTGGCTTTGCTGCTCCTGTGACCCTCAGAAAACCTTCTGGAAAAGAAGCTGAAGTTAATTAAGAAGGTCATTTTTGTGGCATTGGCTGAATGGGAAATGGAATTTCTCTCCATTTGCATGAACAGAGGTCTGGCTGTAGCTGCAGCCACTGCTGGAAAATGAAGGGGAAGAGCTCTGAAAGAGGTTTGAGAAGAAACCCATTTGTTTAAGCTGAGGGTTTATTTTAAATATCTTTATGCCTAGATAAGAAATATGTGGCTTCACATTTTCTGCTCTGGCCCCTGGTTGTGAGTTTGGTCTTCAGGCATCTGTGGGGAATTTCCAAAGCTGTGTAAGGACATTCAATATTTAATGCACCAATATTCTCCTTCTACCATTGCTGCACAACTAATAAAGTGAATTTAAATTGATGAGATGCCATCATTGGAAAGGGATACTTGGGTTGTTTTTTGTGCTGTGAGGCAATTATAGGTTTTCTGGTTTACTTTGGCAATGGTTTGGGCTTGAAACAAACCTGGTTAATTTGAAATGAAAACAATTGGATCCTGTATGCTATGTGTAATGGGTTTTGCAGCAGTTGCTTACTTATGAAGGTGATTTCATTCTTCATTGGAGGTGCTTCATAACTGCATGGTTGACTTGATTAAATTTGATCATGGATGGATTTCTGAGTTCAAAATCCACATCTAGATCTGTGCTTGCTTCTGCTGTCCAGGTAGGTGTGACACTGAGTTTAGTCAATATTGACAGCACTGATCACTCCAGTCTCATGAGTCAGACTGCTCCCAAATTCTGCATTTGATATAAATTAATGGGACTAAGAGAAATACTGAGTTATCAATTTTTTCCCCTCTGCAGCAGTAAGACCACAGTTTCCAGTGAACCCTGTAATTCTCCCATGAGCTTTTGTCTCCAGGTGCTCTCAAAATATTGCCAATTATTGAACAACTTGAAGTAAAATGTTATTAATCCTTCTGACTTTAGGCTAGAACAATGGACCTGTTAAAATATTTAGAGTGAATGTTAGGGCAGCCTGTGGGATTTGGGTTTGAGAGTTTCATTCAGACGTTTTTATTTCACACATATATTTATGTTCTTACTGAGCAAGCAGTTGCTGCAGAGCTGAGATGGGTTAGGTTTGGTATGATTGTATTGTCCTAATTTTGAGCTTTGGCTTTGGACAGTAAAAAATATTTAAATTTTTTGTTTAGCACGTGTTCAGGGTCTGGTATTTTTTTTTTTCGTGTGAGTTTTATTTCAGAGGACTTTGCTAGTTCTTCATTCTCTTTCTTTTCAACTAGACAAACCCATGTAATCAATCTCAGACTCAGTGCTCTGCTTACCTGCTGCTGCCCAAACCCATAGACTCTGTTTGCCCTCCAGCTTTTTTGTCTTTTGGCAGCTGCTCTCGTTCCAATTACAAAATATCCTTGGAAATTCAATACCTCATTTTTCTATTATTTAAATCATGGCTCACATTGGAGTTCAATGAATTTAATTAAAGCATTTCCTTACACACGTGGTGTCCATGTGGATAGGGAATTAGGACTTTTAATCTCAAAACTAGGCATGTGTAACAAAACACAAAAGATCATTCCTTCTCACTGCATCCTTCAGGTAAAATGAATATTCACATTGCCTGGAGGAAGACATCATCTGTATGAGCTGCCTTGAAATCCTTGGGGAGCAGAGGGAATAATTTATTTTAAATAACCATACTGTGAGATGTGTTTGCTCCCCATTGGGGTCTCACTCACTTTCTGCAGGAGCGTCAGAGGGCTCTTGTGATGATAAAATTAAACTCATTAATGATGTTCTTGGTTCACTTCCATGGAACCTGCTGAGGCTGAAGGCTCTGCCTGGCTCACAGAACCAATGTGGACACCTGGGATGGAGGGATTTTTGGGGACCATTGCCTCACAGGCTGGATTTTCAGCCTGCTGGTTCCTGTTGGCTCCTTCCTAGTGTGAGCATCCTGCTTGAACTGGGAAAATATCCCAAAGTGGATGTGTTAACAGAACTCTATCAGGAGGAGAGCTTTGTGAATTAAAATCCTAGACTGTTGTGTTCAGGACAATCTCTGCCAGTTTGGGATAAACACAGCACAGGGTTTAGTGTCTCTGCTGAGGCTGTCAGCCTGACTGAGCTGCTGCTGGATCGTTAGGATGAATTCCTTGGGTCCCACTCTGCCTGGGATGAATGATCTTTGTCACCTCCTGCTGAGGGGTGAAGCTGTTCCTCAGCTGGCTGCAGCCCTTGTGACACAGCAGACCTGCAGTGCAATTAGCTCTGCCAGCTGTTAATTGCCAGGGGATTAGCAGAGGGGAGCACGCTGGTGTTGGAGCTGTCAGTGTGCAGACTTGGAGTAAACTGTGTGAAAAACATCACTCCTGCTTGGCTGACTTATTCCAAGGGAAAGCAGATCCTAGAAGAGCTTCCTTCCACTCCCTTTGTCTGCAAGGAATGGCTTGGGAAGCTTGGAATGGCTTCTTAATTCTCAAGAAATGAATGGTAGCCAAAGGAAAACCCAAATGGTTTTCGTATATGGAATGCAAAAATTGGCTTTTTTTTCATTTGTCTATTCAGGGCTGGTAAACTCCATGATCAACACCTTTTCCAGTCTCACAGGGATATGGCAAGAGGGGCTGAAGTCTTCCTAAACATTTTAATTTTTTACATGTCTGGCAAGTGGGAACACTCATTCTGTGCTGAGATTCTCAGTGACAAATAAATGCAGGAGGAAGGTCAGGAAAGATGCATGAATGAAACATTTATGTAAATACAAATCACAGAGGGACACCACGCATGGTTTACATCACTGTGTTTTAAAATCAGCCCAGCATCTCACATTTCTGATTTTAGCCAGAATGAAAGGCTTTTTGAAAGCCTCAATTAAACCATTCAGCAGAGGGATTACCTCATGCTGCTCCAATGCCTGAATAGCCAGCCTGAGCCATGACCCAAGAGATAGCTCTGCACAAAAATCACCAGAACAGCTTCTGCCCAGCATTCTTCTGTGCTTTTTGCCACAGTCAGATGGTTGTATTTTTGTTGGAGAATTGGAAGTCAGGGAAATGCTCACAGTAGTCTGGGCAGGAATGAAGCAACAGAATTAATTTTGGCAAAAGTCTTGTTGAGTGCAGAGCCTGCGTTAACTCCTTTTATTCCATGGAGATTTGCAGAGGTGCAGGTTGGCACAGGAGAGGAAGGGACAGAGAAATAGAGACCCTTTGGAGAGGATTAAATTAGATTTTGGGAAATCATCTGACAGGATCTGAGATCCACTGCAGTTCTGTGACAATCTGTGTGATCCCTGCAGTGTCCTGCAGCAGCTTTGGAGCTAAACCAGCAAGGGGGAAATTCCTCTGTGTGAAACTTGTTTCCTCTTTTTGGGCAAAAGCTGCTTTGCTCTTGACACACAGAGGCTGCTCAGGTTCACTTTGAGGAGTGCCCAAGTTTTTAAATGGCGATTCTTTTTTAGTGGCTTTAACTGTACAGAGAAACTTCTTTACTGATCTTACACACCAAATATTTAATTTGGAAACCAGCTTTTTTTTTTTTTTTCTGTTTTGTGGATCTGCAGCAGTAAAAGTTATGCAGCATGTCTTTATTAAAACTTTTATTTTTTTTTTTTAATGATCCCAACATGTTTCTTTCCTCCCCTTGTCCCTGGTTGGTCCCAGCAGGCAGTGTGGGTATTGCCCATCATTATCTATTTTGGAAATCAGCCTGTGGTTGATGCACTACCTTTTTGTAGGTATGAGATGATTTATTTTATTTTTTAAATTCAATATCTATCACCTTTGAATAACAATTCCTGCTGTTCCAGATCATTTGTTTCCAGCTTAGCAATGAATAGCTTTTATGAAAAGGAATTCAAACTTGAAGAAAAACAGTACATAGAGTAATCACAGCCTGGACTGATCCCCACACCCTGGATTTTAGCATGATTATAAAGAGTTTAATCTGCATTTGATACTCATTTTGGGTATCATTCTAGCTCAGAACTGTGAGCCATTAGTGGTACATTTTGGAGAGCAACCTTTTGACACCCAAAACTGTGTTCAATATTCAAGGTGAGGCCACCCCAAGAGCAGAGTGGGACAAACCCCACCTTGCCTGGCTGTTTAGTCTCTGAAAATTGATTTCTAAATTCTTGCCATTATAAGAAGATTTTTGAAACTTATAAGGAGAAGATATCTGGGTCATTGCTAGCCAAGCATTCCTACATTGGGTGACAAGTACAACTGGTTCAGCTGCCCCAAGCCTAATGAAAAACAGAATAAAACTTGCAAATGTTTTCTGGAGTCAGTATTAAAGTTGTCCTGATGTTCTGAGGTGTGGAACCCAAGTGCAGTGCTTCCCACCTTCCACATTCAGGTCCCCCAGGTCACATTTTCTAATTTAGTGGTAGTTATATTTGTATTTTGTTGGATCCTTCCTAGAGTGAGTAGATGACTGGAGATGTTTGTGATCCCCTGAAGGACCAGAGTTGTATAAAGTGCTCTTCTGTATCTTCTGGAACCAATTCTGGATTTCAGTTACCTTAGTGGTACTAAATACTTTTAAAATATTTTTTTCTTTTTAAACTTGACACCACAGAGACGAATGTGATTTATCTGTGGACCGAGGTAAGCATGAAATCTGCTCTCAGCAGTCTGGCTCCTTCAGCAGTGGTGAGAAATGGCAAGAAATAAACATTGCCACTTTCTCATTAATGCAATTACCAAACCCCATCAAACATGTGCTGATAAATTTGAAAGGTTTACATTATTCATTAGGCATATGAATTCATTAGTGTAACCATCATAAAATAACCAGGGGAGTGTCCAGCTTGGGGAAAAACCCAGAGAACAAGAGCTCACATTATGCAGAGCCACGATGATAAATGTCTCCTGTGGCAGAATTTTAACTCTTACCACCTGTTATTCCCTGTTGCTGTAGCAACTTCAAATAAATATTAAAAATAGTCTGAAACCGGGAAAAGCACAGCAGGGAATGTCTGTCCTGGAAGAAAAGAAACCCTCAACATGACCAGGAAATAGCAGGGAAAAGAGTGATGAGAACTTGAGGAGGTTGAGCTGGGAGAGTTTTCAGTCTGCAGGGCTGGAGAGAGCAGCATCCCCAGCAGGGTTGACAAGCAGTTGTAGCTCTGTGCTGGATTTGCCATCTGTTCTCACCTTGGAGCTTGAGGAGTAATTTCACTTTAACTGCTAGAAGATTTGTGTATATATTCATAAATACATCATTTCATTTTACATTTTTGAGAGATGTTTGATATTTTTTTTTTCCCTAGTTGAGCTCCAGAGGCATGAAGAGCTGCTCTGACACAGACTTTGTAAGCTCTGAGCATCACACTGGTGTTGAGCAAATGATGCCATTCAAGTATTATCAGAACTGAGTGTTTGGGCCAAAGGCAAGGCTTAAAAGGAGAGCTGCACTTTCATGCCAGGCCAGCACAGGAGTTTCTTTCCAGAGGCTTCTTCCTGGAAAATAGAGGAGCAGGAAAAGCTGACTTGGGACAGAAAGGGAGAAAGACCACACTTAGAGGCATGAAGAGTTGTTTAAATAATTGCCAGTGTTGTGAAATACCAGAGCAGTTCAAGAACCTAGGAACTTTACTCTTTTTGGGAGGAGCTAAATATTTTGGGGATGCCCCATCTAAAGACATCCTTGGTTTGAAAACTGCTTTGCATGGGAAGAGCAGCCCTGCTTGGGGGAATTGCTAACTGTTCTGGGTGGGTCCTTGCTTCAGGCTGATTATAATGAAGATTTGTTTAGTGCTCCTGTGTGTTTTTTAGCATTCCCTCTCATTCATTTGGCAGCCACTCCAGGAGTGATTTATGATAAGAGATGAGAAAACAGAATTGATCTGCTGTTAGGCAGTAGGCAGGGAACTGAGCTGTAATCACTGCTGTGTGACATCCTGTGCTGCACCACGCTGCACTCAATGCATAAATATCCTATTTGAGCTTGCAAACCAGCAAATATATCTATATAAATATATTCAAACCAGTCTGGGCAGCCAGGTGCTGTCATTGTGGCTGAGCTCGAGTGCTTGAGACCTGAGGAACACAAATCAGAGTTTAGTTTGGCCCTGCTGTGGCTGATGACCTGATAAGCAGGTTTTGATCTGCAGCCTCGTGGTTTGCTCTGCGACAATAACAAATGCAAATTCTCCAAGGCAGCCAAATGGAGATGCTTGGGTTTGCAGGGAAGCTCTGACCCAGCAGAACTGTGATTTTTAGTGACATAGGTCATGTGAGTTACACTTGCAATCACTGTATGTCTGAGTTCTCCTAGATGTGTTCTTTTTCTTCCCCTTTTATTCTCTGCCTGTCAGAACGCTGGGTGTAATCAGGGAGTTTTCTGTATTTGGCCAGAGCTGCTGCTGAGTGCTGCCCTGAGCCCTGGGAGGTGTCTGGGGCTGGGGACACCCCATGGCACAGCAGCAGCTCTGGGCAGCTCAGTGCCTCTGGGCACTGGGAGCTCTCACTGTGCTCCAAACAGCTGGGGGATCAATGTCATGAGCCTGGTGCACCTCAAATGTGGCTAGCTCAGGTCTTTCCCATGAGAATTTTTTCCTGTGTTTTATAAACAAAGACAAAGTTTGGATGTTATTAAAAACAGTGTCTCGAGATTTGGACAGTTCAGGCCTGGCCAATCAGGCCCAGGGGGAGGTTTCTGACTGACCAATCTGAGTGACCTCTGAAAAATCTATATAAGTTGGAATCAAATAATAAAAGCCCTCTTTTTTTATGCCACAACTGAGAATCCGGGTCTTTTTCTCTGCTAGCGGCTTAGCAGCGACACCCAAAAGCCTCAGGCTCACCCCAAACCAGCTGCAGGGAGCTCCAGGGATTCTCACAAGGCTGCATGTTCCTCCTGACAAGTTAATCACGACCGAAATAGGGAGTCTTGTGTGGTGATGTGATCTGGGAGAGATCTGCACCTCTTTGCTCTCACTGGCACAGCTTTTCCCTGCCTTGCTGTCCCAGGCTGAGGGGAAGTGTGGAGAACCCCAGAAAGCTTCTCTGAGGTCTATTTTAAGTGGTGATAAGGAAACCAACGCAGTGACCTGTTAGGAAATGACACAAGATAGTTTCAGTCTTGTTGGCACTCCTTTTGGTCCATGGGGACTGTCAAACTGAAAATTCCCCAAACCCCATCTGACTCTCCTTCAGTGATCAAATAATTTACCTAAAGCTCCATTCCATCAGTGCTTCAAATAGTTATTATGCAAAAGGCTTTCTCTGGAGCCTTCAGAAGAATATGGTGCAGTCTTGTGAACTTTAAAATGTTTTTTTCCCTTGTATTCCACTCCTGTCTGCTCACTTTGTGGGGAATCCATGCTCTCATGCTGAAGTGCTTTCTGGCGTGCTGCAGGAAGGAAAGGCTTTTCCAGGAGTTCTGGGAACAAGCCAATCACTTGGAAGTCCTGCCGGAAACACCGCTTGGAAGATGCATAGAAAATAATAAAACTTTGCTGTGCTCTGCTCAGAATAGGCTCAGATTCAACAGTGTCTGCTGGATGTGGTGGAGATGTGTGTTTGCATTACTAAGCACAGACCCTGAGCTTGGCTGTCTCTTCCTACTACTGCAGATAAAATGTTTCCTGCTTGGAGGAATTTACAGCCTAGATGGACATGTCAGGAAGGCAGAAAATCCAGCAGCAGCAGCAGCAGCACGGTGGAATAGTTCATTTTAGGAAGTTTATCTCTATTTCATGATGGTGATGACATAATTTTTACTTGGAGGAGTAGGATTTATGCTGATGTACTTCCAGCTTTTACCCAATCTCCTTCTGTATTGCATTAGGCAGTCCCTGCTGCAAGGGTTTGAAATCTCAGCTAGATTAAGATATCTGATCTCTGCTTCCCAAAAATTCCACTGAGTTGTCAAGTGAAAGCAGAAAGCTGATGGAAGACATAACGTGTGCAAAAGGCCTGCCGTATTTCACTGGGATTTACTCTGACATCTCTATGTTGCTAGTTGGTTTTTTCCTTTTGACCCAAATGGCAGTGTGAGTTCAGCAGTCTCAGTATACATTCCTTAATGCATCTAGAGAATTACAAATTATTGTTCTATGGGTGAATTGATAGCCATGCAATTAGGATTTCCATCTGTGCAATCCTCTGCTTTGGTTTGGTGGCAAACATGTAGCACAAAATAAACTTATTAAAGCTGAGGGAGGAGAGCAAAGGGTGAACTTCTGTCTACAGTTTTGCTGTAGAATTTTACTTTTTCAGGAACTTTGCAGATTTCCACAAACCCTCCATGTAGCTGCTTCCTGAAGTGATGGCTTGTCTTTAATCCAAGCTGGATGCTGGATGGTGCAGGAGTTGCCTAACTCCCTGTTTGCATGGAAAGCTCACTCCTGTTAGCTCTGAACTTGTGCTGAGAAATCCCTGGCTGGGTCTTGGTGCAGTCCAGCCTTTCACAGCACAGACTGGGAATGTGTTCCATCAGTTCGAGTTTGGTTTGGATTCAGTTAAAGCCTCTGTGTTGTTTTACATTTGGGCTGTAAGGTATATTTGTCTGTTTGTATTTTTTTAATGAACTTGTATGTTTAGGGCTGGATTTTTTGGAATGCTATTTTGCAGTTAGCAGCCATGTTATGTTGTCTGAATTGGATATGTATCATCAAATTGGAAATTTCAAGTTCCAAAAGGCATTTCCTTCCTTGTTCCATCTCAGCTTTCCATCTTGTGCAGGCAGCAATAGTTTCCACGCTTACTGCTCAAGATCCCATGGATCTGGAGAGCTCGTGGTGACTATCATTTCATTCTGCTGAGTGCTTTAAAAGTTGTAATGAGACTGTGTGGTAAAGTTAATAGAGCCTCCTGGTTATTCTCCCAGTACTTGTAAAAAATCACTTGGTGTCATGACTTCATATCCAGATGACTGTATAAAATTAGGAATACTCTTAACGCTCGTTCCCCGAGGTATATATATTTTTAATTTATCAGTACCATGAAAATGCAATCATTTTATCAGGGAGATAACTCAGAACTTCCCAAATGCTGGTGGATAGCATGCCAAATCTTTGCAGTGTTCAATAATAAAGTTCAAGGCAGAACACATTGGGCACATGGGAGAAGTTCCCTTTTGCAGGTGATTGATGTGCCAGCCTTTCATTCTGCTTCCAGCACTCTCAGGCTTTGAGGTGCAGATTATTTTTTTTAAAGAAAAGCTTACAGGTTTTTCAGAACTTTTTCTTAATTATACTATTTAGGAACTTATTGTTTTAGCCATGAAGTTGAATCAAAATTAAGTCTCACATTGTCCCTTGCAGGACATTCTTTAGGGTCTTGTGGAGTAAATGATTGTGCTCAGAAAATGTCACCCACCTTGTGGTCTGGAATAATGAGATTTGTGTCTAAGTAGCTTTCCTGTGGCATTGGATTTTTTATTAATCAAGTGAGGGGAGGAAATGAAATGCTAGCATGGTTTTCATCAAGAATGGCTCTTTGTTTTGCAGGATATTTAGTGCTTACAGAGCTTTATACCATTATGCAGTCTTGTCAGCCCATTTCAGGTAAATTGTTATGGCTGAAAAAGATGATGGGCAAGGCATTCACATTTATTTGTGATTACTGTGCTGAAGTGTGCAAGTGGGTGTTTAACACACAGACTTACTGGACCTGCTGTTCTCTGATGTCTCAAAGTCAATTGGTGGAATCAAAACAAATACAATACACAGAATGATGCATTTCAGTCTGAGATCAGCTCAGCTGATCAGAGCATGGAGATGATGATGACTGCCAAGGTCAAGGGTTTGATTCCCAACTGGGCTGTTCACTTGAAAGCTGGACTTGCTAATCTATGAATCTGGTGCCTTCCAGTTTGGAATACTCTGTAATTGCTCAGTAATTAAAGCACAGGAAATAGATGCATGACATGTTTTCATAAGCAAGTGTAATACATGCTTTGAATAATTGGCTCAGCTGTGAGAGGCTACTGAAGTCGATGGGAAAGTTTTGCAGATTTGGGGTTCTTCCTTTGTCTGAACACTCAGTGGATCCCTAAATCAGCACGAGAGCAGCAGTTCCTCTCTCCCAAAATTATCACTGATAATCCTGGCATGGTTTTGCTGTGAATGTGAGGAACTGGTGGGTTTTTGGGATGGAAATTCCTATTCCTCAGAGATCCTTTTAACCTGTTGGGGTCCCTCCATGGCTGGGTTGTCATAATGCCCTAAAGGAAATGATGCCTGCATTATTGTTTCAGGAGAAGCTGGTGCTGCTCTGGCCATAATAGCAACTGAGATTTACCTGGAACCTTGACTATCTACAAACCCAGCATGTCTGTTTGGCTTTTTTCCCCCAAGAGGAATAACTTTGCAGTAAATGGGAGAGGCTTAGCATTTCCACAATTTATTAATTGTCATATGAATAAGCTCTAAAGAAAAAAAAACCTGCATTTTTAGATGTTAACCACATGTTATCCTGTAACTGAGGCTAAGTAGTTTTGTAAAAGGTCAGAAAGAATGCTCTTCTAAAAGCTGGTAGTCATGTTTCACCATGATCTTTGCTTGATACTAGTGATGCTGAAGAATTACTGAAAAAAAATAAATGCCTGTGGGAAAAAATAAAAATCCTTAAGGCAAAGAATACAAATGACACCTACAAAATCTGCTATTTCTTCTTTATCTGAAAATCTAGACTGGGTGCTGAATGAAATGTTCTGTTCCAGAGATGCAAAACCATGGAGCTTCTGGCTCATCTGCCTAAGTACAGGCGAGGGTGGAGAGCTGCTTTGCAAGGTGGATGTTTGTGCTAATTGTTAATTTGGGCAGCTGGTGATGATTCTCAGCAGGATGAGCAGTGAGAAGGTGATGTGTTTGACCAACAACTGCCTGGACTCAGGAGTTCTGCAGGGGCTCAGAAGCTGCTCTCTCAGAACTGCCTCTGTGATTTTCAATTCAAATTCATCCCTCAGAGGTGTGTGAGAGCTGCAGAGTGTTTCACTATTGCCATGATGCCTGCAGGTTGTGTTTTGTGCCAAATTAAGCAGCAACACTCCTGCATGGCATATTCTGTAATTAGCTGTGCAACTCAAGGCCAACGTTTGACCTCAGGGAATTTAATTCTGTCGATTGCAGTGCTGGTGGGAAAATGAATTCCAT
Source organism: Entomyzon cyanotis (assembly GCA_024500445.1). Taxonomy (NCBI): domain Eukaryota; kingdom Metazoa; phylum Chordata; class Aves; order Passeriformes; family Meliphagidae; genus Entomyzon; species Entomyzon cyanotis. Next base: position 10,570,768 of record JAKEPQ010000309.1, read on the forward strand.
CACTGAGGCTGAGATCTGATGTCCCCCACAGCATCTCAGTATTCAAACACCAAGTTTTGGGAGAAGTCCATTTCTAATATTCACGCTAATTTATCATTTCAACTGACACATTTGGATTCCAGAACAATTGTAGGTTAAACAAAAGGAAAACAGGATATTAAAGGATCTGATGGGTTCCATCCAAGTTTTGTGAGAGTTTCTCTCTACTGGCTCTCATGGAATGTGGCTCACGCTGTAGAAATAATTCTTGAATTCTTTTCACTGGAAACACTGACAAAAATTAATATTCCCCTAAAGTGAAACAGACCTGGGAAACAAAATAAAATCAGCTCTTGGAATTGTCCAAGCCAGAGGAAGCACAGAAGCGAAACAAATACCATGAGAATGTAAGGGAAGATTTATTATTTCAGTTTTAACATTTCAAGTATGAATAACAAAGATAAGGGAACTGTGGTCTGTCTGCTAATTGGACTAGTGCTGCAGATAGAGTGAAAATGGAAATTTTAAATGTTCAGAGCCTTGCTGGAATTGAGATAGTGGGTGTTTGAATGACATGATTTTTAGGATGTATCTCTTACTTACATAACAGCCCTGAGTAAACAAAAGTGGGAAAAATTAAATAGAGAAAGTTTTTTGAGATCTCAATACATCCACCTTTCATTGGGAAGGAGCTGTTCCTAGTGAATGGCATTTTCCTTTGCTGTTTTCATTGCTGTGGAATTGTTTCCACTGTGCAGGCAGACTGTGATTTTTCTGTAGTGATGACGTTGCCTTTGCAGTGTTGTGCAAATGGAAATTGTCAGGATATAAACATGGGTCATGGAAGTTTTTGGCATAAGTTTATTCCAAATGCATAATGAAAAATATTTTGTCCTTTTTCTATGCATTAACTGCAATGAATCAGATGATGCAGAATCTCTGCTTTGAGGTTGATTTTCTTTTCTTTTTTTTCTTTTTTTTTTTTTTTTTTGAGTTGAAGTTATTCTGGATGCAGTGCTATTGTGGGAAATCCCCACTCTTCAAGCTGAGAGTAGTTGTACTGAGATTTAAATGGTGCCAGTCAGTTTAATTTTAAATGCAATGAGCTTTAATCCTGCAGGAAGGCAATGCTTGGCATGAAAAAGGACATCAAAATCCAGTTTTTCTATGGAAAAAAGTTCTAGTGGGCTGTGATAGTATTGAAATAAGTATTGGAAAAACACATTTATCTATTTGGGGAGCAAATCCTGCTTGTCAGAATGCAACAATGGGCATTTACAGAATTGTTGTTATTGAGGGTGATTTCCAGTTATTTGTTTGGGCTTTGGTTGGATTTTTCACTTGAATTTTGGCCTCTGGTGTGCAATTCTTAGTGAAGAAGGTCTGGAAATGTGTTTGCTCTGAGTTCTCTTCAGCTGTGGTTTGCAGAAGGTCCAGAATTCACCTTTGGGCTCTTTGTGCACTCTGACCTCCCAGCCCAGGGTGGCTCTGCAGTTGTGCTGGAAAAACCACCTTATGGCCAAAGCCCCAAAATCCTGAGTGCTGAAGTCAAGGAAAATCCCTCTTCCCTTGCAAGTGACCTGCAGGAGTGAATTTCAAATGCACTCTGCATGAGGTCACTGAGTGCAGTGGGCAGGAAGAGCAGCATGTGATTTATTCCTCCCCAGTAACCATCCCAGCAAAATGTATTTATGGGTTTATTTATAGGCACTGCTGTGGTGTTCACCACTGCCATATCACCTCTTTGCTCTTAGGGCACTCATGCCTTTAATGGAAAAGGAAAAATGGTTTTTTCTCTTCAGAGTTTTGCAAGTGAGGAGAAAAGCAGTGAAATTCATCTCAGGCTTAAATTGTTCATCCAACTAAAATTATAGGGTTTTCTTCAAAGGAATGCTGCTGTTTAGCAGCAGGTTTTGGCAGCTTTTTTAACAGAAGTTGAAGCAATGAGTGCACTCTCTATGTTTCTTTAAATGCATTGTGCATTAGATGTGAAATTAAATAGAAAAAATTCTACTGTTCATGGTTTTCCTACTTGCAGCAGTGTTTGTTTATCTAGATATTTGCTTTTTCTGGTAAAGGGCACAGGGAGTACAGAAAATATGAATCCCTTCAGTGGCCTCCTTCTGCCTCAATCCCCCAAATTCTGAAGACAATGAAAAGAATTTCACTCTTAACAAGAAAATTCTATTGAAAGCTTAATTTGGAGGAAAAGAAAAAAAAAATCATCTTAACCATGACTTTTCTAACTGAAATAAAAACGCTGTGGCAAGTAAAGTTCTCAGTTAAAATTTGGGCACTGCTCTCTGTCCCTGCAGTCCTTCAAATCCCAGGGGATAATTCAGGTTTTTCCCAGCTGGGCCACCTGGAAAGGCACCATGAGAAGCTCAAATCTGCTGAAAAACTCAAAAGAGTGACATTTTGAGATAATTGTCCTAAAGATCTTGAGAGCTCCTAGCATTTCTGAGGCTAAGTTTTGAAGAAAAAAATCTGACATAATGCTTTTAATATCAATTTGGCATTTTATATCAATTTATATCATTGTATATCAATTTTTCTGACTGGAATTTTTTGGTTATCCTAAAAAGAATGTTAGGCAGCTTGAAATCTTAATCCTGCTGCTGACTTGAATCCTTAAAATCGATTTATTTCCCCTGATTTTGGGGTATTACTATGAAGCCACTGACTGGAGGAAAAAGAGCTCTAAAGATTGAAGTTGGATAGACCTTTGCATACCTGAAACATGGTAAATCAGCTTTAATATCATCTCTGCTGTCATTCTGGGCCAAAATTCTCTTTGCAATACGATCCAAAAGGAGAGCACAGAGATGATTTAGACAAAACTGCTGTAACTGGCAGGTCTTTAATCTGCATTATTAGCACAGCACGTGTGGTTTCCCTGCAAACCAACAGCAAGGGGAAAGCTTTGACTCTCGAATTCATGTGTACAATAAATATGTCTTCTGGTAGATGTTTTATAATGTTTTTTGCCAGTCCTGACAATGCTGAGACCTGCAAAGGAGCCTGAGGCTAGAAAGAGAGTTCTAAGGAAAGAACAAATGGAAATTCAGAGGAACTGAAGCAATTTGATCCTGGAGAGATTCCTGGTGGTGCAGAAAGGCTGAGGAGGAAGAGGTGGAGATGACTCTTCAAAGCCACAGTTGTTAGAAATGAACTATTCAAGTGAAATTAAAAAAAAAAAATAAATCTACTTTCTCCTGTAAGAGCAAGACCTCTTTTGTAAAGGTTGTACTGCTCTGCATGAAGCCTTGCATATAATAAAGATAAAAATGCAAGAGAAATCCCTGCTGGGATTCTGGAAGTGCTGAGCTCTGGGGGATTTTGGCTCCTCGTGGGATGGAAGTTCTGCTGGCTCTGCTGTTCCTGGTTTGGGCAGAACAGTGGGAATGATAGTGAGAAATTAGGGAAAAAAGAGCATTTGAACTTCTGAGCAGCAGTTCAGCTATGCACCAAAATGTAAACATTTGGCACAACTGGCTGGCTCAGATGTTTTGTATTTCAAAAGATGAGTTAAAAGTGTCTAAAAGCTTTAAGGGCTTTGATGTTCTCTGGTTCCTTCAGAATGAATTCCTCCTAAATGAATCTGGGAGGAATAGATTCCCTTCTTCTAAGAACTTATGAAATGTTTTGGAATTTTTACTTTTGTCTTTGCCAAAGGGAAGTGTGGGAATGTATGAAATGAAAAAAATAGAAATATAGAGACAAGTATCCAGGTTAAGGCTTACCAAAAGTTCCAGAGGTCTTGGCTGTGGAAATTTGTTGAATTTCCACACAACAAAAAGAAATTAAAATTTCAAGTGAGAATATTAACTCTCCAGGGTCACTGTCCTTGCTCAAGCAAAACCACATGTGCAGCAATTCTGCTGAATGAGCTATGAATGCATCAAGTCCTAGAGAGGAAGGATTGCAGAAAAGTCTACCCAATGCTCATGAGGAACAACAATCACAAAAATACTTCATATTGGTTATTTTTGCCAAGGGGGAAGCAATTTCTGACTAAAACAAAACCATGTCTAACTAATGTTAAACAATCCCCAAAGCTGAATAGATGTAATGTCTATCTGTGGATAATATTTTACCACATTTTTTTGGTGAGAGTTGTGTTATGAAATTAAAAGTACCCATCAGTGGATTAAAGGGCAAACTAGCAGATATTCTCTCCCTTTTCTCTTGAAAAATGTCAGAGGTCATTCCAACCTCACAAGGACCCCAAACCAGCAAGAACCATCCTGTCTGGCTTGGTGAGAATTGTGGTTCAGGATCAAAATGTTTTTTTAACTTGTGCTGGTGCTGCAGCCTATGAAGAATCTGCCCAGAGTAAAGGAGATAGGGAGCAGGATAGCCACAAATAAATCCAGGTGTTAAAAAAAGATTTTTTTTTTTCCCCTAGTGTAGGCATGGGGTTTTTATTTTTGCCATAGTGTTGGTTTTACAGGTAGGGTTGAAGCTCAGAAGAAAAGCACAGAGCTGCTCTTTTTCAGGTCATTATGTCCAAAAAAAAAAAGCCTCCTCAAATTGAGATTACTATTTTACTGGGAGACTAAGGATCTGTGAGCAGTTCTCCTGTTCAGTCCATCCCAGCCCAGCAGCTCAGCACTGTCCCCTGAGTGCAGCCCAGCTCCTTCTCCTGGCTGCAGAACAGATCCCAGGGATCAGTGCAGCATGGCAGAGCAGCAGGGAGCAGCAGGGAGCAGCAGGGAACAGAGCCACAGCTCTGCAGCCCAGGGGATCCAACCTGCTCTGACTGACACCAGGCTGAGCCCAGCAGGGCACAGGTGGAGGGGAGGCACAAACAGCCACCTTTGGGTTTGGTTTTTTTAAAAAAATCCAGATCTGTCCCAGTCTGTCCATCCAGGGCTAACTTCATACCTGGGGCTGAATTACAGGATGTGCTGCTAGCTCAAAGTGACTTTGTGCTGCTGCCAAACGAGGAACAGGCTCATTGCTCATCCTCCAAATCAAAAATACATCACAAAAAGCATTGTAATTCAGCATAACACAGGAGTGGGGTAGTGTGGTTTAAGCATTAAACAGCAGAACCAAAGGGAAGATTTCTTTGCCTGCATTAGCCCCAAGCCAGGCTATTTCTACTGCTATTTGTCCAGCTGGATGTGCAGCTCACTACCAGGGCTTGTGACATTTTTGAGGTGTGGGAGGCAAATGGAGCCTTAAAATGTGTGAACAATGCCAACTTGACTGCAGGATTTTCAGCTTGAATTGACCTAAAACTGTTTCACAGAATGAGAGATGTCTTGAGATGGTGTTTGCTCACGGCTGGACCAATAATTGTTATAATAATTATATATAATCATATAACTATTTAATATTTTATATTAATACTATAATATATAATTAATATTATATATTTTAATTAATATTATTTTATTAATAATTATATGTAAAATAGTTATAGTATTAATATATTAAGACTATAACAATTATATTTATATAATTATATAACTATTATAATAATTATATAATAATTATCCAATAATGGGGGATAATTGTTGTGTCTAAATGAGCCTAAAGTGTGTGCAGCTCTATTGGAAGCTACAGAAACCTTTTCCCCTAAAAGTTTAAATAGGTATTATATAATATATAAATAATATTATAGATATAATTTGGAGGTTATGAACCACAGAACCTGTATCTTCCTCCCACCCCTACTCTTGTTTTTCTGGCCAGGAGGTTGATATGAGTCTGGCAAAGGCAGGCTGGTGGGAAGGATTAGCAATGGACTGATCTGATCTGATCTGCCTGGCTGTGCCCAGGAAAGATCCAAACTGCACTTCAGAGCCTTCAGTGAACTGAGCTGCTCTTCCAGGTGTTAACACAACTTGTGGCACTGGCAGTTCTTGAGTTTTGCAGGTTTTTATCAGAGAGCAGCTAGCTTTGCCCATGAGCTGTTAATAGAGCTTGTTTCTCAGACAGGTGGGCTGTAAATTGGTTTAAGAAGCATCAGCCCCAGCTGTGTGGATGGGGAAAGCCTCTCTATCAAATCTGAAGTTTCTGTGCTCTGAAGCCTGGAAATTCTCAGCTATAAAAACATTTTTCATGCTGGCCAACATCTTATTTAAACTTCTGTAAACACCCAGAAAAACAACCCCAAAAACCCTTTACCAAGAGCCCACCCCCCAAACTGTCATCAGGTAACTCAACCCAAGTGCAGAGCATGGAAACTTCTATCCAAACACTTCACACTGAGCAGTTACAAACTGCAGCCCAGGGGTGTCTGTAATGGAAACTGTGATGCAGGATGAGCAGATGAGGAGCTGCAGCTCACTGCTGGGAGGAATGCACAGCCAGGGGTGGTTTGTTCTGCTCCTGCCTTCCCACCTAAGCTGTGGGAGCAGCATCTGCCACCGAGGGTGTTTTGGCATTAAATTTCCAACTGAAAGCAGGATTTACAAGCTAGTTTTGGGCTGTGCATGATGCTTTTTTAAAATTATAAATATACATGCTTTTCAAGTAGGATCTTTCAAATGTAATGCTGGTGGAATCATTCATACTGAGATTGTGAAAAAGGAGTTTTATTTGCTGGAGAATTGAACAAGCTCTCAGCTGCCCTGCTTCACTTCTTTCTTTCCCCTCCCCACCACAGAAAATGACATAATTTCTCTACAAAGTGCCACAGTGGCCATTTCTTTCCAGCCCAGCTCCTTCTGGGAATTTTTAGACTTAGTTTGAAGACTCATAAAGGTTCCATTACTCTTCTAATTAGGAAATAAAGAAGGCTCATTATTTCGAGAGGGGCAAAGGACTTAAACATTTTAAGCAATTATTTCCATGGTGAAATTCACCCATAATTGTGAAATGAAAATCGAAGCCAAAGAGATTAGGATCCCAACAACTGGTTTGAGATGAGAAAGAAAGGGGGGAAAGATTTGATTGCCTTTTTTGTAGTAATTCTTCTTGCCAGAATGCAAAAAACTCCCAAACATCTGGGAGAGTTAGGTTAGCAAGAGCGAATGGAAGAATTTAGAGACACAGGAAGAATTTAGAGACAACAGCAAGCAGGAGATTATTTGTAGAAATAGAAATAACTTTGTAGAAAATCAAATAACTTTGGATGTGCAAAATCCCCTAAGGACTGGGAAGGAGAGGAGTGAAAACACAATGGCTCAATTTGGCCAAAATCTTCGAATTTTAGGAGTTGAGGAATACAGAGAGATATTGCTTAATACAAGACGAGGAGATATTGTGGGTAGAGAATTAGAGTTAGTGTTCTCAGCAGTGATTGTATTTGTGTGAGAGTTTTATAAGGAGGGAATTATATCTGAAAATATTCAGAAGACTCCATCCCCAGGGGTAGGGGAAGATAGAAATCTAGCTTTCCATTTTCTTTGGAATATTCTACATATTCAGAATTATATTTTTATATAATATAATTATATTATATTAATATAATAATAGAATCAGAATTATATTATATAACTGTATATATAGTCATATTCAGAAGGAATTTGTCTTAAAACAACAGGGAGGGTTCAGGCAGCTCCTCAGAGTTTTAAAATCCTTCATCACTCACTACTGTCCCACTTGATTTACTCTGCCTAAGGTGGGCCAACCACACTTGAGCACCACAATGGCCAAATACATCATAAAAAGCTGAAAAAAAGTCATAAAAGTTTTACACAGAGGATGTGACCAAGATAAACAGCTCACAACGTGTTTCCAATGCTCAGCATAGGTGTCTGTGGAGCAAGAAAACAGTCATTGTTTGAAGAAAAAAAAATGTTGTTACACTAGACATTTAAACTTCAATATAACAGGATAGGAAAAATAATAATACAGGAAAATTGTGAGATGGCTTAAAGACTGAATTATCCAAATAGTTGGACTAGTGCAGCAAACTATTTATGTTTTTGTATTTGTGCATTCCTTCAGCAGATATTTATATCTCAGAGAAAAACAGGCGAAGTCTGGAGAGAGACCTTGTGAGGTTGGGGTTGGGTTTTGAGAATTTCCATAGAGTGAATATAAATTTATAAAGAAAGCATGATTTTTGCTAAAAGAGGAATTAAAAAACATTTGACTTTTTGAAAAGGAAGATGTTTTTGTGTGAGCAAAGGGCTCTGTGATGGCATTGCCTTGCAAGCACAGCCATCTGGGTTGGTTTGGTTTTGTTTTACTTTGTTTTATTTGTCAAACCAGCCTCTCATGTGACACTTTCTGAAAGCTGCCAAATCCTCTCCAATCTTGGGTGGCCTGAAACAATAAATGGTCCAATTTCCCATCCTTCTGCAGTATGTAACCACCAATGTGTTTTTATTCCTGATTAAATTTGGACAGAGTTTCTAAAAAACACTCTTCTCCTTGGAGAGAATGAATCAAAATGCCTTTTACTAATCCTTGTGAGCATGTGAAGCTGAAGTTCATTAGGCAGAGCTTGGAGTGGAGGAATTTTGTAATCAATCACAACTAATCTGGAAGATAAGGTGAAAAAGCAATAGAGAAATTGGTCATTGTGTCAAATATTTTTCTGGATGTTTCTCTGTGCTTCTTCACACATCCCTAATGGCAGCCAAGAGGTCATAATAGTAAACAGTGAATGAATAATATCATTCCAGGAGCTAAAATGTCTTCATTTGGAGTCTTTATTTATAGATTTCCTGAATATCACTGGAATGTATTTCACAGGAGTTATTTTTTCTTTTTTTTTTTTGTTAAATGTTGTTGAAGGAATTCTGAGAGCAGTTGTTGGACATTTCTGGAGAATTCATGTCTGGGATCTCCCTGGAGGATGGTGAATTTATCCAGGATCTAATCAGAAATGGGAAGTGTTGCCAGTCAGACCATGCAGGGACTTCAAACCTTCTCTGATATTTGATTTGCAAGCATCTGTGTGTGAAACCCTTAGTGGTTTTGAGGAAGAATTCAATTTTATTTAACTGCTCAGAAGCCAAATTAAATAAGCTGAGTGTCATTTTTTCCAATCAAATATGGAATATTTAGGACTTGTTTTGAATACTAAAAGTTGGCAATGAAATGCAGAAGTGTGTTTCTGACCATTATCAGTCTAAAGCCTTTCTAAAAGCCAAGGATGCTGAGAAAACCCAACAACTTTGACATTTTTCCTTCTTTGCTTGTGGTGTCCTAGTGTGCTAAATTCTAGAAAAAGTCAAACTCGTGATATTTTTTTTTCTAATGCATCCAAACAATAGCTATTAGTCAGGAATTCAGAGTGCATTCTGCCACTCAGAAGCAGCTCTGACTCAAGGCACATGTGTGTTTATCCTGATGGTCACAATATCATGTGTGGTGGATGCTGGCAAGGACATCTCCTTCCTTTACCCAAAAGCATTCAGCAGTGGTGAAAAGACTTTTGTCAAGGCAGGCAGAATTCTTTCCTTATTTGTGCTTAAAAAAAAAATCATTGATTATTTTTTATTTATGAATGTTGTGTCTGTGGCTGAAAATAATAAAGATGTTAACCACAAGCCATGGTGACTATTTTATATCATCAGCATCTGAACTTGAGGCTCTGGGAATTGCTCCTGATGACTGTGAGACTGAGTGCTAGAAGGGAATTTGGTAAATTTATTAGAATATTAGTATATTTATTAGTAAATAAATGTGCTTTGCATCTATTTAGTTGTCTAAACCGAGAGAAATAAAATACCTCAGCTAGAAAAATGGATAGATATACCACACCAAAATGAATGGCAAAGAGGCAGAATTATTTGCAAACGTCTTAATTATTTTAATCCAAGGTGAGGAAGTGCTGCTCATGGAAACACTTGATTAAATCCTGAGTGAGGTGATGGTGCTACCTTAATAAAGTGTAGCACGGGATGATCTAGAGTTCAATGGAAGAATAAGTTTTTTCTTTACAGGAAAATGTAATGAATCCTCAACCAGATGTCCTCAAAGATGTATTTTCAATCTCTAACAGTGTGTGTGGGTTTGGAGAGGAGCAAATGCAGCACTGAGTAGTTGGCAAAACCCCTCCATCCCTCTCTTTCCATGGGAGAGGAGCCAAGAAAAGATGTTCTAATAAATCCATTATTGCACTAAATGCTGCATCTTCAGAGAAACTCCTCTGAGTAGCACAGGAGACCTAAATGGAGATCACTGGTATTGTTTGCAAACATGGCCAGTGTGGGATTTCCATGGGAATTGTGTTTTTAATTTGAATCCAATTAACCACCTTGTCCCAACCTCTGCTCTGCCTGAACCAAACTGCTGAGGCTGAATAGTTCATTAGCAGCAGAGCACAGAGAGACCTCATTGTCACATTGTTGTGACAATGGGAGGTGACAGAGAATATTGATTTGATTAGCTGATATTTGGTGCAGCCTGGGCTGAGCGAGAGGAGAATCAAGGCCAAGGAATAAATATTCCTCACCCTCCAAACTGCTGGACCAGCAGCTGTGCAATTTGCAAGCCTCTTGCAAAAGGAGATGATGGCACCAGCTCTTCTGCCTGGAAAACAATACCCGAAATAAAGCCAAATTTACAAGGCAGGAGGATGTGCTGTGCAATTGTTTGGGGCAAACACACTGAATTTTCTTAAAATAAAGCAAAGTGTGCAAATTTCTGAGCAGTGCTACTTGCATGGCATGAGATTTGTCAAGGCTGGCAGTGGGAAATGGAGATGTTTGGGAAGTGATGCACAGCTGCTGCTCACAGTCTGTGCTCTGGGTGAGAAGTGGCAATGCTCTTCAAACTCTTCTGCCTCTGCAAAAGTCCCACTTTTGGAAGCAATGGAGAAAAGCTCTTTTTTTTTTTTAAACTTTTCTCCGTGTGAGTGAAGGTGCTGTGAAGTCTCTGTTCTTTGGGGGGCACTGTGTACCAATAGCTAGGCTCGGTTTTGTAGTGGGAAAGTGCAGGTAATTCTGTTTGCTTTGGAATTTTGGGCCACTGTGGTGTTTGCTTTGCTTTTAGTGAGGTGAATTCACTGTGCCCATGATTTCTTGTTGTGGGTAACATAGCTTTTTCCAGGAGGTTTTTGGATGTAATTTTAGTTTGGTCTTTTTTAGTATATAAATGTGCTTTGCATCTATTTAGTTGTCTAAACTGAGAGAAATAAAATACCTCACCTAGCAAAATTGATAGATATACCACTGCAAAATGAATGGCAAAGAGGCAGAATTATATGCCAACTTCTGAATTACTTCAATCCAAGGTGAGGAAGTGCTGTTCATGGAAATACTTGACTAAATTGTTCTCTCAGGGTGAGTCTCTCTTCCCTGTAGCTTTTCTTTCCCAATTTCAGCCTTTCTTTAGGCTGAAAACTGATGTCATTTTCTGCCCTGCACTCCTTGCTTGGTTTTCATGGACTAATGCAGGGAATGCTGTTTGATTCCTGCACTTTAAGCAGAACACATTGTTTTTTCAGCGATTTTTGTTAGCACTCTGAAGGATGGTGATGCTTTTCAGGTAGAGACAGAGCTCAGTCCTTGCCATCCAGGGGGTTTGGGGCACTTGGAGTGAGAGGCTCAGTGCCCTGGGATGCTTCTCTGGATGTGTTGGAAATAAATCCACAATTGGAATAGCTCACTGCAGGGCTATTAGAAAGAACAGATATTATTAGATAGAAATATTATATTATATAGAAATATTATATAGAAATATTAGATAGATAGAAATGAGTCCCAGGGAGACTGAGGCTGGAATTTGTGTCAGGAACTGCACCTTTCTCAGTCCCTACACTGCTGTGTGTGAGCAGCACGAGGTTTTGTGGTTTTTAGCTGACTGACACTGCACTGCACACAGCCCTGCTTTTGAAGAGATGTTTGCATTTCCCTGCTCTGTTTTGTGGTGGTTCTTCCACCCTCTTGGAGCCTGCTGGTGGCTTTGAAGTCCTATGGATTGTGCTGCTTTGGGCCAAAAGATATTGCCTGGAGCAGCACGTGTAAAATTTTCCTAAAAAGTTCCCTCTGCCTGCCGAACACAGCAGCAGCTTGTGTGTGCCCAGGAGGTAATTGCAGGGATGATCCAAGCTGCTCCTGCTGGGTGGGCTGCTCCCTGCTGCCCTGTCAGCAGTCCCCAGCTGGGTGGCTCCACAAATCTCACCTTGCTGTCACAGCTGGAACACCTGGCTGGGCTCTGGGTGAGATGAGGCTGCTGGAGATGAGCTGTGGAAATGGCACAGCTATGGCATCACTGAGGAATGGTCTGCTGGGCTGGGGAACCCACCCTGTGCTCTGTCTGTGCTGTGAGAGGTGGGAGAGAATCCACAGAGCCACACTGCTCTCTGCTCTGCTCTGCAGTGAGGGGATGAACATTGCCTGCTGCTGCTCCTCAGGGCAGGGAAATTCAAAACCTGCAGGGGAGCCCAAGTGTGAGCTGCTGAAGCAACTCCTCAGCTGCTCCTGGTGCTTTGCTCTGGGGATCTTCTCATCCCACCAGCTCCTGGGGTGACTGTGTCCCTTGGGGGACAGGGGAGGTTGAGTTCTCCTTCCTTCCACCCAGGCAAGTGACGCAGATGTCACCTACCCTGGTGTGTGCAGAGAGGCTTCCTGCAAACTCTGCTTAGCCTGGATATCCTGTGTAATCTCACAAATTTCCCCTCATCTCTGCTCCTGGTGTTCCCCTCAGCACTTTGTTCTAGGGGCTGGCAGGGCAGGGTGATGCAGCTGTATTTTCTATTTCAGGGGCTAGATACTCCCATACCCTCAATACTCCCATACCCTCAATACTCCAATGCACTCTGTCATTTTGGACAATGTGCAGCTCTGCATCTTGCTGTGCTGGGGGAGTGCAGGAGTGGGGTGGCTCAGAATGTGTCCCTGAAATGGACAGTGACAGTGCTGGGACACTCAGCGCTGCTGATCAGATACACCATGCCCAGTAAAGAGAAGAGAAATTAATTTTGGGAAGCTCAATAATTAAAATTACTTCATCTGGTAAAGCATAATATTATCTCCCCATAAATACCCCAAACTTTTCCAGGTAGGGCTCCCAGCTCTGGAAACAGAAAAATGAAAGCATTATTTTTTCTGTTCTGAGAGTCCACGTCCCTTAATCCTGCTTTTCTCTTAGCCTGGATTCTTCAGTGTTTTACATCCTAAAAATCCAGGGGATGCTAAGATCCAGCAGAGATTTGTAATTCCTTCCTAATTAATGTCACTACCTCTTTTTATTGGGTCATGGATCCATAGGCTAATACTTTCTGTAGTTAATGGAAGGACTGAGAACAAGAATTTCATTCTCTCTTGTCTAGTAAATCCTGCAAAACAAAGTTACACACATGCTGTAGGTATTACTTTTAATATTTAAACCATCATAGCCACATCATGGGAGCTGTCTGGCATTAGAAGAACTTTCCAAAGGGTTGTTAAAATGAAGGAAAAAAATGCCTTCCAAAAACAAACACCACTTTTTGCTTCATATAATAAAGCAGTGAAACTTAAAATGGCACTAGAATAATTATGATTTCTTGCTGTGAATCTGCATAGATTTCTCTTTTTGAATTTTTTTTTATGCTATGAAGATTAATTTACTGTCTGTGGATCTTTCTCGCATCTCACATGTGACTAAATCCGTGGGGCCAGAAAAAAACCCAGAAAGGCATTAAAATAGTTTAGCCCATTGAGCTGCAAAGTCATCTTGCACATAGTTTCCCCCTAACTGGTTTTGTGTATATTATTGTCAAATGTGAATCTGCAGAACATCTCCTGCTCTGGAATCTTCTTCCCTTGGAACAGTCAGCTGTTCTGCTGCAGCCCTTCTTGGTGCCTGGGATATCCTCATGTTAGGATCTCTGTGCTGTGCTGCTTTCCAGGCAATAATTTTCATCTTTATTTTCACTCTTAATCAGTTTATGTACTTTGTATGTTTCCAAGATCAGCCTTTATCTGTTATTTTTTTTAAGATATGTGCTTAGTTTGCAAATTTATCACCAGAGTGTGATCAGAAAAGCAAAACAAAGATAAAAATTAACTTAAGTTTATTGGTAATATTCAAAGATAATGAAAGTATTGGTAATATTAGGTAGATGCAGGGCTATTCTCCTAGGAAATAAACCAGTTTTAATATCTGAATGAATAGCTGTAGAACTATAAACTAAACCTGTGTATCCAACTAGCCCAGCTTGCCAAGGATCATCATCAAAGCTCTGAATCTCTCTAAAAGTTATTTTTCAGAACATGGCCATTCTATCTGTAACTTCTATTGTGCTATTTGAAATGGAATCAGGCTGTGGAGCTGCCAACTCATCTTCCATGTGCCTTTCCCACTGCTGTCTCTCTCTTACTGCAGAACCAAGCTTGCACAGCAGAGTATTTCTGTTGCCTTTTACATGTGGTCCTCGTTTAAAAAAAACCACAATGAGGTTTAGCTGCAGCAAAATTATTTATTTTATTTTATTTATTTATTTATTTTAAACGGTGCAAAAAGTAAATCTGTTTACTGCATCCCTTTCCATCCAGCACGTTTCCTTTCTCTAAGCTCTGTCTGTGTTCAACAAGACAGCCTCCTTCTCCAAGATTAACATTTCTTATGATCGTTCCTGACAGAGGATTTACTTTCAGAGGCCCTGCTAAGGATAACCAAAAAAGGGCATGTAGCAAGACAGTTTTGGCAGCTTGCACGAATTTTCGGAGCTTTTTCGGTCTCGGTTTTGTGATGAGTGGCTTCCTGAGCATGCCTGGGGAATGACAGGCATCCCTGCAGGCAGGCTGAGCCCACCTTGGCCAGCTCGGCCATTGGCTGCCAGGAGAATAAATTGAGGACAATGCATTCCGGCTGCCAATTGTAAACATCAGGGATATGTGTTCAGTTAGCCTGGGCTGCAGGGAGGGGCCAAGGGAGAGCTGCTCTGTTATTGCCTAGCTCTGTGTGTGTGTGTGTGTGTGTGAGCTGCTGCTGCTGCTGCTGAGCTCTGCTCGCTGCCTCTGCCCGGCCTGAGCTGCTCAGCGCCTTCCCAGCCGCCCAGAGCTTCGGGCAGAGCTGAGGTAAGGGGCACGGCTGTGTTTGGGGGAGAGAGTGGGGCTGCGGGGGTGTGTGCGTGGGGCTGCGGGGGTGTGTGCGTGGGGCTGCGGATGGTGTGTGTGTGGGGCTGCGGGTGCGTGTGTGGGGCTGCGGATGGGTGTGTGTGTGGGGGTGTGTGTGGGGCTGCGGGTGTGTGTGTGCGTGGGGCTGCGGGGGTGTGCGTGCGTGGGGCTGCAGGGGTGTGTGTGTGTGTGGGGCTGCGGGGGTGTGTGGGGTGGGGGTGTGTGTGCGTGGGGCTGGGGGTGTGTGTGTGTGGGGGCTGGGGGGTGTGTGTGTGTGGGGCTGAGGGTTCGTGTGGGGCTGAGGGGCTGTGTGGGGCTGAGGGTGTGTGTGTGTGGGGCTGAGGGGCTGTGTGGGGCTGAGGGGCTGTGTGGGGCTGAGGGGCTGTGTGGGGCTGAGGGGTGTGTGTGTGGGGCTGAGGGTGTGTGTGTGGGGCTGAGGGGCTGTGTGGGGCTGAGGGGCTGTGTGGGGCTGAGCAGCACAGGGATCCAGAGAGCTGCTGCGGGTTCTGTGCTCTGCCTTCCCAGATGTTCCTGGGGAGCTCAGCGAGCTGCAGGGGATGCGTGTTTGCTCACCCACTGTACCCACCACCCCAGTTTTGATCCTTTTGGCTATTTTTCATCCTTTGCTGGGTTTCTTAGGTTTTGCTCCACTTTCTACCCTTCCTTGTCTTTCTTTTCTCCCCACTCCCCCTCTTCTTTTTTTTTTTTAAAGGCATTGCGATGAGAAAGTTTTTAGCACGTTAAGGTCTGGTGAATTGCTTTTAATTTTGCAACTTAATCTGTGGATTTGGAGGGCAGCCTGGCTGTCAGGGCAGTCTGCAGGGGTAACTGATACAGAGCCAGCACAGCTCTGGTTAATGTAAGTGATCTGATGCCTGCTGGAGCAGATGTCCCCCATGGCAGCCTCTCACACCAGGATTGCTGACAATAGATGGCATCAGATTTTGTTTTCAGCCTTCAGCACTGCATTGCCAGAATGTTTCTTGTGAAGTTGTCTTTCCTGTTAAAGGGTGGGAGAAAAAAATGCGCTTGGGTGGGACTGGAGCTGTGAAAATCTGTGTCTCAGTGCTGCTGGCAGAGCAGCCTCCCCTTCCAGCTCCTTGACATGAGCTGGGCAGCTTTGTGCAAGGCTGGCTGCTGATAGCAGATACTCTGCAGAGCAGGGAATTTCTCAGGGAAAGGGCTGGGAAGATGAAGGGAGGGAGGGAGGAAGTTGACTGCAGATGAGGATTTGGTAGCTGCAGATTCTGACCAAGCTGCTCATCTCTGGCCAGACCTGCAGGGGTAGAATGGATTTCTCTCATGTGTCGTGTGTTGTTTGGAAGAATAAAAACATAACTGTTTTAAAATGACTTTTTTTATAATGGAGTGTTTGTTTTTGGAGGAGAATTTCTTTTCAGAGTATGCAGTTTTTGTAAAATTTGCCTGAGAGGGCTTCCCCTGCTAAAAGGTGACAGGAGAATAATTTGGGAAAATAACACATTCCCTCCTTGGCAGCAGCTCAAAGGAAATAAGGAGGCAGAGTGGGATATTTTTGTGAGAACCATGTATTTATTATAATTTATCTGTTTTAGATACCCCACTGTGAATGGTTGCATTTGTGTGATTTGCCATTGAAGAACCCCAGGACTCTGCCTCCATTCTTTCTCTGTCTCATTAAATGCAGCAGTAAGTCCTCAGCTGCAGCAAGTCTCATCTTTTTCTCCTGCCATTTGGACAGGCTGGGATCCTAAAATTACACACTCCAAAACCAATGGAACAGACCCTTTTGACATGAATTACAAATGGAGCAAAACTTTTAGTCCATTTGCTTAATTGGATTGCCTTTAAGGTAAGGCAGGGCAGAACTTCCCCAGATATATTTGAAGAAAGTGCAGGTCTGCCTTTTTTGGGGAAGCTGCTCTGATAGGCAATCTCAGTTAATACAGTACCTAAATCATGATGGCAGGGCAGAAATACCAGATGAGATGTCTCTGAACAAGAGACTCAATTGAAATAATTTGTATTTCCTGAAAACTCCTCTTTGTTGCCACTGGCAGTGACAAGAGGATCAATTCCCCAGCCTTCCTTCACTCACAGCATCAGTCCTGCTGAAATCAATACCATCATGAATGGATCCAGGCTCTGGATCCAGGCTCTGGCAATGAGTGATGTAAGCATGTTTTAGGAGAATAAGGGATTTTCCACAATTGCTGCTTCATGCACTCCAGCATTATTCTGCCATGGAGCAGCCTGAGAAAGGAGTCACTTCCCTGGTGCTTTTATTTCTTGTCCAGCACTGAGAGACACAAAGCAACAGTGACACTGAGAGATGGGGGATCTGAAAGGGAAGTTTTGAGGGGGTTGAAGTTCCTCTGGCTGGCATCAGAGGGAAAACTGAGCTGCATTTGGATGGGAAGGTTTTTTATTCCTTCTTGGGGTCCCAAGTGGCACAGAGCATCACTCCAATCCCATACAGGGGTTTAGGGTGCAGTGATAACTGTCCCACGTGGGGAGACTACACTACAAAGGTCTTGGCTTTTTCTCTCTTTTGTCCCATGAAGATGCCAGGGAGGGTCTGGCAAGAGGCTGACTGGAGGTGCTCCTTGTTCCCCACTTCCCTTCACACAGCTGGAGCAGCCTGGCCTGGGGGGGGATTTTGCATTGCAGAAAAGTGGGAGCCTGCAGGACTTCCTTCCTGCAGGACAAATAGAACTTGAATGTTCTAGTGGTGAAAATATTCTGATTTCTCAGTAGTTGCTAACATCAGACCTATTCTTGTGGGCTGCCTGATTTTTGTTTTGTATTAAAGATCAGTGCAGTTCTTAGCCCCTACTTGAATGTTGTAATGGTGAAAATGCTCTGATTTCTCGGTAGTTGCTTACATCAGACCTGGAGGGCTGCCTGATTTTTATTTTGTGTTAAAGATCAGTGCAGCTCTTAACCCCTGTCTGCCAGGGATGCAGCTTGGTCCATCTGATGGCAGTGTGTGACCCAAGAGGGACAGGAAACCATATATGCTTAGGAATGAGAGGGCCAGGAGATCATAACTGCCCATCTGCTGGGCTCCCCTGGGTAGGGCAGGAGCACCAAACAAGGGAACAGGGCAGCAGGGAAGTGCAGTCTGTGAACCTTTTGCTGCCTTTGGGAGGAGCTGCATGGGGAGTGTGCAGGCTTTGTCTGCAGGTGCACACTGCCCGAGGCACACCCACCTGGGGCTGCACGGAGTGGGAGTTTGCCTTCAAAGCAAGCTTTCATTCTTTAGCAATTGTCTCCTCGTGGTAACTAACCCCTGGCAGCTTGTAAAGAGAGAGTTGCTGTCTTCCAGAGCCTTGGGAGAGGTGGGCAGGGATGGTTTGGTGCTGTGCAGAGCTGCTGAGGGGTTGCAGGGCTGGGAATGGGTTTGGGGGAGCTGGGATGGGAGGAAATCACCTCCCTGTGTGCAGGAACTTCCTCCTGGGGTGCTGCTGGAAGATGGATTTGCCTCCCAGTGCCTTGTGAGGATTTGGCTAAGGCTGAAATTTGACTCAGAGGCATTTGAAGATCAGATTAGATCTGACCTTTCTGGATGAAACACCGAGGTCGCAGGACAGTTGAACTATATCACATTTTTTCCCCCTACTGATGCTTTTGTACATTGAACCAGCCCAGGATGCTCAGTACTCTGTAATTTGGGATCCCTCCCACCCCCGGGGGAGCTTGCTCCTGCATTTCTGGGGACAGATCTGATCAACCAAAAAGGTTATTGGATGTTCCAATCTGATCAACAAAAGGTTATTGGATGTTCCAATCTGATCAACCAAAAAGGTTATTGGATGTTCCAATCTGATCAACCAAAAAGGTTATTGGATGTTCCAGTGCTCCTGAGCTGCCAATCCTGCTGTGTTAGCTCTGTGCTTCCCACCCTACATTCAGCAAGAGCTGCTTTTCCTGTGTTTTTCCTTTGGAACTCTGCCTAGTGCTTATAAAGGTGTGGGGAAGACAGGGAAGAAGAGGGAGAAACTCTCTGAAGCATAGATCTGATCCTCCTGATGAGAAAATCATGTCTACAGCAGTGTTTGTGGGTTAAAGGCAGGAAGAATTGCTGGTGGGGACTGTGCTGCTGGCTTGCATTGAGGGCAGGACCAAATAGCTGAGGAAGTAGGGAAAGGAAAAATAAAAAAGGGAAAAGAAAGGGAAAAAGCAGCAATATCTTAAGCCACTAGAGTAATTTCTCCTTTGAATTTTTTCCTGTGGTCATAAATACCTGGTGAGTCACTTAATGGCTGTGGGTCTGTTTCTCTATCTCCAAGTGAAGGATATCTGTGCTTTCTGTATTTAGCCCATGGGGCTGCTGGGGTTTGGTTCATTAGTATTTATGAGGAATTTGCAACTCCAAAATGCCAGGTTTAAGCACAGGCTAAAACCTGATTTTTGACTCATTTCCCAGAAAGATCTTGGAATTTTTTTCTCGGTGTGTTCACACAGATATGTGTTTGATTTCTAGATTTTGGGTGTAAAACCACTGCAGCCCAGGGAAGGAGGTGGGAGGTGGATGAGGCTCAGTGGTGACCCTGTGCTGTTACATCTAGAGAGAATTCCCTGGGTGTTTGAAGATGGAATTGTTGGTGCTGCATCTGAATCAGCCTCCCTGTGAAGCTGTCATGTGTATCCCAAAAATGCACGAAGGCAGTTTTAACTCACAGATCCACCAGAGTGTCATCAGCTTGGAAGCAAAGCTGCTCAGCAAGCTGCTGGACCTTATCAGCTTGTTGAGCCTCACGTTGAGGAGAGCAGCTGGAATTGCCACCCCTGGGGCCAGGCCAGGCTGCAGTGGGGAAAATGTTAGGGGAAGATTTCAGGCAATGGAAACATTCCATGTTTTCCACACCCTCTTGTGCAGAGAATACAAATAAAGAGGATTTTCCCTTGAGAATTACTGGGGAGGGTGTGAAGCACAGTGGAACCCACCCGTTTGCACATTTTCTGGTTTATGTCCTTAAATGGCCAAAAAAAAAAAAATCTTTGGAATTTAGCTCACAGAAGGGTTATAAATAGATTTGTGGAGATAAGGTTTTGCTGGAAATGCTCTGGTTTGGGATCTATTCAGGAGGGTAACTTTGCAGGGGGGATGTTGCTAAATGCAGGAAGACAATTGTGAGCTTCCCAATCTTCCCTCAAGCCTGTGGAGACCTGAGGGTCATGGAAATCACTGTGCCACTGCTGAAAGTGAAATAGCTTGGGGTGAGGAAGAACCTCATGATGCATTCAATGGCTGAGGGAGCCTGAAACTGTCACAGCTGGGTCAGCAAAGGACCTGAGATCTGTTGGCAGCTTGTTGTGTATCCTTGTCCAAGGAGCTGGCTGTGCCTGGGGAGGAGCTGAGCAGGGCTGGACAAACCCAAACCCTGATTCTATCAGCATGGGACAAGCCCTGATGGTCCCAGGGGTGCAGGACAAACCTGATTCGATCAGCTCAGGACAAGCCCTGATGCTGAGCTCTCAGGACAAACCCCGATGGTCCCAAGGGTGCAGAGCAGCAGTTCCTGGGCTCGTTCAGCAGCCAAGGCTGGATCCTTAGCCTTGTGCCCATTGGATTCCATTCCTCCCCAAAGGCAGCTCTGCCCAATGCAGCAGGCTGTGATCAGACCATTGTTTGTTTGTTATTTGCAGCCTTTGATGTTCTCTGCTGTCTCCCTGACTGCCACAGGGCGTTACTACCCTTTCCCACTTCATTCTTTCATTTGACAGGGAGCTCTCTAATGCTGAAATAGCCCTCACTTGAATTTTTTTTTCTTTTCCCCTTGCCACAGTGTTCACCCCGGTAAAACCTTTCATCCCAGAAGCACAAAGACATGACCTTTGATAGTTCCTCACCATTTCAGAGGATCTAGCAGTGATAATGTGACAACCCAGACCATGATTTTCTGATAGCTGTTGTACTGAGGACAATTCCTGCTCAGTCTCAGTGGGTTCTGATCCTCCTGATGAGAAAATCTTGTCTACAGCAGTGTTTATGGGTTGAAGGCAGGAAGAATTTTTTGTGGGGACTGTCCTGCTGGCTTGCAGCGAGGCTAGGATAAAATAGGTGAGGAAGCAGGGGAAAGAAAGGGAAAAAGCAGCAATATCTTAAGCCACTGGAGTAATTGGGATGGAGGAGGCAAAGGACTTTGTCTGCATCTTCCTACTGACCTCGTGATAACCTCCTTTCTCCTGGCAATTTCAATAGCCATTGAGAATTTGGCTTTGCTCCAGCCTAGTTAAAACCCATAGGTTTGGAAAAGAAATTCCAAGAGCTTGGCTACAATGCGTGGAAATAGGAGTGGAGCTGGGTTAGCTGTGAGATCTGCAGTAGAGTTGGGTGAACTCTGATTTCCCTGCAGGATTCCCCTGCTCAGCATCACTCGGGATGGCTCTGGAGCAGAGTTTGGTGAGCTCTGCTTTCCCTGCAGGATTCCCCTGCTCAGCATCACTCAGGGTGGCTCTGGAGCAGAGTTTGGTGAGCTCTGCTTTCCCTGCAGGATTCCCCTGCTCAGCATCACTCAGGATGGCTCTGGAGCAGAGTTTGGTGAGCTCTGCTTTCCCTGCAGGATTCCTCTGCTCAGCATCACTCAGGGTGGCTCTGGAGCAGCCCTGGCTCTGCAGAAAGGAGAGGCTTTGCTGCTCGGTTTGGCTTTGGGAACAGCAAATCCCCATGAGCAGAGCCACACCCCTGCCATGGAAATGAGGAGTTTCATTCTGATGTCTGATAAGCCACAGCTGTTGCTTTGCCACTTCAAACACAGCTTGGCTTCTAAAGGCTGAAGTGCAGCAGTTTAATTGCTGTAAATACGAACAAGAGCGTTCAGGCAATCCAGATGATCTGGAGCCAAGCATTTCTGTGGCTAATGTATGTTATACTGACAAAAGCAGGCCAGCTGAGAATTTCCCTACTGCTGTCCCAGTAATTTAAAACACCACAAATCTCTTTTCTGCTCCACTGGTGAAAAGGAAGGAGAAATTTTAACCTGGGCATCAGCTGGGCTGAACCTGAACTTGATTTCAGTAGCTGTACTGGGATACAGTTAGGGATGGAAATGATGTTGAGGGAGGGGTTTTTAAAATACCCATTGGATGTAGTCAGTTTGATTTCCTGGAGTCAGAGGAACTCAGAATTCTCTGAGCTGCTTGCTATCAAGAAGTGACCCTATTTGTTTGGTTTTCTACACACAATGACAGCAGGAAATTGGGTCAAAATCCCAGTAAGGAGCATTCACTGGGAAATGGTATTTCATACAAGAGAGGGCACTGCAGACCCAGAAAGGCAGTAAAATTCCACTGCTGCTCACTGCCTGGTGATTAAAAGGCTCTGCCGTATATGGGAAGGTCTGAGCTTCATTCACTGCAGCCACAATAGTAAATTCCTCATTCACTGGACTCAGAGTGCAGTCAAGGAGCATTATGACAATAAAAAGGAAAAGCAGAAACTTTTGTGTGTAGCTTGCTTGCAGTTTTCTCTGCTGTGTGTAATTAAAAGCTCTGTGAGTAGGTTTTTTCCCCATTCCTTTATTTAGATCCCTGTAAATGACACTCAGTCTCGTTTGCCACTTAACCCTCCCCCTAAATCCAGACACACAGCCAATTTCCTCTCCTCCCCCTATATAACCCAAACAAGAAATGAACATTTCCTCTACCAGTGCATATACAAACAGAGTTCCTTGCTCTTCAGTGCATCTCGTATGCATTTGTGTGACTGAAAGTTGGGATTAATGGAGAAAATATTCTCACCAGATACAAAACACTCACATTAAGAGTAGCAATGATGAAATGTCAGTGTTTGAGGGTGAGGAATGAAACCACAGGAGTGAAGAGAATAAGTTTGTCTGTATAAAAAGGGATTTTTGGGGGAGGAAGGGAGCAATGTGCTTTGGGTGGGAGGTGAGAAGGCTCCCCAGTGCTCCACGCAGCTCTCAGGGATTCTCTTCCCACCACAGGAGTTTTCTACCTTTTTTCCTCAGGGATTTTCTTTCCACCACAGCAGTTTCTAGGTAGTGAAATGCTGCACAGACAGCATTGAGATGCAAACTCATCAGAGCACAGTTGGGTTTGAATTTGTGCTTTTCAGTTGATTTTGTTTGGGGATTGGTACTCTCTGCCATGGGAATCGTGGGGATAAAGGAGTTGAAGTTGCATTTTATTTCACATGAAAAAAGCACTTTAAGTGCAGCAATGGACTGACATGAGGTTCTCTGCTTGCTGGAGATTCTCTGAAATTTTTGGTTTTTTGTTTTGCATTGAGTATTAGAAGCACATAGTTTGTGTCATGTTGGTAAGTTTAGAGATTGTCTGGGATCTCCTGAATAATTTTGCTGCAAATCCCCATTCTGTGGCCTGGATGGATCCATTGGCTCTCCCAGAGCTAATCCACACCTCACTCCTGTTTCAGGCTGTGTTTGCCATGGGTGTCACATCACCCACAGCAGAGCTTCCTGGGTTTATTATATGAATCCAGCCTTCTGCTCCTCCAAATATTTCATCTCTGCCAGCAGTGCTTCTGAGGAGGTGCACTTGACCATTTCCATGCTCAGACATCCCCACTGAGGAGCTCTGCTGTGGCCAAAAGCAGCACCAAGTTGGGACTGCTGGGTAATGCAAGAGCAGCACATGAATAATTCTGTTTTCCAGCTCTTAGAAGGACCAGGGATAGCCAACTTGGAAACCAAAAGAACTACTTATCTAATCTCATTCATATTTTTTTCATTCAGGATTTGGATTGTGAGAAACTCTGCATTATATCAGCTTTTTAAATAGCATCTGGAGCCTTTGGAAAAAGTCCTTCAGTAATAAGCACATTATTGCAATAAGTATTAGTGCATGGTCAAAAATGCTTTTCCTTTTTTCTATTTTTACCATCCTCCTGATTCCAAAGGGAGATGGCAGACTTTGTTTTTCTTTTACTTCTTAAAAGAGGAAAGTGTAAATGATGCATGTTTGGGAGTAATTTTGCCCTTGGTTTCCCACTCCCCTAAGTGATTTGTAACCCAGATGTTCCAAAATAGGCAGCTTGGGGGTTTTGGGGGGTTTTTTTGTTTTTTTTCCTCTGTTCACTATCATCTGTAAATAGAAGTGAACTCCTTTCTTGGAGTCAATTTATAGCAAACTTAATATGAGTTTTATTAAACTTAATCAAAGTGGAGAGGGAGTGATGGTGTGTTTGCCTTCTGCGTGAGAATATCTGATAAAATCTGCTCAGTGAACAATGAAAGGAATTTACTGTATGTGTAGGAAACATATAGGAAATGTGTTTTGTCATGAATGAATGGATTGAAGTGGTGACAGGCTATGAATCTGACTTCCAGGACAAAATACAGTTCTGTAGTTCTGAAAGCCTGGAGGTTGGTGTGATGAGCTGGAAAAGACATTATAATCTGAGCACACGATTTCTGTCTCTCCTGTGACCCTTCAAGGCAATGGAAAGTCACTGATGGAAAGGCTGTTGGCATCAGCAGGCATGGAAATGCTTTCATTGATCCTGAATGAGGCTGAATTTAAACAGCTACTCTCACTGTTTCCCAATTTAGATAGAAATACCAGAAACTATAGGTGTAAAAAACCCCCCAAAGCAGCACCAGTCTCCTCCCAGAAAAATCAAAATTGAAAAGCTGGGAAAGACATGCATGGATCATCTTGTTTTTATCCTCTAGACAGTGCAGGATGAATCCCAAAAGTAAATTCACACCTGTTTTGTCCATAAACACCTCTGTTTATTAACAAAATACAGTAAATTTTTTTTTCAGTGAGGGTTGGGAAGGTTTGCTGCACTTTCTAGTTTTTAGCAAGGGGAAATAGCTATCATTCTAAAATGTGTTTCTTGGCCAGTGGATGATGCTCATGTGAACTCAAGCAAAAAAAAAAACCCAAAAACCCCTAATGAATGGAAACTTGCAGAAGGGTTAGCAGCAGCTGGTTTTCTTGTGGACAAGGTCTGCCATGATCTCACACACCTCCAGCACCAGGGTGACCTCACTGCCTGCAGTGGAGCTGCTTTTCATCTGCAAGGGAGTCAGTGAGGCCAAAATCAGACAGAGACCTGGGGAGACTCTCTGGGAGAGGGTTTAGTCTGGGAAATGTGCTTTATGGATGTATAAAGTATTTGGGAATATCTGCTCACTGCACTAAATGTGTCAGGCCACCTGGGAGAGCCAGATTCTGCTCTGAGCAGCACCTGTGTAAATCCAGAATGGACTGCAGGGAAAATGTGCCAGGGAGGAGCAGACAGGTATCTCATTTTCTCTGAGTGCTAGAGGGAATTTTTCTTGTTGGAATTCTCATGTTTCCTTGATTAGATGGCTGGAAAATAATACAGCAAAATCTCTCTATTTCTTACCCAAGAGCTCAAAGTAACTTATTCTCTTTTTCCCTGTCACATTACCAAGGCTGTGATAATTAGACAGCAATTACCTAAATGTTTAAATCTACATGATTTTATGCACAAGAAATGATGTTATTCTGAGGTTGATGTCAGCAGCTGAGGGTCCTAACAACACTAGCTCCAGTATTTCAGTTTTTAAAGTGTGTGGATGGTCAGCAGCTCTAGTGCTGTCTTTGATTAAAGCAGTGCTGAACCTGAGCTGCAAAATCGAAACTTCTGATTTTCTAGTCCATCAGTGGGTGAAACCCAAACCCATGTAATCTGGAGAAATAAATGTAATTACTTCAGCAAATGTCTTACAGCTGGCCAGGTTTAGCATGAGTTACCTGAGTGGTGTCAGCAGACAGAGGTGATGGCTTGAGCTGAGCTTTGCAGACAGAATGGGAGAGAAAAAATATTGCTTTGCATTCTTCTGTGTGTACATTAAAGTGAATTAAACAGAGCTGCAGAGCTGACCTCTGACACTTCTTCCTGCTATTTTCTTCTGTTTAAAGCATCTTGGTGAAAGTAGCTTTTTTAAATTTTTTTTTTTTTAATTTTTATTTCAAGCTCTCTGGTAAATCCATAGTTAAGTGAGCAGCTTCAAAATTGAGCACTTGATGAAATCTTCAAGATTTTATATTGAAGGATCTGAAGATCTTCAAGATTTTATCTTGAGGCACCTGAAGCTGTGATTGATCTCTCTCAAGGCAGAAGTGTGTTAGAGCAGGTGGGATTCTGTTTGGTTCACTTCTGGTGCAGCTTTGGTTCTGCCTTAGCAGAATTTGGGACTTTTTTCCTTGTTTATTTACCTAGAAAACCTATTTAGGTTTGTGCAGCAGCACAGAGGTGAAGGGCTGCCTGCAGCCAAGCCCTGCAGTGTGCTCAGTGATTGCTGAGGTGGAAATAGCAATCTGATCTTGCTCTGGAAGATCTCTGCTCACACACTGCTCTAGTCTCTCATTATTCTCCAGACCTGGATGTCACTCCCTGTTGAGGACACAACCTTATTAATCTGCTAGAATTCTACCCTTGTTTCCTGAATTTTTGGAAATCCCAACAGCTGTTCCTCCCAGCAGTGCTGTGCTTGAGGCTTAGTTAGGCTCTGCAGAGTGTTTGGAGGTCCTTTATGAAAGCTGCCCTGGCAGTGAGAAGTGCATTGAGGTGTTTTGAATTCAAGTGACTCCTCCCAAAACTGAGGGCAGGTAAGTCTATCAGCAGCTGCTGAGCTCTTTCTGCTCCTGCCCTTTGATCCTTCAGCTTCCTAATTCCTCCACTTGGGCAGTTCTTAATTCCCCTCTGCAAAGAATGCCTGAAGTGAAGTGATGTGGATCAACTGATGTTTGGGTCACTGATTCAAACAAGGGGAGCAAATTATTAGTTTACAGTTTTGGTCTCTATTTAGAGCACTGGGGTTTTTAGAATTGCTTTCTGGGAGGCTTAACATTTAGAAATAAATGTTTTGAGCAGCCAGGGTTTGTTCCAGGATGAGATTTAACGTGGGATATTCCTGAGAGGTGGCTTCATTCTTTTTCTCATGTATTCTGGTCTTTCCAAGAGTCATTTTCCTCCTGTGAGTTGTTGCTGGGAGTATTTTGTGGCATCAGTAATGACTCTGTATCTTCATCTTAACCATCCTGGCTCTCCTGCAGCATCTGGAAAGAAAAGCTGCAGTGAAGTCTTAAACTTTGTAACAGTTTTTATTTTGCTTTGGGTTGCCTTTTTAATTTTTTAATTTTTTTTTTTTTAAGGAGCAAAATTGTAGTTTCAGAATGACCTGCAGACATTTTGTGGGCAAAATTCCTGCTTTGAGGAGTTCCCAAGATAATTCTGCATTGTGTATGTCCCAAAGCAACTTGTAGCTGAGATTTGTTTTGTTTGCTTGCAAAAATAAATGAATATATCATGATGGGCAACGCATGGCACATAAGTCAAATTACACAAACAACTGAGGATTTTTGTGTTCTTATATCTGCCCATGGGTAATAATTAGCAAACAAAGACATTTAGATACCTTAAAGAATGTTGGCTGCCTTTCAGAAATGGTGGAGTTAAGTCAATAAAATGCTCAGCAGAGATTCTGTGTCCCCAAACATATTTTATCTTGACAGGTCATATGCCATTGAGAGCTGCAGCCACAGTTGAAGCCAAGTTGGGAAAAGAATATTTCTGTTCCAGGGCTGCAGTTGATGGGAATCTGAGGAGGGGAAGGAGAGAATTGTGAGAGCTCTGAGAAAGCCAAATGCAGAAAGCCTCACTGAGCTGAACTCCTGGGCTCTATAAATCACTGTAACTTCAGTAGGGCTTTGCTGATTTACATCTCTTGGGCATCTCTTTTGGTTTTTATTTTACACAAACCTAATTTCTCTGGATGCATGAAAGCCTGGGGTTTTAATAGAAGTTGTACTGAGGGTTAGTAGCTTGGAATCTGTGCATTAAAGTTTATAACTGGTATCACTGAATTAAAAAATAATAAAATAAATGAAATGGGCAAATGTGGTAGTGTCTAACCTCCAGGACCTGGATTGAATTGGTTCACATTTTCTCTGCACTGAAGTTTGCTCATCAAACGTCTTGTTTTTATGGCAGTGAGTGACTGCAAAGAATAGGTTTTCTGGGTAGGAGACTGGAAATGAGGAGTTCAGTGACATTAGAGCAGATCCTTTATTGCCCTTCAGTCCTCCCATCTGAAAAGAATGTGAAAAATACATTCTGATCCAGCAAGGAGGGTCAGATGTGTTTCTGGGAGAGCTGAGGGAAGCTCAGTGGATCTTGTCCCACTGTTGCATGGTTGTCACCCTTTGGGTTTATGCAGACAGAGATGTCTGTGGGCAGCAAAGTGCCTTGGCAAGAGTTAATTATCTGTTGAATTAGCCTGCACGTGGCTCATGGGGGTTCTGCTCTGTGACCCCAGCGAGGCTCCAGGAGAGGTTGGGGTGTGACAGTGAGGTGTTTGTTTGTTTGTTTGTTTGTTTGTCCCTTTTCTGGGAAGGTGAATTCACTTCCACAAGGACAAAAGCAATTGTCTTGCACTGCATTCTGTTGACTTCAGCTGAAGCAGCAGCAAATCCTTCAGGTCCAGGAGCAGCAATGAGGAGATGCAGCATCTTCAATAATGGGAAGCTATGGGGTTTTTTTCCTTCATGGAGAGGTCCTACATTTGAATAGAGAACTCTCACTAGCTGAAGAATTTATTAATTGTTTTTTCTTCTGATGATTCTTGATCTTGAATAAGATCAAGACTTTGGTAAATAAAAGATATTAAAACATACCAGGAGCTTAGATTCTTGCTAAGATATTTAATTTGAACTGAGCTCCTTACCTTTACTTGATTACTCATTTTCAGAGAGATACTCCCTGACTCAGAGCTGTGGGGACTGAAAGGCAGAACTGTAAGGTCAGATCCAGCTGAAGGCAGAAATTACTGAGAGCTGTTGCTGCCTGACAGCTTCCCAGTGATTTAAGGCATGCACAGCAATATATTCCAGCAATGCTCAGGAAATGCTCTTCAGTTCAGCTCCTGAGACAGATTTTCCCACTGCACCTGTGTGGTCCTTCTGATCACTGGGAGATTATTGCTCAGGACTGAGTTGTGTCTTTGGGGAAGCATGATGAGATCTGTGTTGCTCAGCCTCTGCTGGAACTTTTTCTGAATAGGTGATTTAATTTCCAGCCTCTTTCATCAGCCCTGGGTTTGCTGTTTGTCCTGCTGCAGGAATTTCTCCAAAATTGCTGTTCTTCAGGGGTGTTTGCAACATTCTGCTGAAAGAGTGAGACCTGCAGTGCTAGCAAACACTGACAGAAACTCCAGCAGGTCCCCCTGAGAAAAGAGAGAGTTTATTATCATGAAAATCCTAAACAGTGGTTGTATAGGACATTTCTGGCTTCTTTACTTTTGAAACAATTTCCTGGTTTTTGTTTTCATCCCTCCATCTGGACTAATTCCTCTAAATGCTGAACCTTCCATTATTAGATAAATTTTGCACTTGGCTAAAAATACACAAACACGACTTGAGGCTTTCATTCCTTCACATATTTCCTCTCCCCAGGTGTTGAGAAATTGCAGGATGGTGGCTGGAAAGGTAAAGAAAATCAGAAGCAAAAAGGCTGCAGTGAGTGATGGAGAGGTGATGATTGGGATTTCTGAATGTGAATTGTCACTGGGAGCCAACTGAAGATAATTCTGTTATTCCTGAAAGTACCACTAAAAGCATGAAGCAGTTTGGGTGAAAAGTGGCATTTTGGAAGTGAAGTCAGGGTTTTTCAGAAATCACACTTCAGCAAAAGCAGACATTCCTTTTTTAGCTTTCCCTGGTAGAAATCCAGCTGCACACTTTACAGCTCAGTTTACTCTGGCTGCAGTCAAATAAGTAAAGACAGAATATTGCTCCAGATGGGGATGCTTAAATCACCAACCCATGTCTTAATTTCTCTTCTTTTCCTTCAGTTTATCCTCCCTTTGAAATCTGCTCACCTAAGAATTTTTCTGAATATCATGATCTGGAATATTTCCTTCCAACAGTATCTGCTGAGTTATTTTAGATTGCTGATTTACTGCTCTCCTTCCTACATCTTTTTAGGATTTCAGTTCTTTCTGCAATGATTCTCCATTACTGCCAAGCTCAGGGCAGTACGAAAAAGAAGTTTTTAGTCTTGTTTTCAGCTCCTGGTTGTCCCATGTTCTCTGATTTCTGTCATGGCCAAACATCCCCGTGGGAAGCTTCCCCAGAACTTGGCATGATTTTTTGTGTTCTGTTCCTTGAAAAATGTAATTTATTGGAAGAATTGTAAGAAGTACTAGATGAGCTGTGTTGAATTGAAATTAATTGTTTTTTAGAAGGAGATAGCCCAAACAGAAGCTTTTATCAGGCTGAAAGATTTTTTTTTTTTATTCTTTTCCTGCCCTGCAAGAGCCCAGCTGTTGGGAAATGAAAGGGATCTGTGCAGCTTTCCTATTCACACCACCATGGTATTTCTCTGCAGGGTTTGCAGGGCTGCTCATGTATAATAACCATCGTTGTTTGTGGGAGCAAGTCAGAAACTGCCAGGAAATCATGTCCCATTGGTGCAAAGCATCAGCAGGTGTCATGAGGTAGATTAGAAAAAATAAATTTGCAAATTTTTCCTGCCGTACAGCCCTTGAATGTTATTGTAAAGTGAGTAAAGATACTCAAAATACACATTCCTTTGGGTTTGCTTTCCAAATCTGAAAAAACAAATAGTCTATCTAAAGGCTCTTTAATGGAAAATGATTCCCAAGGGGTTAGAGAGTTTCTGGTTTTTTTCCAGTAACTAAAAAGTTAGCACTGAAACAGGAAGTGCATATAAATATCTACTCAGCAAACCCATTTCTATAGTGAAAAGTTGAGAGGTTAAGAGTGTCCAGTTGGTACTGGGAATGCTCCAAGTTCTCCAGGCTTGGTTTCATTGTTGTGTTTGAAACCTTAGGGGAAAATAGAAATACTTATCAAATATTTGCATTTATCCACATTCTTGCACATTACATGCAAGAATGATATTTTAGAGATTCCTTGAACTTACTCGGTGGTGGTGGAAATTCTGTGGTTTGCCCTGTCCCATACCTAAAATATTTGATGTTTCTTGAGCTATTAGGTCTCAAATTAAAAAAAAACAAAAAAACCCCAATTAATTAGAAAAAGAAGAAAAATTAACACACTGTAACAAGGAGAGAAGGAATTTCCTTCCCCATGTCCTCTACCTAAAAAAGGTTTTTTTCAGGGTTGGGGAGGTGGGAGAAGCAGGGCTTGGAGGATTTGTACAGACAACCCATGGTGGATAATTTCCAAGGTCAAAGGAATACACTGTGGCTGGACTTGTGTAACCCAGAACTGCCAGAAAAATGCCTTTTTGACACGAAAATCACCCAAACCCCACCGGGAATTTCTGAGAGGTCAGCAGGGGAGGCTCAGCCTCTCACAGCAGTTCTGCTTGGCAATCCCAAAGCTGCTGTTCCCTGCGGAATTCCAAGGGGATTTTGGGAAATTTCTGTTTGAACAGTTGTCATTACTGGGAAAATTGGGAAAAATGAAGTGAGGAGTAGAAGGGGAGTTACTACTGGGTGATGCTACAGCTGCTACTACTTAGAATTGAGATAAAAAAGCTAGAAAAGCTAGAAAAGCCCAGAGGATGAGGAGGCTGGGGGAACAGGGATGGAGATAAAGCATGTGCACAGAGCAATCTGTATCACTCA
This sequence comes from Entomyzon cyanotis, assembly GCA_024500445.1. Classification (NCBI taxonomy): domain Eukaryota; kingdom Metazoa; phylum Chordata; class Aves; order Passeriformes; family Meliphagidae; genus Entomyzon; species Entomyzon cyanotis. The sequence goes on from JAKEPQ010000309.1 coordinate 10,602,263, forward strand.
ATAAAGGACTCAATTCAGAGAAATTGTTGTCATGCAGCCAAAACCCAAATCATATATTAAGGAAAAAAAACCAGAATGAGGGATTGCATCTTCTGTGTGTGAATGATATAGAAAACTCTAATAAAAACCAAATCTTGGCTCCTCCTTGGAGACAGAGATTGGCTGCTAATAGGCTCTGTGATTCCTGCAGGGAAAATCCTATGGAATAGTTGGGATCCTGAAGGCAGACAGGGAAATCAGACACACATTTCTATGCTCAGGGTGATGAACTGTTGGAAGAACAACGTTTGGTTGATTTTTCTCTCGGTGGTGGTGAGAAAATGGGACAGATTCTGAAGCCTGTTGTATTTCCATTTAGTTGTGATGTTATTTAGTGTATTTTAGACTAGTGGTGGCAATTTTGTGAATTGTGGCACTGCTCCATCTGGTGGAAAATAACTTTTTCCTGTTTAGCATGGACACTTCATGGATCTGATGGTAAAAAGCCATTGAATGGAAAATCCCACCTCATGTATTTCAGTGGAGCAAAAGGAAATAATTACACTCTAAAGTCCTGGGGGGAAAAAGACACTCATAGGATGTTACAGTTATATTTTTGTGTAAATTCTCTGCTCTCCAGAAGGTTTTGATGGTTAATACACATTATATTCCCACTCATCAGCAGTGTTTTGGTAATGGGTTTATCTTGTATTTTTCTGTAAACTCTATTAGGTAGCATTGCCTTGCTGTCTTCTGTGCAGGTCTGGTTGTAGTTCATTCTTTTTATTGGTGAGCATAGAAAAAAATTGTAGATAACACTGGTTTTGTGGAGTTTAGGAGCATTAAAATTTTTGGGGGGGGGGGGGGGGGTTGGGTTTTTTTTTGTTTGTTTGTTTGTTTGTTTTTAGCTTGAAAAGCGTTAAAATATATACAGGTTAAAACGTTTAATCAGTTTTTACAAATGTGGTCAGAGTTCCAGAATGAGCCTTTAGTTTTCATCTGAACACTTGGGTTAGTTTGGGACAGACCCAGGTTTAATGCAGAATTGGTCATTTTTTTGTCTGTTCAGTGCTTTTGCTTCCTTTGCCCACGAGTTTGCTGAGCCTTGACTTCTCACTAGGATTCCACAACACATTTTAAAATTGGTGTTTTGTGCCTCCAAGTTGTGTTTTCCAACGAGTGCCTGCAGAGGCTTCTCCCTTGAATCTTTCACCACCTTTTTAGCTGTCTCCTGCAGATGTCAGGCACTTCATCAGCCCAGGACTTCATGCCCTCTGTGCAGGGCTGCTGGCCCAGGAGGCTCTGCAGATTGGGGTTTATCTTGTCATCACCAGCTGGGCTTTGGGCTGGAATTGCTGCTGAGCAGGGCAGCCTGGCAGGGATTGCAGCCTTGTCTGTGCCATCCTTCTGCCCCAGCCTGCCCTGGCTGCCTCCTTGGGCTCTGATGGGAGCATTGGATCTCTCCATGATATTCCCATTCCCTGGGGAATATTGGATCTCCCCATGACATTCCCATTCCCTGGGGAATATTTTTTCCCCATGATGTTCATAGGGGAATATTTTGTTTCCATGATATTCCATTCAGGGGAATATTTTGTTTCCCCATGATATTCCCATTCCCTGGGGAATATTTGATTTCCCTATGACATTCCCATTCCCAGGGGAATATTTTGTTTCCCCATGATATTCCCATTCCCTGGGCAATATTTGATCTCCCCATGATATTCCCATTCCCTGGGGAATATTGGATCTCCCCAGGACTGAGCTGGAAGTGTTTCCCAAAACCATTCCTGGCTGTGTGAAGTGTGATACCATCTCAGCATTTTAGCAAATCTGTCCCACAGTTGGACCTGCAGCATGTTCAGGTGTCTGTCAGGTTATCTGGCTGTGAACTCTGAGGATTGATGAGGATTTTTATCAAGAGGATTAATCTTGGATTGATGAAGATTTTTATCAAGATAATTCCTCTTGGATCCACTGCCTGTCATCCTCTGTGATTTCATTGCACTGACTGGCAGTGCAGGGATAAAGAGATCTCAGCAGATTGGCAGAGATAGCTGATTGATAACAGCATGATAAGATCCATCTGATCAGCACAAATCTGCTTTATTTCTTTTGATCTGTTTGAGGAATCTGTTGGATCCTCAGGTAGCTGCTTGGTTTTACTCAGTTATTCCTCAGTTGTACTCTGAAATTCTCCTTGTTCTCTTCATGTACTGCCAAGCAATACATGCAATTTTACTGCCATCTTCCACTTGATGTAATATGTCTGGGTCTGTGTGTTATATAGCATTGTAATATATATTACATATATATATATATATGTATTTTTACACACACCTTTCCAGGCTTTGTAGTCTGGCCAAAACTGTACTGCAAGGTGGATTAGTTGGTGCCTTTTTGGGTTGGGAATGGTGAATAGAGATGACCTCTTGAGCTCTTCCCTGTGGATTGTCAGCTTTGACAGGGTTGTGTCAAGTTGAAATTGCAGGCAGATATTTGGAGCAAGTGGCTGACACTGTGCTATCTGTGGTTTTTAATGAGCTTTTAACTGGTAGGTGTGAAATGGAGAAAGCAGGAGGTCTAAAGGAGATGATTTCTCTCTGCTGCAGTGGCTTGCTGTTCACATAGCTGCAGTTGATACTGACTGGAATTAAGTCTGGATTACAATTTGGATTAGCTGTAGACCCCGTGCTTGAAAAAAAAAGAGAAATAAATTCCTTCATGATAGCTGATTTTTGCAAAAATGCCTTTTGGTTGAAGTACTCCATGCATTTTACAAAGTTCATGTACCTCTGCAGTTTATTTTAAGAGATCTGGATTTATTTGGTGTAGATTTATTTCAATTATCTAATCAGAAGCAGACACATAACTTCTTAGGCTGTCAGAGGTATTCAGGAATGTATGACAAACTTCAAAGGAATGTACAAGATCTCCCTACACATCTAACTATACATTTTTATAGAGAAAAGTTAATTAAATTTTCCCTTTTTGCCCAGAAATTACTTGTAGGCTAAATTAAGTCTGTGGGGTTGTAAGGCTTTTGAATGTTCTTTCTGCTGAGCTTTGTGACTGATTAAAGAACCAAATGCTTATCTGGATCAAAGAAACAATAAGCAGAGGGAGCATCCTCGGGCCACTTATCAGTTGAGAACAATTTAACTGTCAGCTATCCAAGTTTCAAAGCCACAAATGGATTAAGCAATAGGGACTGTGGACAATAATGTTTATTTTCAACGAAGAAACTTCCAGGGAAAGCAGGACTGGGAGTCCTGTCTGGTGTGGCATGGGGACACCAGGTGGGACAGGCAGTTACCTTGGTCCAGCACAGCCTTCCCTGCCTAAAATTGGGATTACAGCTTATTCCTGGGTTGACTCCTGTGGAGAATTAATTTATGTTCACTTGCTGGGAGGGAAGGGGAAAACCAGCTCTGGTTATCTGAATATCCTCCATTCAGGTGTGCTTGCAGGGACAATATTTCAATTTATTAGTCTCAGCAATTTAGATAAGAAATTTATTTTCCTACCAAAGACAAAGCTCAGTGCCTTCATATGAATATTGCCAGAGTAACCCTGGCTGATAAAATCCAGAGATAACACAACGAGGGGTGAGTTAGAAATGCCTGGGAAGATATATGATGCCATTAGGAAAACAGGGAGATTTATGGGTGACATGAACATCTCCAAGACAGCAGGAGCAGAATTGTTCCACTAAAAGTGCAGAATTGTTCCACTAAAAGTACATAAATGTTGTTTTTTCTTTCCCCCAGATGCCATAACAAGGAGATCTGACTGAAAGGCTTATCTAATGAGTGAAGTGCTGCAATCTAGCAGATTTACCATTCCCTTCCCATTTTCCTCTCCATCCTCTGGCAAATGACTAGGATTCAGATTTTTGAAATCCATTTTTGGCATTTTTGGGTGTGATTGAGCACAGGAGTTGGGTTGCCTCTGCTTGGCATTTCGGTGTCTTGCTGCCTGCTGGGAATTCCTGAGTACATCCCAGGGAGAGTTAAGGAGAAATTATGGTTCTAAAGGAGCTGAACTGGTCAGCAGCAAACACCAAACATTGAGGTCTTCATTGTACCTTGAGGATGGAAAATTTGAGGAATAACTCAGTTTACAAGTAGAGGATGCAAGTTTCCCTTGAGCAACTTGTGTAGTAAACTGAGGAGTAATTATTTATTAAAATTGAGATTTCTTTCTCTTTGAACTTAGCATTCCTATATAAATTCCTATATAAATAAATTTATTTATATAAATAAATACATAAATTCCTATATAAATATAGGAATTAGCATTCCTATATCAATAAAGCTATGCTGGCTTTGAGGAAAGGCAGTTGAATTTTGATATAAGGTATTGGTCGTGTGGGGAAAGTCCTTTGGTGCTGTGGTAGGTGTGCAACAGGATGAAGAGTTTTGTTGGACCAGCTGGGAAATAGATCAGAAATTTTGGGGATCAGAAGTTAAAACTGACCACAGCCTTTCCAGTACATGGTTAGTTTGCTGATGGAAAAAAAAGAATAATCTCGTGTTCAAATATGGAGGAGTTTTACACTCGGTGAAGTGTCATTATTGAGAATATTTCACAGTACATCACATGTGAAAACACTTCCTCTGAAAGGTCTCCAAGATCTTTTTGAAAAGGGAATTTTGTGCCAAATTTGGCTCATTGCAAGTATCACTGGGATTACTCAGACTGAAGCACAGTGAGCCTGAAGATTTGATCTTCATTTACACTTGAAATGGGAAAGGGAAGATCAGAAATCTGCTTCATGGCTAGTGGGCTTAGTTACCTGGCAGACTTTTGGGGTTTTTTTCCTGTCAGCTGGAAAACAACCCTAATATATACAACTGCTGCAGACAGAAAGGGCACAGAGAAGCTGACAAATACCAGAGATGCTGACTTTGTACTTTTTGATGCTTTTTTCATTTCTTTGAGAGAAGCTGACCAGAAACAGCTCCACAGAGCATAACCCTTTATTGTTTAGGGCTTTGTAAGTTCCACTTTATTGTTCACGGCGTAGTTTTTTTAATCTCCTAGTCTAAAAACGAAACAAAACCTCCCTTTTATGATGTGCAAGCATATATTTTACATTCATTTTCGTAACTTCCAATGGAAAGAAGTCCTCCAAGGAGCTGTAGTCAGGTTAATAAAGCTTCAGTTTGAGGCTGGGAAGTCCTTCAGCTCCATTCCATGCCGTGGATGGCTCTGGCTGCTGTGCAGAAATGGAGATGTAAGGATGTACAGAAATACAGATGTAAGGATATCATTTGGCAGCACTTGTTCTCAGTAGTCACACGGTGAAGAGCCTGATGGAAAACCTTCAGGGAGTTTTGGATCAGAGCATGAAACAGTTTGCCTGTGAAACACCACAGCATTTAGATTTAAGAAGAGATTTTATTGGAGGGCAGGTTCTTTATATACATGTAAAAAGACTTAAAGAATAGGGTTGGAATAAGTGTCTGGGATTGCTTTAAAATCAAGAAATGAAGCCATTCTGGTGATTTCTAAGGGAAGTGCAAGTTAGCATGTAAGAAACAGATACTGAGGTTTTTTTCCTGTTGAAATTGATAACGGAGCTTCTCTCCTATGCAGTTGTAGTCAGGTTTGGCAGAGTTGCTGATTTTCTAATTGTTTTCTGGTTTTCTGATTGTTTTCTGATCTTCTGCTGGCTGTTTTTAGCAATAATCTCTGATCATAATTCACCAACTCACTGGCTGTCCAGTGCCTTAGGCTACTTCATGTCTGTGAAGCCTTTATGAGAATTTAGTACAGAAATGCAGAGCATTTTCATTCCACATCTTGCCTGCCTGATGCTTTGGTTGATTCCAGTAAAATGCTGTGTCAGTCAGTGCAGTATAAAATAATTCTAATAGAGAACTACTTATTTTGCCTTGTCGTTGTTGGCAGGTGGGAGATCTCTGCACAGAAATGGGTGAGTTTTGGTGAAACTGCTGCATTCTTCTAGAGTAAAATGGACCAGCTGAACAAAAACCTTCCAGAGATCACCAGGATGAGTTTGCATGATAGAGAGCTCCCAAAGTCTTGCTAAATCCATGTTTTACACTGTCACACACTCATGGAATGTATAACAATAGGTCAGGGGTTTGTTTGTTCTTTCATATTTCTCCTTAATTTGGCAAGTGGATGCTCTTTCTGTCAAGGAGAAGATGCCAAAAGCAAGGGCAGGGTTTTTTTACGAGTTATTTTTGAAATGCCTTGATTCTTGAATGTCCAGTTAGGATATTTTAGACCTGGCTGTCATTACCCTGGAAATCAAATATTACAGCAGCTTCATACAGGCAGCCAAAAAGCTTTAAAAAAAAAAAATCATCTAAAGATACAGTTGTGTTCAGCTGCACAAACCAGCAAGGCATTAAGCAAGTAAGTAATTAAGTAAGTAACTTTGTCAGGGGATTCATATCTTCTGTTTTATGTCAGCTTTTAACCCAAATTGTGTCCTTTGAAGAGCTAAGATGGGCTCTGCTGTGTTCTCCTCTCACACCCATACAGGTTTTCCTGTAAGGGAAGTTTTTGTGTTTGGGTTACTTCCTCTTTTCTGTGCTTACAATAAGCTGAATAATGCTGATCACACATCTGAAACATTTCCCTGTCCTGCATTTCACAGCAATATTGTAAAGCAGTTTTATTTCAATAAGAATTCTTGAAGACATGTGGCAAAATGAATTTTTTTTTTTTTTTTTTAATTCTGTGCTTTGGAGTACAGAATAAAAACAGCCCATGAAAGAAAAACATGTGAAAGAAAAAAGGAATATGTGTGTGTGTGTTTTGGCTCTGCCTCAGTAAAGGTGTGTGACTGAGAGAAGGTGAATAATCTTGTTTGCTTGGTGAGGAGAACACTTCAGTGCCTTGTGAATGAGAGAGCTTAGGAACAATTTCATGTTAAGGTATCACAGGAAACAAGGCTGAGTGAAAGCCTCAGGAAGAAAACAAGATGTTCTGATTAATACTAATGTCCACCTTGGGAGCTTTATCTCTGAAACATCTCAGCAGGCGGGAAGTTACACAACTTAAAGCTGATTAACTGTACTGTATGGCACCTTTGAATTTTTATTTTCTTCTCCGTCTGTGAATGATGGGGAATTATTTTAACAGCTCCAGTCAGTTGTGCAGGGTGAGAGGTGTAAGAGCTGAGTTTGTACCTGAAAGGACATTATTCATACATAACTCCTGAATGGCATCTCAGTCCTTGGATTTAGTAGTGATTGGAGTGGATTTGCATTTTGTTGGTGGAAGGAGAATCTGGATTTTCTCTGGTTTAGAGCATGCAAATGTGATTGACTTTAATGGGAATTTTATTCAGTCAAATCTTGCTCAAGCCAGAGAGTCTAATGAATACTTCTAATCCCACCTGCTAATTGTGTTGATTAGGTGAACAACAGGGAAGGTAAACTCTATTTGTCTAATTAGAAGCTGATTGTGAAGCCAGCTTGTTTTTGGTATCTTTCTTCACCTGGTTTAACAGTTAAAGAACATTTCTCTGCACCTTTTCGTCTTCTGAATATATGAACTTTTGAAATTTTTGCTTTTTTTACTGCCTCTCTACCTGGCAGAGGGTGGAATCACCAGAGCAGCTTTCCCAGCTGCCTTAAGTCACTCCAGATTTGAGATCTGACTCTATTCTCCCTCCAGTTCTGCCCCAGGCTTTGCTCAGGGTAATATTTTCTGGTAATATTTTTTGGTAATTTTTTCTCCCCACATGCTGTCTGAGTTCTCCTTTATCCCAGGGGTGCTCAGAGTGGCAGTTCTGTCACTGCTGCAGTCAGGTGCCTCTGAATGTGCAGCACACAAAAACCTGTCACACACCATGGAGATGCAGCCCAGCAGCTTTGCACAAATAGCCAAAGGGTTTTTGCATCTTTGACTGCAGGCAGCAGTCAAGAAACTGCACTGGTCTGCAGCCAAAAGAAATAGGGAATTCCCTCAGTTGTTTTTTTTTTTTTTCTTTTTTTCTGAAGTGATTAATGGGGGAATAGTCAGGTTTGGCTCCATACTAATGGGTGCAGTTTGGGTATAAAAATTCAGAGTTCTGTGGCTGTTCCTGGGATTGCATTTCACTGGGATTGGGTTGCAGCCCTGCAGCAGGATCAGGTGAATGGAGCAGCTCTCCCTGCAGGTGGAATCTCTCTTTTCCCTTAATGGCATTGCAGATGTAGAGAAAATTCTGTCCTTCCTGCCTTGGGAGTTTCTTCCTCCCAGAGGAGTTGCTGGGAAAGCAAAGGAGCAGCAAGTCAGTTTAGTCAGTGGAGCAATAAAATCCAACAACTGCAGCAAGAGCAAGATCTGGTTTGCTTTCTAGATCATCCCAAATGTGAAGTTTTCCCACCTTTGGTGCCTCTCCATCCCCACATGAACTTCTGTCTCTGCAAACATTGGATTACTCCAGGATCCCTGGGGAGCTGAAGAGCAGCACCTCCCAGGCTCAGGGAGCACAGCTGCTGAGATATCTGCTGTTTATATTGTTTTTTTTGTCCTGGAGCTCTGATTTGTTCAGTTGGGATGGTTGTTACCACGGGCTGCCCCTCAGTGCTATCCTAGCTTGGTTTCCTTTGGAGCTCAAAGTCTGGTGAGGAAAGAGATTTTTTTGGGTTAGTGATCAGCCTGGCTTGGAAGACACTCAATGGTAGTCTTTGATCAAAGTGGCTGCCAGAAATTACTTGTATGTTTGGCAATTTTCCACCTTGATTTTTTTTTTTTTAATTGTTTTGTGTGCTGGGGATTATAAGTATGTGGATGGTAATTTAGCTCTGTAGACCACTGGAGAAGTTTTTCCATGTCGTGGCTCCTCATCAATCCCCTGCTTCCTGGAAATTCCCTGGATGGGAAGAGGATGTTTTCCCTTGAAAAGACCTAACTTTCCTGTCATTAACCCTGCATGTGAGCATCTTGGAGAGCACAGAGTGAGGGCAAAGCTCAGCAGGCACAGCAGAATTTCTGCTGGGGAGAGGTTATGAGTATGGAGACCATTACATGTCATTAAGGTAATAATGGTGCTGGTTATGTCACAGAAATCAGTGACTCTCTATTCCCCAGTGCTCTGGCTTTGGTTTGATAGGGAAATGTAAAAAATTCTGCTTGCCAGGTGGGAGGAAATTTGCCTTTCTAAAGGCAAATTCTAAAGTTGCTCCAGCACTTGATAGGAGCCTTGCTAAGCAATGATGATAATAATAATAAATGTTCCCAGGCTGCCCTTGTTTTATAATTGCTGTTTAGCCTAAATTGCTCCAAGGGAGGAAACTCCATCATTCTCTGTGTGCAGGTGGAGGTTATGATGTCATGCACAGCAAATTCACTGATTCAGGAGGATGGAACGCTTCTATAAAATAGTAATAGTGTAGCTATTGTAGTGAAAACTGAGGAAAACAAAAAGGATTTGAGACTTGAGTGGAGAAGCCAACCTTGGTGAGGAGGTGAGGAAAGGACTTGCCTTGAATGGAAATAAATAGAAGCCTAAGAGTGACTTTGGACAATATTGGCTCCCAAATATTTTTTTGGCTCCCACATTTTTTTATTTGCACATAGATCTAGAAAGGCTCCAGTTTCAGTCCTTGGGATTAATTAAACCTTAAGCAGTGAAAAAACCAGTGCAATATTCAATTAGTGAGCTGTCCTGACAAAGCCATGTCAAAGTTAATTTTTTTTTTTTTTTTGAGGTTGTTAACTGTGCTGACAGAGAGTTGGTTAATTCTTGAAGGATAATGTTTTGGGTAAATTCCCAGCCTCCAAATGCCTGCAGGCAGACTTGTCCATATTTGTGGTACATTTGAGGTCCAGTGTTCCTCCTTTGGGCCATATATTTTAAGAGGGAATTTTAATGGAAGGAAACATTGCTGCAGAGCAACAGCTTTCTCTGAAACACTTCCCAAAGAGATGTTGAGGCCAAAGGTCTTGTTTTTTCAGGGCAAAAGATGTGAATCCTCTCATATTTATTCAGTTATAAATAGTAATGGGTAAGGCTCTGAGGATGGATTCCTGGGAGATTATATCAGGGGTAGTTATTCCCCAAACTAAGCAAAGGCAGTGGTTGTCTTTTAATTGTTTTATCCTCTTTGCCACAGAGAACAGCATTATTGTTAAACAGATTGCAAATAATTATAATAAATTTGAGGTCTTCACTCCTCAGGTGCCTCTTATTCCTCTCCAGTCCCAACAAGAACAAAGATGTGGTTTATTTCTAGTGAGAGATGGCAGTTTAATGCTGGAGGGAATGTTGATGGTGAATGTTTTGGTTCTCCAGCCATGGCAGGAGAAAGGAGAAGCCCATGGGGAAAACACTGAATTGGGGTGCAGGAGGTGCTGCTCTTGGCCAGCTGGGCTCAGGCAGGGATCTGCATTTCATTTATCCATTAAATATCCACAAAATATCCTTATTCATTTATCCTCTCTTGCCCATCTGCAAACACAAGCAAAGATTATAACTCTTCTCAGAGAGATGCTGTTTGAAAATGCTGTGTCGCTTTCCACGGAAAACTAAACCTGCCAATGGCTTTCTGATTGTCTGCATCAAGATGAAATGTGGAGCAACTGAACTGACTGGAAATTGTTTGGTAGCAGATAAATTAGCTGAGAGTTAGGAAAAAGTATTTTTCAGACGCTGATGTGGTCTTGTGTAGATGTGTTTTTTCTGTTAGTGCTTGCCAGAGGAGAAAAAGTAAAACTGATTTCTAGTAGTTATTAGGTATCATTCCAAAATCCTGCAGTTGAACATTTATTTCTGCTGATGTAAGACAGGTATTTAACTCTGCAAAAAGCTGTAGCTAGATACAGCTATGATGCTTGACATTTTAAAGAACTGAAGAGATTTCCCACCCTAACCTGTTGTATGCTATCTGTACCCAAAAAATTACAATTATTACCCAGCATTAAAAAAAAAAAAAGAGAGAGACAGGGATTAAATGCCAGAATTGCTGCTTTTTTTGGTGGTTGTTGGTACTATCATATATGCTAAAGCATTCCAAGCAAGGGCATGTGGCTGCAGTGGAATTTGATGTACAATCAGTTTGAGGGAACAGCCTGTGCCTTGTTAACACAATCCATAAAAGGTTTCCAAACTTCCTGAAACCAATCCCTTCTCTTTGCAAGTCTGCATATGATCTCATAGGAAATGAGCTGGGAGAGGCCAGCGAACCCTTCTGCATGATCAAGGTGGCATTGTTCTTTGAAGGCCCAAAGTGAGTTCTTTCACTGATATAAACTCAATAATCCCCTTTTCTGCTGTCAGCAAATCTCTGATATCCAACTTTGCAATGATTTTGGTGGAATTGCAAAGAAGGGAAAGTGGGAAGACTGAAGTGTGACTTGAAGAGTGACCTTGATAATGTCACTCATTTACTTTGTCACCTCCTTTTGTCTTAACTATTTCAAAAATCCTAAACCACTTCAGGATTTTTTTTTCTGCCAATTTTCACTGCCCAGTGAAATTTGGAAGGCTGAAAGGCAAAGACATAACACAAGCAGGGAAAGTTTATTTTACAGTGGGTTCAGAGTCAGGTAAGCAGTCAGCAAGTTTCATAAATGGCAGTAGTGGCAAAAGAGTGAGGAAAATATCCTTTCTATAGGTTTTATGTTGTAAGATCTCTCCTGTACACATCAGTAGATAAACCAAGTGTGTTTTTGTGTTGGAGCCTTGAAAATATTGCTGTTTACACAAACCCAGAGAGCCCCATGCATGTTCTTCCACATCCCTGGGATACCCAGGATTTCCTCACTATATTCAGCCCCAGAAGGGAATCTCTCCCACGAGCTGCTGTCCCTGGAAACCTTGTAGGGCAGTGAGAATTAACCTTCCCTGGCAGGGCAGGGGAGCAGAAGGCTCTGGGCTTTGTCACTGTGCAGAAGTACAATTATGGTCGAGCTGGTGTGAGCAGGCTGGGGCTGCAGAGGCTCTGTGGCACTGTGCTCTGCAGACTTGTGCAGTTTGGCACTCTGCTCTGGGCTCCACTCAACGTGTTCCTAACCATATTAGGATATGTGCAGATTGGCCAGCCAGCAATAGGATTTAGTGCTTGTGCTCCTATTTTATAGACAGCCACTGCTTTGCTTAGGAACTAGCAGGTTTAATAGAGTGAGACACACTGAGCCTGTGAAAAATTGTCATTCAAGTTTGGTAGGGGAAAAAAAAGAGCATTTTCCAAGAGAAGGGACATTGTTATTACAAAGTTTGTGGTTCCCTTGTGCTTTTCATCCATAAATAAATATCGATCACTCTGTTAGTAAGATCTCAGTAGAAGTCCCCTAGCTCTATCCTGTGCTGTTTTCAGGTGCAAAAGCAGTGAGGTGAGCCTGACTGGCCATGCCTTGAGCATTCCTGTTCCCTCTGCTGGGGCAGAGCTACAGAATGACTTGGTGACTCTCAGGGTTTGCTAGAATTTGGTTTATGGAGCCAAACTCCCATGGAAACAGTGCAGGAGCAATGGGTGTGACACTGTGGTGCCTCAGAGGTGAGAATGTCTGAAATTGGCTCAGCAAGGATAGAATACTCCTCTGGAATGTTCTTTCTAAGTGGTCCCTGGTGGGGTTGCTGGGTTGGGATGTTCTGTTTGCACATTTTATGTGCATTTTATTTGGACAGAGCAGAGAGGAGCATTTTAGATCCAAACCAGAGCCTCCTGTGCTCCTCTCATTGCTCAAGTTGGGTCAGACTGGGGAGGAAGTTGTGCCAGCATTTCAAACTGCTCTCGGAAGGTTTCAGCTGGAATATCATCTGGACAGTAGCAGTTCTTGGGAAGTCCACCTAATGCCAAAATTCTGTAGAAATGCTTCTTGCATTGAGCTCCAGCCCTACAGCAGAGCTGGAGCTGAAATGGAAACCAACAGAATGTTTCCTTCTTCATTTGCCTCAAGTGGACTCAGTGCTGAAGCTGCATTTCCATTTCTTTTGTTTCAGTGTGATATGGGCTTGCAGAACCCAAAAATCACCCAAATCAAATCCCTCCAAGTCTGCTGAATGCAGAACAGCAAACTTGGAGGGAAAGGTCCATCAGTGTTTAATGCCACTGAGCTGTTAATTCAGCTCAAGACAGCTTTTTCTGCTCTGTAAAACAGAGGGGGAAAGGAAAAGAGTGCCTGTCAGTGGAGCTGTGCAGTAAACAGCTTTGGAAATACAAGGCTAAAGAAAAATATGCAATTGGACTTGTACTGTAATGAAACATAATGGTAATAATTCACAATAGGTCTGTTACTGTAATGAAGCCGAGAAAAAGCTCTGATCCTCTGAAGAATCCAAGGAGTTTTTATATTATTATTTGCCCAGGTGTGGGTGAGATGGATGGAGTAAAATATCAATGGTGTAACTCTCTGAGCTCTGTGTGGGTAAAGCTCAATGTGAGCAATATTCTCCAAAGAGAATTCCTAAAGGGATGAGCTTTATTGGGTTGGTGACTTTATTGTATTGGTGACTTTGTGTTGGTGACTACCCAGGATTCACCTGCAGGAACATGCCAGCTCACCTCTCCGGGTGAAACTGATACACTTTGGATTTTCACAGTGCTGGAAAAGGAAATACCTGCTGTTTCCAATTCTCCATGCGCTGGGTGGAGAAGGACTTTTGTTTTTAAGCTCAGCACCTTGTCTTCCTTTTGAAACTGCTGAAAGTTTTCCAGCTGAACCTGGCAATATCTTGTGCATGGTACTGTGGGGAATATGAAGACCTTAGGTGACTGCTAGGTATTTATACAATTTTTTGTGCATTTACAAAATGTTATTTGAAATCCATAGAAACATGAAATAGATTTTCAAGTCTGTTTTGAGCCAGGATCTGAGTTACAATAAACATATTGATAAGTCACTTGTGGAAAGGTAGATATTTGTTTTCCTCTTCACTGTGAAACAGCAGTGTAAACACTGAGCATTTACTGAGTAATGTAATATCTTATTTTTGTAGATCTGTGAAAAAAAATCCAGTGTTTTCCTTTTCCCTCCCCACCCTTTCCTCTGGGGCATTGTTAGAGTCTGTCTGATCCATGGAGATCTGATCCAAACCTAGGGAACCGAAACACTTTTTTCTGGATTTAAAAAGAAAAAATTGGGTTTGGTCATTTCCCAAGGGCTCAGGAATGTCAGTGATGTCACTTTTCTTCCCTCAGAGCCTTTAAGAGTTCATCTCTGTTACAAAAGGCCCTGATGTACATTCAGGAAACATTTAAATAAAACCATGGCAGCTGGAGTCTCCATCTCATGGCTCAGTGAAAAATTGCCCATGAGGGTTCTGCAGGAATCGATAAGAAAGGTTGTCATTTGGATAATGTCATAGTTGGATAATGTGATACAAACCCTCCCTGCTGGTTCCTGCTGCTGGCAAAGCCACCTGGCAGGTTTGCTTCCGTCCTGGCAGGATTTTGGGAGGGTTAGGTGTTGCCTTGGCTGGCAGATCCTTGGGAAAGCTGCAGCAGGATGGGATGGAGGAGTTAACACCCTGAGCTCGTGGGGCAAAGTGTGCTCACAGAGTGGGGAGGTTTGAGCTCAAACTGCTTTGGTTATCCCCCAAATTACAGGTGAACTAGACCTCCTTCAAGGCAGAGGCTGTGAATGAGGGAAATTGAGAGCTCACAGTTATCATATTGCATGAATGTCCTTGAACCTCTGTAAACACACACTGAATTTTTGTATGGCATCAATGGTATATTTCTTGCAGTATTTTCCATTATATAACATATATCTGCATTTGCAATCTGGTTTAGATGATGAAATACATAGTAAAAATGGGAAAAGGAAGAATAATTTTACATACCTCATGAATGATAACGAGACCTCAACTATTTCTTTTCCTGTTTTGTAACTTACAGTTTTGAAGTTTCCAGTTACATCTAGATTAGTGTTAATTAGTGTTAGATCAGTGTTAACATGAGTGATGATTCTTGTCCTGCTGTCAGTGTTCTGCTGTGGTGATGGTGCTGGGAAGAGCAAGATGAGTTGCTCAATGATATTTAGGTGAGGCTGACATTAGGCTTGAATGCCATGGCTCCTGTAGATGTGCTGTAGGATTTCCTGCCTCTAAATAGGAATAAAATAAAAGCTCAAACCCATGGCCAGTCAGAAGCCCTGCACAAGGGTGAACACTTGGCAAATCTCTGGGTTGCATCTTTGAGGATCTCAGTGATCCTCTCACTGCTCCAAAGCTCTCCCAGCTCTCAGGTGGGAGCTAGCAAAGGTGAGAATTCCTGGGATTTTATCCCTTGCTGTGTCTCAGTGGGAAGCAGCATGAAGAAGGTTTTCAGCACATCAAGTGGCCAAACTCTTAGCTTTGGGTGAGTTGTACAGGGCTGGCATGAAGTTTGTAGCTGAAGTTTGCCTCAAGAAACTTTTTGGTTCCTCTGCTGTATCCTGCATATTTCGTGGTTGAGTCAGCTGAGTTCACAGAGCTTTCTGTAAACCTTGCAGTTCTAGAAAGAAATGTACGGGTTTGAAAAAATAACAGCTTCACATGGCAAACGGCACTGGCTTTGATTGCTGCATGAAAGGAAGTTTGGGTTTACCACTAATTGCAGATAAAAATTAATATTTGCGAAGGAGACACGTATGATTTACTTAGAAGTGTTTTCTGTTGCCATAATGAAATTTCCTTCGGGTTTAAGCAGAGTCTTTTGCAGGACCAAGCAGAGGTCTGTGGCTCATTAGTTGCTGGTGGTTGTCAGAAGCCATTAATCAATTGCCCCTTCTACCAACAGAGGTCCTAATTCAGCAAAGCATTTAGGCACGTGGTTAACTATAAGCATGTGTTTCAGAGCACTTTGCTCAGCCTGGGCTGTAGTGGGACTCAAACGTGTATTTTTTTCCTAGTCTAAGGTTACCCTGAAATGACAGGAGTCACTAATATTTCAGCTGAAGTGTCATGTACCTTCCTCACCTGTCTTTCTAAAGTGTCATATGTGAAAAATGGGGGGGGGGAAAGGGTAATTTTTCCATCATCTTTTTCAAATCCTGCCTCAAATGGAGGCTATCCTGCAGAGAAATTCCGTGGGAGAAACAGCACCTCATGTGGCATAGTCACAGCACAATTTCCCCTCCCACCACATCCACCCTTCCCATTTTTATTCCAGTAAGAGAATTGAAGGGGCCTGGGTTTTTTCCTTTACATTTATTAATATATGATTCATAAATTAGTAGAGATGATTGAGAGCTCTCAGGAATTACATCAGTTACCAGAGCAATATGGTATTTATGGTTCAGCAGGAAGTTGGATATCTTGAGAGTGAAGGTAAGCAGCTTTATAATCCCTGCAGGATTTTTTGGTATAGGATAAAGTAAAGCCTTTAGGCAATTTTCTCCCCATTCTGTGGAAGTCAAAGCTCCCTAGCAGTGACAGCCTCGTGTCACACACACTCTTGATCCATTGCACACTTGCAGGGATGCTGCCTGTTGAATCAGCAGCAGCACTTCTGGATAAACACAATTTTCCTTTGGATTTTCTCCTCTCAAGCGTTGCTGCCATTCAAACTTGTTTTGCTTGTGAACTCTGACATCACCTCAGCCTGAGGTTCTATGTGGGAAGCAAAATGACTTCATTGGCTCCTATTTCCCTTTTCTCCCTGTCTGTGTTTGCCAGCAGCACAGCACATGATGGGATGGAGCACAGAAACCTTTATTGAGGACATTGCACAGATGAAAATGACAACTGAGCTTTGCTTTCGGGCTGAAGCAAGACCTGCCCTGCTCCTGCTGGACTCTGCAGGCAATCATTAGTGTGGAAAATTTCGCGTGCTTCCTTTGACTTTCTGTTGGTATCCTTTCTATCCCAGAGAGAAGAAACCAAAACACTTTCTATTTGCTGTATTAATAGTTTTATTCCACACTTAGGGGGAGCTTAAGCACTGTTTGTGTTGAAAAGCATTCCAAGGCCTCAAAGACTTAAAATGTGCTCAGATGAGGATCAGAGGGCAGCAGGGGAAGAAGCAGCATTGAGGTGACCCTCTGTCCCCAGTCTCACCCCAAAGCCATGTGACACATCAGGCACAGAAATCTCATCTCCAGCCCCAGGTCACAGTTTTCTCTTGCTGGTAAAAGGATGTCTGTAAAGGCTTGGGCAGTTTTCTGGAGTTTGATAATTGTGGGACTTGCTGCCCAGCATGCTTTTTGTCTGGAACCCTAAAAAGAATTGTCACCCTCACCAGCTGTGGAATCTTTTGGATAAAGATTGTTTTGCCATTTTAGCATGAGTTACTGAGGCAGGTAAAAGCAGAGACTTTCCATGGTACATTTTAAAATCTACTTTTTTAATTTGGAACATGCCCCTTTGAACGATTTTGGTTTCAGAAAGTTCAAATAACACTTACAGAAGTTTTAAGGTAGCTCTCTTTTTTCCCTTCACACTTTGATCATGCAGTTACATAGAATTCCTCACCATCCTGTGCTTTTTTAATGTGCAAGAATTTTAGGAGGTTTCACATCTCCTGCCTCTGTGACTTGCTGTGTGTTTGGGTAATTGCAGCTTCATTGGGGCAAAAACTGTGGGCTTTGTGCAAAACTGTCCTGACAGATGCTGAGCAGCTCTAGGTGGTCCTGGAAAATGTGAAAATCCTTAGCCATCCATCAAAGACACTTGACAACAGCAGAGATTTGATATCGAATAATTAAATAAAATCTGTGTGTTTTTTTCCAGGCTATGAAGTGTAACAAAGAAAAAAAGAAAGGAAAGGGCAAGGATGGTCAGGGAACAAAGGAGGAATGGTGGGATATGTGTGATGAATACAGTTTTAACTTTGCTGCCTGTGATGACACTGCAGTGATGAGGTGGATGTATTCTGTGATTTATTTTCTTCTGCTTTAAAGCAGTGGAGCTCCAAAAATGACTGATGAACCTCCTTTCAAGGTTCATATCTCTGACCTAATTCAATGTGCAGGAGTCTTGTCCTGCTCTCAGCTGCTGCAGAAAGCTGAGGGTTGCTCATCTAAGGAGCACTGGAGGCCAAAGCAGAGAGGCTGGAGAGCTTCCAGCACTAAGAGCTGCATTCCTGGCAAACAGCAATCAGATGCACAGGGCACAGGGCAGGCTAGAATTGGCAGATGTTATTTACCATATGGTAATTGCCAGTTGTGCTGTAAGTTATGATGTTGATTAGGGCAGTAATTGGGGCAGTTCTGTGTAATATGTTGAGTTTTTAAAAAGAATTGTTCCAGTAGGTGGGTTTTTATCAGTGTACCATTAAAGCTTATTCTGTAGAGCAAAACTTTAGTGATATGTTGTTCTTAACCTTGAAATCCCTCTTTATACAACCATAAATGACATCTAAATCATTGAAAATAACGGGGGGGAGGACTCATTTCTGCAGGAAAATGACTACCTGAGGAAGTGTCCTGCTGTACTCCTTGGACTATGGAAGGCAGTATGATCTGTATTTTTGCACATTATTTTTGTGCTACATCTGTTGCAAGATATATCAGTAAATAAAATAAAAACATATAGTATATATATAAAAACATATATAAAGTCATTATAACAAGTTTTTAAGCTGTGCATGCCGAAGTGAGGAAAAAAAGCCCATTTTTCTCTCCTTAATAAAAGTTCTTCACATCATCCCAGTGAACAGTGTGTGTTGCTTTGAGGGACTAATTTATATCCATTCACTCCAGTGAAAGGGACTCCAGGCAGAGGAAATCACCTTGGTGAAGGAGAGGCTACTTTGATTTATGTCAGCTTCAAAGTGTTCAGATTTCCAGTCACACTCTGAGCTCTCAAACTGAAATAACTATGTCTGCCCAGGGATTTGTCAGGGCTTAGCTGCATCTGTTCAGAATTGTACTTCTCATTGAAGTAGTGCAGCTTTTTCTTCCTAGGAGAAGCTGTTTGTGTATTAGCCAAAGGCTGCAGTTGGAAAGGCAAGATGGAACTGGTGAAATTGGATGTGTGAGGTTTTTGGTTTAGGGCTTGGGTTGTTTTGGTTTTTTTTTTTTTTTTGGTATGTTTGTGATTGGTTTTTTATTTGGGTTTTTTTTTTTGTTGTAGTTGTTTGGTTCTGAGGGGGTTTTTTTGGGTTATTTTTTCCTCTTTGAGAGAATGAAGAATGCAATGAATGGCTACATTGTAAGCTTTGCTTCCCTGATTTCAAGAGCTCTTCAGACTGTGTCAGAAGTAGATATTTATTATAGATGCTAATCTTTCTCACAGATATGTCTGAAATCCTGTTAGATCTATCCTGAAGATGTAAGAATGCTACACTCACTGGGGGCTGATAAATCCCTGTATCTCCATTAACTCATAGAGATTTTCATGTATTATCCTCAGAGATACTTGGTCAGCCACCAAGCACAGCTGCTCCTCTTGCAGTTCTAAAGGAGCTCTAAAGATATTTCTGCTGGTTTTTATGTTTGGAACAAGACAATACTCAGGACTTGTCTGAAGCTTCCTCTCTTTCCGTCATCCTCCTCCTCCCACGTTATTGTCCATAATTTAGATGTCATATGGTTGTATAAAGAAGCTCTTCAGTCTGTGTACAGTGTGAGCTTGGTTGTGGCTCAAGCAAGGAGCTGACAGCAATGGAATTGCTGTTTCTGGAGAAGGCAGCAGTTTGTCACCTTCTGCCACCTTTGTCACCTTCTGCCACATTGTCACTGCCCTCTCTGCCTTTGCAGAGCACACCACTGAAAGAATTAGACAGAAACCAGTTTTGTGTTTCTAGGAAATGAGTAATTTGTTTCGTTCAGAGAAAGTGGCTTTTTTTTCCACTATAAAGAAAACCAAATAATAATAAAAAAGCTATTCCACTAGGGTCTTCATTCACAGAACATGTCTGTGACTGTACAAGTTATTTTGCATTTATTTTCCCTCTTTTATAATCAGCCTTTTGTGAAATGAGAACAGAAATGACTCCTCCCTTCACAGGTTTGTAGTGAGATTGAGAACTTTGGGTCACTCATTATTTCAGTGGAAATCCTATGCTCACCACAGACAGAAGTGGTTGAACGTTGACTGAAAGTGAGGAGAGATATATTTGTGCTTGTGTAAAATGCAAAGTAGCCAAGCATTACCTGGCAGTCACTCTGTGCCTCAGTGGGCTGAAAAAGCTGCTGCTGCTCTCACCAGTGCTCTGCCCAATTCCTGCAGCACAGAGCTGACATTCCAGCCATTGCACTGGGGAAAAGGCAAGGAGAACTGTCTGCAGGAATTATGTTGGCCAGTCCAAATTCCAGCTGAGGAATCCCTAGATGATAATTTTTCAGAAAGTTTCTGATCCCTAGTGGGTGGATGTTAAAATTAGAAAAATATCTGAGATGATGAATGGCTCAGAGGAGAACAATCTAATTGTTTTGACAAAAGCTGGTTTGCAGATTAAACTCAGAGCTACAGCATTAGCCATTTAACTTCTCAAACCCTCATTCTTCTCTTTTTTCCCCCCTCTTTATTTGGTTATCTATTTTTGATCTCCTGTTTCTGGACACACAGGTAGAATAAGCCCTTTTGCATGAAGTATTTGTTAGGATAAGGTTTTTTGGCACTCCTCCCACCTGACAGTCAACCAACACAGATTCCTTCTCTGCTGCTCTCTTGCATTGAATAAATTGCATTGAATCAATGCAAAATCCTGCACTGCAAATCATCTGTGGTTCTGGTGACTGAGGAGGGACAAACATCACTGGGGATGCTATAAATATAAAACAATATCATCCTAACTCCTTGAAGTGGCACCATGAGGCTGCAGCAACTGAGGAGCTGCAAGAGCTGCTTTGATCCTCTGGTGTCATTCAAATCTATGGCTAAACCTCTCTTATTCCCTCTGTGCCAATCATTCTGCACATCCTTTTCCTCTTCTTTGACACCCTTGTATCACTGCTGCTCTTCTTTGTTTTCAACCCCTTTTTCCCCTTTGCTTTAATTTTCCACATCCTCTTTCCTTCCCTGTGTTGTGTTCTGAGTGTGTTTTTCTCTAAAGCCTCATTTGGGCAGACTTTTTTTCTATAGCTGTTCCTTCTGTCAGCTTTTCTCATTCAGCCACATAGTAATGTTATTTCAAGTCTTCATGAAGTAGATGCAAGCTGTAATAGGTAGTGTGGTCTGATAAGTTTGGGGTTTGTTGAGACCAGATAGCCCCTCTGATGGAAAGAAAAAAATCAAAAAACCCCAAAAAACCATAAACCAAAAAGCTTGTATCACAATAAATGAAGCTGAACTGGTTACTCCATGTCATTGTCACAATGTGACAATTCTGATGGATCAGGGTTCTGCCATTCCTGATGGAACTGATGATTTTATCAACAATTCCTGATGAAATAGTTGTTCTCTCAGCTGGCAGAAGTGTTAACTTGGCATCACCAAGTGGGTGAATATAAACATCATTTCACAGATGAACCACTTCATTCACAGATTTTCAGCAGGACTGGGAAAGGAAGATGGAGAGAATTCAAACAGAAATGTTCTTTGAACTGTGTTTTTGTATATTACAGGAGAGGAGAAATTGGAGTGGGCAACTATTGTTCAGTTTTGTATATTTGTACAACTTAGAGATCAAGGAAATCCTGAGGCTGACAAGAGAGTTCTGTTTCTGTGTAAGAAATCCATAAAATTTAAGCCTCAGTCTCCTTGAATTCCACTTGGTGGATGAATCCTGATGTCTGTATGATACTCTTGGTGTTTATTAATCTAATGTGACCTTTATAGAAAGGTTGCTTTGGACAAATGGCATTGAGGCATAAAATTAATAAACTCCCTGAGTGTTGTTAACAATGAGAGCTGGCAATAGATAACATCAACTGGTTTCCCATGAGAAACAAAGAAATATCAAAGGGCTGTAAACAGCATTGCGTTTTCTGTTTGCCAGATGAAGATGGGATGTGTGGATGGCCTTGAATGCTTTGCCCATTTTGGCACAGGTTTGTATTTTCAGTGGCTTAGCTGCTTGGTCTGAGATGTAAAAGACCAGACAGTGTATGGTGAGAAAAGCCTCCCAGCCTTTGAAAACAGCAAATGCACTGTTATTCCTGCTGCTGTGACTGTTCTTCTGAATAAAAAGACTGATTGCATTTCTTAGTTGATTCCAACTCTTTCCCTCTAGATGGGATCTTCTGCTTTCCCTTTGCATTTTGCAGTTTTATTTATTTGATTTGGGTTCTGCTGTCCTGCTCAGAATTTCATTGTTCCTCCTTCCCTGCCATTTTACAGGAAGGAATCTCCCAAAGGTTTTGCATTGGTTTGGGTTTCAGACTGAGCTGTTGCAGACATTGAAGAAAAGCAAAAATCCTGTGAGAAGGATAATGGAATCCTAGGAAGTTTCTGTTTTGGTAGTCAAATAGTCATCCTGCCTGGAAAAGGAGTTCAACTGAGAAGCCTCTCTGACTCCTCTATTTTCATGTAACCCTTAAACTCTGGCAGCAATGACTATCTGAAAGATAAAACCATCCCTCCAATCATGTTTAATTCAATGAAAATCTATTCTTACTGGGAAATTGGTGTAAAACTCAAGGAGGCTGAAGCTTAGCAGGCTTAGGGTTGCCAGTGCTGAGTTATTCCTCTCACTGCCTTTCTCTGATGTTCTAATGCTGAATTCAATTTTGTGTTTCCAGAGTTAATGTTCACAGAATGTTTCAGCTCTGCTTTGATGGTTAATTACCCAGAATTCGTTCTGTTGTGTCCTGTTGGTCACTAAACTGTTGAGTTATTTACATTTTGTTGGGAGGAGGAATAACATTTGAATTCCAAAGCTTTTTTCCTAGTTTTTTTTTCTTTTCTAGTTGGGGCAGCAATGACCTGAACTCTCTCTAGCTGCAGTAACATTATTTGTGAGCCAAAGTGCTTGAGACAAAACAAATACATTGCTTTGCCTAATGTGGTTTTCTTTCCTATTCCAAAAAATATGCAAAGCCTAAAGAAAAATGTTTTGCAACTCAGGATCCTCTTTCTCCTGTGCTTACTGCAGCATGGCAAATAATATGCATTATGGTATTGAGTTAGCTGAGCTTGTGCTCTGTGGTCAACCACAGATTTTCTCTGGAGTCAATGGGAGATCCAAACACTGGAGGAATCTGGATGTGAGTCAGCAGATACTGACCAGAGCTGGGTGAAAAATTATTTCTGTCTTCAAATTTTCACGAATTCAAAATCTTTCTGAAAAATTCACTGGGATGCATTGAAGGACCTTGTTAATAGGAAAGCAGAAAGAGACACAGTTTGAGTCTAATCCATTTTCAGGGCTCAGCTGAAAAGAGATATTTCTACAGAAAATGCCCATTTAATCAATCTGGTTTGGGGGAGTTTTGCCCCATTAACTCCTGCCTCTGGATATGTATTTCATACAAATAATGGCCTAAAACATAATAAATAAAATGTATAACTAGCAAAGCAGTTGGTGAGAGAGAAAATAGAAGCTGAATGGTGCAAGCTAAGATTTTGAGATGTGATGTGGAAGGTGTGCAGAGAAGACCTCAGTGACAGAAATCTTCTCTGAGGTCAGGGATGATAAAAACACACAAGAAATGTGGAAGATAAGTGAGTGAAGAACGTAGGGGAAAGAGGCTAATGAGGCAGTTAGCCTTTAGAAAGAGTTAACCTTTGAGTCCTTGGGATGTGTGGAAAGCCTGAAGTGAGTCTTTGGGTTCTTTGGTTTTCCTCTGCTAGTTGGTTTTTCACTTCACTCCTGGCTGTGAAGTGAGAACTGCAGGGAAACAGTGCAGGACCTTCACTGCTCTTGGACACAAACAGATTTCCAAAAACAGGACAAACCCCTAACCAGATGTTTCTAAAGCTGCTTCAGTGCTGAGGAGAGGCAAGGCTGAACTTGCAGGGGTTACCATGGGTTTGCTGAAATCTTCATTTAGAGGGTTTTCCAAACAGCATTTTCATCCTTCACACTCATGCACTTCAGTCATGCATGTTGCACTGCTAGCAAGGAGCTCAGCAGCAGAAGACAAAATAATTAACAAAATTAAAACGATAGTCTGACTATTTTTAATGAAGGAGGCATTGATGTGAGAGAGAGAGAGAGAATGCCTTGAAAATAGGTGCTTCTGTGTGGTGCTGCAGACTGAACTCAATTTTATGACCGTGTTCTTTTTTTGAAAAATCTATAAATACTTTTTTTCTGGGGGGGAAGGAGGGGACAGAGAGGGGAGGGAGGTTAGGAGGGGAATGAGAATGAAGTAAAACAAAATTCCTTTTTTTTTTTTTTTCCCTTTTAAAATGGAATGCTAACCAATCCCTTGGCAACAAAGGCTATGTTTATTTTTAATTAAAAAATAACATAGCTGGGTTGACTTCAGTTTTCCCAGCTGCTATTCTTCCATCACAACAGCTCTCTGGCCTCTTTTCCCTTGCTGATTTCTTTCATCATTTGCACTTAGCTTGTATGTGTTACATGGATTTTATGTAATATTTCCTACCATTGAAAGCAGGGCTAGCAGTCTAAACAAGTAGCTGGGGCTCATCTAGATTCTCATCTGCAGTACCTGAGAATTCCCTTCCTTTTGGAAAACTAATAATTTAAAAAATATTTTAAAAATATTTTTTAATAATAAAATAATAATTTAATGGACCAGAATAATTTTTTTTTAATTTTTTTTTTTTTCCATGTGCACATTCCTTGCTGTTTCTATAGCTGCCAAGCGAGGAGAGATTTAAACTGCATGTTGGAGTTGTGAGTTGTAGTTCATGTGAAAATCAAGGCAGTGGGTTTGGCAGAGCTCAGGTGTCCCTGAGCACTCAGGCAGTGCTGGAGGCTGACAGGAACCTTGGTGGTTCTCCCTGGGATGATGGATTGCAAACTGCCAGGTTGGTGTTTGCACACTGAGGGAAAGTTGGAAAATGGAGCTGTTTGCCATGCTTTCTGCAGGGATTTCATTTCCCATCCACGGGGCAGAGCAGGAAGAAGGCTGATGATCCATTTTTCAGCACGTGGTGACAAAGCTGATAATTGAGGAGAGGAGATGATGATGTCCATCTGTAGCAATCCCTCTGCTCTCCTGAGTGGACTCAAATTGAAATATTTGTGTGGAAATCTTGAGTATTCAGGAGTATCTGCTACTCTCTGCAGGCATTTTTCAGCTAATTCAAGTTGAGACAGTAATGCTGTTGCTCTGAGAGGTTTGTGTAGCAAATGTTTGTTCATCCCTGCTAACTCTGCCAGCAGCAGTGGGAGCTCAGAGCATCAAACCCACGGATATTCCCAGGCAGGATGGAGCAGCTGGAGTAAAAATAATGGTTTGGATCACTGGAAACAGCCTAGAGAAGAAGATAAATGTATTAATCCCCAATAATGTCACTACTGGGACAATATTTGTGATGCATGATTTGCAAGCTTTCCAGATCTAATAAAGCCACTTCAAAAGAGGTTTTTTGCATTGGTTTTTTTGGTTTTTCTGCATTGGTTTTTTTTTGGTTTTTTGCATTGGGTTTTTTTTTGGTTTTTTGCATTGGTTTTTTTTTGGTTTTTTGCATTGGTTTTTTTTTGGTTTTTTGCATTTTTTTTTTTTGTTTTTTGGCATTGGTTTGGGGTTTTTTTTGCATTGCATTGGTTTGGGTTTTTTTGCATGGGTTTTTTGCATTATTCCTGAATAAGTGGCAGCATTCTGGTGCACTGTGATACTTTTCCTCTGTGGAAGTTTAGCTCTGTTCATCTTGCCTCAGTCAGAAGGCAGAAAGGCAAACACAAATGCAGATGAATGACTATAATTTGAAGAAATAATGCTATCCAAGCATTTTTAAGGCACAAAAGGGGCAAGATTGGAGATTTATGAAAAAAAAAAATCCCAAACAAATGGGATCAGAGGTGTAGATATCAGGATGCTAACAGTCAGGAGTAGGAGCATCTGGGCCAAGACTTTGGTTAAAATTGGGTGCAGCAAGAATGGGAAATGAGTGAGCAAACAAGCTGGAGAACAGCAAGGGGGGAAGAGAAATGGATAAGAAAGCAGGAGAGGAGCAGAGGGAAAATGGGGCAAACCATCCAGATGTGGTGCAAACAAGATGCTTGCAAACCTCTGGGATAGAATCAGTGGATGTGAACTCAATGTCATCCTGCTTGAGGAAGGGGATCGAGGAGGGATGTAGAAAGTGAAAAGAATAATTTCTTTTTTCCTTCTTTCCTTCCATTTGGAAGTTTCTGGAGGATGGTTGAGCAGACTGGTGTGTGCTTCCTGTGGGAACTGGACTGCTCTGTTCTTCCCTTGTTTTCGCAATGCAGCAGCCTTGGCTGAATTCCAGTTTCTTGTTTTGGCATGAAATGCATCACCCCTTCTAAAAGATGGTTTATTTGAGATAGTGCTTGAAGATTTGAAAATAATCAAATAAAATGCAATGCTTGTGGTCAGCTTAATCATTTGTCCCAAATCTTTATAGGCCATTAGAGAATTGAGATCTTTTGAGTTGAGTGTCACCAGGAAAATAATAGATTACTTTAGTAGGAAGGAGGTAGGAATTTGAAAACTAAAAGCTAGTCTGAGCTAAAAGCTGAAATAAATCCAAAAGAAAAGAAAGTGGAACCAAATGTTTGCCTCCATGAAATTTGGGAACATTCATTCTTAGGGTTTAATTTTGCCTCCTTACAGAAACCTTCCCCAAGGACTAACCTAGAAAATGGGACCAAACCTTTTCCCTCGTGGGGAGGATGTTCTCCAGGGATTTTCTGCTATCCTATCTCCCCAGAAAAACCCATGGGAAGGGAAAATACAGCTGAGGTTCTCATGAACCTTCCCTGCTGAGGGAATTCCTTCCTTTGCACAAAGCTCTTTTCTGAACTGTTTTATTTTTATGGGAGCTCTGAGCTCCAGGATCCACAAATAGTAACTTTTAGTGCTGGCACTAATCCTGTCAATCAAAATTCTTCTCAGAAATGCTGTTAATTAAACTTTCCTGAAAAGGATACAGCTCAGAATTTTCCCTGCAGTCCTTTCTCTTCCAACACCCATCCCACTAGTGTGTTTGCATTCAATGGCTGAAGATGATAGAGGAGCAAACCAGAGTTTTCACATGAGACCTTTTTGTTGATTCAAATTTTTTAGCTTCCTTACTCTGTTTCTTTTGAACAGATTATTTTATTTGAAATGTTGAATGATGCTAGCAGCTGTCAAAATATGCTTTAAAGCAGGCAGTTTCCATCTACTGTCTGTTGGAAGAGACTGTTTTCTGAATTGTTATGCAGTATTCTTTATGGGTTATTAATAATTTGGATTAGAGCTCTAAGCTTTCTGGAACCTTTTTCTGAAAGGGACAGGCGAATTTGCAAGGAATTTGGGACTTTTTATGAGCAGCAAAGAGCTTCCCTCAGAAGCACGTTCTGCAGCAGAAATGCCTAAATCCAGTGCCAGTGATGCAGGGGAGTTTGTGTTCAATTCCAGATTAAAAACAGGGATATCACACGCTTGGGCTTTCAAAGTTGAAAAAGTTTCTTCTTCCAGACACACAGCTGGAGATGGAATATCCTCCTTCAGCTGTCCTCTCCTTGCTCTGCTGGTGAGAGGTTTGCAGGAGGACAGAGGGCTCTTTTGGAGCAGGCTGGCTCTGTCCCTGGCTGTCCCTTGCTGTCCCTTGCTGTCCCTGCTGTCCCTTGCTGTCCCTGCAGATCCCGCCTGGAGCAGCTGGAGAGCACAGCCCGGTGTTTACTGCTGTGCTCAGCAGTGCTGATCCAGGCAGGAAGGGATGAGCACTCTGTGCTGCTGTGTGGTTAGTAAATGGTTTCTGCTCAGCAGCACAGCTGTGGCCAAAGAAGGATGCAATGCTGAACCTGCATGGCCAGAGGTGCTGCTCCAGCCCTCGTCTGCACACAGATTTGATTTGTCAGCCTCTGCTTGCAGGAATAACCATGAAAAGAGCTTGAAATCTTCTTTCTCTTGCTCTGAGCTCTGTCTGCTCCTCCTTTTGTGTGTTTAACCTCAGGCAGCACTTGGCTTTATTTCCTGTTTTACTCAAAAGTCTGAGTTTCCAGTGGATAACCAGAAATGAATGCAAGTACCAACCCCAGGCTATTATCTTAAAATAACTGAAAATAGGTTGGTTTTTAAACAGATAAATCAGTCCATTCCCTCTGTTGGTGGCAGGATGTTCAATATGAAGGTCCTTCGTTCTGAGGAGAATGGATCATTGAGGCTCTCTGAAGAAAGCTCTCAGTTTTTATTTTTACTCTGCTCTGTCTGTAAACTACCAGAAACTACTGCCTTCTTCAGGGCAGAAAACCCCAATTCAGTGGATCTTGTTCTTACTGCATTTCCAGCTGTCCATTATGGGTTTTAGCAGATCACCACAAATTGTTGGACTGTATTTTGTCAGGCAGCCCATCCCAGTGCAGGACAACCCTTTAGTGAGTTGGCTGATATCCTCAGAGAATTCTTCCTCAGACTCCAAGGTGTCTTTGGGTGTTGTTGGCTCATTTAGAGTTGATTGCTGTGTGTATGAAGATCTAAGGGTTTTTTTCTCCTGTGCCTTTACATCTGAACAATGAATTCAGTTTGCCCACACAAATCATTATTATGAACTCATCCCCCAGCTCTCAGTGCTGACTTTAAGTTTTATTCAACTGAATAGTTTCATATCATCTACAGACTGTCATCCTACTGTTTATGTGCTTTTGCACAGCACTTTTGTGAATATGTTTTATACTGCAGGGAGTATCCTATAGCCTTAGGGGGAAAACCTGGCTCTGCTGGGAAAATTCACAATGTGTTTCATCTTGTACTAAGAGCAAGAGTCTGTATCAGCTTCACTTCTTAAAGTGTTCTAGTGACTGACTTGCTTAAGAGATTTTGGGAAATCAAAGTCTCCTCTGTCAAATTCTAATTCCTAGAGGTTTTGACAGTGGGTTTTGTTGGTGTCTTGCAAACTTTTAAAGTTTTATTCCATACTTAAAAAAACCTTTCTAGGAGTGTCATTAAAAAGAGTGTACCAAAGAAAAAATGAAGAATGCACAGTAATTATGCCTTTGCTAAATAAGGTTCTTTATTTTCTGTTTTTGTACAGAGATCACCTCATTTTTCTGGAGTCATCATTCTAATTCATCAAGCAGCTGGTTTGTTACTGAAAAGTTCAGAATATTTCCTCTGATTGCCTTCCTGTGAGTAAGATCAAAGAAGTTTCCTCAGACTTCCTTTCCTGTGGTATTCACAAGTTGGGGGTTTTTCTGAGGCTTTTTTTCCTCGTTTGCTTGTTCCTTTGGAGGCTGATCCAAATTCCTCTGGAAACCAGTGGAGCAGAGCCTTGGCTCCTGTCCCTGTGCTGTCACTGACACCAGTGATGATTTCCCTCACAACTGATAGGAGATTCAAAGCATTGCACGTAGAATTTTACCTTCAACTCAAAATCTCTGTGTTTTACAGTAACCATTTCATTGGTGTGTAGCATTCTTTGTTTCTCCATTGGATTTTTAGCAGCTTTTTTCCTGCAGTGGGTGTCTTAAACCATATTTACTTGTGTTATGATCATATTCTGGTGTGTTGCTATCCTGTTGTATCTTCTTTTTGGAGGATGTGAGACTCCAAAAAACTATTTACTCACTATTTACAACATGCAAGACTCAGACTATTTTTTTTTTTTTTTTTTTACAAACACATTTCTTTGGCTGCCAGAACAAGTGAGGCTCACAAACCATTGAGAGGAAGTGTTTACAATGTGTGTAAACTTTAGCTCCTCAATCTACGGAAATTCCAGCCTGGGGACAAGCTGGGCTGGAGCTGAGTGTGAGCAGTGCCTGGGATGGAGCTGAAATATTGCACACCAGCACGGAGTCAGCTTCCTCAGACACCTCCCTCTGCAGAGAATTGGGGGTGAAATGAGCAGAGAATTTGGGGTGAAATGGGCTCTGAGGGATTCTCTGTCCTCTGCACCTCCTTTTGGCAGAGCAGGGTGGAGGAGGTGACACGAGCAGCAGGACAGTGGTGGCATTGATGCCTAAAACAGGCTGTCTGAAAGAGGCCAAGATAAATTAGGAGAATGAAAGCAGACGGATTTGTTTGAGGCTTTCAAGGTACATTTAGGAAAGCAAAGTCCCCCTTGGGGAAAACACCCAAAATGGACTCAGGGTCATGAGTTCTTCACCCTTTATAAATTCTGTGCTATTAGCATTTTGGTCATTAATTCTCCAATCACACCTTCAGGTGATGATATTGATCACCCCAGGCTCTCCTCCCCGCTTTTCCACTGTTTTTTATATATTTTTGTGTCCCAGGGTAACGAATATATCCTTGAATCTCTATCCAGAGAGCTTCATTTTGTTTAGGGGATGAGACTGAAAATACCATGGGAGAGGCCATTAGCTGCCTTTAGGAAATCATTAAAGCAAATGGTGTGGAGCAATATCCTCACGTGGAAAGGAAAAAACCAACATTTCTCTGTACTGGAAATAAAACACATCTCTTTATCTGAGTACAAAATGCAGTAATATAATTTAATATTATCATGACAATCCTGTAAGTCTCCTGTCAGTTCCTGAATACGCTCAAACCTGACTTGGGAAATCAATCTGACATGCTGATATGAATTATTTTCAGCAATCAGTGCTACCCTCAAAGGTTAAGGTTCAAAGTCACTGCCTAGTGATGATTGTCTTTTATTTTCCCTTGGAAATGTTTGTTTTGTTGAAAGATGTTTGCCATTAGGAAACATTGTGTAAGAATGGGTTTGGTCAGCTTTTCTCCTAAATAATCAAGGCTGAAAGCATTTCTGTCGTGTCTCTGAAGACATTTTCCATGGTTTTACTGGGATGAGGTAAAGTGAGATCAGTGCAGGGTCTTCCTTCTCTCATCCACCCTCTCTCTACTCGGAAAAGGAGGGGCAGCACTCAGTCCTGCCTGAGTTTCCTTGTGGCTTCTGGGACCTGGAGTGACCTCTGTGTACAGCCAGGAAATTTTGGGGAAAAGCCCTTTTGTGAGAGATGAGAAGCTGGTGGGTTCTGTATTGAGCTGGGCTGCTGGAGATGTGTTTGGAGGAGGCTGTAAACAAAGGCAGAGCATCATTTAGATATAGAAAGTTATTCCTCATTGAAGGGTGAACCCAAAAGAGTAAACCTACTGTGACTCATCCGAACTTTTGGACAAAGAACATTTTTTATTTTCCAGAAGTTACAACACCTAGGAATTGTAAAACAGACATGGAGTAGCTGAAGAGAAATCTGCTCCTGACAAACCATGCCTTGTCAGACAGAGGTTTGAGAACATTTGAAAAGGAAAAAAAAAATTCTGAACAAGCAGAAGGATCACCTGTAAGGACAGGATCACTGCTGGGCTCAGGAGAGTGGAGTGGAGTTGATTATTTCACCTTCCCAGCAGGCAGGGAGCAGACAGAGCTCAGAGCAGAGCATGTGCAGGAGCAGCAGAATCTCTGTTTGTCCCTGTGCAGTAATTCCCTTCTGAGCAGGAAGGGAATGTGCTGAGGGAAGGATGGGCTGGAGCTGGGGTTCTTCAGCCTCATTGGCAGCTGCTCTTCCTCAGCTCCATCTCAACGAGCTCTCCTGCCATTCCAAACTGCATTTCTGTCACTGCTGCTCTGAATGTCCAGGGCTGTTGTTCCCTGCTGGGTGTGACTGCAGAGCACACTGATCTCCCTCTGATAAATGGGGCCAATTATTCAGAACCCTGATCATAATTACATTGAGCAGCATAAAATTTTTTTTTTTTTTTTTTTCCTTGCCTACATTTTGGTGATGCTTTCATATCATGGGATGGAAGAGCCTTGGCCAAGGAGTTCTCCATGATGTGGCAGTGAGCAGTGGCTGAATTCTCCCAGGATGATCTTGTCTGCAGTGCTGTTGTGCTCTCAGGTGTGCTGTGGAGCCTCAGCAGCATCCTTAGGTGTTGATATGAGCTGAGTCTGAACTCCCAAGCTCTGCAAGTTCCCCCATGCTTGTTTTCCAACACGAACCTGATTTTTGGAACTTTTTCTCACAGTGGGTTTGGAATATGAAGTTTTTGGCTTCTCAGTTTTGCTGGAGTCCCTTTGCACAGTTAAGGCTTTCTGCTGCAGGGACCTGAAAATGAAAGGAGATGACATTAAATAGCTTAAATGAGAAACAGGCCCTTTAAAAAAAGAAGTGAATTTGGTCTTCCCTAAATTGCTGAGTGCTGACCTTGAAAAATCCCTTACAGTCTCTGTAGGCAGACTGGAATTTTTTAGGAGAACAGATACCCCAAAGTGCAAGAGATTACCTGAGGCAGAGGTTTTTTCTGCCTTTCTTTTTAAGAAAAAATTCTTTTCCATTGGACTTGGTACCCACATGTCCTTCTGAAAGCACTGTTTATTTGTCACTCAACTTCAGAACTGCTGGTATAACAGTCTCACCCTTCCTTAGGATTTTTTTAATTTGCTAGTTTTAAACATTTACATTCAACATGTATTTCGGTTATGCGAACGTGCTAAAGACTCCATTTGTATTCTGAATATTGGGAGGGCTTTTTTAACGTGGGAGGCAATGTTTAAATACGTTTTGAGAAGGGGGGAGGCTAGAAAAGCTGTCATCCATCAAGTGGAATTAAGGCTAACTTCGCAAGTTTGATCCGAAGCGGAGCTGACTGTCGGTGCAGACATGATCCAAACGAGCTGTGACTTTCTGATAGCAGCTGTTCTCTGACAGGGGAAAAGGGCACATCGCTAGAATAGCAGCTTTTGTTTCCCTTTGTTCAGTGGGGGAGCCTCAGGCTAGAAAATCCCGGGCTGTGGTTGTGTGACATTTGCAGTCTGCAGCATGTTCGTGGAGCTCGGGGGATTTGCTGATGGTTTTCAAAGGCAGGGTTATCAGAAGTGTTCTGGTTTTGCTGGTTTTGTCACTGAGAGACAAAGCTCTGTCGTGGTTTTGCCTGGTGGTAAAAGTGAGGATAATCTAAGTGCTATTTGCCTTCCAAGTGCAAAGAGAATCCTGAGCAGCAAAACCTGAGAGAAGTCCATAAATCTCTATGTAAAAATTAATTTCATTAGTTATTTTTATTAATTGTTCTCTCAATTATTTTTTTACCAGAATTTTCAGGGTATTTTATTCCATAAAAAGTCTACATAGTCTCTTAAAAACTAAAAATCAGAACTAACTGAGATATCACTGCACATCTGTGTCTCTCTGCCCTTAACACCACACTAACCTTGGCTACCTCAGGCAACACAAAATTGGCTGCAGCAATTAGTAAATAAACTGAAACAACTGGATTTATTAAGAAATCAGATTAATCCTACTTCTGCCAGTGGACTAAGAGCCAGTGAGGTTTCAACATTTATTACTACAGGTATCAGATATACTCTATTTGAATCGATCAGGGAAAGGCAATATTAAGAATGGAATTATTAGCAAACTAACATCTTACTAGGAGTGCTACAGGAAACAACATTAAGGCTAGAAATGCTAAGGAAAGCAAAATTTAAGCTGAGTATCTTAGGCACTTTCTTAGCCTCTCTGTGAGATGGTAGAGCAAACAATCCTCCTAGTGAAGATGCAGAAAATACAAAATACACAGATGTAGAGCTGTGGCAGGCACGTGTGTGAAAAAGCAGAGTTAAGTGTGTTGGAAAATAGTAACTTCTACTTGCAAACTTCTTGGAGTAAACTTCAAAGATGAGTACATTTCAAAAGGAAAGTTGAGGATGTAATCTCTGTTGAGTTTTCCTGCATTGCTGGTGATAGTATGAAGCACAACATAGAAAATTCCAAACACTACTAAGCAGCACTTGGCCATTTCTCTCGAGAACATGCAATTTGGCTGTGTAACATCTGTTTCTGAAATAATGTGGAGTATTTATTGAAAATGTCTCACCATGATAGCCTAAGTGACAGGAGAACATCTTGTTTTCATGAACGTGTGGAGTGGTGTGTCAACAAGCAGAGGTCCATCCATGACATCTGAGGAGCAAAACCAACCACAAGGAGTTCCACATTCTGTGTTGATCTTTCTGTTGATGTAAAACTCTGCTCAGCCAGCTTTCCCCTTATGGTTCTGTCCCTGCCCAGCTGGAGCATCTCCAGGGGGAGGTTGATGGATTCCAGGGAAAATGGGTGTGAGGAGAATGTGTTCATCACTGGTGTGAAGGAGCATCCAAGAGGAAAAATGACTTGGAGAAGTGAAACTGGTGCTGTTGGAGCAAGAGAAGTGTGTGCTGTCAGCTGTGTGATTGCTGCAGAATCATCATCATCCCACGTGGGTTTTAGGGTCAGAACCATCCCAGCCTCCTGCAATCTCATATTCAGGACATCTCATAATAATTTCTACAAGAGAAGGGATTTTAGCCCTCAAATCCTAGAATTTAAATTAATCTGTTTTGTCATCTGAAAAAAGATTTTGATCACCTTTTAATGAAAACAACTTTTTTCCTCATTTTGAGTTTTAAACTATTGAATTGTATTGTTCTGAACATCAGTCAAGCTCCCACATTCCTCTCCAAGGTGTTGCCATTTAGTGGAGAAATGATTTTGCCTTTTTTTGGTGTTTGGGAGAGGTCAGACCCCACTCTGCACTCAGCTGTGCCTCCCATCCTCTGGGGTGAGGGAGTTGCAGTGACTGAGGGACAGTCAAGCACTTGGGTTCCATTTTACCATCACCAGGAGACCTGGGAATTCTGGAGAATTCCAGAAAAAACCAAGAAAATAACCCAGATGGGTTATTCCAAATGTTGAGTTACTCTGGGATTTATAGTTGATAATAAGAAAAATCCCTTTATTTTAAGTGCCCCCAGTTTTGCAGATGGCAGTGATGCAAAATAACCCAGCTGTGTTTGATTTTACCCCTCTGGCTGGAGCTCTGCTACCCTCATTTGTGTCTCAACCTGATTAATTTAGAAAGGTCAGCAAATCTTTATTTGTTATGGTTATTGAGTACCACTCTCTGACTCATCTCTCTGGAAGACTCTGCAAGCAAAAACTCCATTCTGCAGGAGTAAAACAGGCAAAAATTGACCCTGAAAGTGAGTAAACATTTCAAGATTTGCTTCTGCCACTCAGTGACACACTGAACATTAGGTTAGCTCTGATATAGTTGTGTTGATGATACTGAATTTTTTTTTTTTTTTTTTCTTTCCCCCTCTTTTTCTTTCTTTCAAGCTACTTTCATCTTTTAATTTCTTCCCCCCAGCCCAAAGCAAAAATCCATAAGCAATGGTCTTGTTCAAAGCATGGAAGCCAAAACCAACCTTGCTGCAGCTTTAAAACCTTGCTGGAGGGAGCCAGAATCCCTTTCCTTAACTGATTTAATTTTCAAGCAGCATGAATCATGCAGCAACTGCACAAGCTCTGGCTAGAATCTATTGTACATATGTTTGTTCTTTAGGCAGTAAGGAGAGAATACAGAACTGGAGGTCATTTGAGTTACAACTGCTTTGGGGGATTTTTTTTTTTTATTTTTTTAACATTCCTTCAAACAACTGCAGCTGAAATGGGTTTGTTTATACGGGGTGGGATTGGAAAGGCCCAAACTAACCAGGCTTTACACAACGTGGCCTTCTTCCAAATTAATCTAAAATATTTTAATCCCTCTGGAGTTTCTTTATCCTCTGCATCTGCACTGTAGTGGAGACACATTTTTAACATTTCTTGGAGGAAAATTACCTTTTTCCCCCTCCAACTGTACTCAGCAAGGTCAGTGGAGCACTGTTAGATGCTATTTAAACATCTGAGATCCATCAGCTATCTGCACAACAGAAAGAATCATCCTGAAAGGGCTAATGAATCCCGACTGCTCGCCAAGGAAGGAGTTCCCCTATGGATCTTGGCGCTGCAAACAAAGAATTCATGCAGAATGCAGGTTTTGCACTTCAGCTTTTACAGTTAACTGCTGAACTGCCCCTGAAGAAGGGAGCAGGGGGTGTTTGTGACCCCAGAATAATTCTGGCAAATCACACCCTGTTTGAGCCAAATCCTGAGGTCACTGCAGCTTGGATATTTGGGGGTTTTCTCTGGAAAACTGGTATAGGAGCATTTTTCTCTGAAATACTGTTATTCAGCTTATTCAGTGGGGGTTTCTTTGGTGGTGTTTTGGTTTTTGGGGTTTTTTTTTGTTTTTGTTTTTTTTTTGTTTTTCTTTTGGTAGGTGACACCAGGGCTGGTTTAATACCTGCATTTATTCTGGGCTCATTGTTCCTCTGAACACTGCTAGATCATGAAGTTCAGATAATGTTAAGAAAGTCCAAATGCTTATTGGAACCTCTGAAGGAAAAATGAAATGTTCTATGAAGGCCCAGGGATTTACCCAAAGTTGATTTTTAATTCTCATCATGGAATTACTGCAGGGAGTGCAGAGAAATTTAAAAAATCTAAAAAAGAGCTTCTCTGCCAGCCTTGTCCTTAGTCCTGGTGGGATTTGCCTTTCCCAGCTGCTCTCCTGCACAAAGCCATGGTTAGTGGGATGACAAATGGGGACAGTGATGGTCACAGGGAAATCACCCACTGGCATCCTCACCCCAAACTGTCCTTTCCTCTGAATGAACCTCAAACACATTCAAACACATTTCCCCATCTTTTCACACCATCAGAGGTATTTTGGGATCACTGCAAGCCATCCAGTAATGGAACAAATTCCAAGTGCAGCAGGAGACCACATTGGAGGAAAAACTCATTAAATGCCAAGGGCATTTCTTTTACTTTTTTTACCAGCACTGGAAAATATTCCCCAAATAATACATCTGGATGTAGAGGAAAAGAGAGGGAGAAGATGAAAAACAATCCTTTAAATTCAGTAGGAGGCTATTTAATGGCTTGTTTAATCTGCCAGCTGGCACAGCACTGACTTCTTGCTGCACATACTTTAAGAAGACCTATGTAGTTCTTGGAAGTGAGTTTGTATTAAGTTGTAGAAACTTCAATGTGGATAAATTGGCAAGGCTGCTTTTTGGTGCTTAATAGAACTCAAGAAACTGCTTAGTCATCTCCAAAGATATTTCTGTCTCATTTTTAATGGAAATACAGAAATAATATGCACTTAAAGCAGTAGCAAAGGTAGTGATCTTGTGAGTTTGTCTCCTCCAGCACTCCCTGGCTAAGGAAACTGGTGCATCTTTA
The DNA here is from genome assembly GCA_024500445.1 of Entomyzon cyanotis. Classification (NCBI taxonomy): domain Eukaryota; kingdom Metazoa; phylum Chordata; class Aves; order Passeriformes; family Meliphagidae; genus Entomyzon; species Entomyzon cyanotis. The sequence continues at coordinate 10,639,141 of JAKEPQ010000309.1, forward strand.
TGTGGATTTTATTGGCATTTCCCTGCAATTGGTGTCACCTAATAGGTGCTCTGGGGAATATTTTGCATCTATTTTGTATGCTTTTGGATTTTAATTGGCTTTGTGTGAAGGTAGATGGGTGCAACTGAGAGCAAACTTGATGTGCAGTGGGATTTTTATATATATATATATATATATATATATATATTATATATATATAAATATATATTTTTATAATTTACAATTTCTGTTCCTGAACAGTTAGGCTGCACCAATGCCTTCTGTTTTCAATTACTTTCAGCAGTGGAAAAGGAAGGGAGAAAAGATTTAACTACAGAGCAACCTGTGTAGGGAATCATTGAATAGGATTGTGTAGGGAATTATTTAATAGGAATCCCTGTGTAGGGAATCATTGAATAGGATCTGAAGTGACACTTGTCAGTATTTGCAAGTTGTAAAGGTTTTATTTGGTTCAGGTAAGCACTGAAAAATCTGGCTAGTTTAGTCCTGTTTATTTGTGATTTTTAGATATATTTTATTTATGATTTTTTTGTATTATGATATTTATTATTTATTTCCAGATTTTATTTTCTTTGTTCTCCTTAAGGGTGCAAGCTATTTCCAGGTGTTTTTAAGACAAATTTAAATTATTTTTTAATTTTAAAATCTGGAGGAGGGATTGTAAGAATGCTGCAGGTTTGCAGCATTATCATCTGGGATTTTGGGTTCTTCCCTGTACACATCCAGCTGCACCCTGTGGCTGTAAAAATGGGGCTTTTTGTGCCTTTGGTGCTCAGAACTTTGCCTTGCTTCCCCTCTTTAAATCAAATTCTGACCTCCTGCTTCAACTTTCAACCGAAATGACACCAAATTGCTGCTCACTGGAGATGAATTGATAGCTCTACTCAGCAGGAAATAATCTGAGTTTCATTTTTAGAGCTGACTGGGAGTGTGAGGTGGAAAAGCCCATAGAAATGTCTGCAGCTGGATCCATTCCAGGTGGAATTGCACAGATTTCCATGATGTTCTGCTATGGAATAATTGGACTTTCAGCTGTGATTTATCTATAGTCACATGGATTGTTTCTGTGTAAGTGTAAAGGTATTGGGAGGGAAGAGGAGGAAAAGTTTAAGAGCAACTGGCAGCACCTTGACATTTTATCATTCATTTCTTCCAAGGAAATCCCAAATACTCAGTGTCTCTTAGGGCAAAACTAGGAACATCAGCAAACCGAAGAACTTTAGGTGTGTGGGGTTTTTTCTTTGGTAATTTTCATTTTTTCTATAAAAATGCAGAGGTGATGACTAAAACTTGGTGTTGTTGCATCTCCCATTGGAGTTGATCATGCTCAGCACTAGGCTGGGCTGGACCCTGAGCTCTGTGTTTTAACAGGAGAAGGAAAAGGGTTGAAAACCCAAAACTGAAGCCACAGTAAGCTGGCTGTGTTGTACCTTCATATTATTTTCTATTACTTTTTTATGACTGACTGTGTAGCTTAATATATCATGATTTGGTATTCTGAAATGCATTCCAGAAAACATGTGGGGTTTGAAGCCTGGCTGAGTGAGTATTGCTGTTGGAACCTTACCTGAAGATTTGTTCAAACATTTCATTATTTTTAATGGCATTGCCTTGGCTTTTTAATTCAAGACCAGAGAGATAGGGAGAAAAGTGTGTAAATAGAGTGCTAAACATTTATAACACCTGCTTGGAAACAAAGACATTCACAAAATGTATTGGTGAGGTATTGAATGTGAGCGTGGAGGTCAGTGGGGTGGAATGGCCAGAAATGAAGATTGTGGGGTGGAATGGCCAGAAATGAAGATTGTGCAGCTTCTCCTGCCTGGGTGATACTCTTTTCCATTCTCTGGTTTTGGCTTTCTTTTCTTTTTTTTTTTTTTTCCTTTTCTTTTTTTTTTTTCTCTCTCTAATAGAGATCAATGGGAAATTGGCATTGTCATTTAACAGGGCAAGAAGTGCATTCTCCACTTTAATACATCTCGGTCACTCCACTTTAATTCTTCACTTCTTGGCCATCTGAGCTAATTGTTCTTTGCTATTATTAAGAACCAAGAGCTCCTGGCTGGCAGTTGCTGGTGTTTTTCTGCCCTTGGGGTTTGAGGGAGATGAGTTTGGCCAGCAGCTGGGGTTGCCATGAATTTCAGCTGCCAGACCCCAAATTTGTGACACAGCATGCAGGAGGACTGAGGGCATGATGAGGGAATTTCTGTGATTAGATTAGCAAAAAGCAGATGAAGGTAGAGGCAGATAAAGTGAGGGTAAGCAGTGAAGGATATCCCATGAGCTTCCTGCTTGGCTGCAGGAAACAGTGAGCACAAGGCAGAGCTCATCTGGGGATTAAACACTGTTACAAATGGTTCTGTGGGCTATAAAATCCCTTCAATATCTGTGTGTTTTGCCCTTGGAAATGGGGGTCTTGTCGTTAGCTGGGATATTTTCACTTATTAAACAGTGGTAAAGGGCAGTGAAGCTTTTACTGCCCTTTGTATCTGCAGCAAGGGCTGAGTGTTTCCTCAGTGATAACGGCAAATGGAAAATTAATTCATTTCCCACAAGTAAGGAGTGCAGGGGTAAGAGAAATTCTGGCTTTCCCCACGTGTGCACAAAGGTACAAGAGGGTGAAAGAGCCTATATTGGCAAAATCTGAGATGACACCAATCCCTGGTAAGCTCATGGAAATTTCATGGTGTATATTGGATAGATTTGGGTTGTGAGGGTAAAATGCAGTCCTGATTGAAGTCTCTGGGAATTGTGCCAGGGATTCCAGCAGCACCAGGATTTCAACTCTGGTTTGTATACCAATAATATTTCAGTATCTTGCGGTCTTTGGGGAGAACATATTTGAAATTCTTGCGAGGACACTGGAGAGTCAAGGGTCGATCCCTCTGCCATGAGAACCTCTGGCTGTGCCAGCAGCTTCCAGCTAGGGCTTGTCCTTCCCTCAGCTGCTAATGGGAAATGATGGACAAATGTCAGAGATCAGGGGTGGGAGCAGAGTGTGCAGATCCACACGTCAGGGGAAGCTCTGAAGTCAACGTGCAGTGGAGGAAAGGAGAGGAAGGAAGCAGCAGGAGGGGAAATGGCAAATGTGCAGGCAGCCTGCCTGAGGGAGTGAAGATAAATGGGGATTTTCCATGGCAGCTGAGTGGCTCTGAGATGAGAAAATGTGCTTTATACCAAAAGCAGAGATTTTAACAGATGGGGGTTTTGATTTCCTTGTTGAAATTCTCTGTAATTCACTGCCTCCTCCTCATGAAGTCAGTTGTTTGGAAACAGCCATGGAGCTGGAAGTGAAATGTCCAAAGAACTGAAACCAGGACCTTGAGAAAACCCCAAAATTTGATTTTTTCTTACACTAAGGTTGGTTTGCAGTGATGAATTTTCCTTGGAAGTCCTAAGAAGCACAGTCAGATGAAACAAGGCACAGCTACATTGGAATAAAACTGTTCATGTGACCTAGTCGATTTATTTTGCCTCAAGTCCCAGATGAGCTGTTCTGATTGGGAAGGAATAAAGCTGTTTAATACAAGTTTGTGTGTATGTGTGTGTATATATGTGTGTGTGTATATATATATGTGTGTGTGTATATCTGTATGTACAAGAGTTTATTTTCTGCAGTCAACATAAATACTTGGCCAAGTTTACAGAAACAATTGCAGATGTGGTTTTGCATGAAAGGAACATTGAAAATTAATTTATAGAACCTTACTGTTGGTAATAGATGATTCCAGTGATAGCTAACATCTCAGAGTAAAGAGAAAGCATGCATGAGGTGTGACAAAGGACAAACCAATCCTTTGAACTCCACCTTGTGATTTCAGTGAAGTCGTGCCTGTTCCTAAAAAACATGAGTGGCACTGAATTCTTCTTAAGCAGAGTTAATAGGGGAGCAATGAAAATAATTTCCAAATGTTTTCTGACAGATTTTAATAAAAAACACATTTATTTGCTTTGACTGAAGATAGATTAAGGAACTCTAATTCTCCCAGATATTGCAGTAGAATGCTTGTCATACCTGCATTTCAGGGGTGCCAGATTAAACAAATCCCATTCAGACTGAGTGCTGCTTGCTGAGTTGCTTTGAGCTTCAAAAGGGGCAACGAGGAGGTTCTGTTTTCACTTCTGAGGTGGAGGAGGTAGAAAGAAAGGGCAGTGGTGGTCCCAGGGATACAGTAGATGTCATGAAGTAATATATTCTTTATGCTTCTCACTGACCAATCCTTTGCTGATGTTGACAGGTCCACACTTGGGGCTTTGGGCCACCTGAGATGGACACAAATGGCCAAATGGACACTTGGATTAATGGGGCACATTATCCCCATTATTATTAACTGGGGCTCCAGTCACAGAGCTGCATGCAGGCTTGGCTTAAGTCAATCCTTCATGAGACATTTGATGCTTTTGGTGGAGCTATTAAGGAAAAAAAGGCAATGACAGGACAATAACTTCAGTCTTGTGTCACCACCTGATCCTGCAGGAGGACAGGTCAGAGGACAGTCAAGTGTTCAGCTGCATGGGAAACCTTTGTCTAGATGGACTTGGAAGGTCCTGGAATTTCTCAGAGCTCCCCCAGAGCTGGGATTGTGTAACAGTGCAGGATGGGGCTGTGCTGGTATCTCCTGGATGTCCTGCAGGGCTGAGCCTCAGTCCTTGGAGAGGAGACATGAATAAACCATCACCATCCTCCCAGCACATCCATCCATCCATCCTGGCTGCACGACAGAAAAGTACCCTGAGCTGCTGCATCAGGGAAATCCTTATCACTGCTGGGCAATCTCCCAGGGCTCCTGGGGAGGAAGAACAGAAATAGCTCTGGGTTGTTGTTATTATCCTCCTCAGACTTCCACTTCCTCACCAGGGGGAGAGCTTGGGGTGTTGGAGATGAGGTGGTGCTGAGATGGGGTGGGAAGGGGAGGGCTGGAGGTGTGGGATGGACGTTGGGAGATCATAAATAAATCAGATGTCACAGCATGTCTGCTGTGGGGAGGTGGAGTAGGAAAATACTTGGGGATTCTCACTTCTAGCACTCAGCTTGTCACCCTGGCAGCCAGCTGTTCATGTTTTACACCCCTGAGGTGACTGTGCTGCACAGAGTGAGTGCTGCTGGGAGACTGAGCTCTGTCCTCTGCCCTGAGTGCTCACAAACCTGCTGTCCCCTTGCCCTGCAGTGTCCCCTTGCTCTGCAGTTCCCCTGCCCTGCAGTGTCCCCTCCTGCAGTGTCCCATTGCTCCTTTGATCCTTGTCTCCCTGCCAGGGCAGCCACATCACCCTGCAAACCCAGCAAAGAGCTGAGGTCAGGTTAACTGCACGTGGAGGATGAGATGGAAGCATTTCCTGGGAGAAAACAGCAGATATGCTGTTGGGTGTTCTTCAAGGGGTACCCAGTGCTAAGGGTAAACACGAGATTGGCAAAAAAATCTTGTTAAAACTTGTTTTTTAGATAGATGGGCTAGCTGTAAATTAAAAAAAAAAAAAAAAAAAAGCAGGCAAGTGGCAGCAATTGGAGTGTCTCTGTCAGATTCGCAAAATTAATGTTGCCTTTGAATCTCCATAAAAAACAGCCCCAGAGAAAAGCGAGGAAAATCACATCAACAACAACAAAATTTTAAACCCCCCAGTCTGGGAACAAATCAGAAAGAAAAATACCCCCAGGGAAAGTAAACTAACAAAACAACCTTCACCAAACCCCTCCCCTCAGCAGTGTTTTAATCCAAAAAAGGGGCAGAAAAAGCCCCAAATTCCCTGCAGTCCTGCAAGGCTTTGCCAATGCCAGTGATTTTCTGGGGAGGGCACTTGGCCATGGCAGGGATAGAAAGGACAAGGCAGATCTGCATTGCAAACACAGCCCAAATAATGCAAAATACACCTTGGCTTTGTTTCCTCAGCCACCTCGGGAGGTTTTTTCAGCCAGCATCTGCACAGTGGCTTTCCCTGCGGAGTGCTGGGCTGGGAAATGTGGATTTTGGGGGTGGAAATGCAGGCAGAGCAGAGCAGAGCAGAGGAAGCTGAGGCCGCCAGCCCTGCACAGGAAGCAATCTTCGAGCAGCCTTAAATGCCAGATTCCAGGCAGAGTTTAACTAACCACTGACAGCTCTGTAAACAAAGCAGGGACAAAAAGAGAGCAGCTTTCCCTTTTCTGGTAGTCATTTTTGGTTTGGGGGCTGCAGGGGAATTCTGTCATAGTTGGCTTGATGGGATATAAACCGAGGCTGGGAAGGCTTTGTATATGAAGAGCTGTAAAGGGGAAAATACTTCATGGACTAAATCAGAAAGGAGAAGGTAGGGCGCGGGGAAAAGGCGCGGATTGAGCTACAGAAAAAAATATTGCTGCTCTTCGTTCTCTGAGCAGGATTTACACTCAGTTTGGCTTCCCCTGGGTGGTATTTATAAGCAGTGGCTTATTTTTTTTCTTTCTCTTGTTTCCTTTCCCCCCCTTCTTTTCTCTTTCCTTTTCTCTTCTTTTTATTTCTCATTTTCTCTCCACTTTCTTTTTTTTTTTGCGTTCGTGCAGGGGGTTGGGAACAGACAGACTGGGACTGAGTTCTGCACAACTTTTAATTATCTGCGCAGCTACAGAAAATAAGAGCTCTCTCGTGCGGCGCTTTTACCGCGTGCGGTGAAAAATTGGAGGCTGCAAGTTAAAATCGTGCTGAATTGTTGCTTTTGTTAGTGGAAAAGAGCTGTGACGTTACAAATAGCTGCTCTGCGGCTCGCAGATGGACACAGTCCTCACTTAAAGCATGCTGATTTAATTTGAACTGGGGAACTCAAGGCAGGCACAGGCTATGTTTATCCTACCAGACATTTCATTAATCTTGTTTATCTCAACAATACCGAGAAAGTTCAGTTTTTTGACGGAAAAAGAAAATACTTACGGCGAGGTTCAGACAGCAAAACACAACTAAATGGGCTCAGTTGGTTAAATGCCTCCCTTGTGTTTTCCCTCTCATCTAAGTGATCATCTCCCTTTCAGGCTGGGATCTTTGCAGAGCTTGGAGCATTGAACAGCAGCATGGATGACTTTGAGCGCCGCAGAGAGCTCAGGAGGCAAAAGCGTGAGGAGATGCGCCTGGAAGCAGAGAGGTGAGTTATCCCACGTGGGGAATGCTGCTGCCTTGCCTTGGTTAGCTGTGCCTTTGGGGATTCCTGCCTTCAGTCCCAAAGAGTCCTTGTGCTGACAGTGTGTGCCATAAAATAGCTTTGGTGATGTTGTGGGCGAGATGAGCAATGTCTATTGTATAATTCCCTCAGACTGCTGTGAATTCTGGCTTCTGGTCATTTTGCTATAAATGCAACAGCAAAGAAAATGAAAATAGGAAAGTGAAATGTGGCCACATGAAATCATCAGTAGGAATGCTCATCCTGAGTGCTGAGCAGAAGGGATTGTGTTTGCCAGGTATTTATATATGTCAGATATTACGTAGATTAAAGATAAAGTTATGAATTCAAAGCTGGGATGCACTTGGTATATGCAGTATGGCATTTGTGTGATTTGTCTGCCATTCCTGTGCAATTGCTGTTGTGTTTGTACTTCCTGTTGCTTTTTATTAATTGACACTGTATGTGGGCAATGAGGACAGCATTTGCTATCAATTGTTACAGATTTGCTTTGGTGAAATGAGAGCAGAATTTGGTGTGGGTATGGTGATGTCAATTTATGAAAGAAATACCTTGATAATATTGGGAATGACATTTCACTAACTAAACCCATTTTACACCTGTACAGTTCTGTTTGCTTTAATGAAATTTCACATGATTTCTGCTGCTGTAAGAAGGGAGAAAGGCTCCATTTATTTTTGTACTATCTTCAGTGATAGAAAGATTTTATTGAGTTTATTAACACTGAACTGATTTAAAAAAAAAAAAAAAAAGTTAGGTTTAAGCTCATTTTGTTCTCATTTTTATATTTAATCCTGACTAGGGACTTCGTTATCATTTCTGTCCTTTCCCATGAGCTGACAAACCATGGTGTTTTGGATTCTGAATAGTGGAAAAGATATTTTTCAGAGAAGTTTTAAATGGAAGCTAGCAGAACACATCATGTTTCCTATGCCTACTTTGAGCTTTTTAGTAAATCTCTGCTGCATCAGCAGCTGTCAGATGGCAGTTGGTGATATTTGGGGGAATCCCTGGTGGGTTGGATGCAGTAAACACCTTTGTTCCCACAGTGCTGCCAGCAGAGCTGGGATCTGAGCTCTCCTCAGGCTGCAGGCTGAGCCCAGGAGCTCTGGAATAAAACAAATACATGGCAGAGCAGTAAACTCATGGTGGCCAAAGGGAAATGGGGCAGGAGGCTCCCTTGGAGCAGGCTGGAGATGTCCCCAGAAGGCAGAGAAATCAATGTGCCATGGCCCTGAGCTGCCTCCTCACCCAGGAAGGTTTTCATCCCAGCCCTGGGCAGTGTGTGTGTTGGGAGGCACTGCAGAGCTCAGAAATTCAGATTACAGCACAGGATGTCTGTGTTCTTGCAGTGCACTGCTGCTGTAAGCACAGCTGTTTGAGGAAAGGCTTTGTTACAAACCCGAGGATTTGCTGGGAATAGAGCTTTGGGTGCCCTTGGAGGATGCTGGGGGTTGTAGTTTGGGATGCAATTTACAGTAAAATGCCTCTTGGGTTCTCTTTGAAGAGCTGCAGTCCCTGTGTGAGCAGGGAGAGGTGTGGGGTGAGCTGGGCAGCAGCCATGGGGGCACTGGGGCAGTCTGGGGAGGCAGGATGGGCACAGGGGTTGGGATGATGGGCTTTGCCCTCCCTGCAATCCAGGGGAGAGGTTCATCCCATCCCATTATCCCATCCCATCCCATATCCCATCCCTCCCATGGGATGAGGTTCTGCCCTGTCTGGGGTGCTTTGCTGAGCTCACTGTGGCTCCTGCAAGCAGCAGGGTGGCTTGGTGGCAGCCTGGCCAGGAGAGAAGGGCTTGGCCTGTGTCCCCTTTTGTCCCCAGTCTGTGCAGATGCACTCCCTGCCCTTTCCCACACATTCAACAATAAATTACTGTACTCCAAATCCTGCTGTACTCCCCTCGCTGCTGCCAACCTCAAGCATTCAAGTATCGTGAGTCAGACCCCTTAATAGTCACAAGACTGCTTTAAAAATCTCAGGATCTTAAAAATAATTTAGTCTGGCCTTTTTATTTTTGGTTTTCCTTGACAATAACAGAGCCTGATCCTCAAGCTGGGATGTGACTGCAGCTGGGAGCTCCCAAATCCTGCCCCAGGCAGGGCAGGAGCTGAGCTGAGCCTCTGTCCCCATTGCAGGGCTCACAGGGAGGGAAGGGCAGCAGCACTGGGGCAGCTATTAACCAATAAATAACTGCTGCTGCATTGGTTTTGGGTAATTCAGACTTTTAGGGATTTGGGGATCATCTTTGCCTTTAATACTGTGACTACAACATGCTATAAGCTACAGAAATCAGCTCGCCAGGCTTGCCTCTGAACACTCTCAGGTGTTTCATGCAGTGAATTGTGCAATGCTAAAGTGCAGAATGGAAGTTTCTAAATAGAATGGAAGTTTCTAAAGCTCCTCCGTCAGCTCTGAGCACAGATCATCTCCCTGAGCTCTCCCCCAGTGAGCTGCAGCCTTGCTGGGGGAATCCTCTGCTGCTTGCAGGCATTTCCTCTGGGGATGGACAGATGGATGGCTGCAAGCTTTAACACATTGACACCAACTCAGAAATCAAGGGGGTTTTTTGCATTTGAAGTTGTTATAATTCTGAGGTTTTCCAGACGTCCTGGATTCCCCACGGAGTCTCACCACGCCCACCCACAAATTTTGTCCAGCCAGAGGTTTTTTTCACTATTTATATTTGTCTGGATCTCTGGAGGCTCTCAGTGTGTTTGGAGCAGCTCTGCAGACCTGTCTGGGGGCATTTGTCCAACAGCAGACATGTGGGACTCAGTCCAGCTCTCTCCCAGGCTGTCAGATTTATTGCACGTGCTCAGCCTGGCTGGGCTCAGCAGCTCTGCTACCTCGGGGAAAAAAAAGGAGATTTTCAGGCTGGTTGACTTGTCATGATAGCAGCAATGAATTTTCACCTCTGCTTGGTGGTGTTGTTTTTTTGATCTTGGTTTTTTTTTAGTGGTTTGTTTTGGTTTTGGGGGTTTTGTTTGTTTGATTTTTTTGTTTTTTTGTTTGTTTGGTTGGTTTTTTTAATGCTACTAGGAAGCTGATCCCATTTGCTCCATTGCCACATCATCACTACTGCAGATTTCAGGAAGGTGTCAAGGTCATTGGCAGACTGATCTCCGTTTAGCTGAAACTTAACTTTGAATCTAAACCTCAGTTTGGCCCAGCAAAATGCTCTTCCTTACAGGGTTTCCGATAATTTCATGGGGAAGGAGAAGTTTTGGTCATCCTGTTGTGAAAATATGGCAAAGAGAAGGGTTTGTCTAGCATCAAATCACAAATCACTTTTTCCATTCCAAGCCTCTTTTGCTACAAGAAAAAAACCTACAGTGGTTTTATCTCTTTACAAACTTCATATATCCTGAAGATGAAATACTTTGAGGGTTTCTGTTTGTCTTCCCACAAACCCCTCACTTTTGGGTAGACCTGAGCCATGACATTTTCTGCCCAGGAGTGAAATCCCAACACACTGAATAAATAGGATTAGAGATGCGTGAGAGCTGAGAGCAAATGGCAGCAGAGTGCTCCAGCTGTTCACCTGTGCTCACAGCTGCCTGCAGTTCCAGGGCTGACAGGACAGGTTTGGGTTTTTTGGGTGGGTTTGGTCCTTTGCATGGCTCTGTGCAGTTTGTGGAGTTCACTCTCCAGCCAAGCACAAAGCATGATCCAGTGGCTCATTCAAACCACCGCAGGGAGAGTGGATGCTAAACAAATCTTTGTTGTTGCAGCCTTTCAAATGCCCCAGAGGAAATAACCAAACCTATCAAAAGCTTGGTAGAATTTTGCAGCTAATTTTACAGCTATTGTGTTTTTCAGATTGTATTTTCTTTAAAGTCATTATGGAGAAAAGTTTCATAAAAGCAGCTTTGTTCTTCCAAGGAGTTAGACACACAGAGTGTAAACTTCACTGAGTGCCTAGGCAGACAACAAAATCAGCTCCTTAGCACAGCATTCCAGCTGCCTTCTGAGAGAACAAGAACATTGTTGAACTTGTTGCTTAATTATGTTCCTATTCTTCAGGGCATTCTGGGCTCAGAATGGTAGAAATTATTAGACATGAGAGAAATTGCAGTTGTTGCCCAGCTGTGAGACTATCCAAGGAGTGACACAAAAATAAAGTTAGCCAGTGTGTTTGTAGGAGCATCTGCTTCTCAGTGTGAGCTTGCATTTTATTAATGTTTTTATGATCTAATAGCTGAAATTAAACCAGATAAGCAGAAGATGAGATTTCCCTTTAAAAGGCTGAGGCCAACTGGTTTGCAGGGATAAATCAAAGATGAACTGGAGTCAAACCCTAACAAGTTTTACACACGAATAAGCAGAGGATATAAACACTATCAGATTGCTGGCAGCCTGGGCAAAGGCAGCCCTTCCCAGCTCAGTTCAAAGACCCACAGAGGAAAAATGTGATTTGCAAACGAAACTCCAAACTGATTTCAACTTGCAGAAGCATCTCGTTGGGTCAATTAGCTCCTGCATTTTTGGCTTTGTGCCTTTAAACAAGTTTTTAATTACTGGAGATAAATGTTTATAAGCAGCTTTATTTCTCTCATCGTAACCTACTTATTAGCTCGTGCTAAACCAGGAAAATCCCTCTTGCCAGCAGAGTGTCCTTGGGGGATCTTTCCTAGCACGAAGGCTGTGCTTTTTGGGCAACTGAATTCATCAGCACACAGCTCAGGAAATATTTCTGGCCAGAAATAAGGTCAGGGGGCTGTAAGGTCAGCTATTCCTCAGGGAACAAATCCCAATCCTCAGGAATGCTGGCAGGGGCTGAGCAGAGGGGCAGGATGGCAGGAGCTGTGCTGGTGCTGCAGCTGAGCTCTGCTCTTCCTGGGGAGCAGCAAGGCTGATGGGAAGTGGAAAAGTAAGCAGGATGCATTTAATTTTGTTTATTGGCAAGTATAAACCCGTGGGCAGTGGATGGGACAGTTAAAGGTTAGCTTCATCTTGGTTGACATTAAGGAAATATAAATAGATGCTGTTTTGCTCCTCTTCATGTCAGAAGCTGTTAGTTGGTCCAAATAAACTTGCTCGTTAATAGTCTTGATAAAAGGTCAGCAATTTTGTCATGCTGACAGAAAATCAAGGAAAGGCTTCAGATTTTCACAGAAATGCTAACAGTTGGAAGGTGAACCACCCCAAAATTCTGCCTCTATTCCTCCCACTCAGTGCATTTCCTCTCCTCAGAGGAGTAGAGCTCAGCAGAGGCTGGAGAGGAAAACCCTTCGCATGATCCATATACAGATTTTTTTGTCCTTGTGCCTCCTGATGAGATGATGATAGCATTGTGTTGGCATGTCACATCAGCCATCCCTCCAGATGGAGTCCTCAACCTCCAGCCTGTTTTCTCCCTTTTCCCATGTAGAAAATGTTTGGTTAGAAATTAACCAAAAAAAAAGTGTATTTCCATAGGAATCGGATGATTGCAGTTTCTTTGGAATAGGTTTCTTTTACTAACTATTTAATAGGTTTCTTTTACTAGCTGTAAGTAACAGAAAGTGCCCTCCCAGCTTTTCCAGGTTCATTTTCAGCCCACACCAAGTGACAAGCCTGTTCTGGGCACTGCTGCTCAGATCATTCCCGAGATTCTCCAGCAGCTACAACTTCAGTGTCTTAATAAGGCAGTGCCAGAGCTGGGACGGACAGCAGATGGATTTTCTAAGCACTGGCTACTCCTGGATTCCTTTTATGGTCCAGCCTGCACAGTGGGGATTCCTCTGAAGGTCAGAGCTGTGAGCACAGTGCTTCCCACTGCAGCTGATGTTTGCAGTGCAGGTCTGGTGTGTTTGGTGCCTCACCTGCAGGCTGGTCTGAGATGGAGAAAGAAATACTGGGTAGGGAAATGGGGAAAGAAAGGGCAAAAGCAGTTCCTGAAGTGTGTGTTTAGTGTTGATGCTGCTGCTGCACTCACTGCAGGATGTGTTTGGGGCTGTCATGTGGACAAAGTGGGATTGTGCTGATATTTCACCATAAATACCCCTAAGAATCTCCTGTGTAGGATTTCAGGGATCAGCAACACCAAGGGCAAATTTTCATGTCATGGCCATGGATTTGGTTCTGCACTCTCCCAGCAGGATGAGTTCCAGTGCTAATGACCTTTTCAAAGCAGAGAGTTATGATAGCTGGAGGCTTTGTCTGTGCTGGAATGCCACAAGCTGAATTTGTTTAAGGAAAAGGTTTAATTCCCTTCCCCTTCCCCTTCTCTCTTCTAGAGTCTTTTCTCATTAGCATGTAATCATCTTAGACTGGAGGGTTGAGTAAATTCCTTCAGGGCTATGGTCGTGTTTCTCACCCAGATTTTTCATGGAATGGATGAGTCATTTCAATATTCTAACAAGAAGGAATATATTGGTGATTAAATTAATATGAGAAAACCTCCTACTAAGTAATGAAAATACCATCATGTTTTTTCAGGCCTGAATAAATGTGCAGGATATACATAAACTGAATGAAGAAAATATATCTCCAAGGCAAACCTGAAATGTTTAGGCAAATTCAATGGACCTGTAATCTAATTTTTCATTTACTGATTATTATCAGATGGACTAATACAGCATCTAATAAACTATGAAGATAATGAAAGGCTTCGAGTGTGTCACCAGCTCTGACACTGTTTGAGTAAAGAGAAGTGCTTGAAGGTGTTTTTTTGGTGACTCACATCTCGAAAGTCTAACTTTCTTCATCTGTTTCCCTGTTGCTTGGCTGGCTCCATCCTGATTTCACCTCTCATGCTCACATCACCCTCACAATGAGATCCTCATGGCCTGACTTTGATATCATTAGAGCTCTTGCATGCTTGTGGTTCTGCTGACTTGGGAGGAAATGTGATTTCTCTGTCTGTTGGCTGAGTGGTTTTGCTGGGTAGAATATCTTGCTTGGAGGAGATAAAGGCAGAAATGCACAGAAGTGGAGCAAAGACCACAAAACGTGCAGGTTAGCTGATGAAAGCTTTTCAACTCCTGTCGTTGCTTTCAGATAACAGAAGAATTCTGAAATTCAAGCAAATCTCAGTGAATATGCTTTAAAGCAGGCTAGATCTAGGAGGAAGGGGTTGGCACCAGTGAAACCCAGGGGATCCCTTTCCCAGGCCATGCCATTCCTTTACAGATAATCCATTGCTCAGCTGTGTTCCCTGTTTCAAGGCTTGCCTTTATTTCAGTCTGAATAATTTTTTCAGTGGTTCTGCATGTTTAGTAACTCCTCTGGATTTAAAGGATGGAGATTTAAATTTAAAGGGATTTTAAATTTAAATTTAAAATGGTCTGTCCCATCCTCGTTATTCTGCTGGAAGCAAACCCTGCTAGGATCTCTTGGTGGCTAGCAATGACTTTTCCATCACCAGCCCATCTTCAGTCATTTATTGGTTGTTCTCCCCTCAGCTGGGGCTCTGTCCTGTCATCAGTTTTGCAGCCAAACTCTTTATGGGAGTCACTGGGGAGTCCTGCGCAAAGGGAAGTGACATCATGCTGCCCTTCAGTCCTACCTCCAGAGCAGCAGCCCTGGGAACAGCCACGTTGTCCTAATTACCCTCAAGTTACAGCATGTGTTCCTTTTCTAGCGACATCCGGCAGCTACCCAGCATATTGTAAATCCCACTGCCGGCCTTCCAGACAATTGTTTTTAATAAAAATATTCTGAATGTTGTCTTTATTCGGCTCGCATATGGTAGATGTTGAGGTCTTCAGTGCTCTGAGGTAAGGAATGTGCCATTTTAATGGGCAGCATGGAGTGTTCTTGACTAAAAATATTTCCTTGTCCCACTGGAGTGCATGGTTGTGTAGGCTGCCACCTTTCACACAACCAGAAATGGGATTTTGCTGGAGATGTGTGTGTCTAGAATTTCTAAAACACTTTTGATACGAAAGATGCATCTGTGAAACTAAACTATTAATTATCACAAGAACTGTCAGCTTTCACAAGGAATGGGTTTCAGTGTACATGGCCTTCAAACTGTTCTTCTGCAGCACAGGATAAACAGAGTTGCAGAATGAGTTTAAGATTTTTCTAATGGGACAAGCTCTTTGCTGGTTAGAATTCAGACTTTTTAAAGCTTAAATGCTTAATTAGATGAAGTCAGGATATAAGCATAAAGAAATCAGGCCAGAGTTGGCAGCTTGAAAGGTAGCTGAAGGTGATTCCTTCCACTGGGAATAGTAATGCCATTTTTACTGCTTTTACTCCTCCTTTTAGCACTGCAGTGCCTCTCATGATGAAATCTACTTTGGACATTTCCATAAGCAGAGCATCCTGTCAATAACTTCCTAAATGTACATATCCTGCATCATCCCTTAGCAGGGCAGTGCTGTTCCTGCAGCTCACCAGAGCAGGAGTGACGAGGGACTGAGCCACACACCTCCCAGAGGGGATGGATTCATGCTTTCTGCTCACCTCTTTGCTTTTGGGGTTTTCTCCAGGCTGCAGAATTTGGAGAATGATGTACAAATCACCCAGACCCATCAGTTCTCAGCACCACCCCTTTGCTTCAGGCCACTTTTAGAAGGAGAAGCCACGAAAAGCAGCTTTGGTTGTAGACTTCAGGAATCCTTCTCCATGAGTTTTAAGGTCTTTGGAGGTTTTCTCACCTCCCTGAGGGTTAATAAGAGCTCTGTGTATGTTTTATGGCTGGGAAAATGGCATGTGGAGCCATTGGTTATCTCTGCCCCTCACTGCTGGCTCTGGGGTGTTGATAGGGAGGTGGTGCAGGATGTCTGCTGGTGACTTCTCCTGCAAGGGAGGAGGATCAGGGGACATCCTGGGAGTGCTGGACCTGCTGGGGGGCTGGCCTGAGATGCCATGAGGTGATTTCAGTAGGCTCCAGGGTGTTTATGGAGCAGCTGTAATCTTAATAAGTGTTTTCAGAAGCTGGAGAGGAGCAACACCACCTTGTAACTCCTTCCCACTGGATTTGGTGGGATTTCACCTCTACAGCTTTATTTATAGAGGAGAATGAAGAGTCTTTCAGATGCCTGTGGGAGCTTTAGAGTCACATCTCCCCTGCTCAGTGGGTAGATAGAGCACTTTAATGTTGCTGAGCATCTGTGTGAGAGAAGGACATGGAAGACATCTGCAGACTTGTTCTGTCCAAAACCAACAAACACAATGCTGAATTTTTGGGAAAGCAATCACAAGATAGGGCAGGAGCAATACCAGAGCCTTTGACTGAAGGTAGTCTCCTGCCATTTGTGAGCTGGATTCATCATCTGGGACAGCAGCTGTGGCCATATCAGATTAGTATTTTCCCCCTGTTTTTATAATTTTTGTTTCTTTATTTTTTCCCCCTAAACCAGAACCACTGCCCTGTTTCCTGTAAATGTGCCTTTGTCATCATGGGTTCAGGCTGTCATAAGCCACTTTACCTCAAGCTGCATCTTTAATCACTTAGTGGCAGAGCTGGGAATGGAAGTTCTGTCTCAGCCACAGCCCACAGTGACTCTCCAGGGCAGGGAGCAGCTGGAGCTTTGGGACAGAGCAGTTGGCTCTGCAGCTTGCTTGAAAAGCTGAGCTTTGGGTCTCTTAAACCCAAACCATTTCCTCAATCCCTCTCTGGGGAAATGCAGCTTCACCTTGGAATAAAGAGCAGGATGAGCCTCAAAAGACAGAAGAGCAGAATGTGGCAGTTGAGTCGGTGCATTTAGTGAATGTTGGGAACAGATAATAAATTGAGATTTTTAGGGGTGAAAAAAAAAGTGACTTATGTAACCCCACTGCATGTGTCAGACTTCCTCCTCCCCAGTCTCGTTCCCCATTATTTATCAATTAAATATGCTGAGAGTAATGAGCTTTGGGTCTCTTAAATTGGGGAAATGCAGCTTCACCTTGGAATAAAGAGCAGGATGAGTCCTGAAAGACAGGAGAGGGGAATGTGGCAGTTGAGTTTGTGCATTTAGTGAATGTTTGGAACAGATAATAAATTGAGATTTTTAGGGGTGAAAAAACAAAAGTGACTTATGTAACCCAACTCCATGTCAGACTTCCTCCTCCCCAGTCTCATTCCCCATTATTTATCAATTAAATATGCTGAGAGCAGTGAGCTGCAGACCACAGAACTGGGGAGGGGATGGTGGGATAACATTGCCATCCTGTTCCAAGAGCTGTAATCCTGGCTAGCAGAGGGAATGAGAGGCAGATGGAGATGATGCTGCTGAGCTGCCATTGGTAGAACAGAATGTTCTGTATTTCCCAGCTCTGGCTGTTGCTGTGGCTAAAACCATCGACTGTAAATGAAATGTGGATGTCAGTCTGCAGCACTTGTGTGGTTTATTGACTCCTCATTACGTTGCTAAACTGTGTGCAATGGATTAATCTACCATCACAATTCCATGTCTCAAACCAGTTTATTTTGCTGCACAGACTTTGCTCTGCTTCCACTGAGAGTTGCATGCAAGTGAAGAGAATTTGATCACTCAGGCTCTCCAAGGTGCCTGTTTGCTGTTCCTTCTGTCAGCAAAATTCTCATCGACTCCATTACAAAACTGGATTAATGCTTGTAGGTTTGTTTTCCATGAAAACCTGAATGGGGAGCTAGGAGAGAGAGCTGAAAACTGGGAAAACTTATCCCAAACCCTTTTTCACAGATGAAATTGAAGGGAAAGGGAAAAGTTCTGCAAGGTTTCCTGCAAGGTGACAATGAGCAGCTCTGGTTTGCTCCAGATGGAGAACATTCTCTGAAGATTGATCAAGAAATAATTAAGAATATTTCTTCTCTATTAAGAAATAAGGTTGGAGGCTTTGCCTTCACTGAGCTGTGACCCTGGTGTCCCAAAATTGTGCTTAGTGACTCCTCTTTTGCTGTACTTCAAATCAGTGTTTTAACTTAGGCCATCATATTTTACTAGGTGTATTTAACTTCAAATCTGTGTTTTTCAGTGCTATTTGGAGTCACCAATTGGAAACCAACATCAAAAGCTTAAACTAAATGTGAACTTGAGACTTGTTTAAGCTGTTATTCTTCTCTTGAACTGCAACTCAGTCCAAATAATGACTTTTAAAAGTCTTTTTCTAATTCAAATCTTAACTTCAATCAAAGGAGCCAAACTGAAACCAAAGCAAAGCTGAGCTGAAAAATATACATTAGTTGAACTTAATGAGCAGAACAAAGTCACTTACACATGTGCAGCGAGGGGAAAAACCTCTGCTCTGAAATTCTGGCAGTCTTAATTAGCACTGATTGACACTGAGATGGCAGCACGTGCAGCCAGGCAATTAGGGCTAACACAGACTGTGCTCCCAGCTCAGATTAACTGGGGAGCAATCAGCAACCCAGGGACTGCAGGGGAAGACAAGGTTGGTAGGGAGACCTGGAAAGGGACAAAGCAAGATCTCTGCACCCTGAAATGTCACCTGAGCCAAGAGGGAAGGACAGAGCTCCTTGGGGGAGTTCAGGTGACCCTGTTAGCCCCACCTGATGGGACACTTGCCCTTTGTCATGTCAGGTGTTGGGATCCCTGACCTCCCTTGGGTCACAGGTGCTCCTTGTCCTAAAATCCATCCCACAGAGCCTGCAGTCTGCTATCAGAGAACTAGCTCAGTGAAGCCTCTCATGGATTTAAAAATATATTTGCAAACAATTTTATATTTCGTAGTTCAAGGCTGAAGGCAACCAAAACAAGCAGAATGTGTGTTGGCAAGTCCTGGCAGTGATCAGACCAGGCTGGCTCTAAGATTTCAAGGAAGAACATACTAGGAAAAGTCAATTTTCCCAGCATCCCCCATGTGCTCAGCAGTGCTCAGCTCAGTGCCTTTCTCACAATGGGCATTTGCCCTGTGATAAAACCACGGTTTTTTTCTTCTCTCCCTTGAGTGCTTCAAGCTCACTGTCAGCTTGCAGGAAAGCCATGTTTAGGCTGAGCTGGAAGCAGGTACCAATCTGGCTAACTGACGCAAGAGGGGTTTATTTTCCATTTTAATGGTCCTTTAAACAGCTCCTGGGTTTGTATACAGCTCCTTTGTTGGAATAAAAATCTTTGTTGGAGGCCACCAGACCGCTGTAAATAGCTGTCATGAGTATTTATGCTGAGGATAATCTCAGGAGAAGATATTTTTAACTTTGCACATTGTTTGGAGTAGGAAATGCTTTTAATGCCCACATTTTCCATTCCCAGTGCCATTAGCTTTTCCCCACCCCTCTCATGGTTTGTGCTTTTCTTGCTCTTTCTCTCTCTCTATTTCCTTTAAGGTTCAAAGTTGCAGCCAATCCCCACAGAGGCAGACTTGAGTTTATTTATTTTTTTTTTAAGGAAGAAGCTAACTTTGGCCTTTAGTGACTGGGTGGGAATTCAGCTCATTTCATGGAGCTATCAGGATGTAAAGGAGATTCGTCACCAGGCTGTCGCTGTAAACTGGGGAATCAATGAGCATTTGATTTCTCTCACACGTGGAACTGTTGTGCTTGTTGGGATAGCAGTGGCCAATCTATTTGATACTCCCACTGAAAGTATGCTGCTTTTTTTTTTTTTTTGGCAAGTTTGGGAGAACTGCTGCTTGTAGCTATGCTTAAGCTAATGCTGGACTGGAAAAAAAAGGCATTTAACTGAAATATAATTTCAATTTAAAAATATTCACAGCAAAGCTTGTTCTTACCAAGTCAATATGTAACTGCAATCTACAAACTCATCAGAGATGTGTTAAAAGTGAGGCACAGACTGTGGGTCAGAGTGAAAACTGGTAATTTGACATAATTTGGATGGGATGCAGCCAAATGATTTCTTTCACAGCTACCTTGCCTTTCTTATCTGATGAAACTCACTTTATTCAATCTGAGTATTTTCTTCCTTTCTCTGTTGTCTAGAATGTGACTAGATCAAATTTCCCACTTCTGCCATGACCATTAGTAGCTTAATTTGCTTTTTCTTTTTCTTTTTTTACATGAAGCCTTTTTCAACAATAAAATCTCTCCCAGACTGCAGTTATATAACATTCAAGGTCACAGAAATCATACCAGAATCTGCCTCACTCAGTAGGACTGTGCTCATGGAAATGAAAATGACCTGCAAGCTATTTTTTTGCAGGATTTTGCTACTGCACACATAATTCATGAGACTTGGTCCATGAAAGATAATGCCATTTTTAGGCCCATTGCATTGCGCTGTTTGGTATCTGAAATTTTTTAGTTGTGAGGTAGAATTAAAAAGCCTTTGGGCTTCTTCTCACAGAGCCTAAGGGAAGAAAAACATTTTAACTACAGAATTTTCTGATATTCCTATTGTTTGCACACTGAGTGGCTTTGAATCCAAAGTGCCACAAGATTAAAAATCAGCATCTTTATAGCTGCATTTGTTTATAATGTTCTGTGTAGTTTGGTGGTGATTTTAAAATTAGTTTGAAAAGGTGTTTGAAATATTCAGATCTTAACTTCAAAATAAATAGAGGATCTTGTCAATTTGGACAGAGGTAAGGGAAGGTAAGAGTGTCACAGTAAGAGACCCAAGGCTGTGCCATGGTGGTTGATTTCGAAGGGAGCGTGAATTTCCTTTTCCTGTTTTTCAAGAATTTTTATGTGTAGGAGAAATGCCTCTGCTGCATAAACATTTTTTAAATAATGGCTTTAAAGGGCATGAACAAGAGCCCTGAATCCAAATGTTTTGCTAGTACTTAAAGAATCTTTGTTTAGCTCTTGCTTCCTTTTTTTAAATTTTTTTTTCTTTTTTTTTTTTTTTTCCCCCATAACTACAACATGGCTGGAGCCAAGATAGATCAGTATAGGGCAGATGTGGGCAAAAACCAATGATGAAATAATAATATCTTCCTGTCCATCATAACCTGCTCTGTTTACCTGCCTAATTCTTTAGCTAAAAATTTAAAAAAGAGCCAAAACACGAAGAGGAAAATATAATTTTCTTTCCTGTGGAGATCCAAGAGGGCAATTTGATCCCAGGTTCTGCCTCACTTCTCACCATATTTACTTTGGGGATATTTGTCATTTTTTCAGGGAAAACGAGGAACAGCAGGTGATGTTTGTTTTTCCCCTGGTGTGGAATACAAACCTTCCTGCTGCACACAGTTGGTTCATCAGTTAGCAAAGGTCTGCAGTGCAGAGTTAGGGATGCTCTGGCAATCTGATTTGGGAACATTGGAGGAATATTCTCACTGTCAGAGGTTTTTCTCCTTTGCTTTGGGGTTGATTTTTGTGGACAGTCATGTGCAATGACTTGGGCTGGGTTGGCACAAAATGGATTGTGTGGATATAATATGGATTGTGTGGATGGACATGGAAAGAGCTGCTGGATCTCCAGCCTCACTCTACAATAATTTCTGACCTGAGAGTTGTGTTCACCTCTGGATTAAAGCTACCCTACCTTATTCAGTCTTTGCAGGCTGGAAATGACCAGCCTGGCTTGGTTTGGTTGTACTGTTGGGCAGGAATTGAGGGATTTTTATGACTTTCAGAATCTCTGTGGTAATATTTGGTCAGGAAACCTTTTACAAGGTTCTAACTGCTACTTTTGAAAGTGTCTCCCTTCCAAGTGAGGTGAGTGCTTTTGGAGAGTTTCACATAAGTAATTACTCTATTATATATTGGGGATAAAAGGAGAAAAAGCTGAAAGGAACTTGTTGGAAGTGGTGAAGCAGAGCATCTGGAGGTTGAAGTAAAGCACATTCCTTGCTTTAGTTGACCTAACTAAAACCTGCTCTGTACCTCTTTTGATTCATGAAAATTTAGTAAATTTTGATGTTTGCTCTTCCTTTCTCTGTGGCATTTCAGTACATCCCACAGCTGGGCACCACATTAATTACTAATTAATTCAGCAGCTTTAGACTGTAAACTGTAATTATGAAGTGATGGGGTAGGAAGAACTGTCCTTTGGGTCACTCTCCAGTAGGACAGGGAGGTGAGAAGGAGGGAAGGAGCTGTTTGATGCTGAAGGGGATCTGGGGTGCTGCCTGGTCCTTCCATCCTGCATGCAGGGCTGGGCAGAGCTGTGATTTTGAGGGAGGATTGTGGAGCAGCTGCCCTCAGCTAGAGAGTCAGAATGCAGGAAATGCCTTTGCTGGTCACATCTGCCAGCTGTGGTTTCTGGGCTGTTGGTGGGTGGGATCTGAACGTGTCCATCTTGATAAGAAATGCCTAAAGCCAGAGCTGCTCATCGCTCAGCAAAGGAACATTTGCTTTATCTCCACTCTCAGTTAAATGCAGAGTTTCTACAAACAAAAATGCACTGTGCTCCTCTGAGAACCACATTGAACCTTTTCAGCCTTGTTATGTGCATCAGGAAGAACCAAATTACACTTAAAAACCAACCCTTGTCCTCCCACTTGAATAAATTCCTCCTGACATTCTCCAAAAATTTTGTATCTCCTGGAATTTTGCATGTCATGTCTTATCATGATGAGAGAATTTTTTTCCCAGGAAAATTTTCGAGCTAAAAAATAACCAAAGGTTATAATGGCTCAAAAATAGTTGATATTTTGTTTTTGTAAATTATAAAAATGTAAATGTAAAAATAGTCTCCTGTCTAGTGAATATTATTATTCATATTTGTCCTGCTAAGGAAGAATGGAGAAAGAAAACATCCCATACTTTGATTGGGTTATTTGAGAGGTATATTGTCTAGGTTTTGTGTTTTTACCCAAAAGTACACTTTTAAAAAATGCATTTGGGAGTCAAATAGGAGGGTGTGGACAAAGCTGGGTTTTGGAAAAAGACTGTAGTTAAGAAGAATTTATTTAAAATAATGCTGATAGGAATGAAACACCAGTGAAGGCTCTGCTGTGCAGGGAGAGCTCTGCTCCATGGGCCAGGTGCAGTGGGTTTGCATTTTTTTCTTTTCCCTAAGCAAAAATGCCTCTGAAGGCATGAGCTGTGGCTGGAGGCAGAATGAGCCTTGATGGAGAGCTGTGCTGATCCAACATGACTGACCTTTGCAAGAGCTCAGCCTCTGCTGCTTCCCAGAGGGAAATCCCACTAGATAACAACTCTACAGACTGGAAGATTTTGAATTTAGATTCCCCCAAGACAAGAAAAACATAAAGGAAAAATCTTTTTTTTTGTGTGTGGTTTTGTTTTGGTCTCCTTCAAGAAAGGAGAACTGTTGGAGAATAGATGTTAGATGTGTTCTGTTTTTTGAATAATCCATAAAGTGTTACACTTCTGACACAGTTTAGTGTCCTGTTGGGCTCCTCCCTGAAGAAGCTGCACAGGGACAGTGAGCTGATGTGTTCCTAGGGCATGCTGGAAACTGGGAATGAACTGGGGCAGGTCATCTTGGAAACTGGGAATGAACTGGGACAGGTCATCTTGGAAACTGGGAATGGATTGGGACAGGACATCTTGGAAACTGGGAATGGATTGGGACAGGACATCTTGGAAACTGGGAATGGATTGGGACAGGTCATACTGGAAACTGGGAATGGATTGGGACAGGTCATACAAGAAGGGAAAAAAGGGTGGAAACTGGGAATGAACTGGGACAGGTTGTATTGGAAACTGGGAATGAACTGGGACAGGTCATATTGGAAACTGGGAATGGACTGGGACAGGTGATATTGGAAACTGGGAATGGACTGGGACCGGTCATCTTGGAAACTGGGAATGGATTGGGACAGGTTGTATTGGAAACTGGGAATGAACTGGGACAGGTCATACTGGAAACTGGGAATGGACTGGGACAGGTGATATTGGAAACTGGGAATGGATTGGGACAGGTCATCTTGGAAACTGGGAATGAACTGGGACAGCAGTGCTGAGGAGATTGATCACCCAGCAGTGAGTCTGAAAATCAGGGTGGAGATGAAAACACCAAAAAACCTCTGCTGTGACCCATGGAGCTGCAGGGGAACAGAGACATCTCCTTGCCAGTTTGCTCAAGTGGATTTGAATGAAGTTGAATGTATAACTAACCCCTAATTTCCAAAGCATTTTTGTGTGGGTTTAGCAATCTGATTCCTGTCAAACCCAATGACTGTCCCATTGACGCAAATACCAGGCAATATTTAGAAAATTTGGGAAAGGTATTTTGCCAAGCAAGAAAAAAACTCAAACCTCCCTCTTTTAACATGCATTCCTATAGGAATCAGAAATACAGAAGAAAGGGGAAAAGCATACTGAAGTGTTGACCATTCTGACAAAAATCATGCTGTCCTGGTCTTTTTTTGGAAATTTTTTTTTTAAGTTTTCCACTGGCTGGAGGCTTTTGAAGGAAAGGAAAGACTCATCTTCTGTCTTGAATTAAGTGTGTTAATGATGAACAGAGCAGTGCAGTATGTGTGGTGCATTTTAATTAAATCAGGAGAGACATGATTTGGACGAGATTGCAGTTTCACTTTGGAAGTTCTGAAATGAACGGATGCTGCTTGCTCTCCAGAAGTTCCTGGAGCATCCTGTGAGCTGGGAATCCCTGTGCAGCCAGGGAAATCAAGGTGCTTTTGGAATACCTAGAGGTCATTGTCAGGTATTAAAAAGGAGTGGTTCAGTCAGACAGAACACAACTGATCAATAACCTGCACTGAGCAGAGCTCTGGTCTGAGGATCCATTTCAGCTCAGGGATAACAAAGTCCAAACTCAGTATTTCTGAGTTTGCATCCTGAATACCTCTGAGCTGTTCAAGTGGGATAAGGTGTTGAACAGCTTCTGCCTTTGGTGGAATTCAGCTTTTGCTGGCTGAGTTGATTGGGTTGTTTGTGAAGGGAGGTCCTGACTGGGGCTGGGATGTTCCCCAGTAAAATTCAGAGCATTATGGGATAAGAGATTTGAGTACAGGAAGGTCTCCCATCAATTGGCCAGCAGGAAATGCTCTCCATGGATTTGCTGTTGTTCACTAATCTGTCTGTTGAGGAGCTCTGGCTGAGCTCCACCCATGCCCTGCTGGCAGCAGAACCAAGGCAGAGCCTGTTCTGCCCAGAGATGCATCAATCAGCTGTTGGTATCTCACCTACCACTCTGGGGCTCCTGGGCTTTGTGGCTGAGCTTGAAGTGCATAGTTATCTTTGCAGCATGCCTCCAGTCTATTAAAAATAACCTTAATAATGCCATAGAAAACCTGGTGTTGAAATCAGCTATTGCCAGAAACAGCTGGGGCAGGGAGAACTTACATCTGCATTATTGGCAGCTTTCTGCTCTGTGGGCTCTTCAAGAATTATCCTCCATGGCTGTGAGCAGAAGTCCTGCAAGTCTGGGCTTTGAGTGTTATCCTTTGCACTGAGAAAGCATGAAATTTATTAATAGCCATTATAATCCAGGTGGAAAGGAGAGACAGCAAATTGTAAAGTTTGAGAGGCAAAAGAATAGATTGCTTTTCATTGCTGTGAGAATTGGCATGTAACCCTGAAATGCATTAAAAAAACCAACCAAAAATCCCCAAACAAACAGATAAACAAACAAAAAAAAGGCACAATGATGGGGAAAGGGTGGCTGGAGGTGACCAGGGTCTGTCCCTCCCCTGTGGCAGTGCCAGGGTATAGGGGATAAAGGGGATAAAGCCTTTGGGATTCCCTCTCTTGCATTCTTTGCTCTATTCCATTGCCCACTGAGCAGCAGGTAGCTGTCCTGGTGGGTAGATGGAGGCTGTAGTTTGGATTTTATTTGAAAGCAGTGAACATGACATCAAACAAAAGCTGTGCTCTGGTGGAAATGGTCTCTCACACCCATGAAATATTATTTCTGCTGCTTTATTTCTGGATTGTGCATTTCCCCATAAGCGACCGAGAGAGAATGCAAACACCAGCAGAGATGGTTTTCTAATCAAGTTTCAATTGTCAGTGGAAGTTCTCCTTAGAATATGATTTGAACACTTGGAGTTTGTTTTGTTTACTGCTGACAGCCATACATGCAGTCAGTAAGTTTGCCATGTGAAAAGCAGGATGGTATTGCCTCAAAAACTGAGGGCAGGCACAGAAAATTAAATTTTCTTCCCTGTAGAGTCCCAAACTCCTGAATGGCTCTGAGCTGCATTTATTGGAGGTTGGTTGGCAGTTTCAGGTTGCAGCTCTGGCATTCTGCTGCTCAGGGTTTGTTCTCCCAGTCCTGCAGAACTTGCCCATGCAAATCATTCCCTCTTCTGATAAGACATTTGCTACCTGCTGATGTGTCAGTGTGAACATGCAAATTCCTGTGTGTGACTCTGATTTGCACATGCATGTGCCAAACCTACCTATTTCAATTGGAGGATGTACTTTAATACATAAATCCACCTAGCTTGGAATGTATTACTCACAGGTTACATTGAACAGGTTAAAATTTGTGACACTGCTGCTGTTTATAGGCAACTGGGCAGTTGTAAATACAGGTTACTGTTAAAAATGGAGCAAAAAATAGATATTATAGCTGCAGGATGGATTCTTGGTATTGAACCTGAGAGAGCTTGGAAAACTTACAACTGGGAAATGGCAGAGGCTCTGTTACTTGAGATATTTACAGCTGGACTTGGGAAAAAAAATACATAGTAAGAGACAGCTCAGCATTATTTGATGACAAAGTGCATAGTCTTGTTTTTGTAAGCACTCCAGAGCTATACTGCAAGAGCTTATGTTTGAGCTGCCAGACTTTACCTACAGCATTTATTTGTGATTTAATACACAAAGTGTTGTTCATCTGTGAAATCAGTTCCCTGCTCACATGCCAGTGTCCCAGAAGGAAATCTCCCAGGCTGGTGAATGCAGATGATTTTTGCCCTGTGAGATGAGATGAGATGAATCCACTGAGTTCCCTGCAGTGAACTGCACTGGGGAATTTCAGAACAGACCTGAAAAAGCCCAGCAGACTTTGTCTGCTCTGTGAGAACATGAAAGAGACTGTGGCATCTTTCCTTTTCCCAGGGAGGGAACAGTTAAAAATACTCTTCAAATAAGGAGCAGATGTTAATGTCATTAGAATGGATTTTCACAAAAACCAGAGTTCTCTTGCAAAATGCCAGTAGCTTTGCAAAGTTCTCTACAAGTTACTTATTTCAGACTTGTGGCACAGAGAGGAGGCAGTGCAGGGAGGATATTTAATGTCTCTGAAACCAATCAGGTGCATTTTTGTGAGTTACTTGCCTGTTTTAAAACTGCCTCACCAAAGAGCTAAAGAAACATGAAGGTGTTTGAATAACAGGAGGAGAACAGTGAGCATCCCAGCAAATTCTCTGTTGACAAACAGGTACAGAAAGGAATGGGCTATGCATGGAAAACCATGGGCTGGACAGTGCATGTGCCTCTGTCAGGTTCTAAATTCACTGTCATTTCAAAACAAAAAGGATTCACAGGCTTTTTTAATCAGCTGCCTGAACAGTCTGCCTTGCCTGCAGAAGTGGTTAAAGCAAAAATAACAAAGTATGAAGTGGCTCTCTGGATGACCTCCGGACATTCTTACTGTTAGTGTGAGTAGACACTGGAATCTCCCACTAATAATTTCCTTTTGGAAAGCTCTCATGTCTCCTTCCTCCTCCTCATTTTACTGCTTTTCATGTTCAGAAAATAGGAAAGGCCCTGCAGTTCCTTTCATTGCTGCAGGAGATGACCCTGCACCCTTCAGAGCCATTTGCCTGCAGTTCATTGGCATCAACAACACCTCCAAGTGCTCTCAGCATTGTTTAATCTGTTTTTTTTCTCCTTCTAGTGTCTTCCTTAGGGGTTTTGGTGTCCCAGATCTCTGGAGCATCAGGACATACGAGGAAGGCAGGTTGAGATATGTCTCCTGCCCATCATTTTTCATGCTTGAGATGCCCATGAGAATTTTGGAGATTATCTGGGAGCTGATTTGCCTCTCCCTGCTCCATATGCAAGATCTTCACCTCAGGGCCACGGTGTACTCAAACTATCCCCCTTGGTTTAGTTACTGAAGTCAACAACAAACATTTGGCTTCCAAATAATCGGGGATTATTATTATTAATTACTATTATCATCCTGGGCCATGCAGCATTGCCATGGATTGCTCACTCCGAGGCAGGAGTGCCACCTGCTGAACCCACAATCCCTCCCACACCCTGGGAGCTGCAGTGCAGATTATTCCCTTTGAGCTCTGATCCATCCACCCCACTCTGTAATTAATGATGTTTAACGAGATCCCAGCCTGGGGGGATAGCTGCAGCCCTGCCCAGGCAGGGGTTTCACCCTGAGCACAGTGTTGGGTATAAGGGAAGGGGTGGGAGAGCCAAGTGTGTGAAATCATGGTAACTGCTGGTGCCTCCACTGAAATCCCTGTTTGCATTTCTGTTTCCTGCTTCCTTCTCTGGTTACATGGAAGAGCAATGAGGACAGTCTGTTAGGTTGGATTTAGCTCCAGCCCTGTTTTTATCCCTTTGCTAATCAATAGATGGATTTACCTTGAGCTTGCAGCAATTCCCACCTCCTTGGATTTGTTCACGTTTGACAATCCCTGTCTGATTCTCTGATCCACCTTGACCTTTGCACAACTCAGATTGGATTTAAATGCCTGCAAAATGCTCAGGCAGTGATTTACTATCCAAAGGGGTCTGTTTCCTGGACATTATTTCATATCTGGGTCCTCTCCTCTCCCAGCAGGAATGTGACTTTCCTGGGAGCAAATCCTTGCGGAATCCCTTCCTGGGAAAGCTGAACAGGCAGAGAGTGTTTGTCAGTCAGCCTGAGCAGCTGAGGAATGAATCTGCAGGGATTTCTGTGACATGAGGAGGATCTATTAGAGAGAATACAGCCGAAAAAATAAAATGATAATCATCTGATCACAGAGCAGAGGGAGTGAAGGGAAGGGAGTGGGACTAGATAATGAATTTGACAGCAGGAAAACCCAGACTGTCATTCCAGGAGCTACAAATGGTTAACCTGTGGGGTGGAAAGAGCATCCAATGAGTGTGCATGCCTGAAAGGATAATGGCATTTTTATTATCTCATTCCACGCCCTGATCATCAGTCCATTCGCTCCCTGGAGCTGCCAGCAGTTTGCTGTGATTCATGCACTGCAGACATGATCAGCAGATCCCACTGCAGGCAGAGCTTGTCCAGCCTTTCCAAGTGAGTTGCCACTTTATGATCTCTGCATGGATTTAGCCTTTTGGGGTTGTGTAGGAAGTGCTGGGGGTGGAAATGGCAAGGGGAGCAGAAGGGTGGAATGGGGAATGAGCAATGGATATAGATTGGGTTCTTCTGCTTCTTTTCTTGCTGAAGAAATTGTGAATTTTCTTGCTGAATGAATTGTGCTCTATTGTCTAAAGTCTTTGGATTTATGCATTTCTCTCACCTGAATTGCAGAGTTTAAACTGTTCCGTGGCAGAGGAATATTTTGGGGGAATTATCTGCTAATCAGAGTTCTGCCGGTGGGAAGTTTGCAGAAGTTTCATCGTTTGTGTGAAATGTTTCTCATAACTGGGATTGTTTCATTCCCTGAGTAAATAAATCCTCCTGGCACATTCACCCTGAGTGTGGAAGGGGAAGTGGGAGAAGAAAATCAATTAGCCTGTATGATAGTGCCAATAATAGAATCTGCTTTATTCCTGTGCTGTGTTGTTCTGCTGCTCTGCTTTATGAGTTTGGTAGCAAACAGGACACTACTGTGTTTTATATAAGGGTTTGGTTTAGAGCTTGGGAGAGGTTTTGAAGAGCAACTGAGGTTTCTGCATGCCTGTTTTTTAGAGTTTCCAGCATGAAATCCTGTGCTTTCAGAGTGAGAGGGAGCTCAGGGATTTCCAAAGCACAGCCCCTCCAAGAAGTCCCTTCCAGGAATCTGAAATCCTTCGTTGTGATTGCAGAAATTGGGCAATAAATAACAATTTAAGGAAGATGACATTTTTCTGGGTGTTGTTCTGTGGTGGAACAGCCACAATCCACAGTGGGCAGCCTTCCCTCCCAGCCTGCATGGGAACAGAGAGCAGCCCTGGGGAGAAGCAAGTCCTGTGCTCTCAGTGCAGGGAAAGCAAGGGAGGGGAAGGGCAAAGTGGCTGAGATTTGGGTAGTTTGGGGATGATAGAAGTGGTGAAAACCTGGGGGTGAACTGGCTGAGGTTTGGGCACTTTAGGGATGATATAAATGGTGAAAACCTGGGGGTGAACTGGCTGAGGTTTGGGCACTTTAGGGATGATATAAATGGTGAAAACCTGGGGGCAAAGTGGTTGAGATTTGGTTTTTTAGAGATGATATAAATGGTGAAAACCTGGGGGTGAACTGGCTGAGATTTGGGCACTTCAGGGATGATATAAATGGTGAAAACCTGGGGGCAAAGTGGTTGAGATTTGGTTTTTTAGAGATGATATAAATGGTGAAAACCTGGGGGTGAACTGGCTGAGATTTGGGCACTTCAGGGATGATATAAATGGTGAAAACCTGGGGGTGAACTGGCTGAGGTTTGGGAGCTTTAGGGATGATATAAATGGTGAAAACCTGGGGGTGAACTGGCCGAGATTTGGGCACTTCAGGGATGATATAAACAGTGAAAACTTGGGGGTGTAGTGGTTGAGATTTGGGCACTTTAGGGATGATGTAAATGGTGAAAACCTGGATTGTGATTCCTCATGTGCCACCTGGGGCTGCTTTAGTGAGCAGTCAGGGTCTGTTTTCTTAAAATCCTGGAGAGCACTGGATATTCTGTGGATATCCAGATTGTCCTCCATCCCCCTTGGACAGCAGAGGAAACCAGCAGTGCTGTGTTAAATCTGTGCTGTGCTGGGTGAGTGAAACCTCAGCTTGGGTGTGAAGTGACCTCACTGAGATCCCTGAAATTCGATCTCAGTGAAAACAATCCTTTTCTCTCGAAGTGTGATTAGCTACTGTTGGTTTTGCTGTCTGTCCTGTTGTTTTCCTGTCTGTCCTGTTGTTTTCCTGTCTCTGGGGAGCCTTGGGTCCTTCTGACACACCTTGAAACCAGAGCTGGATTTTCTTTTTTCAGCTCACAGTAGCATGGCTGGGGAAGAAAAGCAAATTTCTCTTTGGCATGGACTCTGAAGAGAAATCAAATGTGCAGCCAGAACTTGGAAAAACTGATTTATTCCCTTTTAACAAACATCCCTGTGACCTCAGGCCAAAAGAGGGAAGACACCTTTAGCATTCCTCACAAAGGCTTCTTCAAAGCATTGCTCAGAGAAATAGATGATGAAATTCTGCCCTTCCCAGGCTGAGGCATAACGTAATCATTCCATGGCTTCTCAGGAGATTGCAGTGGAAAAGCAAAGGAGCATTAAAATCCTTATAAGTTCACTCTCTGGAGAGTCTCCAGGGAGAAGGAGGAGGCTGTTACTGCATTATTTTGAATGAGGTACAATGTGATTGTTAACTTCTTGCAAATGTCCTCTAATGGCCTCTTTATGTGATCATTTCATCTGGGTAGTTTAAAGATATTTTCTGTGTTTTCAGTGTGCTTGGAGTATTTGTAGAAAATTCTGTAACTGCTGAATGGCTGAACATAATCCTGTTAGCATTTGATACACTAGAAATTAAAAGCAGAAGCTCTCAGCATAGCCAAGAAATCATTCTGGTTGGCCTGCACACATGAGATCTGTTTAATAAATGTATAGGGATTGGCTTGGCTGGCTGTGCTGGACACTGAAGTGTTCACTGTGCAGTTCCTAGAGAAAGCAGAACTTCTCTTTGCCAACAGGTAGAATATTTTCTTCCAGCAAGTGATAACTTCTGTTCAAACTTCACTTTGCTTGTTGGGAGTTCAAATTTTTGCAGCATTTTCTTCCTGTTGGAGGTTATCTTTCCTGTTTCTTGGCTGGATCAGTTCAACTCTGCTGTCAGCTGGATTTTTAGAAGGGAGGGGTTGAGGAGAATTCCTGCACAGAGAGCTGTAGCGTGTCTGCTTCATTCTGCTCCAAACCTGATGCTGGTGATTTTCGCTTGAAGTTCCCTCTTTCCCTCTGCTGTTCCCTTCTGACCATGATCTGCATTCCTGGTCCCCAGAGGGCAAAGACACAAATCCTGAATTTGTAAAGCATTTTCCATTACTGACATAGCACAGGAAGGTGATAATGGATGAAGATATCAACCTGACGTTACTTGTCTCTGTTTTGAAAGCCAAAAATTCTCAATTTCTGAAAGTGGCTCTTTCCTGATGAGTCTACAGGAAGAACTGAAACATTTTGGAGTTTGGAGCATTTTGGGTGGAAAAAGCACCAGGTAGGGAAGCCTGGCAGGTTCTGCAGCCTCCTTGCCCCAGTGAGACGTTTGTTCAGTGAAACCAGAGCATTGGCTGTGAGGAGCACAGAGCTGCAGTGATCTGGTGGAGTTCTGAGCATCAAACACTCAAAGCTTCGTCAGAGGACAAGGGGCTCTGGAGAGTTTAGTGAATGTTAATGAAAATTAATGAATTTTAGTTTTAATGAAAATTCTGAGCTGCATTCTCCACCCTGGGCAAGGCTCAGGTCAAGTCAGGAGCTGGCTGTGAATCCAACTGCCTGCAGTGAGCTGGGAGAGTTGCTCCTGATGGAAGGGAAATCTAGTAGAACCAAGAAAATTTGGGGAAATTTTGGGCAGAACTGTTTCAGAACAGTTCAGAGCAGAGCTGGTTATGAGTTCACATCAGGTTTCTAAAATTAGCTTTGTGTAAATGAAAAGAATAGGAAATTCTTTAAAAAAATAATTTATTTTTTTACATTTTCTAGAGAAGAAATGACTGAGTTGCACCTTTGCAATTTTTTTAAAACAAAAAATTCTGTTTGTTTTTTTTTTTTTAATCTTTCCATTCCAATTGCCCTACCTTTTAAAGAGAAAAGTAAAATAAAAAATAAAAAACTTAGATGAAGGATTTGCTTTCTCGTTCCAGGCTGAATTAAAATAAAACAGCCCTGAACATTTTCCATATCACTTCACTCTGACAAGGGTTTTTGCTTCTGCTTCAGCAAAACTAGAAAATTGATTGTTAGTGCAGATTTAAATGCAGATATCTCCTGGACAGTCCCAGTGCTGGCAGAGGTGCTCAGCTGGGCTGGATGGGGGTGATAGAATTTTATTCTGTTTCTTCACAAAACCTCATCCCCATCCTCCCTGCTCCCAGTTCAGAGCAAAACAGGAAGATTAAAAAAAAAAAAAATCAGGTAAATTCTCTGGTGATTATTTTAGTTCATATTTATGTATATATGTCCATATAAAGCAGATATAATTTACTTACAGTAAATTAATTCCAGTGTTTCAAAATGCAACCAAGAAAAACACTTCCATCAATCATTGAAATAACTGAAACACAGAGGCTCAATTTACTGTAACTTTTCACTCTATCCACATTTTCTTTTGTAAAAAAAACCCCAAAACATCCAAAAAAAAAGCTTTTTTGCCCTGTGTTCATCTGCTGACATTTGATTTCTGTTTTGAGATGTGCAAGCTCTTCAACACAGTGAAAAGCTCTCCTT
This sequence comes from Entomyzon cyanotis, assembly GCA_024500445.1. NCBI lineage: Eukaryota > Metazoa > Chordata > Aves > Passeriformes > Meliphagidae > Entomyzon > Entomyzon cyanotis. Next base: position 10,672,499 of record JAKEPQ010000309.1, read on the forward strand.
GAGTCCAGTCAGGCAGCTCTCGTGGATAAGTGGCTGCAGAGCCAACTTTATAATGATATATCAGTATAATGTCAGCCTTCCTCCGTTCCTCCATTCCAATTTCAATTCTCCATGTCACCAAATCCATGATCCAATTCTGGAGCTCGAGCTGAGCCCACATCATCCCTTTTAATTTAGCACTCAGCCCTTTCCTCCTCCTGCCCTGCCTTACTTCTATTAGCAGCTCTGTTTGTGCTGATGTGCAGCACACACAGCTAAAAACCCTTGTTAGAGCCAGAGCCTTCCAGCCTGGAGATTCCTAATAAGGGAAAAAAACCTCCTTTTCTTGGTGAGGTAAGAGAATCAGGCAGGGGTAATTTCAGTGCTGATGGAGGAGGATAAGGTGCGGTTTGGCTTTTGCTGACTTGGTTCCTCTCCTGCAGCAAACCTCCAATCCTTTCAGGCAGACAGGCAGGGCTTCCCCTCTCTGCCCTCCTCACCAAAAAGGGTTCAGCTGCTGCTGGGGGATTTCAGGCTGGATGTGGAAATGAGACATTTCTGCAGTGCTGTAATCAGCCTCCTAACTCTTCCTATGTCCCTTCAGGAGTGCCCAGGCTGGGAGCACTTTTGGGGCAAGAAAATTGGTATTTTCTAGCAATTCCTGGTTTTTATCTGGGTTTTTTTAATAGTTTTTAGCTGTTCACTTTCTGTGAATACCTTGTAAGTTGTAGGTAATTTGTTAGTGAGTCGTTGAGATGGAAGAGGTTTTTGTTGGATGCTAGAGTTCTGTGAAAAGAGTTGTTTCCCCCTCAATTTTTAAAGAGCAGTCAATCTCAGTAAAAATCTAAAATACTTTTATATTCGTATTTTAGAGTGATTAATCAGCTCTGAATTAAAAAAAATTAAAAGCAGTGAATCTTTTAGTAAAAATCCAAAATACTTTCAGATTTGTATTTGCAGCGTGATTAATCAGCTCTGAATTAAAAAAAAATTAAAAGCGGTGAATGTTGTGGTAAAAATCCAAAATCCTTTCAGATTTGTATTTCAGAGGGATCAATCAGCTCTGGTGAGCTCAGCTGTGCACAGAGCATCTCCACCACTGAATTTGGTAGTTTCTCTGAGCAATTTCTCTGGAATAAAGATTCCAGCAGAGCAATGTGAGAAGAACAACACATCTGAGGGAAAGCTAACTGAAAGGCTGAAGGAGGGATGGATGTTTTATTGTGTTTTCTTGTCATTCAGTTGCAATGGCTGCATTTCAACCTCCCAGCTGGGTAATTTGCACAGTGCTGTTCATGATGTCTGCAAGTTGCAGTGACATTACTTTGCTGTTCAGAGTGCTGCAGGTGACCTTGCAGAGGAGCTGCTCCGTGGAAATGTTCTTTACCTTTCATGAAAATGAGAGACACACCAGGATTGGCTTGCAGAGGGGTGCAGGGGAGGGATCTGCCCCTCATCCTGTCAGCAACCAACAGGATCTGCACTCAGGATTAATTCCTCCCTGGCAATGTCTCCTAACCACCTTGGCTGCTGACAGGAGGTTTCTTACACACCTCAGAGAGAGAGATACCTGCCCATGGTAAGAGGGAGCAAACCCACACCTGCACAGCATCCCTGAGGGGTGTGCCTGGGCAGTCAGCACCAGAAAACCTTGACACAGCGATTTTCATGATTTTTTTCCCTCCACCCACCCCCTGTTGCAGCCCTGAGTGTATTTGTAAAGCCACATTTCCCCTCAAGAGGTTCAGTTCAGTTAGCATTAAGGGTTCCCAGTCTGCTCTGTTTCACTGCTCTTGCATTTTATCTGCTGTGCTGCTTGTGGCATTTATTTCAATATTTAGTCTGTTGAGGCTGTGTCCTCCTAGTGCATATTTTGTGCTGGGAAGAGTGGATAAAAAAAGATTATTCTATTATTATCTGAATAATTATCTGGTTAAATTATATTTCCAGACTCCTTATTCTATTATTATCTGAATAATTATCTGATAAAATCATATTTCCAGGCTCCCTGTGTGCAAACACATGATTTGTACTTTGCTCATCAGCACAGTTTTTGCTCTGTTTCTGAAAGGTTCAGCCAACATCCCCAGGGACCTCTCTGGCTCTGATAATTAACTGTAATCTCAAATCCCCTGGGAAAGACAGAGAATTTCTGACACTTCCCAGAGCCCAGGCTGATGCTAACACCCAACCTTCAGTGGAAAAAGAAATAAAATATTGGGTTCTGAGTGTTTGTAGCTTGAACAGGACACATTGGAGACATCAGTTTGCCTAAAGGTGCTGTAAAAAAAAAAAAAAAAAAAAGTAGGGTTCATTCCTCAAGTCTTTTGTATATTTTCTAGGAAGACCACAGTTCTCACTATAAAGGGGATTTTTTTTTATGTTAGCTGTCTGTCTTCATTTTTAAATTATCCTGTTTTGAGTCAATCTCTTGGTCATTTCAGTTGGAGCTTTATTTGCAATGAAATATAAAAAAAAGGAGGAGTTAGATCTCAATGTTGTATGCAGTCAGCAAACTGGCAATTTGAGGTACAAAAGTGCCTTCAAAGCCATATTAAATATAGCAGCCCAAAGCCACAAGAAAGAAAACTTCGTATTTCTCTTTGTAGAACTTGTGGATTGGATATTCCAGAGCAAATCCTGACTTCTGCCTCAGCTAGGCAAGATGCCCATTGTCCTCAAATCATGAAATATTATTTACTGGTACGGCTGTGGCATAAATTATTTTGGATTTTATGTGCAATAAAGCACCAGAATCTGGAGGTGGTGGCAGCAAGCAATTTGCTCCAGAGTCCACAAATCCCACATTAACCACAGTGGAATGCACACTGATTGGGTTTTGCTCCCACTTTTTCACGTTTGGGAAAGGAAATTTGTTTTGCACACTTTTTTTACATGTTTGCCATCCGCCAGGGAAACAGATCTGAGTGAACTCCACCAAATAAATAAATTTATTTATATAAATTAATCTATTTATAAATAAATAAATTTGGTGAAAACAAATTAATAAAGTATTAATTATCAGGTAGGAGGCACGCGGCCAATTAGTGTTTTCAGCTCAGTTATTCTTCTTTTCATGTGAAATTTTAAAATGAGAGCAGATTGACTGCACTGCTCTGCTCACTGACAGTAACACTGCAGAGCATTTAGCTTCACATATTGAGGGAATTAGGTGCTCTGCTCCATTGCCAGCCAGCACTTTGATCTCAATGGAATACATGTTGGAGGCCAATTGGACACAGTTCCAGTAGCAGGAGGGTTTTCCCCTCGGTGTTTGCAGCCCTGCCCTGGAGTTCTGCTGAGGTGCTCAGGGTGACTGAGCAGAGCTCTGGCCATGTGGTTGGAGAATCTGCTTGCATTTCGTGCTATGAAACAGATCATCAGTTGTAAGCCATGAGGAAAGGAAAAAAAGAAAATAGGAGAGTGAATGAGTCACTGTGCTTTTGTACAGCCAGGCCAGGTTTGGGGCTTGGATTTCAAACCAAAACCTGCAGAAAACTGGGGGAAAAAACCTGAGATGAGGCATTGGAAATCCTGGGTGTCTGTGAAACTGAAACTTTTTTTTTATACTATAACTTCCAAAAAGGCATCCATCTTAATGCAGATTAAAAACCAAAACCAATAGAAAACTGGGGAAAACCCCTGAGACAAGGCTTTGAAAATCCTTGGTGTCTATGGGACTGAAACTTTTTTTTATTTGGTAGTATAACTTCCAAAAAGGCATCCACCTTAATGCAGAGAGGCAAGAGAGGGATGTTCCATCCTTTCTTGTATGTAGAATTACCCTGACTGTTAAAAACATCTGCTTAATTTCCAGTTTTAATTTGCCTGGGTGTAATTTCCTGCCACTGGGTTAATTTTATCCACTTGTCTCTCCTACCTTCAATGTGAAAAAAAAAAAGAAATGCATGTCAAATTGAGAAATAGGTGAAAAATCTGGGTGTTAACAGCAGCATTCATGGCCAGCCTTGGGCTGAGCTGTGGTGGGATCTCTGCCTGGCTGCAGCACCATCATCCCTGTTTTCTCTCACTGCATCTCAGACTGAAATTCTGCTCATTCCCTTGTAAAAATGGACCTCCTGAGCAGAATGCTGGCAGCTCTGCTTGAATTATGGAGGAATGATTAGAGAAAACAGTTTTCCCCACAGCTGCCCCCCACCATTCAGCACGTCTTGAGATATGATTTGGATGAGAAGCAGCTGCCATTGACACGCCAGGGCTGGCAGAGGCACAGCCCTTGGGGAAGCAGCATGTGCACTTGGTTTGGGGTTTGGTTTTTTGGTTTTTTGGGGTTTTTTGGGGTTTTTTTTGGGTTTGGGGGGTTTTTTTTGTTTTTGGGTTTTTTTTTTTTTGTTTTGGTTTGGTTTGGTTTTTTATTTGAGGTGAAGGTGGATCTGTTGTTTACATTCAGGTTTTGAAGTGTGCCTGTCATAACACAAATTAAATGAACAATAAAGAGATTGGAAATGTGTGTAATGATAAATAAAATGGGGCTGAATGTCAGCAGTGGCAGGCAGAGCTCTCCCCCACTGGGTGTTCCAACAAAGCCCATCTCTCCCCACCCATCCTGGCAGGAAGAGCCTGGATAAACAGAGAGACTTTCTAATTGCACAGAGAGCCAGCAAATGCAACTTTTATAGAGTCAGCCTGGCAGGGAGGTTTGTCACCGAGGACATCTCACTGCCATCCCCCTGTGCCACCAGTTTGGGACAGCCAGGGTGGCAGAGATCCCTGCAGGTGACATGATGAAGGGCAGGGGGGCAGGAGAGGTTGGCTGCAAGCTGGAGGTGCAGCAGCTTGGTGGAGGATGAATTACCTCATTTCTTGGGGTGGAGCAGAGAAAAGTCAGTCAGTGGAGCAGAGAAAAGTCAGTGTGTGAAAAACAGAGAAAAGTCAGTCTGTGAAGCAGAGAAAAGTCAAGTCTGTAAAGCATGCAGAGGCTGCTGGATGACAAACCTGGGTGACACAGATCCTCCTGAATGGCGCAGCTGTGAGGTGCAAATGCCATCAGTCATTGCTGTGACAGCTCCAGGTTACTGAGCAAGCTGCCTGGGGAGCAGAAATACTCATTTCTCCTGGCTGAAGGTCACTGGTGGCTCCAGCCACCCCTGGGCTCCTGGCTGGCTCCAGGAAACTGCTGGGAACTACAGCTGCCTGTGGAGGAAGGCAGAGGATATCTTTAGAAGCACATCGAGGGGCATTGTCAGCTTTTTTAACAGATGATCTATGATAAGTGTCCAAGGACAGGAAGTGCAGATCTGTTTCATGGAGAGGATTTTGTGGGAATTTTTTGCTTGGGATATTTAAAAATTTTTTTTTAATGTTTTTTTTTTGCTCGCTGAGTAAGTGGTGGTTTATAAAAGGTATTTTGAAGAGGCTTTTAAAAACAGTTATTCTGTGTTAAATTCTTTAAAAATTATTTTAAAAATTCTTTTAAAAACAGTTGTGCTGTGTAGGGATGTTCTGTTGGGTACAGAGAGTGGGATAAACTTCATCCTTGTGTGGTTTCACTGCAAAAACAAATCCTGAGCTACAGACCCTGGGTATTGACTCATGGCCATTATCCTTACCTTCCCTGCTTCACCTTTAGTGATTTTAATTGGTCTCTCCTTTCCTTCTCATCCCCCACTGTAATCTTTGTTGCTCGTGGTTTGCACTCTTTTTGAGAGGAGTTTGTCCTGGGTTGCAATGTAGATTAAATACATCTATATTGCAACCCAGGACAAGTTCGTTCTGTAAAGAAAAGGTTTGCAAGCTCTTGAAGCAGAGCAGGAAAGTAGCAAATCGAATTCTTGGATGCACTGAGGATGAAAATGCTGTTCTAGGTCTGTTTTACACTTTAGATTCTTAAAGCAAAATTGGGGTAATTGGATCCCTGCTGAACCAATCCTTTCACCCTTCTCTCAGCAAAGGAGAAAAGCAATATCAGAACACAGGGATAGGAGAGGGTTGGTCCCAAAGAATCTGATTGATGGCTAAATGAAAATGGTTTAGTTGCTTTTTGTGTTAGAATATTATTTGCAATACAAACATTATCTGTATTTGGTTTTACTCGGTGCAGAACTCTTGAGTTTTTCCATATTTGTGGCTGCATTGCTAACTGAAATGTGTGACCATGTGGGGAAGGGAGATTTCTCATCCATGATGCATCAGACACTGCCAGAAGCAGAGTAAATGGATATCCTGACTGGGTTGGACACCTTTTAGCTCCCTAATTCACTTTCCCTGCCCAAACCAAGAGGAATGCTCTTCCTTTATCCCAGCCAGCAGTAACCTCAGCAGAGATGTGAATGGGACACAGGATTATTAGGATTGGAAGGTCCTGCTCTCCTTTTCCAGCAGGGTGCCACTGAATGCAATCCTCTGTTGGGCTGGATGGATACAATGGGTTCTCAGCTGCAGGCTTGCATCACAGCCCAGATCTTGTGTGGTTTGGCCTGGCAGGGCTCTGGGCTCCCAGAAATGCTGTGCAAGGCAGATATTTGGCACTCAGAACCAGCCAGTGAGAGCTGCTGCCACTCTTGTGCCTCCCTGCTTGTCAGTCTGTAAAACTCAGAACACTGTCACCATTTTCAGAGGCTGTTTAGAGGAGACTGAGGAAAAGCTGCTTTGCTGAGCCCAAGTTGCAGTTGAGTTGTGAGCAGTGAGCCCAAATGGTGCTGTGAGAGCTCTGCCATGGGCAGGCTGGCAGGATGTGTGATCAGCTACAGGGCTGGCCTGTGATGGCTTTGGTGTTTTCCAGGAGCCAGCTGACACTGTGGTGTGGCTGCTGCCTTCACTGGGACTGCTTTGCCAAGGTCACTTCTGGGAAACTAGAGAAAACCAGGGCTGGAAATTACTCATCTCAATTTCACAGCATATTTTCTACCCAGCATGTGGAGCAGCCATACTTCCTGTGCTCTAGAAAACTGCTTTTTGTGTTTTTTTCTCATTCTCCTGCATGCTGTGGCACCTTAATTTCCCTTTCTTTGCTCTGCTGCAGGCTGTCCTACCAGAGGAACGACGATGATGATGAAGAAGCTGCCAGGGAACGACGCCGCAGGGCTCGGCAGGAGAGGCTGCGGCAAAAGGAGGAGGGAGATCTCTCAGGAGAAGGGACAGAGAGGTCAGAAATCAATGCCCAAAACAGGTGAATGTCTGACGTTGTGTGCTGACAAGTCAGGGGCAATTTTTGTTCAGGGTAGAGAAGGATTTGGAAGAGTTTGCTTTGGTGCTGGAATTTAAAGCACTGAGTTTGGTCATCTGTGATCTGCAGGAGGAATAAACGCCGTGAGGATCAGCCTGGCTGTGTCTGCAGGGCAGGGTGGGAGCAGGGCTGACTCTGACATGCTGTGACACTTGGCCAGCTGTCCCCAGGGCTGTCTGGGGGTCATTCCTGTGGGGTTCATGGAGCCTGTCAGGTTCTCTGTCAGATTCTCTGTCAAGTTCTCCTCTGTCGGATTCTCTCTCAGGTTCTCTATCAGGCTCTCTGTCAGATCCTCTCGCAGCTTCTCTGCCAGGTTCCCTGTCAGATTCTCTCTCAGATTCTCTCTCAGCTTCTCTCTCAGGTTCCCTGTCAGGTTCTGTCAGGCAAGGCTGCCTCTGTCCCCCCAGACCCCCATTTGTCCTTAAACATGTCTTTGATCAGAAAGCCAGCGATGTGTCAAACCACAGCACAAACCCAAATGCTGTGCACAAGGACATCTCCTGTGCTGCTCCCAGGGCACTGTGGGGTCACAGCACGTGGGGTTAGGAGTCACCCAGACCTCAGGCTGTGGCTGCAAAATGCCTCTGAGGTGCTGGGTGTGAGCTCCAGAGCACTGACAGTGTCAGGGATAAAGAGCAGAGAAGGAATTATTGTGGAATAGTGACTCTTAGAGCCATAGGATCATCCAGGCTGGAAGAGACCTTTAAGGTCATCAAGTCCAACCATCTACTCAGTATTGTCCCTTTGACCCCAAAAACATCAAACCACATCCCTCCTATCACCAAGCACTTGTCTCAGCACCAAGCTGAGTGGCTTTCCAGGCTGCCCATCAATTGTTTCGTTTCACACAACCACAAATATACCCAAATTTCCAGTGGCTGCAACAGAAGTGATAGAAGAAACCAGAAATGAACACTGTGCTAGCAAAGTGCTGATAGGCACTGAGCAGAAATACTCTGTTTAAGGCAAGGAGAATGGATACAGGTAAGAAAACAGCAGCTGAATTTTGAAGTATATAATAATATAAAATTTTGGTTGTGTTTTCCAGCCATGCAATGGTGTTACAGCAAGCTTTTTTTCCTCGAAACAGTGAAATGCATATGTTGTTAGAAAGATTTTTTGTATTTTTTTTTTTAATGCCAAGCTGTCCCTTTCCCACAGCGTGGCAGGAGAGGAAAGCAAGCGTTCCACAGACGACGAAGCAGCTTTGCTGGAGAGGTTGGCAAGGAGGGAGGAGAGACGCCAGAAGCGGCTGCAGGAAGCCCTGGAAAGGCAGAAGGAATTCGACCCAACGATCACAGATGGGAGTTTGGCAGTGCCCAGGGGAGAGGTGAACAACGTGGAGCAAAACGAGAGCACAGGGAAGGAGGAAAAGGCTGAGACAGAAACAGTCAGCAAATCGTACCAAAGGAACAGCTGGAGGCAAGATGGGGAAGAAGAGGAAAAAAAGGAAAAGGACAAGGAGGAGGTGCAGGAGGAGGAGAAACCAAAGGAGATCCCCGTAGAGGAAAATCAGGTAGATGTGACAGCAGGAAAACCCACAGCTAAAGAAGAGGCTGTAACTGTAAATGCAGAGGAGCACAAAGCAGAAAATGAGACAAATGCTGTGCCAGAAGGGATGCAGAGCATAGCTGATGGTGTGGATGAAGAGAAGGAAAAGGCTGAGGCAGAAAGGAAGGAAGCAGAAGAAAGGGAGAGGTTAAAAGCAGAGGAGGAAAAACAGAGAGCAGAGGAGGAAAAAAGGGCAGCTGAGGAAAAACAGAAAGCAGAGGAAGAAAAGAGAGCAGCTGAGGAAAAACAAAAAGCAGAGGAAGAAAAAGGGCAGTGAGGAAAAAGAGAGAGAGGAGGAAAAAGGGGGAGAAAAAGAGAGCAGAGGAGGAAAAAAGGGCAGCTGAGGAAAGGGCAAAGGCAGAAGAGGAGAGGAGAGCAGCTGAGGAAAGAGAGAGAGCTAAAGCAGAAGAGGAGAGGAGAGCAGCTGAGGAAAAACAGAGAGCAGAGGAGGAAAAGAAGGCAGCTGAGGAAAAGGCTAAGCTAGAAGCAGAGAAATTAAAGGAAAAACAAAAGGTGGAAGAGCAGAAAATAGAAGATAAGCAGGTAAAAGAGAAGAAAGTAGAAGAGGAAAAACCTCAAGCAGCTTTCTTAAAAAAGCAGGTACAGTAAGCATTTTGCACCAAAATAAGCCACCTGTGGTTTGTGTGAAATGTAATGCAAGAAAAGATTGAATTGGCATTTCCTCACGGATCTAGTCCTGTGCTGAAATTACTAACCCTTGTGCTGTCACTCTCTCTTTTTAAAAATAAAAGTAAAAATCCTGCTTATCAATAATGCAGTGCACGACAGGCCTGAGCTCACCCCATCATTCCAACAACACCTTGCATGGTCACACCTCTGCATGGGTTTTTGCTGCTTTTTTATTTCCTCACCTGCTCTAAACTGCAGCAACACACGAGGTGGAGGCAGAAACACCTTGGCACAGAATGTTGTGAGGTGTGGGAGGAATGTTGTGTGCTAAATGCAATCCCAGGAAAGGGAAATGGGTTGGGAAATTGGGAATTTTTGGGAGGGTGGAGGAGGCACAGCAGCACAGTGGAGTGGTGGCTGCACACAGCATTGGTGTGAGCACAGTGTGGAGAGATAAAAGTGCAAACAGACGTGGTGAACTCGTGTTAAAAAGTAAATAAATCGTTGAAAACCCAAAAACCAAAGGGGGAAGAAAAAAAGGAAGCTAAAAAGGAAAAGCTGCCCGAAGAGAAGCCTCAATCTACCTCCACAAAAGATCAGGTAACTCATAAAGCACTGATTTAGATGTGGTAGGGAAACTGGAGAGTAGGGAACAAATAAGGAAACAAATAACAGAAAGTTGCTTCTCCAGCAAAGTGCTTGATCTTGTGCTCCACTTCAAGAACATGGTAATCCTGCTGAAATAAATAGGGATGAAGCTACTTAACTGCTTAAAATTAAGTAAATTCTTAAGTAGTTTGTTCTTTTGGGGCTTTAGAAGCAATTCCTGTTTGTCTTAAAACAAATATTTCAGGAAACTCAGTTCAGTCAATAACACAAGTATGGTTTTTCCCCCTAGGGATGAATTTTTCAGGGCAGTATCAACTAATCATCCTTCCCTGGTTTCCTCTCACTTTACTGTGAACTTTTTCCCTGTGAACGAAATCTACTCTAATAATAATATTAATCATCATAACGATAATGATATAATAATAATAATAATAATAATGATAATAATACTCTAGGCCCTTTGGCCACCTGACTGCCTTAACTAATAATTCCCCCCAAACTGCAATACCCCATGATATAAACTGTGCATACCCAAGATTCTTCTTTTGTTTTAAAGAGAAAAACCTACAAAATTTACTGCATTGCATTTCCACTGTAAACACAGGAGCTGGTGCCATGGTGTTTTACTGTATGGTAAGTAAATCAGATTTGGGAACAATTTATTGTCCAGGACACAGAGAGCACTGAGCTCAGTGCTGTGGTTGTGGTTCTAAAATAGCCCCTGAGTCTGGATAGTGAAAATTGCTCAGAAATTTGGGAATTTGGGGCCATTTGGGTTCAGGGAGCCCCAGAACTGATTGCTGCCTGCCCAGTGATTGAGGGTTGCAGAGGATCCACTGCAGGGTCGTTAATTAGCAGAATAATTTGGATGTTTTAATAATTTAAGCTCAGAGAGTGGTGAGGAAATAGCTGCACAAAAAATAAGAGATGGATTATCTTAAAAAGGCAGAATCAGCTTCCAATATTTGCCTTTGCATGCAATCTTTGAATAATACAAGTAAAAGTAGAAAATAGTCTGTAGCTGAGCACAGAGTTTGATTTGTGGGGAACTTGAGGCACAGTTGTCCTGTGCAGAGCTTGTTCTGCTGCAGAGCTCGGCCAGCTGTCCCTGGAGCTCTCAGCATGCTTTTCAACCTTCCCACTGCGCTGGATTATTCCAGGAAATTGGCAGCACTTGGAAAAGGGACTTGGGATTTCTGGGTTTCCATCTTTGGATGCTCAAGCTGGGACAAGTTAATAGAATCCCACTTGTGGTGCAATTCTGAATAACCACCCTGAGCACTCGAAATGTTTTGAAAATTACAGTTGTTGCTGCTTTGCTTGTGAAGAGAAATTGAAGATCAGGATCCCATTCTGCCCCCTTTTCAAGGACATACAAATTCATTTTCTGAGATCTATTCCTGAATGTGAATGCAGCTAAAAGGATGCCAGTGTTTCATGAACAAAACACTGCAGGAATGAAATGTGTCTCCATAATCAGGTTGTGCTTTTGCTTTGGCCCTCGGAGTTCAGGTTTTGATTAATTTGGCAAGGAAAAAATTGGTCTCTTTTTTTCCTGAACTGCTGCACAGTTTTTTGGTTCTTAGAAGTGACCTGAGAAGTTCATAAGAACAAGCTTTCTCATGATGTGAGGCTGCTGGTATTTCCTGCTCCCAGTTTGGCCAGACGAGCTGCAGCAGTTGCTTTTCTCGTGGAATTTGGGGTTGGGAGTGAGTTGGCTCTGCAGGGAAACCCGAAATGCCCCAAATGCCCACAGCTTTTAGCTCACCAGCCAGCTGAGCCCCAGGGAGGAATCCAATCTGGCAGATCACCCCAACCTTGGTAAATGATTTGCTGTAGTCTGAAGGTGTTCAAGATGTAGAAATCTCAGCTCTCAAATAACAGCATAAAAATCTAACAGAAAAGAAGCAGTGCAGAAAGAGATTAAAATAGAAATACATAAATTTGCTACCCATGCCTTTGGTCATGGTCTATCTTGATGTCAAGATCTGTGAGAGTATTTGAATATTTCAGCTCAGGGAATATCACCCATCTGCTCCAAGCAGAGTCCTTTTTGAACCCAGGAGAAGCTGAATTAGTCTGTAATTTAGGGAAGCAGCAAAACAAGGGAAAGAACTCATTCTTATCTCATGCCTTTGGAATGAGATGCAAAGGTTTCTGCTTCTGTGCTAATCAATCTCTGTTTTGGTATTAAAATTAGTAGGAGAAGGATAGATCCCAGAAGATGTGCAGTGTTTCTGTAATATCTTGTTTTACCATCTTTTTGAACGGAGAGGCCAAGCTGTGTTAATGGTTTTCTCAAATGCAGACACATTACCATAAATCCTACTGGCTTCTGAAATGCCGTTTCCTAACCTATTCATTTTTGAACTGTATTGTTTTAATATTAGTTTTCTCGGTGATTTCAATTAAGATGGAAAAGATACAAACCTCCCCAGTGGGTCTGAATCCATAAGGCAGCTGGAATTGTTGGCTTTTTAATAAGACTCAGAGAGGTCTTGATGAAAATCTCAGCAAAGGAAATCTTTTGCACTCAAAATCCCAGGAGAGACATCGTGGCATGAGAAATTTTGCACCAATCAGCACAGGCAGTCTCAGTATCAGCTCCATTCATACCAAAAATCTATGATACTTAGATGGTATTTAGAATGTTCTGACTTTTTTTGTATGTTTGTTTGTTTGTTTGTTTGTTTGTTTGTTTTCTCATGGTTTGTCCTGTTGTTTTCTGCTGTGTTCTGAGCAGGTCAAAGATGACAAAGGCAAAGCCCCCAAAGAGGAAGTGAAGAGTGTCTGGGATCGTAAGAAGGGTGTTCCTGAGCAGAAGGCACAGAATGGAGAACGTGAGCTCACTGCCCCCAAGCTGAAACCCGCCGAGAATGCTTTTGGGTAAGCTGCAAATAAGAATTAGCTTGCTTATGTTACAGCAGCTCAGGGCCCAAAATCTCCTTTTTTGCTCCTTTTTCTTCCTTTTTATAAGCTGTGTCTCACTCTGGTTTTTATTTTGCTTTTTAAGGAAATATTTGGCTTGTGGTTATATTGGGAAATTCAAAGAAGGTAACAATTTTCCAGGGAGAATTTTGTTTAAAAGGATCCTGTCTGCTGAAAGCATGGGATACATGAGATAGAAACCAAGCTCTTCCTTTTGGCAGGAAACCAGGAATGAGTAGGTTAGAAATGGAATTTTTTCTCTTCCTCTTTGACATAGGCACAGGAAAGGTTAAGCTCTCCAGGCACTTGGAGAAATCTGAGCATGGCAGATGGGATTTGCTATTGTATCTCAGCATTCCCCTCGTGATTCTTGCGGGAAAAGCAAACTTTCTCAAAATAAAATGCAGTTCAAAAGGCCCTGGAGACACCCTGACCTGAGGCCAAAAGGCAGCAATGGGGATGGAAGAGCAGAAATGCCCAAAACTGTCCTGCATGGCTTGGGTCATCACCAATAACAGGAGAATAATTTGCTAAAAATATTCTGGTTGTGTTTTCATTGGCTTTACTTCCTGTGGGAGACAGGAATTAGAGACAAAATGTAGATTTGAGTTTCCACTCTGTTTTTTTTCCTATTTCTGTTTTTCTTCTACTGTTCCATGGAAGTGTGAAGAATCCTGTTCAGCTCCCTTTTCTCAGCTGAGCAGAAGACTTTGGGTTGGCAACATCAGTGCTTTTTGGGTTGTTAGGTATCAATTAGGACTCTTGGATTATTTTCTAATGAGTTTCCCCACAGAGCTGGGCTTTGTGTGCAGCTGGTCTTTGTTCTTTCTTTTTTTTTTTTTACATGAACATGTAATTTGGAAAGACTATAACTTGCATAACTTCCAGTGGTGAGAACTGAGAACAAAATAATCTTTTTCTGGAGGGTTTATAAAAATTATTTGCCTTTGAAAGCGAAGGATTAGTGCATAAACAGGGACATGAAACAGGGGTGGCACAAGAAACCCTGTGCAGGTGAGGAGCTCCTTCCTCACAGGCAGGGATGGGAGAGGAGCTCCTGGAGCAGCCCAGCCTGACAACTCCTGGTGGAATATTTTCCCAATGGAATATTTTCCCTATGGAAATGTTTGGGGCTGGCACAGTTTGCAAGGAGCTGGAGGTCTCAGGAGGCAGCACCTTGGAGCTCCAGGCTCTGCTGCTGCTGCTGAGCTCGTGGCAGAAGGTGGATCTGGACAAGAAGGGAAATCCTGGTGCGTAATTTCTATTTATTTCCCTTTATTTCCACCCCAGGCGCTCAAATTTGAAAGGGACAAGCGCCGAGGAGCCAAAGCCAGGGGTGGAGGCTCTGAAGAGGCTGGAGGATCAGCGCAGACGCCGCGGGGAGAGCGAGGGTGAGGAGCTGGAGAAGCTGAAGGAGAAGCAGCAGGAGGCAGCGGCTGAGCTGGACGAGCTGAAGAAACGGCGGGAGGAGCGCCGGAAAATCCTGGAGGAGGAGGAGCAGAGGAAGAAGCAGGAGGAGGCTGAGAGGAAAATCAGAGAGGAGGTGAGGGTGAAGGGTGGGGAGTTGGACTTGGGTTTATTGTCTTATTTCTGCTTTACTTCCACTCTCCTTGCATTGGTTGATAACCCATTGGTTGATATAACCCATTGGTTGATACCCCAGTGATTGATCACTCATTGGTTGATCACTCATTGGTTGATATCAACCAATGAGTTATATCAACCACTGGGTTAACTCATTGGTTGCTAGAACTCATTGGTTGATAGAACTCATTGGTTGATCAGTCATTAATTGATAACTCATTGGTTTATATCACTCATTGGTTGATAACCCATTGGTTGATAACCCATTGGTTGATATAACCCATTGGTTGATCACTCATTGATTGATAACTCATTGGTTGATCACTCATCATCTAGTAAAGACCTGAGGTAAAACAGCATCCAATTGGAAAAAATGTTCCAATTCTAGCCTTAGGAAAGACAAGGCTCTAACACGTGTTTTCACAAATCAGGATTTCATCTGTGATAGCTGCAAAATTCTTATCTTGCTGGGATTCGAGATGCTGGAGGCAGTGTTAGAGCCACAGAGTCTTTCTGACATTACACTCATTGAATTACAGAGTGCATGTTGAAATTTATCTGCTGCAGATGGGCTGGAATGCTAATGTTATATATAGTTACAGTGGGCTAGAGCTCATGAGGGACATATTCTTGTCTGTTTAAATATTGAGTATCCAACACATCTGTTTTCTTGTACTTCCTCTGCCAAGGGACTCTACAAATAGGATTTCCAAGTCTCTGGTGCATCATTCAGGATTCCTAGTTGTTTGGAAAACAAATGGTAAATGAATAATACTGATCTTATCTGGCAGCTGAACGCCAATTCCTTTAATGTGCTAAGTTCTTCAAAACAGAACTCAATAGATGCCAAAACTGCACAAATCCTTGCTGCTCAGACCCCACTGCCCACAGTGCTCTTGCTTTGAGGGCTTCTGGTTGGAATTGCAGCTCATGAAAACTCATCTCTGGAGGGAAATCTGCAAGCATTTAATCTTGGGTTTCTTGGCCACCTCTGGGTTTTTCCATGTTAAATATTAACCTTGGCATGATAAGTGTCAGAGGAGAGGCACAGAAGAGCAATGCTGATTTGATACGTGAGAACACAGAGAAATGAGCTGGAGTTTTCTCTCTTTAAGTGGCCTACATGGCAATAAATGTGATTTCACTGCAAGGAGGCACTAGAGCAGCACAACAAATTGTCTTCCTGCCATCCTTAACACTGGGATGGATTGGCAATAATACCTTTATACATTTCAGACAAATCACTCCATTTTTTCACCTGGCATAAAAACCTGGAAGGTGTTTGGAAAATGCTGCACAGCCCTGAAATGGTGATGTAGTTTCTGAATGGACAATTAAACATTCATTTTTTTGGTTTTTTTAGGAGGAAAAGAGGAGGATGAAGGAAGAAATTGAAAGAAGAAGGGCTGAAGCTGCTGAGAAACGTCAGAAGATGCCAGAAGATGGAGTGTCTGAAGACAAGAAGCCATTTAAATGTTTCAGTCCTAAAGGTTCATCTCTCAAGGTAACCTCCCCACTAACATCTGTGTGGTACATAAAAATAATGGGGTTTGTGGTCCAAACTCCAAAAGCAATGTTGTAGTCAGACCTAGGAAAATGCTTTGATAGCCTTAGCCTGACACCTCCAGCTGAAAGGCTTCATCCATTGAGATGACTGAAAATTAGGGTTCCTTCCTAGAAATACAGACTAGACTGGCAGCTGGCTTTGCTTTTTGATTCTTCTTTTTAAAGAATCTCCAAAGAGGATCTTCACCTTCAAGAGAAAGTTACTGTTGAAACTTAGAGCTGTATTACTGTGTTTAATATATATTCTTTAATATATTATAAGATTGCTGTGTGAACTGGAGCAGAATCATAGAATAATTTAGGTTAGGAAAGACCTTTTAAGACCATTGAGCCACAGATGTTCTCTCACTCCTTCCACATCCACAACTGGTTTTTTCCTTGCCAGATTACTTTGTCTTTAAGCATTTGCAGCCTAATCATCATTAATTGTAACTGACCCATATGGGAGTTCTAGCTTATGTCTAATCCCCCTTAAAATAACATCTAGAAGTACTGGGCTGGATTTCATTTTCTTCCATAACAAGAAATAAAACCTCACCCTTCTGTTGCTGCAGGATTTCCAAATGGCCTTTTGTGGCCTATATTGTATTAGGAGTGTGATAAATCAATTAAATGGCCTTTCAGCATGGAAGAGGAATCCTGGCCTGAAATTACTGGGAGTGATGTTTTGGAATTCAGTCCAGTTGCTTTCTCAGCTCAAGGTCAAACTGCACATCTATTACTGTTTTCAAATATATTTTCTTTTTTTTAAATTTTGTGTCATTAGTCATTTAAGAATCCAAAATACTTGTCAAAAAGGCCATTTGGTGGGAGCTAGGAAAGAGAAAAACCAGGTAGGATCTCGTTGAGCCATGAAGTGGATCTCCATGAGATTAAAACTGTAATTATTGAGTGAAAAACTGCATTTATACAAAATTAATTTTCCACTCACAGAGAGCTACACTTTGATCCAATCTGGGGATTCAGGTCTGGTTTGGGTTCAGTTCCAGCAAATACAGAGTTCACATGTTTTTGAATGGACTTGCCTTTTGCTTCTAAGATACATTTGAACCTGAAATGGCAGGACAGAATCACAGAGTTGCAAATAAAGATTGCCAAGCTCCACGATTTGCTCTGATTAGTTCAACCTGGTGTTACCATTTGGTTGCTAAAGATGATGTCAATAACAGACACTGTAAATGTGCAGCTCCTTCCCATTCCTCCTGGGAGGATTTCCTTCCTTCTGTTCATTGAGATGCCTTTTATGACAGACATTTGGAGCTTTAATTCACAGAAGGCTCAGAGCAGAGGAAATTATAGCTGAAAACACAAAGTGAAAAGGATCTATAGATCTGATTTTGGGGGAAAGTGTGAAAAAACACTGGACTTGGCAGGAGGCTAATTGCTTTCAGATACCCTTTTTACTGATGCTGCACTATTCTGCTAAGTGTATTTTCAGTGGAATGTTGAATTTTTTCAAATGTTTTCAAGCATCCAAAGTACTAACTTTTCTTTTTGTATGATGACAATTGCTGCTGGGTTTTGTGTCCTGTTAGGCAGAAGTTGTTTGCTACAAAACCTGATATATGCAACTCTACACATTTTTTCCTCTTTCTCTGTTTCTCTCAGAGAAATCAGAGATACTTTGCACATCCAGCCTGCTGTCTGTGGGTGGTCAGTGCAGATCTGTAATGCTGTAACAGTTCACACCCTGAACTCTTCCTTGGCCTTCTGTGGTCAGGAGCTGAGGGGAGAATAATCTCAGTTTAACAACCTCGTGTGCAACTTGATGTCAAAATGCAGTTGTTAGAAGACAGTCTGTTTTGTTATCCCAAATTTGGGCAGATTTCTCGGGCTGGGCTCACCTGGTTGGTACTCAGCTTTCTCACTGCTCTGCACTGCCTGAGTTGTCTTCTGGTTTGGGAAGCATCTGGCAGAGGTTTTGTCCCTTGATGGATTTGTCATCTCAGATCTGCCCTGAGTCATGGGAGAGTCCCAAACTCACAGCAGTGGGTGGGTGGGTGGGTGGAATTAATACTAAAAAAAGGGAGGCTCACTATAAAAATAATGTCTGATCCATGTGCTCATTCTGCCTTCTCCTGGGTCACAGCTGGCAAAACAGCTTTATTTCTCCTTCCCTGTCCTTCCTGGACTGGGAGACAGAGCTGTGCACCTCATCCCCAGGGATGCACAGATGGAAGTGTATGGACAGAAATATGGACAGAATACACAGAACATATGCTTTATTTAGAATGACCTGCTGTGTTTATCTAGTCCTGCCTCTAAAATAAAATCATAGCCTTTACAGATTTGCCAGCTCCTGTTGTTTGAGCTGTTAAATGCAGTGTTTTACTTAAACCTGAGCCTGTGCTTCAGCAGAGCTAGCCAGAGTGGAGTCCTTGCAGTGGCACTGCAGGGCTGCTCCTGGCTGAGCAGAAAACATGCAAAGGAAATGCAGGATAAGCTCTTCACTCGGTCAGGGACAGGAGCAGCTGGGTTTCTCAGGGCTGGGGACACCCTGTGGGCTGCAGCAACCCAAACTGCTGATCAACATCTCTCCTGTATCTTGTTTTTTTAAATAAGGACAGAGCCTGGCTCAGCCTCTGCAGCTCTGCCATTGCCTCTGGCTTGTGCTTCCCTAGTTTAGTTCATGCAAAGTGTGATGCATTTGAAGCATGAGATTTCCTGGAAAATCTTTGTTCATTTTGCTTTGTAGGCAGGCTCATTCCTCGTGTTTTCTTTGCCAAGCAGGGTGATTGACTCCTTGTATTCTGTTCTCTGGGTTAGTTGGGAGAGAACAGGATATTTCACTGCTGAGTCTCCTCCTGGGGATGAACTCCAGCCCTAGAGAAATGCAGAGGCAGTTAGGAGCTGAGGGGAGGGAGGATGGGATATCCCTGCCTTGGGACAAAATATCTCCTGGGGAGGAGAAGGGACTTTGCAGAGACTTTTTTTTCTGTATAAACCTGTCTTGTCCTATCTCATCATTGCTCTCAACACCTGACATGCAGGGCAGTGACTGGAGAGAATTAGACTCCACACAATCAGCTCTTCCTAGATGAGCTATTCTTGCAGCAGAGGGAGAACAGAATGGCAAGAGCAGCTCGTGTGACATTTGTTTTCCCCACCTTTGATGCTGCTGGCAGCACTGCAGCCTGCTAGGGAAACTGAGCTGAATTGGCTCTCTCTGCTCAGGTGCTGCTGACAGCAGGGAAAAGCAGAACTGTGCTTGATGAAGAACAAACTGTGTGTTTGCCACTCAGGGAGGATCAGGAGAAACCTCTTCAGGGGATTTCTGCTCCAGTGGATTTCCACTGGGATCTCCCACGTGTTGGATATGAGTAAAAATTATAATACAGGCTTTTCTGTGGGTATTTTATTGTTTTTTCAATTATTTTTAATTCCCCTTCATCCTTGATGTGGTTTTTGAGAAGAGTTTTTCTACAGATCGTTTGCAATTTTCTGTTGCATAATGTCCAATACACAGTTTGAAACTCCTAGGAATCATGTAATAGTTTTCTGTGAAACCAGTTTTACTGGGAATATCCAATGGTTTTTGTTGCCCAAGTCATGGTCTCCTATTGTGTGTTAACTCATTCTTTCTGGTCATAATTTAATTAGGAGCTAGCAGCTCCTAATTTTTGGAGTACATGTTTGTTCTGAAAGTATTCCGTGGTGACAAAACACAGCCCAAGCTATTTAACAAGATCCTGTTAGGATGAATGCAGAAAGAAGATTATTCTCATTATTCTCCTGGTCTGAAAGTGAGAAAACACCTTGCATTTTATGCTAACCACCTTGCTTTGCCTGTTTCTTTTCCAGATCTATTTTGTCATACTGTTCACTGTACGTGCCAAAGGTGTTCAATTCTTTGCATGGGGTTTGTGTGATGTGCAGTGATCAGTGACCTTTAGATGTTGCTGTGCAGCCTAAATGTGTTTGATTCTTATGCTGAACACACCTGTGTAGCTTCCTTTCCCCCAGGTCTATTCAATATCTGCTTCTGGTGTCTGCAGGAAGGTGCTCTGGGACAAATTCCCATAGAAATGAGCAGAAAATGTTTTATTTCTCCACACAAGGCACCTACCTGCCCAGGCAGAGGGCTTTGCTCAGCTCTGGGTGCTCCTTCCTAACTCTGCTTTCCTGGTTATTTTCTGGTTTGCTTTTTCATTCTCCTCTTCTGAACAACCTCTGCCTTTTCCCTGATACCTCAGCAGGTGCTCTGAGAGAGGACTGGTGTTTAATGAGTCAAAATCAGCCCCACTTTTGTCTTTTTCTACAACCACAAGACTAATGTCCAATTTCCCTCCCACCTCTTCCTCCAGTGCATCCTCAAGCCTGACTTTCGAGGTGTATGGAAGAATCTCTCCTCCCTGCACATGGAAGATCTCTGAAAATTAATTATTTCTGTAAATCTCTGTAAATGAATTATTCTGTTGTTTCCTCGAGTCCTGGTTCTTTGAGATAGTCCATATTATTTGTTCTGCTGCCCACCAGGGTTTCACTGCTGCAGTCAGGGACAGGCTGGGGAGAAATTCTTGCTGGAATTAACTCCTCATTTTGATGCACTGCTGGGTATGACCCAGAAATCAGCACTGGGGGAAGCTTCAGCCATACTGGTGCCTTACTGGCTGGTAAAAATATGAAGCAGACAGAGCAGTAAAGGGAAAAAGGGAATATTACCTTGGTTTAATAGGATCCTAGGTGCACAACTCCTCAAAGGTGGAAACACCCCTAGAGCACACACTGTACAATGTGTATACAATTTTATGGACCTCACAAATTAGCATATCTACCTAAAATCCCCCAATAAGAAACTTAATAAATGAAGTAATTGTTCCCCTATTCTAATTACCTTCTCTCCAAATGGGATTACAGCCTAGTTGACAAAAACCTGTTCCACAGAGGAGGCTCAATCCAAGCTTGGAGCCTCTGGTTCTGAGATTGTATGAATGTTTTGTCTTCCCACCCTGCAGAACCCCCAAAATAAGGTAAATATCAGAATACAAGGGTTATAAACATGTAGGGCTAAGGAGTGTTTGTGAAGGGTACAAGGAGAGGGAAAGGGTATAAAAATGTATAAAAAGGACAGAAAGCATCCAGCATCAATACCATAGCAGACATGAGGCAAAGTGTTTGAATTTCCCATCTGTTTGGTCTCGTTTGGATAATTTAGCTGCTGGTTTAGTGGCATTTCTGGCTCTGTCTCCTCGGGGTGACACAGCTGGGATTTCCTGTGGCTCTGCAAGGCTTCTGCTGCCACCTTGTGACATCCTCCCTGAAATGGGATTTATCCCAGCCAAACCTATCCTGCTCTGAGCTCGTTTTGGCAATTAAAGCTGTTAATGGAAATCCCTCTGTGAGTTGTATATGATTTTCAGAGGTGCCTTGGAGCTGGAGGGAGGGAGCTGGAGTTCCTCCAGTGAGCTCCTTTGGCAAATTCTGCACTCGAGTGAGCTGAGGTTTAGCTTGGAAGGGCTTGAGAAATAAGCCATGCCTGTCCTTGGGTGGGATTGCAGAGTGTCCTGGGATAGCCTGGCAGGCTGAAGGCACTGGGGAGAGCCTTTTAAAGAAATGCTGTGGTGGGTTTGTTTTAGAGGCAGGAATGGCACGGCAGTCACTGGTAAGGTACACTGGAAGTGGAGAGGCTGAGGCTGGGGAATCCCCAGGAGTGCAGCCAGGCTGAGTGTTGATCATTGCAATCCCCTGGAGCTGCTTGTATGTATTTTATTTTTAGGTGAAACTGTAGAGGGATGAGAAGTGGAACAATGCAGTGGGGATGAGACTTGGGGAAGTTGGATGAAATTGGTTTTTGACCCAGAAACACACATAGATGCACACACCCTGACCCCTCCATTGTGAAAGGTTTTTAAACTTTATTCAGGGGCAGAATGTTTTGTTTTCAAAGTATTGAGAGATTTGACAAAAGTCATATGGGACTTTCATGATTCTTCTTCCCTGGAAACCTCACAGTATTTTCCTATTTACAGCACAGAAAGTAATGATGAAATGCAAGACACCAGTTTGTATGGATGACATAGATTTTTGTGCATCTCAGTCCCTTTATGAGATACACTTCTTCCTGTTTCTCCTTTATGTGTTGCTCATTTGTTCTCTTGTTACACATGAGGCACTGCAGAAATGTGTAGGATGCAAACATTCCTGCAGGGAATACATCCACTTTTATCAATCTGTGGAACAATAGGTTCCTATCTGTAAAACCTCTGTGTGTGTCTGAAATTTCTGTTGGAATGTATCTCTTTCAGACTGAATTTCTGACATTTAAAATGACATTTTAGCCTGGCCTTGCACAGGCTGCCTCTTCATTAAATTCAAACTTAAAGCTCTTGTTTCTCTCTTTTCTAGATAGAGGAGAGAACAGAATTCTTGAACAAATCTGCTCAGAAGAGGTAAAGCAAAGAAACAATAAGTTCAGTTCTAACAGCATTGTTTAATTGGAGGGAATAATAATTCTTTCTTCTTTTTCCCTACTTCCTGCAGCGGCATGAAGCCCACCCAGACCACAGCAGTTGTGTCCAAGATTGACAGCAGACTTGAGCAATACACCAGTGCAATTGAGGTAAATTAATCCCAGCAAAGGGATTTAGTTACTAATGGCTTTGGGGGCTTTAATCAGCCTTTGTGCTCTGCTCAAGAATTGCAGGGATTTTTTGATCACAAACCCTTCTTTAATGTGACTTCAAGACCAAAAGGCTTGAGGCACATCTGTAACCAACAGCTAGAGACAGATCTGAACAAAAGCTCCCATTTGTCTTCCCTTCCATGCTGCAGGTTCTGCTTGGTGAGCTTGCACATGTCTGGAGGATTCAGTCAGATTTGAGTGATAATCACATCTCGCATTAAAACGCAGAATTTGATCCCAGTGGTGATCCTGACAACTAGTGGTTAATCATGTGCCCAAGAGGTAGAATTGAGGGCTTTTTATTTTCACAGTCCAAGGTGAATTAGGAGTTTGATGCCACTGTATTCAGCTGCCATCTAACTTGAAATATTTCCTTTGCTGAGTTTTTGGTTTGTCCACAAGTTGCCAAATCTGACTTGTTTTGCAACTGGAGAAGCAAAGCAGCACTCAGGGAGGTTCTTATTCCCATCAGGTCTGTGATACATAAAATGTGCAAGAAGTTTGAAAATAGGAAATAGGAGGAATTTGGTGTGGTGTTTTTAGTAACAATGCAAAAGATCCATTTCCCCAAAAAGCACCCAAAATCTTCCCCTGACTGTGTATCAGGGTTTCCTTAGCTGTGTCCCTGAAGCAGCCAGGGTTCAGGTTTTGAAATTTGAAACCTGTCCCTGAAGCAGCCAGGGTTCAGGTTTTTGAAATTTGAAATGGGATTTGAAAGGTAATAAACACAAGAAAAGAGTTTTTTCACAGCTGGTTGTGTCCACGGTTCAGCTGCAAGTGGAAAATTTGGAAAAATGGAAAAAAAGAGCATTTCAGGGGCAATTCTCAAGTTGGATGCTCCTTCTCCCCTTTGCATGGTCAGTGATAGAACCACGCAGAGCTGATGAATTCCCAGAGTGAAACCACCCTGCAAACCCAGTGTTTAACACCCAACACCCCCTGCTGTCCCCATTTCTCTCCAGGGCACAAAGACCTCCAGACCTAAAGCCTCTGACCTTCACGTTCCAGCTGAGGGAGTGCGAAATATCAAGAGCATGTGGGAGAAAGGGAATGTTTTCTCATCACCCTCTGGGACAGGGACACCAAATAAGGTCTGTGTTTAAGTTAACGTGGAATTATATAATATAAAGAATTGTAATATAATTCTTTATATTATATAATGTATGTAATATAAAGATTTGTAATATAATTCTTTATATTATATAATGTATATAATACAAAGAATTATGCTCTGGAGCTGACCTTGCCATTTGTGTTGCTGTGGGTTTTCTCCTGTTGACATCACTGGTGAGGAAATATCCCAAAGGGCCCTGAAGACCTCAGAAATCCACAAAATTGTGGGGTTGCAATATTGAGCATAATGGAAAAATTTAGTGACCTACTGAGCTAAGTTATGAGACATTCCAGAGCCACATCAGATATCTTAGACAAATAGATCTGGGTGGTTCCAGCAGAGTACAAAGAAATTCTTTGTGTTGGGAAGAATTCTTTTGGGGGGCAGAGGAGGATGGAACAGGCAAGACAGTGATGATATTCAATAGAGAATGCATGGAAGTGTTTGTGAGACCTTTAGCTTTTCTATGTAAATCCTTAAGGCAACATTTTCTTTCTATAAAGATATGAGTTGATGAGAGATTCATCATAGATAAAAAAATGAGACAAGGATTGAAGTGGGTTGTTACAGATAGTCATTAAATTTTAGTAATTTGTTCTAGCTTTTTAAAGAGTTAATGTTTCAAATCTTAGGTCACTTAACTCCTCTATTGTGTGCTTTTTTGGAAAAAAATTAGTTTACCAAGAGAAAAAAAGGACTGATGTTTCTTCTATGAAGCTAAAGGTGTTTGGAGTTTGCCTTGTGACAGAAACAGCATGTTTATGTCTAATATTTATTACTGGGCTTGCAGTAAAGTGGAAATATTCTTGTGAGTCCACATTTCTCGTGCATGGGAAGCAGAGGGCAGCAGTGCTGTGTAATTCATGGGGAAAGCACCTGCAGAGCACACAGGGTAGCTCTGAACAAACCATGGGCTCAGGGAGAATCGAGTGAGGTTTGGCTTTGCTTTGAACCCTAAACACGACAAACAGAGCAAAAGCCACTCTGAAAGCCTTCTGAGGAGGATTTCTCATTTTGCAGGAGACTGCTGGGCTGAAGGTTGGTGTCTCCAGTCGGATCAATGAGTGGTTGACCAAAACCCCAGAGAGCAACAAATCCCCTGCTGCAAAACCTTCTGTGAGTAACCCTGGGACAGCAATCCTTGAGGAGCTCTCTTCATGTCCTGCTGGAAGCTCCTGGGGAGTCAGAAAATGGAGAAACAGGGCAATTTTATTTCTAACCTTAAAGCTCCCAGTGCTGGGAGAAGCACTGCTCTGAGAGAGAAGGACTTTATCAAAGTTTCTTGCATTACCATGAATTTAGAAATCACCAGCTGTAAACTCAGAATTGGTAACTTACAGACACTTGGGGTTTGGCCCTCGCCCTGTAAAAATTGTCCAAGTATGTTTTAAAAGACAGCTGAAATAATTTAATACTTTATGAGCCTAAATGTGATTTCTAATGGGATTTAGCCTTCAGCAAGAATCAGAGCAGAAAATGCTGTCAGAGTGATGAGCTGGGAGTGTGGGAAGGAGCAGGAATAGCTAACTGTGGGAAGGGAAGGGTAGGGAGGAGGAACTGGAACTGCAAATGTCCAGGAAATGTAAATATTGGAGAATCATTTGTGGTGTTAATGATCCAGCTTTACAGTTTGGTTTAATTTGGTTAACCATTTTGATAGTGCTTTCTCCCCACATCCCTGTGCAGAGTTTTCCTGCCCTTTCCAAAAGGTGCAGCCAGAAAACCACTTTCTCCATTCCCACTCCTGTTTGTCCTAGAGAGGAGCTGGCAATCTGCAGCATTGCCCACTAGACATTCTGCCTCCACATTTTTCTCTCTTTTCTTTTAAGTTGCATCTTTTAGAGAATGTAAAACTAATCTCTGGTTTTTCCCCTCAGCCAACTGTTTTCTATCCACGTCTTAATTTCCCTCTTTCTCAATAGATTGTTCTTTCTCCTTTCAATGTCTCTGCTTGAAGGAAGTCGTCCTCCTCCTATCCTCCTTCTTTGGGGGTCTGTTTGCTAAGTTGGTCAGGTAAACCTGTTTCTAATTGACTATCAAGGTTTATTTACATCTAAAATGTGTGATTTTTAATTTTTTTTGAAGTCAGGATAGAACAAAGAATTTCTTATTTAGCAGGGAACTTCTTGCCCTCATCACATTCCATTTATTGATTCAGTTTATTTATTTATTCCACCACATTCCACCTCAATAAAGAAGTGTTCAAAGGTTTTGTGATCATCACCATCCTGGTTTTGCAGTGATACTGAATTCCAGGCAGAGGTAGCAAAGGTCTCAGTTTTATGTTGAACCCAAATCCCAGATTACTGCAGGACTATGGAAAAGGTTTTGTCCAAGAAGCTGCTTGATATTTTAATGGAGTTTTGATTAAAGTCTCCATAATACACTGATTTTCAGAGAATACTCCTATTCTTTAATGCCTTTACCCCATCTGGGGTTTTTTTGTTTTTTGTTTTTCTGTCAGGCTAGTGGTTGATATATCCTAAGGTTGCAAAGGAAGCAATGGAAATTAAAATGGATTTGAAGGACTACAGAGATAAATCCTGAAACCTGTATTTAAGAGTGCAGAGTATGATCTGCTTTCCTCTTGTTTCAGTAGCCCTACTCTATTCTTTGTACAGTTTTTAAATAAAATATTTTGATCTCAAATGACTGGGACAAGCTGCTTTTGAATTCATCCCTAGGAGAATTACTGTCCTTGAAAAAAATGGGGATTTTGCCCCCCAAAACTGGAATTTTCTTTTGTAAAGATCTGATTCTTTAACAGGTGAAAGCAAAGCTGAACTAACGTTGGATTCTGTTCTCTGACACTACAAATACAGGATTTAAGACCAGGAGATGTATCTGGCAAACGCAATCTCTGGGAGAAGCAGTCAGTGGAGAAGTCAGCAGCTTCTTCCAAGGTAAAAACACTTCTGTGCAGTGTTAGAGGATAATAGTCTGTTTATTTAGTATTATTTTATATTATTACCCACCTTTTTAGCTGTAAAAAAAAATAGAATGAGGTGCAGAAAGCAGTGCATTTATTTTTTTAATATTTAATATTTAATACTTAATATTTAATATTTTGTGTTTTTATATTCCTGTTTGGCAGAGCTGTTATGTGTGAACTTCTGTCTTTTGCATGGAGTTGATGTTTTTCCTGTTACAAAGAGCAATGTTCTCCTAGATGGAATTTTAATAGTGGCTTTTTGCTATTTTAAACAGGTAGCAGCTACAGGGAAAAAATCAGAGACTAATGGTAAGTAATACCCTAATGCATACTTTGCCCTTCTTTATTATAATATCTATTATTACATATATAATATAATCATACATTTAATATTATACATGCAACACATGTATTTTTAATATGATAGGTCCACTGTTATCATTTGGAAACCACTGGTTGGTGAAACACAACCTGTTTTTACAGGAAGAAATCAGCCAAACAGCTCCTCCTAGCTTTTCAATTTTATTTTCACCTAAAGCACTCCAAATGAAGCCAATTAAAGTAATGAAGTGGGGAAGAATGGAAATCCACTGATTAATTTTATGGCTTTAAGGATGCTTTGCAATATCCTTTGATTTGTTACCAAGAGTGAAATGATGGAATATATAGAGAAACTTTTGGTTTTTTGCATTTTAATCTGTGCACACACTTTTGGGGTGTTTTTAAGGGAACCTCTATGGGTTTTTATGGTGTTTTTATGTTTTTATGGTGGTTTTATGTGAACTTGTTGTGTTGGTTTAGAGTCATGCCAAACAGAATTGTTTTGCTCCTCTCCTCCTTTCTGAACCCAAAGTGCTGAGTGTGAATCCCTCTGGCTTTGGGCACTGCTGAGCTTCTCCTCAAGGGCTGAAATCCTGATTTTTGTCCTCCTGGAGCAGCTTGGGCACAGCAGCACCCAGCTCTGAATTCTCACATGTTCGTCTAGAGCTGTTTGTTTTCTCTTCTAGAGATGTGTTTGGGTTTTTCAAGCCATATTTAATGTGTTCCTCTTTCCCAGCAGGTTTGAGACAATTTGAGAAAGAACCATAGAAGGCCACTGAGGACGCTGGACCAATGGTTTGGGGAAAAAAAAAAAAGGAAAAAGTGCTAAATTGTTCTTTTTATATTTATGTTTATTTACCAAAATGTCTTTTTGCATTATCCCAGTTAAACCCCATGTATATTAGCACTGTATTTAATAATCAGTCTAGACATTG
The DNA here is from genome assembly GCA_024500445.1 of Entomyzon cyanotis. NCBI lineage: Eukaryota > Metazoa > Chordata > Aves > Passeriformes > Meliphagidae > Entomyzon > Entomyzon cyanotis. The sequence continues at coordinate 10,700,456 of JAKEPQ010000309.1, forward strand.
ACCAGAATAGTCCTGCCTTTGCACAAGAGCCTTTATTCCTAGAGAAACCCATGCTGTGAACTACAGAGACTTTTCCTACTGACAGAGATTTCAGCTGGCATTAGAGGTCAACCCAAAACGCATGTAAAAAGTGGAGTTGCTTGAGAAAGGTGTGCAGCAAACCTAGAAAACCAGTGGTTACTTTTGTGAGACAGGAATTTTTTTTTTCTTTCTGCACTTTAGACTAAGGCATGGAAGAAATATCTTTAGTTGACAATGTAATATTTTCTGTAAGTTGCCCATGTCATGAGAAGTACTGCATCAATGACTTGTTTTAAATTTTTTTTTGTTTGTTTTATACTTTTGTTTTAAGTATCAATTTTTTTTCCATTCTAGTTTAAGTTAATACCTGAAGTGGGATGGTTATGTTAGCTGACAGCGGTACTGATATTTTTGTTGTTAGTGACTAGTAATTGAATGCAATCTAGAATATATATACACACATAGCTTTACAAAGTTTAGCCTAAAGGCACTACTAATGGTAGAATGCTTTAATATGTGCTAGAGTATTATATTTAGCAATAAACATACATAAGTAGCCAATATCACAGCTTAAAAAAAAATAAAGAGAGAATCACACACTTTTCTATAGTAAGATTTCATAACTGCCATTAGAGGTATGGTGAGATAAGTATTAAAAAAAAATTTAAATGTCAGTTGCCCAGTGATGGGTAATTAAAAAGAAAGTATAGTTTTTAAAAGAGGAAAAGGTAAGGGTATAGAGGGTCAAAAATAGGTCACTTGTATAAAACGTTGTAGTTTAATTTATATAAAACTACCATAATTCAAAAGCAAACAATGTAAACAGAGTTGGAGCTTGTTGAAATGACTGTACACTAAACCTTGCCATCCACCAGTGCTGTACACCGAAAATGAAGTAAACCTCCATCTTGAAGATGCTTCTTTTTCCCTCTCTCTCCTGAATATCCTATTTCCAGCTGTTTCCATTTGTGCATAGCAAACTCATGGCTATAAATGTCAGCTTGGTTGGAGCTCAGCTGCCATACAGCTGAGCATTTTCACCCTGCAGTGGTTGGGTGGCAAAAACTGAGCAGCTCCAGCAGCCCCTGAGCACGTTGGTCACAGCTTTGTTGGGCATTAGAAACCCCAGGATTTCCCTTCTCACCACTGCCATCCCTTCCAGCCTCTGACTTTTTCAAAAAGAAGTGTAATTTTATATTTCAACCCAAAGCCAAACTCCCCTGCTTGGCTGGAACATCTTGTTTACATATAGTTATAACTATATTTCATATAGTTATAGATACTGTATTGACATGTAGTTATAACTATATTACATATAGTTATTTATACTATATTTACATGTAGTTATAACTATATTACATATAGTTATAGATACTATATTGACATATAGTTATAACTATATTACATATAGTTATAACTATATTACGTATAGCTATAGATACTATATTTACATACAGTTATAACTATATTACATATAGTTATATATGCTATATTACATATAGTTATAGCATGGATTTATCTGTTGGGGTGAAACTGCCTGACATTGTCTGTGAGCTGTTCTGTGTTTGGGGTTTTGTAAACACTCCTCAAGTCTTTCAAATACATCTGATGGCTGCAATAAAAACGATTTGTTCAAACAATGTATTCTGGACCTGCATCCACAATAAATGGAGTATTTCCATCAGCAGCCCCCTGGTTGTTAATGAGCAGGAGTGGACCATGAGTGGGACAGGAATTGTGCTAAATCTGTGTGAAGTAAGGTAAAGAACACCTAAACCATCTCTCCTGATGTCCATCCTGCAGGACACAGACAGGTTAAAACTGGCAGCTTTAACAAACATATTCCCAAGGTGGGGAGAAGGAAATCATCTCAGTTGTCCTGGTTTTTCAGACATGACCAAGCTCTGCTCAGCTTTCCTGCAGTGACTCCATTCTAGCCAGACTTTCTGTCCGAATGCCACAAACCAGCTTGGCTTTGGCTAGCAATATCCACCTGAAAATATTTTAGAGCAATTCATGGTGAGTCTGCTCAGGTGTTTCTGAAGAGTTTTTCCATGCTTTTCTCAGACAAACCAGCCTGTCTGAATGGAATGTTCTGGATGCTGCAGGCAGAGCTGCAAAAATCCAAATTTCTGTCTGAGGCTCCCAGTGGGGTCAGTCTGGGGCTGCAGGCAGCCCTTGTGTCTGGGTGGATGTTGGGTGGATTTTACTGCCTGTTATCTCTGCCTGTTGGGCTTTCTCCAGCTCTCACCATCATCACCCAGCAGTTCAGTGTTTGGGATTCAGAGGAACTGCTGAATGAGGCAATAAGTGCAACTTTATTCTTTAGATCTCACCTAGAGCACAATCCTTTTTTTAAAGCACAAACCACAAAGTTATCTCTATGTATTCTCCCTGTACAGGAATTGTAGGAAATTATCTCTAGCTGTATTAAAATCTGTAAAACCCCAGACTTTAGAAAAAACATGCCTAATTGTGTAAAAAAATTTAAGCACCACACTGATCAACTTTTGTTGTTAATAAAACTTTATTCATATAAAATTTTGAAGCATGAGAGATACACTCTGTAAAAATCACAACTATATGAAAAGCAAAGTCATTAGAGAATTCTTTGACATGATTGACCACACTGGCAATAATGTATAAAAAACCCCATGTAAGTAACAAGCTTTTTGTTAAACATGTCTCTAATTAAGGAAGACCAGATAAAAAGGAAATGAGGAGACACTGTCGTTTTACTACTAATAAAAACCAGATTTCTCTGACCCTCTTTACAAAAATCCCAGCCCTATTGATGCACTCTTGCATCAGCTGGTGATCTCCTAAAAAAAGGAGGAGAAATAGCTGCTCATAATGATTATCAAGTGCAGAAGAAGAAATCAAGGTGAAGCTGCAGAGCACATCTCATCTGGAAGGAGTGCAATGCAGGTCTTGCAGAAACCACTTGCATTTAATACTCAGCTTTGAATGGGTAATCCTTGTGATTGACAGCTCTGAAAAGAGAAACACCTCGTTGTTCAAGGGCTGCAGAAAGTATCTGGAGCAGCATTTCCCTGCTGGAGTCTGCCTCCCCAGTGCCAATGCACTCAGCTTCTGCAGCTTCATTAAATTCATTAGCACAGGCTGGTGACAAAGCCCAGGGAATGCCAGCCTGCTGCAGGGACACCCAAGGGATGTCCCTGCTGGTGCTCCAGGCCATGCCTCACTGCCTGGCCTCCAGGGTTTCAGTATGAGCCTCCTCTGGTTTTGGTCATGAGGATTTCAAAGAAGGGAGGATGAAAATACAGACAGAAATAGGAATCATGGATAATAAGGATGATAAGGAACTCACTGGAGCACTGGAACTGCCCTCCAGTTCCTGTTGAAGCTGAGGATGACATCCATCTCCTTCTTAGACAGTTCAAAGTCAAACACCTAGCAGGGGAAGAAAAAGAATAAAAAAAGCTCTTTTTAGTTAGGTTCATGAGTAGTTAGCTAAGTGTGCTTCATGCACTTAGGACTTGAGACAGGAGCACATTAAGCACAGTTGAGCAATCCTCTTATTTCTCAGCCAAATAACAACCCTTGAAGCAATTCAGAGAGTCCTTCTCTTTCTGAGGTGCTGCTCACAGCAATGTCTGACATTTCTGAGTGGCTGGATGCCAACAGCTCTGCACTTTGGGTTGTGCTGCACAGAGGAGGCTGAAGATTCTCAGATGTCTCACAAAAGCTGGAGCTACAGGTAAGTTTTCTGCTGCAAGAGAGGACTGCTGGGTACTGACTGCTGATCATTGCCTCCCAATTAATCATCTAAGAATTCTTGCCAGAGGTTCATGGGAGAATTAACTCCAAGCCCTATCAGCATGAGAGGAAAGCAGCACAGGTATTGTTTCAGGTGCCACACCTCGTGAGCAAACATCCACCTGAGCCTCACTGCCAGGGGAGCCTCAGAGAACACAAACTGCAGCAGGTTTGGGTTCACAGTTGTTCCTTTATACCCCAACAGGATTTGCTCAGCATTTCCCCACAGCAAAGCTGGGATTGCCTCTCCAGGGCTGCAGAGCTCAGCCAGCCCTGCTGTCACCCATTTCTGTCCCAAAAGGCTTTTTCCCAACAGTTTGGGAGGGCTGAGCCTCATTCTTCCAATCCCTGCCTCCCTGCAGTGCCTGAGGTGCAGCCTGGCAGCACAGAGGGCTCTGGGCTGGCTGGCTGTCCTGCAGCAGCCCAGGGAAACCTCACCTTCATGTTCTCCTCAACACGGTGAGGTTTGTCTGACTTGGGGATCACAATGATGTCTCTTTGGACGAGGAACCGGATCAGGACCTGGCAGAGAGTGAGGACGAGCATGAGCACAGGGATGCCAGGAAATCTATTCAAATGCTTTTAAAATTCTTTATTTTTTTAATCTACAAACCAATTAATTTTTCTACAACCCTATTGAGTCTTTGGAAGCCTACCAGTTTGCACACAGGAGTTTGGTATGCCAGGATTTGCTCACACATTTGCTAATCTACTGGCAAACTGGAATTCTTTCTGGCTGATGTTGTTTCTACTTTGTTGCTTCTCCCAGATTTTTTTTGTTTTGTTTATGGTAGCAGCAGGGGAAGAAAAATTATGATTCTCTGGCTTGTATTATATGAGTGCTCAGACTCAATGAGCCCAATGAGACTGCAGATTAATTTGGGCTCACAGGTAAGTACCTCACATAGGTTCAGCTTCTTGAAATCCATGAAAGGAAAAACATATTTATAGAATTTAGAAGTGTGTCTGTCCATCCCCCCCACCAAGAGAACTGTTGCACACAATGTTTTTTTCCCACTCTGCTTGTCTTAAAATACGATTGTCTTGGATTGCATGTGTGGCTTTGTCTGAAGTGCAGTTTCTGCACAGCCCAGGCAACAACTCATTTGTGTGACTGGTAAACTAATAGAGAAAAAAAATCTTAAATAATCAGCAGCTTTCAGTAATTCTTTGTGAACCCAAGCAGATGGGGAGCAATCAAATAAATCTACAAACTGCAGGACCCTGAAGACTAACTTAGCTGGAGAAAGGAATAAAGATTTAGGAAGGTGAACACCTGAGGTAAGCACGAACCATCCCTGCTCAGTCCAGCCCAAAACTGGCACTCAAGACCTCCTTGAAAACAGCTGATCAATTTTATGCCTGATCAATTTAATTTAATTTTATTTTTTAAGAACTTGGGCAGAATGAGGAGCCAAGTTCAGCCCCATTATCCTGCAAATCTAGAGAAAGCAGTGCCTGCTGGGAGTGCCAATCAGCCTGAGACACCTGGGCAGGAGGAATGGTTTGCCTGACAATCCCACTGACCTGGGCAGGGCTTTTCTGGTGTCTGGCTGCAATCTCTTTGATCTTGGGATCCTCCAGCAGCACAGGTTCCCCTGGCTTGGCCCTGGTGAAAACAGAGATATTGATGGTTGGAAGGTAAAAAGCTCCTGCAGGCAGCCTTACCTTGTGGGACTTAATCTGCATCAAACAACAGCACTTTGCTCATTTTACCTGTATTATTTACCTAATTTAGTAATAATAATTGCCATAGCTCAAGCTGCAGCTGCACTGTTTTATGCTCAGAAGTTGCAATTCTCTCATTTCTCTTACCATGGGCGGTTGGGGGAGCCCAGGGGGCTGTAGGCTGTCACTGCCAGCCCTTTGGATTTACAGTACTTGACCAGCTTCTCCTGGGTCAGGTAGGGATGACATTCCACCTGCAAGCACACAAGGGTGGTGGATAAAGGTAAATTTTGCTGGGCTGCAGAGGTTTATATCCAGATGATCCTTTTGGTGCCTTCTAGTCCTAACCAAGCTGTGATTCTAGACTCCAAGGAGAGACGAGAAATGCAAATAAAAATCTCACCTGGTTCATCACAGGCTTGTGCTTCAGTCCTGGCTTGTTTAGGATTCTTTCAATCTGCTCATGGTTAAAATTGGAGACACCAATGGCTTTTACCAGTCCACAGTCCACCAGCTCTTCCATGGCCTGATGAGCAAGGAAACCAAGGTGTGGGAATGAGGTGGTGATATTACTGTTAAACTGCCTTCTTTTATGTCTCTCAAGCTCATAGCAAATGAACAAACAACTCATGCTAGATTAGATTCAATAGCAGTATCTCAGTTAACAAAAAAAAAGAATAGAATTTCCTAACTGCATGAAACGCCCAGTAAATTAACAGCCACACCTGGATTAATCTTTGGGTTGGTTCTGCCATTGTGTATATTCAAATATTTTGGCAACAGCAGCTACAGTGCTGACAGATTCCTGCTCCTTAGCTTTACTAAAAACGTCTCCTCCTTGCTGCCCAAAACGGGAGGCAGAAGCAGCTATCTGGCTGAAATACAAATTTGTATTATACCCAAACACATCCCTCAATTTCATGTTGCACACAGATCTCTGCTCCATCTTTAGTGCTCTGAAGAGCAAATCCTGACTCACCTCCCATGTGTCCAGAAAATCTGTGTCACTGGGAATGCTGTGGCCTTTATCATCCAGGGGATGCAGCTCCTCACCAGCCTGGCAATTCAAGGCAGATAAATCAGCACTCTAAAGTGTGTATTTCCAAAAGTGAAATTCCTATCACTTTGGGCTGTGTTTCGAGGCAGCAAGTTAGCAGGTTTGTTAAACACATTGCATAACTAAAAATGATGCATGTTCATCAGCACTCTGTTTTGGGCCAGGGCCAAATTTCTCAAAATCAGTCTTTGCATGCAAAGAGTGTGGGGATTAGCCAGACTTACGTAACTTTGGCAGATCTGGAGACAAGGGAACAGACACCCCACCACACCTTGATTCTAGGTTTTTGTTTGTTTTACACAGATGCAGGCTGGGGGAAGAAGAACATTCTTTCTGTGCTCCCCACCACACCTTTATTCTAGCTTTCATTTTACACAGATGCAGACTGGGGGAAGAAGCACATACTCTCTGTGCTGAGCTTCACTTTTCACTGCTGGTTACTTCAGCCCAAGGCAGCATCTCTGACCTGGGAGATGTCCCTGCTGTCCCCACCATGCTGGCTTGGCTACCAGAGCACCCAGGGGGTGCTATCCCATCCCAAAAGCTATCCCATCCCAAAAGGCATGAAAAGCCAGACCAGGTGCTAAACCAGCCCTGCTCAGTGAGCAAATGCTGCTGGGCTCAGAGAGGGAAGCACAGAGTGTCCCAGCTGGGCACTGAAGGTGTCCCAGGATGGATGAGAGGATCCTGGGCAGCTGAGGAGGAGAGGTGTGCAGAGCAGGAATACCTTGAATCCCATGGGGAAGTGCATCAGGTAGAGGTCCAGGTAGTCCAGCTGCAGGGCAGCAAGGCTCTTCTTGCAGGCCACCTTCACCAGGGGCTTCTCGTGGAAGGTGTTCCACAGCTGGGGAGACACCAGAGCTGGTGGTCACCCTACTGAGCAGGGCACAGCAGGGGACAGCAGCTCCTCACCTGCTGCTCTGGGAGCACAGCTCCCTCCCCAGGTGAGGCAGGAGGTGCTGAGGATGAGGATGGAAACATCTCACTGCTGACATAGGACAAACACACCACAGAGCTGGCAGGTGTGATTTCCAGGATTCCCACTTACAAACAGAGATTCTCAGATATAAATGCAATGCTCCATTAAGTGTGTCTGACACAGCAAAGCTGTTCGTGTTACAATTATTTTTTCAACATAAGTTTTGAGCGTTGAGCAGCTCACAGCTGCCTTCCTTCTGTCCCTCTTAACTGCCCACAGTGAGAACAGTTGTCAGTTATACTTTGTTTTCGAAATCAAAATTCAAGATGTTGAAATAGAAGATATTGCACATATTATTAATTTAAACCATGTTCTTTAACAAAAACAAAGCTCAATGTGGAAAAGCTTAGTTATACTTAAAGTTTTCTGGTTTTACTGGTGAAAACCCCAAGTCATGAATTTATTAGTTGAACTGTTCTCTTTGGTAAGGAGCGCTTCTGAGACAAGTGGATGAGATAAAGGAGTGAAGAAAACACATATAAAATACTTCAGATTTAAGTCCCATACTTTGATTTCTGTTCCCTTTTAGGATTATGATTTGTACATGACATAGTTTTCAAATGTCTTGCTTAACACTGATGAATCCAGACATTTATATTGTCTTTTTTTCCCTTTATCTTTCTTGGGTGTGTCCAATTGAACATTCAGCATAATTGACAATTAATGTGAGGAAATTATTAGATCAATAATGGCTGTGCTGTCTTTCCTAAGCTGTCAGTGGTTCCTGATAAAGCCCAGTCCAAATTGCAAATTCGGGATGGGATTTCTAACACACAACCAGAAAACCACGAAGTGAATGTCAGAGAAGGGAATAGATCTCTACGGTTTTTTTCTGCAAAACCAGCTAAATGCCTCCCTAATGTCCCATCCCTGTACCTTGGTGACAATGAAGAGATCTTCCCTTTTCACAGCTCCCTCCTTGATCTTCTGCTGGACTGCATTCCCGATTTCGTGCTCGTTCTGGTAGAAGTAGGCACAGTCGAAGTGCCGATAGCCAGCATCGATGGCCACCTTCACCACCTCCTCCACCTTCCCCGGGGGAGCCTGCAGGCAAAAAAACCCAACCATGAGCTTTCCGTGTCCTCCTGCAGGGCTCACAAAACAGCTCTAAAACATCTCCCTTCCCAGCTGTTCCTGCAGTTTCCCCATCGCCTGCACTGCACTGAAATCCAGGAGTTTCCAGCATTTTACAGGGAATGGGCAAAAAGGGACGGGAAAGGAGTTTGTTTCTGCAAACTCTCAGCTCTGCGGCTGCCAGCAGCACCACACGCTCTGTCATTTCCCCTCTCCGCTCCCCGCCTTGCCCAAGAGTTTCGCCACTTCAGTTTCCCCAAATCCTCCCTGCCAAACCCCCCAAACCGCGACCCAGCCCGGGGCTGCGAGTCGCTCTCGCTCGCTCTGTTTTGTCGGCTTCTTTCGCCTCCCCTCTATTCCATGCCTCGCTCCACTTTTTTCCATCCCCAGATGATTATTTTCCCCGTTTCTCCCGTTTCCCCTCTCCCGTCGCTCCCCCCGCGCTGGCGTCCCGCCGGGTTACACAAGCGGCCGCCATGGCCAGCGACCTGCAGCTCAGCAGGGCAGCAATGCCGCTTTAATCCCGCTTTTCATCCCGCTTTTCATCCCGCTGCTCCCTGTCTTATTTCGGTTTTTCCCCCTTTCTTTCTCCCCTCGGCATCTCCCGCTCCCCGCCCGGCGGTACCTGCCAGGTGCCCAAGCCCAGCGCCGGGATCTTCATCTTGTTGCTGAGCTGCACGCAGGGGATGGCCATGCTCGGGCTGTGTCCGTGTGCCTGTCCGGCTGTCTGTCCGTGTGTCTGTCCGTGTGTCCGTGTGTCCGTGCGGCGGTTTCCAGCCGCTATAAGCAGCGGCTCTGCCCAGCCCAGCCCAGCCCCGCCCGGCCGCTCCCGCCCCGTTCCGCGGCGCACGCACGGGATGTCACCCGGGATGTCACTCGGGATGTCACCCGGGATGTCACCCCGGGCCGTGCCGCAGCCTGCTCCTGGTTTAGCTGTTTCCTTGGCAGTTCCGAGCCCACGGCAGATATCCCGGCCGCACGCTGGGCATTTGATATGGATTGGGGTTTGCGGTGGTGGAATTGCCGTCCTGGAAGGGCTGGAAAGGCGCGTGATGTGGCACTTGGGGACACGGGCTGGTGGCGCTTGGGGACACGGGCTGGTGGCACACACGGTGTGCTGGGCAGCAGCTGCACTGGCGATCCTAAGGGTCTCTTCCAACCTTAATCATTCCAGGGTCCCACAGGGGACAGAGGGAGAGGGAAAGGAGAAGCAGAGAGAGGAGGAGGAGAAGGAGAAGGAGAAGGAGGAGAAGGAGAAGCTCAAGACATAGAGCCTGACCTGCCAGAATTTCTTCATGAGGCAATGGGTGTCCACTGGAGGATTTTCTCACCCTCAAGTGGTGTCACATGGACCGGATTTTTCATGTTTTTCCTCAAAATTATGATGCTCATGTGTTGTTCCCAAAGGAATCCACGAAAGGGGATTGCAGCCTCACCTTTGGCTCAGTTCTGTTCCCTGTCTGTGCAGAGGTGAGCTCCCTGCAGGACCATGGCCTCAGCCTGTGTGAGGAATCTCTTCCCTCTAAAACTAAATATGGATTAAATATAGGATGTCAGAGGCTGCAGAAGGGATTTGTGATCACAAGTGGACAGTGCTTTAGCCCAAATAACCCTCTGCTCTTTTCACAGGGTGAAAAGGCTGATGTTTAGAGGCAGCAGGAGACTCTTGCACTGATCTCCCGTTCCACTGAAAAGGTTTTACACCAAGCCTGTGCCATATCTATATTATTTTTTATTAAAAGCCCTTGGGTGCTACAGCACTAGGGCTGACTAAAATGATGTGGAGGAGTGACTAGAAATTGCTGAGACTGAGCTATTAAACTTTAATTGAATCAAACCTTGGTCTGAAATGTTACATGACTAGAACTAATGCAACATTAGTTGTAATAATTATTTATATGAAATGTATAAACCTTATAATTGACCATTTTTTTTTTAAACTCATTTGTTTAACAGAGCCATTGACAATTTTCCTCCCTGTAAATCTTTCATCTAAGACATTAATGATTTTGGAGTGAACTTCCTGTGGGTGAGGGAGGAGCCTGGAGAGATTTTGGCTACTCAGCCCCAGCATGGGCTGGCAGGGCAGAACTGCAAGGACACAGTTACGTGTGCAGCTTTTGAGTTCAAGCATTTTTATTCTCATTTCTTTATCTGCGTGCAGGAAGTTCACTCGTCATTTAAAGCCATATAAAACCTGACTTTATGAGGGTTTAAAAGGCTTTAATATTTTTTTTCAACCACTATTATTTGCTGGCTGCAGCATGGGTGGTGACTGAGGCCCACCCAGCTCAACTTTTGGACTGAGTCCTGGTGATTTCAGTCCCTGCAAAGGCTGGAGCTCCTGCAGTGAGTCAGAGGGTGCAGAGACAGGTGGGGACTTGTGCAGAGCCTGGTTAATCAGCCTGGTTAATCAGCCTGGTTAATCAGCCTGGTTAATCAGCCTGGTTAACCACTATCACCTGGCTGGAGGTTTACCAGTGTCTGATTTGGAGCTGTCCCACCTTTAGGGTGACTATTCTAGAGAATAATAAGGTTCCTTCTCTATCAGCTTTTGCTGAAATGCAAAAATGCAAATCTCTTCTGTGGACAGTCCAGTGCTATTGGGAAGGTTTTTCCCAGATAAAATCATAGAACCACTGAGGTTGGAAAAGTCCAACCTTCAGAGAGGAAAGTTTTTTGTTAGAAAGCCCCAACATGACTCAACCTCACTGTTAGTGCTCTGTGGGGAAACAAAGTGCATTATTTGCATAACTAATGCTAAGGAACCTGTCAGAATTGCCTTCTGCATAGCTGACCAAACATTCCCCACCCAGGAGAGAGGCAAAGGCATCCAGTGTGAGCATTTCAGGGCAATTTTCAGAGGTACCTTTGTACAGATATGATACAGATATTTCTGTGTCTGCACATGAATTGATCCAAATGCCCTCTCAGCACAGCAGCAACGCTGCTATCTTGATCTACAATTAGGTCACTCTAGTAATTGTAATAAATCCTATTGAGTCACTTTATAAATATTAAATTAGTCAGTGATTAAGTGCTGCTAAGCCCTTTTGCACCCTTACCCTTTGCACCCTTAACATTTTGCACCCTTACCCTTTCACTATTTTCCATCCCTGCCCTCCAGGTAAATTATTCTGGATCGATTCTAATCTGATTTTCCTTTGTATTCTTCATCTATATAGTAAGTAATATCTGAAAAAAAAAATAGATGAGGCTTCAGTTCCTTTTCCCTGAAAATAAAAGTGCTTCAAAGAAGGATTTTAAGCTTCACTGTCTCAAGTCTCTGGTGTCATTAGAGCTTTGCTCTATGCTCTGTGCTCACTGATACATTTTGGCTCTGAATAAAGGCTGGGATGTACTGGGTGTGGTGTTTTCATTGAAATTTGAGGAATTACAGTGACTTTGCAAAGCCCAGCAAGTCCTTATCTGGAACACCACGTGCACAGTTAGTCAGCTGTGCTCAGCAAGGTGAGTCCAAGTGGAATTCAACTGGAGTCTCTTCTTGAAAAAATCCAAAGGGAAACAAAACCAATTCAGCAAATGATGCCAGGAGGGAGGAGGAGCTGCTAATTTAAAGTTGAGGTGAGGACAGCGTTTGAACAAAGTAAATTTTTTTTGGTTTGGGGGATTTTTATAGTTTTTTTTTAGAAAAGGGAGTAGCCCAGAAGTGGGTAGTGTCAGTTCAGTTGCCATGAGCAGTTGAATAAAACATGCATTGAAATGAAACCATTCACAGTTTGACAGATTTGACAGAGAGGAACTAAACTGGATGAGAGCAGGGAGAGAGAAAAATGCTTTGGCACTGGATTTGCTAATGAAAAATGTAACTTCAGAAAGGCTGGGTGGTAAATATCCCAATGCAGAGCAGATGGGAGTTTTCACTTCAGTCAGTCAGGATAAATTCTCATGTCCTTTAGAGATGTTATCCCAACTAAATAGTTCTCAAAACAACACAGGCTTTAATTTTCACTGAATTTTAACACTGAGTTAGTTTCCTAGAACGAAACAAAGAGTTTGTCTCCTCATGAAGATAAACTCTTTGAAGTGCCTCTAAAAGAGGACATTTGGCATTTTTATTTCTAAGTGTCACACAGATTTTTTCACTCCCAGCAGAATTAGTACTACTGGTAGCACTACTGCTTCCTTTGCAATTATCTTAAAATAATCTTTGCAATTATCTTAAAATAATCTTCTGGTAAATAACTGCTCTGGCTATTCCTTAATTGGGTGTGGCTTGTGGCACTCAACTTCTAATTAATTAATTAATTTTTTTACAAAAGGCACCTAAAAGCCTCTGTGACTAAATTCAAAGTGCTGATCTCCACAAACATGGAACTGCTGATGGTTTTTATTGCAAATACTTGCTGGAGAAAACTATTTCCCCTGTTAATGAAGTCGATAGGAGGTAAAGCAGTTGTCACAGTTCAACAGGCAGAGAAAATTGTTTGTTTGTCTGGTTTCCTTGCTGTTTGTGCTTTCATCAAAGCAATGCTCTCCCCTGAATATCTAAGTGGTTGAAATACTTGCCAAAGGAATATTATTTCCTTATTACAGTGTAGATCAGCTCTGAGCACAAATTTGAATACAAACAAGATGTTTCTAAAAATCCCTAATGTAAGTTGAATTTTCTGGTGCTCCATTGTGAGCAGAGTGTGTCCAAGTCATAAAAAGAGATAAAAGTTGTAATTCAGCTTTCCCTCTGGCCTGAAGGCAGAACTGCTGCTGGTGCTGAGCTGGTGGCTGGAGAGAGGTGATCCCTGGGGATGTCCTTGGATTGGGAAGGATTGGGAAGAGGAGGAGGAGGAGGGAAAGCCTGCTGGCACTGCACAGCAGCTCCATTTCTCGCTCTCCCAGCACTGTGTGTTATAAAGCCTTTTAGGAACTTGCTGGGGATTGATGGCTTTCTGTGCCTTTCCTGAAGCTGCAGGAATTGCAAGCAGACTTCAGATCCCCAGGATTCTCTGGCTGACAAGCCTAGTTCATTTTATTAACTTCTACTTCCAGTTTATCAAATCTCCCCTTCTGGAGCAGAAAGCTGTTACCAACACTAATCCATTTACCCTGAAAAAATTCAGATTATTGGCTCAAAAATTGTTTTTGAGGTGCTCCTCCTGAAATGTCTTCACTGCTGCTGCAAGGCAGAGTTGGTCTCTTCTCCCAAGTATAGAGAAATAAAACAAGAGAAATGGCCTTGAGCTGCACCAGTGGAGGTTCAGGTTAGGTTTTATGGAATATTTCTTCAGGGAAAGGGCTGTCAACAGGCTGCCCAGGGAAGGGGTTGAGTCCCCAGCCCTGGGGGAACTTAAAAGGAGTGCACAGGTGGCACTTGGGGACATGATTTAGTGGTGGCCTTGGCCTTTTGGGGGGTAAGTCAGACTCAATGATCTTGGAGATCTTTTCCAACCTAAATGATTCAATGAATCCATGACTTCTGGGTCCTCAAACTGCTGGTAAAAACCAACCCTGTTGGCCACTAAGACCTCCTCTGCCACATTGCTGCCACAGAGGCTGCAGCTGCAGCATTTTCTGCAGCATTAGCATTATTTTCTGCAGCATTTTCTGCAGCTGAAGGATTTTCTGCAGCATTTTCTGCAGCTGAAGCATTATTTTCTGCAGTTCCAGGGTGGATGGAGACCCTGCTGGGAGTTTTCTCCCCTCCCAGCACTCCCTGGGAAGCACCAGGACTTTGTTCCCCTCTGGCACCAGGAGGAGGAGAAACAGCTGGGATCTGCATATCTGCTCTCCTCTGGTCACAGGGCTCTCCCACTGATATAATTAAGAACTAATCACAGAGGTTCAGGATGGAAAAGATATATTAGATAATATTCTTCACTGCCTTGGGACCAGCACGAGATAGTTTCCTGTGAAATAGTTTGCCAACTTGAGGTCTATAGCGTCATGCAGGCTCTGATTGAAGAGCTGCAAGGCTTATATTTACATCTTTATTAAAGCTTTTATTAAAAAAAAAAAAAGGCATTTCCATGCCCCACTTGCTCGTGCAGATTTCAGCAGTGCTGCTTTATTTCTCTGCGATAAAAACACATTTATTAGTTTTGAGTGCTCAAAGGGGAGTAGAAACAAATAATAAAAGAAGAAATTGGAAATGAGAAAATCTTTGGCCTTATTAAGTCAGTGGAAGCCTTCAGGTGTCTTGACATTTCATTCAGACCTCATCATTTTTCCAGCTTATTTCACTTAGAGACAAGAGCTGTAAAAGCGACTGAATTTGTCCATCTTGTTTATAATTTTAATGAGGTAGCATGTAATTCATAAATATCTTAATCTGCAGGTTTAATGAGTCTTTTTAATCATGACCAACGTGGAGCTGGAGTGATGCACTAAAGTGTTCCCAACTTTGCACACTCTCAGCCTCACTGAAGCTTGCAAATGTTCATCGATTTGCACCAAATTCCTTCCATCTCACTGCCAGGGGAAAGCAGGAAACTGCAATTTGGTGTCTCTGAAATGCTCTGTGGCTGGGAGAGCAGCTGTGAGGGCAGAGGTGCCAGGCTGAGGAGTATTGTGGCCAAATGGTGCTCTGAGTGTTTGCAGTGGGGCTCAGGACAAGCTGGGCTGGAGTGCTGCTCCTGCAGGGAAAGAGGCTCTGACTGCTGCTGGAGAGAGGCAGTCTGGGTCACCAGGCTGTGATTCCAGATGTTGAGCAGCTAAAAATGAGTTAGAATGAGTGCTGCTGCCAGAGAGAGGCAGTGTGGGTCACCAGGCTGTAATTCCAGACATTGAGAATCACATAATAACTTCCTCCCATAATCGTAATTCTGATTGCTGTGCTAGTTAAAATGAGGAGCTTTAAAAAAAAAAATCTTTAAAAGAAGGTTTGCTGTGAGGAGCAGCACAGCACAGCACAGCACAGCACAGCACAGCACAGCACAGCACAGCACAGCACAGCACAGCACAGCAGCATGGTTTGGCACTTGCCAGCTCTTAATCTGCTGTGTCAAGGTGAGTTAAGGCTAAGAAATTAAGTCTATTAACTGAGTAAACTTATCTCAGCAACTGGAGCAGTTCCTGCTACTCGACAGACCAAAGTATCCCACTGCAGCAGGGATTTGTTGGCACTGCAGGAAATTGTAACCCTGGGGTACATCAGAGCACAGAGGTTTGTTTCACTCCCTCTTCTTGCAAATATATTGGATCTCTAAACTAATTACAGTAACGATGATTCAAACTGATTTTCCAGTTTTGTGTAAAAGCAGCTGTTAGAAGCTTCTGTTATTTAGAGTAACTTTAGCCTAAGAGAAGTTGGGGATGCACATCTCTGGAGGTGTTCAAGGCCAGGCTGTTTGGAACTTAGATGGTTTTATTTCTGGATTTATTTTTGTGGAAATTAAAAAATAACAATTATTTTGGGAATGCCAAGGACATCTTCTGCAGGTCCATGTTATCAAAGTGATCTTGTTGCATGCCTGGCTTGCTGGGCAATAATTTCTTAATAATTTTAAAAATAATTTTAAAAATAATTATAATAATGATCAATTTAATAATTTAATAATGTAATAATTTAATAATTTAATAATAATAAAAATAGTTTTTCCTTTCACTAATATGTTCTGCTGAAGATCTGAAGATTTCTAGCCAGATGAGGATGTGGGATGCTCACAGCCCATGGCATGTGCAGCCAGAAAGCCAAAAGTTCTACAAATAACTCTATTTTTGCCTTCAGCTATAAACCACATTCTGTCCTGCAGATCTGGCAGGGTTAAGATAAAGCTTCAATACTTTCATTCCTCGGAATACTTTCATTCCACTGTGCCCTCTGAAAATGAAGAAATAATTGGATGGAAGTAGATTTGAATCCATTGCCCTTCGAGGAGCACCAGGATTTGTGTGTGTTTGTTTTGCAGTGAGCTCAGACCACCAGTCAGCTTTCTTCCTGTGCAGAAATTCCTTTCAGAAGAGAATATATTGCAGGATTTACTGAGAGCCTCGGGGTGCTGGCTGTGAACAGAGCAGAGCAATGCAGACCTGGCACTGAGGAGTCATCCTGCTGCCACCTCCTTCTATTCCTGGATGTTCACATTTCCCACAGTATCCGTGGGAAATACTTCACAGAATTCCAAGGCAACCTTATCATCATTTCCTCTGAAGGAAGAAGGTATCTCATGCCTTCTATTACTTCTCTCTGCTGCAAATCTGCTGCTTCATTCAGGAAAATATTCACCTGTTTCTCAATGGGTTACATGAGCTGTTTTCAGCATTATGTGGGGCTTTGACCTTTGGCTTTTGAAAAGGTGAGAAGAGAAAAAATTCAAAAAATAAAAGTCTCCAGCAGATCAGATGTGCTGCAGACACAGAGGTGTGAAGTGGCACCTTGGTTTTGGTACTCAGAGCCTTCAGAGATGCTGTGCAGTTAACGAGCACTGAAATTTTAATTTTGGTTAAAGCCACTAGGCAGTGCTCTGCTGTAGCTGTTCTCATGTGCTCAGCCTCACTGCAGAGCCTGACCTGGGGAAATGAACTTTCCTGTCAGGCACAGAATGAGTAACAACAACTTGTAGGAAGGCAGGAAAAAAGAGGAGAATATCCATTTCTTCTCATCTCTGCCTCCCCAAGGATAAAGAAGCTTGGAGGAGGAACTTTTAAAATGCTTGAGGTGAAATGAGCACTCCTGTCTAGTAGCTGAAAAAGAGATTATTAACATCCAGTTAATATTAAAATGTGCTTTAATAACCACAGAGGTAATTAAAATCACCTGCTTTACACCTCTGGCAAAGATTAGCTTTCCAGCTCACACAGTTTGGTCCAAAGTTGCAGAGATGGAAATAACAGGCAGCTGGTTTTATTTGGGAGCCACCTGATCCAGTTCTGCAGCCTCTTCCTGCCACAAATTCAGGCGAGCTGTGTGTGAAACAGAAATAATTCTTGCCGTGCTTTGGAAGAGATCTTGGCCAAGCCAGTGAGCTGGAGAGGAGCAGGAGAGGCAGAGGAGAGCAGAAACCAGTACTGGAAGCAACATGGGATGTCCTTTGGCCAGGGAAAGATGAGATTTAACAGCTTGTTATGGAAAAAAACCTCGCAAGAAAAGGAATGTTTTTCCCAGTTCAGGGATTGGGATGGGCTGCTAGGAATTGGGGAAATTGGAGTTTATTTCTGACCTTGTCATGTCCTGGGTGCTCTTCTGTGACTCAGTTTCCTCACTTCAAAGCTGTTCTGGAGGCTTTGGCCTCTTCTGGGATGATTTAGGAATATTAGGTAAGGATTTAATGAGTTTATTCCAAAGAAATAGAGAGCAAATCAAGTTATTCTTCGCATTCGAAGAGTCTCTATTTGTCATCCCAAAGTGTCAGCTATAGAGGAGTTCTGCTGCTTGGCTGTTTCACACCTTTCCCGTTTGGGAGAAGGGGAGGCACAGCTCTGAATGGGATGTTTCATCTCCTGGATCTCATTCCGTTATCCCATTATCCCATTGTTATCCCGTTGTTATCCCATTTTTATCCCGTTCCCACAGACACCACCAGAGGACACCACAAACCTCCACAAACAGCTAAAAGCCTCTAATTTCCAGCAGAGAGCGAAGTTACAAAGAGGAACCAGAGTTCCTTCCTGTGTCCCACACGAGCAGATATTTCATGTCTTCTGTAACGAATGAAAATCTGGCTGAGCTTACATCAAGCTCTTGTACCCATCAGGTTTTTAATTTATTTTTTTTTTCCCTGGAAAGAAGGGTCAGAGGGAAGAAATATTTCTCATCATCATGGTGATTTTTGTGAGGGTAACACATGGACAGAGTGCTGCTGTGAGCATGCATTTTAACCCTTGATTTCTGGCAAACCATCCCCAAAGGAGGCAGGATTTGTACCTTCGAATGGGAGGTTTCTGAGCAGCAGTCACTGAAGCTCCAGGCAATGTCCCAGAGTCCCAGGTGGGTTGCTGGATGGATGTCTCTATCATCTGTAAAACAATATTAGATAGAATCCTGAATGAACTGTGTAAATATAATTTCTTATGGAATCCAAAGGGTACACAGCAAGATGATCCTTTGAGTCAGAGGTTCTTGATTTCCCTTCCTGGTTCTCAGGGTGTTCCACACTGTCTGCACTATTATTAGCCCCTTTTTGCAGACACAGACACAGAAACCCACTGGCAGCCACTGCTGGATTAAAGGATTTATCTCCAGTCTGGCTGGTAGATGGCAGGAGTGAAAACACTCCGATATTAATAATGTGGATTCTTTCTCGATTTTCTTTTTCTGCTCATGATCTATTTTCACAGCGAGTCATTAGCGCTGGAGACTCAAGAAGTGGTTGTGTAATAATTTACATAATAAATCCTGCTGTCAGTCTGCACTAGTGACAAACATATGCTGTGGTGGGCTGGGGATCATTAGGCTCCTCTCCCCCACTGCTCCCAGAGATGTTAAAGCTGTATTTAGTCAGGTTGGAGCTATTCTTGTTCTGAGTTATGCTATGGACATGGGAAGGCATTTGGAAAGGTCCCTCCAAGGCTTGTTTTCAATTCACAAGAGCAGTGTGAACAAATGAGCAGCAGAATGATGAGGAAGTGAAAACCCAAATTGACTCAAATTAACAGGAGCATTTGCTGCCCTACGCTGAGGAGATGAACTCCTCTGAGCTGCTTCCCACCAGAGCTTTTTCATGGCCACAAATCAGAGATCTGCTGGATCTCTGAGTGCTGCTGTTAGCCAAGCAGGGGAAACACATTTATTCCTGCTCCTTGAGAAAGGATTTAATGCAGCAGCAGCAGCAGCAGCAGTGGAACCCCTGGGATGATGCAGTGACAACTGCAGAGTTGGTCTCAGACAGTAGCAAAGTCTGTCTGGTAGACCAAGTGGAAAAGAGCAAAAGCAGCTTTTTCCCACTGGCCAGGGACCTTTGGAGCAAGGTTATATGAACAAATTCTTGAGTTCATAGATGACTTCAGGCTCAAAGACACTGCCTGGCAGAGGACCTGGTTGAGTTGTTGTGTGAGACTCTGCTGGGTTACACAGGGCAGGAGATGGGAACAGGAATTTACAGTAAAGAATGTCCTGCAGCACTGGGCTATTGGGCTTTAGGTAAAGACTTTATGAACGTGTATTTCTTACCACATTAAAAGAAATACTGCTATGAGAGGATGGGTTGAATTCCTCATCAGCATGATGTTTCTAGAAGCCACAAATATTATCCCCCTATATATCCAGAATAAAATGTATAATAATACATTAGAATGTACTTTATCCAGAAAAAGAAACACTCCAGACTTTCATTATGAGTTGTGCAGCAGCTCACACTCACAAACAGGGATGCACAAAATGCTCATCAGAATTAAGTTAGCTTTGAGAGGAGCAGGGCTGGGATTGTTTATGCTGCACACTGCTGATTGCAAGATGTTGATGAGCTAATTAATGGTGAAGCTGAGTGCCTCAGTCTGTGCTTATTCAGTGTATTAAGGTAGGCAGGAAAATGAAACCTGTGATGGTGTTAGGGGTTGTGTTTTTCCCCCTTGCCCCCAGCAGCAAGGTCTGGAGCTGTGAGTGAGGAGAAAGGAGGTTTTGGTGTTCTTTCCCTGCGTTCTTGTCCAATATTCTTGACCTAAATTGATTATTTTTGCCATATTTATTCAAACTTTGTACTTTAGTTTGCTTTATTTATGTAAATAATGAAATATACAGGTAACTGTATAATCCTGATTAACTGTGTAATCCTGATTAGCTGTTTGCTTTCCATCAGAAATATCTATTTCCTCATTCACAGTTTCCTGTGCTGCAAGAATTCCTGCTCTCTTGCTCTGTGAGGGATTTGACTCCTTTTTGGTGGCTCTGTTTGCTCCTCCAGGGTTAGGTTTCTCTGGACCAGGTCTGCCAAATACCTTTAGGATTTATAAAGCAGGCAGTGCTCAGGGTTATCTCCTGTTTGTCCTTTACCTTGTCCTTCTGGCCTCTGGCTGCTCTCAGTGTTTTATTCATGATTTTGTGCACAGGAGGGTTCTGGACTGCACTGACTCACAGGTGTGACCACTTCTGGCTTTATGCCCAACTCTCACTCAAGATCTGTTTTGCTCCTGATGCCAATTTCTTCAAAACATTTCAAATATTAGAATGTTAAAAACCGGAATTGCTCTCCTACCTACAACCAATATAGAAATTCAATCCAACTAAACCCTTCATTTTTCCAGCTCATGATGATTTAGTTCTTCAGTTTGGCTCTCTTGTTTCCTTTCTTCAAGAAGAGGTAGGGCAGAAGTTTCTTAAAAAACATTTAAGGTTGCCAGCATGTCCAGACTTTCAAAACTTTTATCAGCCGTGCTAATGGAAATATTACAATGTCATGCAAATGGGAATTAGTTGGCAGAACATCTTGTTGCAGCCAGGGGAAGAAAGCCCTGCATACTGAGTGGCATATTTCTATTTTTCAATGGCTTCCTTATTGGCTAAAGTGGAACACATGTAGCTGCACTTTGTAAAAATAATGAAGTCAAGGATATGAAATAGCTAGGCTTCTCCAGCCTTCAAACACTCTTTCAGATCAACAGCTTGAAAAGGTCTTTCAGGATTCTCTTGTGGCTTTGTGCACGAGAGATGAAATCAGTCAAAGAGCAGGGTATACAGATACCATCTGATATGTGGATCAAAATAATGCACTTTATGCTAGCAAAATAAGACCAGCACAGAAACACTCTTGAATGAGGTTTAGCATTCATTGTTCCCTAGAAAATTGATTGACAATTCTTTTTTCAAACTGTGTAGTTTTTAAAAGAGCTACAGGAATTGTTCAGCCCAACCTCATTTCTATTTTGAAATAAAGCTTTGTGTGCTTTTTATTCACCGTGGCAAGCATAGAAAAAACATCAGCACTTCTCTGATGCTGGCTTTACATAATGCAGCATTAGTCAACACAGTTTTACCTGCATTCCTGCCGTGGGTTCCTGGGATAAACCCTGGAAGTCATTACCATTTCATGGCTGCTTGGTGTCTTGTTTAAGGGAATTTGGAGAGCTCAGCTCAGCTCCTGACAGAGCAGCAGAGCTGCACCAGAGATGTGTAGGCTGTTTGGGACAAAATGAGAATAAACACAGCAAATGGAGCTAAACCCCAGATTTGGGCTGCAGTCCAGCAATGAGTTCCATTGTTGTTTCCATGGAGCTCAGAGCAGGATCAGCCACTGTTGTTTTTTAAAATACATTCTCATGAGGCCATAGTGTTTCCTGTCTTGCTGGGAGCATGGGAGGAAGAACAGTAATTTTGTGTTATTTTGGCACATCTTCCATGCCTTTCAGTGGTGAGCAGACTGGAGACAGGGCAAAAGGCAGCTAGATTGAAACACTGATGCTTTTTCTTGCTTTCTTTCTCTTTTGTTATTTTTTTTTTTAAACCCCAAAGAAGTTCAGACTTGCAGCAACTTGTGAAGAAAGGATTGAAGAATGGGTTGAGTTGTTTCTCTGCTTCTTTGAGGGAAGATTGCCTCATCTCTTTTAGTTTCTTTTTTTATTATTTTTCCTTGCTCTCTATGATGAGGATTATAAATGAAAGATACCACCAGCCAGCAGTCTGGGTCAGGATGAGCCCAAGGGGTGGATGCTGCTGCACAAACCTTGTTTCTGATTTTGTAGGAGAAGTTTAGCTCTGCAGCTGCCAATCCTCACCTCAGAGCTGAACTTCCCCACCTGTGGGACTCTGTCACACCTTTCTGATTTGATTGAATTTCATTTGATTTCTCCCTGCCTGATGCCACTGCAAACCCTTCCAGAGCTTCCACAACTGCTGCCCTTTCTCCCAAAAGGCTGCTAAAGCTCCGTGCTCAGTGATGTGTTATGACTTCCTTTCTCTCAAAAAACTCTATTTCCCACCTTACCTTCCCTGCAAAAGATGAAATGTCCTCACAGTCTGAGCAGCTTTGAATGCCTGTCTGTAAACTGAGATCTGAATTTAGAGCTGTTTTTTATTTCCAGAGCACTGAGCAAACCACAAGCTGTGTGAATGCAGAGAAGGATCTCCATCTGTGCTCTTCCTCATTTGGATTTGCTCCATGAAGAGCTGCAGGTGTTACTAGATCCTTCTGTTGGTTCTGGAGAAATGTGTGGCCATGATGCTCTGCTCAGCTGTGCAAAGTAAAAATGCAAATCTCACCTGGAATGTGAAGATTTTCACGCTTTAGGTTTGGCAAAACTGGAAAAACCATAGCAAGGGATTTTTTAATAATGTCTAACAGCCTTGCATAAGTACCTCAGAGCTGTTCATGTTGGAAATGGACCTTCAAATGAGGTAAAACTCAAAAGTCAACAGTTAAGGTATTTTTCCTATATACTTTAATTTCAATATTTTTTGATTATGAAAGATTACAGTTCTGTGTCATGTTTCCAGCCATGGTGCAAAGACAAAGGTTCCTTAAGCACATTGTTAGGACAATTTCCAGTTTCTTAAAGTATTGCTTCATCCACCAACTCCAAATACAGCTCCTGATATTTCAAGTTGCCTTGTTTTCTAACAAGCTTAAGTTCAAAACAAGTGACTGAACATATAATTGCTGAGAATATCCTAAACTCAGATGGTTTGGCTCCTGGAATGAAATCAGCCATTTCAATCCATATTTAGAAGCTGAAGAAGTTGTCAGAGATTCTCTTCTGCTGCTGCAGGATTCTGGAAAGAACTTCCTGGTGAGGTGATGTCCTCTTGGAAACCTTTGGAGCACTTGGAGCAAACCCTGCAGTTCTCCTGGCAAGGACTCTGCAATCCCCACCCAAGCAGAGCAGGCTGTGGGAAAAAACAACTTTTCCTTGGCCAGAGGAAACCCCTGGGATCCAACAGGGCAGGAGATGAAAGGCAGAGAGGAGAATCATGGAGAGGAGTAACAGCTGGGACTTGACAGAAGTTGTGTCACCTTGATTTAGTCAGGAGGTGTTGTTCTTGATGGCACTCCAGAGCAGCCAAAATGAAAAGATTGCAGCAGCTTCAGCTGAACTTCAAACTGGACCATTTTCACATAGCTAACATTAAAAAAATGTCCTGTGTGATTCCCATTACTTATATTCTGTGATGTGCTGTTTATTTTATGTTGTTCCCACATTTCCTGGTGCTTAAAATACTTTGGAATAACCAGCACCACATAATGACATGGTTTTGTTGGTCCAGGAATGTAACTTGTATGGCACTTGGGATTTTGGAAGTTGGGCTGCTGCCAGAGAATGCTTGGATTGCAAAAATGCTGAATAATAGAAAAATGAATATTTGTCTATAAATAACCTTGGTAGGCTTGAGAATAATCTATTGTGTTTACCCTCTCCTGTCATTCTGCTTTCCTCTTAGTTTTGAAGTTTCTAAGCCAATGCAATTCTTACAAGAAATTCCAAAAAAATCTTAAATTAAAGACAAATAGAACAGTTTTGCAACTCCTCCCTAAAGAAAATCGAAAATGCATCACTGAGGCTTTGGCCACAGACTTGTTTCACTAAAACTTCCCCAGGAATTGTTAAATAGCGAGTGTTAAATAGTTAAATGTCAAATAGAACGAGAATAGCAAAACCCAAAAATCACCACAAAACCTGACCTCTTCTTTTCCCAGCAAGGAGCACAAACCCCATGGTTCTGGGGAGTTCTCCTTCCACTGCTGGAGGAACAGGGAAAAGCTGCTCCAGAGGGTTTTTATTTAGCTTTTCCTTAGCCTACATTTTAATGCCTGACAGCTGAGCTTTTACAAGTTTTCGGAGCCATTAATCAGAGCAGCCTTTTGCAATGTGTATTTGAGGATCTGCATGGTTTAAATTAAAGGCTGAGGCTCACTCTGAGGCTGCTTTTGGCCTCTTCCTTTCTGCAAAGCATGGAGCTGTGTACTGTTGTTCTACCAACCCATAATTAGCAGCAAATGTTTGCAAAATGCTCCAGGTTGTTGCTAGGGTGCTCCTTCAGCCTGGGATGCGTGAGAGATGGTTAAACCTCATTTACAGCTATTTCAAAAGCTGTTTTCTCAAGCTGCAAGCATGGATCATTTCAGTGCAGTGCAGTGCATTCTGACTTTTCCAATGGGCAATGGGAATAAAGGAATTCCTTCAGGAATAGCCTTGACTTTGGGGGAGCAGAAATTAAGCTCCTACTCTTTGAAGTGATTTTTATCACAAAGGAAAAGAATTTGGGATCTTTTCCACAAAGATGTTGACTCATTTGCCCAGAACCACCCAGATCCTAAGCTATTTTATCAATTCAAATAAGGACCAGAGGCATATTTTTAACTTTTTTGAAGGTAAATGATAACTTTTCTAACTGATAGTAAAAAAATCATTGAGAAGAATCAAAGTAACCCCAAAAAAATCTCTCTCTAACATGATGTACCTCTTGGACATACCCATAATGTTGTGCATAATAACAGAATGTTCAGTGTGACTTGAGGATTGGGTTTGGCCTTGGAGAGCAAGGTTTCTGTTCTTAGGTTCAAAGAGCGTCAGAGTGGAGACATGCAGAGATGCACATTAACATTTTCAACATTTATAAAGAAAAGAGTTCTTCTATTTGGCTTTCATAAAAAGAACCATTTGCAGTTTCCTTATTTAGTACACATGTAATTTACAATGTATATGGGGATGCTTGTGTATTTTTCTAGGAGAAAAATAGGAAGCGAATTGTTCTCTTTTGTGAAAAGGGTGTGAAATCTTTATCCTCCTCATCCCTGCAGCTGCAGAGAAAACTCTAAACTTAGAGAAGAAGTTGCTATTATGCTCTGGGGACAGGAGTGAATGTGAGAAAAAAATTAACTGCAGGGCAAGGACCTTCTTGAGTCACTTTGCTCTGTTATCCTCACAATTTATCTCTCATGCTGCGAATAGAGAAATTCTGAACACAGATTGATTTGTTCATTGTCTTATCCAAACCATCAGCTTTATCATCTGTATTTCAGGTCTGCAGGATCTCCATGTTGAACCTCCCTGGCAGCCTGATTTACACCAGGCCAGGATTTGCTTTCTGCAGATGTTTGATGACAAACCCAAAATGTTGCTTTGGGATTCCTGTGCTGCTGTTGGGTTTGTAGGGTGTAGGATGCTGTTCTTTATTCTTCTCTTTGGCTTTATCCTTCTTAATCTTGTTTTTCAGCCCTATCTGCCCACAATCTATCTTTAAGCAGAATATGGAATTGAAGGATGCTGTTACCTTCAGATGAAATCTGGGGTTGATGAGGGAGATGATGAGCTGAAGCTCAGCAATGCTGTGCTGCACTCTGAATTATCATTTCAGGGAAGTCATTCCAGCTACCACTGCTTGCTGGTGCTGTGGTCTCAGAACTGCATGTTTTGCAGGAATTTGAATGATTTCAAGGTTTTTATTGTCTGCTGGGACCAAACCTGGGATAGTTTAACAAAATAATGGTATTGAAGCATTCAGTGGAGAAGGTCCTGTGATGGAACTGTGACATGAGAGCTTTTGGCTTGGAGAACCTCCCACTGGAAATTTGCAGAAATGCAATTCTCACGAAACACTAGGATTGGAGAGAACATTCTAAATAAATTAGTCACCAAAATACAAAGGAAATGTGAAGAGGCAGCTGCTTGTCACCAAAATGGGGAAGCTTTGCCATGGTCGCTGCTTAATCACCTGGGCTGAGTAGGAGAATTTAGAGTCCAGAATTAGGTGTGCAGCTTAGCACAGAGCAGAAGCAGACATTTGAGCTTCCTACAAAAATAGGAATAAATTTTAACAGTAGGATGCTAGTGTATTTAGTGAAAGAAATTGGATAGGGGTTGTTGTGTTAATGGATATCTAGGAAGATTAGGTGCTTTTTTCTCCCCCACTTGGGAACTGTTTTTTCTTTAGCTTTAGGCACTCTGATGGATTTGAACAGGTTTCTTTAAAAGAATGAAGACAAATTGCTCCTACATGAGGGCTAGAGAAGTTGATTTCTCTTTTGTGTCTTGAATTAGATCTGAGGAAAATGATTGAAGCCCTGCCTTGTGTGGGTGGTTCTCTTAGACTGCTGCAGTCACTATTTTGGGTTAATTATTTGGTGAAACTACATCCCAGCCCTCCCAGGCACCGAGTGAGTTCTCCTCACGCTGGGTAAAAGCCATGCTTGTTCTCTCCTTTAGGTGAACAAATAACTGCCTTGTGCAGGGAAAAGTTTGAAGAGAAGGCAGGGAGAATTCACTGTTTGCATGGGGAAAGAGGGATAACACTGAATTCTGGCTCTTCCTCAAAAGACATTTGCATTGTGTGCTCTGCAAAGACCAGCAGGGATGTGAGAAGAAGAAATTCTGTTTTGATGTGTCCTGGGCTTATGATGGACACAGAGCTTGCAGCTGAAGTGCTTTTGGAAGGACAAAGAAACTCTGAGGTTGGAGGACTCTGTTTCTGCAGGACCAGGAAAGCTTGTGGAGAGATGGATGTTGGAGTAGCCACCTTCTGGGGAGAGAGACAGAGTCTGAAATTAATAATATCCAATCAGAGTGTCAGAAGGAGGAGCCAGGATAACTCAGGATAACCCTAAGATGATCCTGCAATGAGAAATGGAGCATTTCCTTGCTTTTCCTTAAGACCTGTCCCTTCAAAATGCCCAAACATGCAAGGAAGTGTTTGATCAGAGGTGTTCCCAGTGGATTCTCCTCCATCACTTCCCAAAATCCCTGGATTTGAGCTCAGCAGCCAGACTGCCCTGAGCAGCCCTTCCTGAGCACTGCAGAGTGGGTTTGCAAGCACAGCCCTTGGGGAACCTCCAAGGTGCAAATTTCTCCTGGAGAAGTTTGGGATTTCTGTGATTCTGAATTCTGGGATTTCTGTGATTCTGAATTCTGGGATTTCTGTGATTCTGAATTTGGATTTGGGAATGGGATTCTGAATTCTGTGGTTTCTGTGATTCTGAATCACTTCAGATTCTAGGTTTTCCTCAGGATCAGTCTGGAGAAGTGGAAGACTTGCAAACTGCCTGCAGTCACAGCATGAAGTTGCATTTTCTTGAAGTTATTCTGATGCAAGTCTATCTAATTAAAAATTACAAAGGGTAGTATTTTACAGGTATGCTGAAGACAGAAAAAACCCCCAAACCAGCAGAAGCTCTGCTGTAATGGCAGTGAAAAATCTGTCCAATACCAGAACAGGGTGAGCAGTAAGTCACTGTATCAATTACTTGATCAGGGCTGTCAGCAGTGCATCTTCATTGATTCCTTTCTGGGCTGATCCATCATCCTCAGCTGGCATTGTAATGCTGGATTGAACTCCAGGGGATAAAAGGGGCTTCAGAGCAGGAGTTACACAGAGACAAACCAGAGAAACTGAATTGCTGAACTGGGGCTGCATTGCCCCGAGAGGACAGAGATCACCCCATCCTTACAGGCTGAGGAACTGGAATTGCTTCACAAAGTGGGTAACACAAATTGCAGGTTCTGCTTGCAGAGTCTGAGGGATTGCAGAGTGCAAGGTGAGTGGATGCAGTTAGCAGAGGGAGGGACTGACAGACAAGGGTTTTTCTTTGCTCCAAACCTTGCTCAACACAACTCGAGACACTCCCAAAGGATTCATTCAAACCCCTAGAATTAGGATTGGTGGCTGAATTTAGGGACCGCTTGGAGCTGGGCCAGCTCAGTGCTGGTTGTGCTGGGCTCAGAGGTGATTTCCTCTCACCAATCCAAGCTCTGGCTGCCCTCGCTGAGTGCTGCAGTTGGCAAAGCAATTCCCAGCAGGAATAATGCAGGAGAAATGAGGGTGTGGAATGATGCAGCAATGAGGTCCCACAGGCTGCTCTGCTCTGCTGGCTCAGGGAACACCTGCTGCCTCTCCTCTCCCTCTCTCCCCCAAATTTGTCATGGGAGATGCTCAGCAGAATTTCCCAGGGATCTGGAGGAACACAGTTGTAGATGATGCTGCCTGCTTGCTAATTTGTGACATTTACAATGCTGAAGAGCTGTGCTCTTGGGCACATATTGACATTTAATTAGGAAAATTACTCTGTGTTGGCTAGATCTAAATGTCAATTTATTAAGGCAATATATAGGTAATTTATCATGTAATGTATGTTCTGTACTAGATTAAAAAAGGACTGAAAATAATAGTAATTAAAAAATCCCATTCCAAAAATGTGTGAGCTGCCATATGGCTGGCTACTGTGGCATAACAGAATAACAAGAACAGTTAATTATGTCAAGCAAGAATGTGCTAGAGAATCCATCTAAATAATCATGGATCACATGGCATCCATCAGCATCTGTCTGGAGATGCTTTGTATGGATTTCCTCTCCTTAGAGCTGATTTTGCTCAGGATCCCAACCCAAAAGGCTCTAGCCTGGCTCAGCTTTAACAAAATCAGCCTCAGGGTGTTAAATAAAGCCTTTGGCTGTTTGCTGCACACCCAGCTGAGCTCATCAGCTCCTCGTGTGGCCAAGACTTCACTAAATAAGGGCAAAACTGCCCAGGCTGGCTGGTGCTGGCTGGTGCTGGGTTCACTGGGAGCTCTCAGCCTGCAACCACCACTGAGCTGCTGGACACCTCCAGCCAGGGAACAGTCTGGGGACATGGGGACAGCCTGGCATGGACAGCCCAGCCAAGCAGCTCGAGCTGGCAGCAGGAAAAGGGACAGCAAAGTGGGAAGCACAAGCTGGATGGCACAGAATGAAATTTCTCATTGAACAGCCTTTTTGTGACTGTAAATTAAAGAGCAGTTTCTCTCAATGGCAGAGCTATTTCAGCAGAATAAACCTACTGAGTGCACCTCTGCAGGGGTCAGGGCATTTAGAAGAGGAGTGGTGCTGCTGAGTGTTGGGGACATCAGTGTGCTGAGTGCTAACACCTCGTAAAGTGAGCTGAAAATACAGATTGGAGGGTGACAGATTCCATCAATCCCCAGCAACAACTTTGTTCCATGCCTGCTTTAAGTGGTGCTGCAGAGCAACCAAATATTTCCCATCCAGTGAGCACCCAGAAATCTTGCTGATTGTCTGACCTACAGCTGCATCTGCCAAAACGGGCTGGAAATCTCCAGAGGACATGCTTTTCATTGGATTTCTAGTATTTCCCTTTTCTAGTCAGGCTGGAAAGGTGAGAGCATCCTGCCCTTGCATGAGTTAGAATCTTAGCTGGAAAATTAATTTATTTATTTCTTCTGCCTTCTCAGCGAGGTGGGGGATGTTTGTTTGGAGTTTTTGATTCTAGAAGTGACATTGGTGGCTGCAGGGCTTGGGTTGGGTCCTGGCAGCAGCTGCAGTGGAGGAAAAGGAGGATCCCACAGAGAGAACCATATATAAAACCTTAGTTAGTGCTGTTGTGAGCCACTGATGTATTTAGCTGCTGGATCTGGATTTAAATGTGAGTGGCTCTCATGAGGAGCAAATACACCATTATCCTAACCATAATGAAGCACAAACTGTCTAGGCTTTCCTGGGCTGCTGTGGTGGAACAGCTTCATTTTTGGGTTAGGCTGGGACAGCTGGTGCTGACTGGGATGTCACTGAGGTGGCTGGGCAAAAATCACATTTCTAAATGTTGAATTTGTTGTTCCTTGATATTCAGGAGGCAGAATGGGAAAAACAAAGCTAGAGCAGTTCTCTAACTGCAATAACCCCAGAGTGTTGATCTCTCAGGGTGGGAATTGCAGCTGTGCTGCAGCCAAACAGCTCTCAGATAGTTCACCAGCTAGTCCTTCCTTTTATCCTTAAATTCTCCCAGCATTTCTCACTCTGCACTGGAACAGCTTCACCAAGGTATGCAAAGAGCTTTGTACGTCTGAGAGTGTTTTGATAGCAAAAGATTGATGAGCCTGACTCCTTCTGGAGCTGTGTGGCAACCCCTCATTTCCCTGCCTTGTCACATTCCCCAGCTCTGCTGAGAACCCTGCAGGTTGTCTCCTTGGCAGAATTGTTCTCCCAAAGTGAATTGGATGCAAAACAAGTCTGCAGTGGGTATTTTGTCCTTTTCTGCCTCTGTCTGCAGAGGAAATGTTTCTTCTTTTGATGCCCAATAGGTATATAAAGTCCAGCTCAGTTTTCAATGCAGAGTTAAACCAAAGCAGAGTTGTTCAGAGATGTATTTCATACCTTAATTTGATTTGGTTTATCTTCTGTTTGCATACTCTTCTTTTAAAAATCAGGAGGTCATGACAAGCTGAGGGGATGTCCTACTGCTCAGCTGGAATTATCTCTGTTTATTTTTAATGCTGCCCTTACTTAACTTGATTTGTTCAGTTTGTTACAACTGGAGATAACTGCCTCTTGTTCCCAGCTGTGGAGCAAATGATCTGAGTGACCCTCATGTCCTCTTGAAGGCTCTCTGAAATGTCTGCAGGGCTCTCGTCTGCCTCATCATGCACTGAGTGGCTCTGTGGCATTTGCTGGATTCCTAGAGAAATGAGTTCCCTGCACAGTCTGCATTCTGCAGTATGGAGTCCTAGTGGGCTGGGGCTCTTCCAGAACCACCTGCTGTACAGATGCCATGCATTGCCATTCTGGACACTGTATTATATATATATAAATATTATATATTTATATTTATATAAATATAAATATATATTATGACAGTAATATATATAGAACAGTAATAAATATAAATATAATTATATATCTATATTTATTACTGTTATATATATTTATATAACAGTAATAAATATTATTATGAAATATTACATATAATATAATTTATATATATGTTATATTATATATATTATTTAGTAATACTATTTGTCACTTTTAATTACTATTATTACTACATATATTTAGTAAGAATATTTTCAGTGAAAATATTTTCAGTAATAGTATTTTCAGTGAAAATATTATTATATAATATATATAATATAATATATAATATATATGTATATATATATAAATTATATTATTATATTATATAGTATTTTTTTAATCCACTCTGATATCCATTTTCTGAAAAATCCCTAGGCTTGAGTTCCTGTGCTCTGCTGAGCTCCCTGCATTGTCTTTCCCTGCAGATTTTCACGCAGGATGTTTAGGATCTCCTTCCTCCCTGTGGTTCTTCCTCCCCTCTGCCTCCAGCTGTTGTTTCCCAGCTCCACCACCAAAACAACTCAGTCCTCTGGGGCAGCCAGAGATGTCCCTGCAGCTCAGATCCCAAAGGAAAGCCCATTTTTGGCTGTTCCCACAACCCAGCTTTTCCCTTAACCCATTTCTTCCTCCAGGGTTTGCCATTTCTGCTCTCCTTCTAAAGCCTTTTTCTTAATACTGGGAGCTGACCTGCTGCCCCTGTCCCTGCATTAAATCCACTTTATCTCTGGGCTGTTCTGTGCTTCTCCAGCCTTGAAAACAATCTCCAGGCTGGTTGAACAGAGGAGGGTTTGGTTGAGTGAGGAGAGTGGAAATTTTCTGCCCTGGCCTTGGAACTCTGGTTAGTTTACATGTTTGTGAATCCACATATCAGCATTGCTTGGCCTGGACCTTGACTCAGGATTTAGATGTGCAAAGGATCCAAACTGGAGGAATATTCAACCCCAGGGTGTCAGGTCAGCTCATGGAGACACACTTTCCATCCAGCAGGGTTTGGAACTTTGTTTGTCCTCCAATCATTTCCACACTTTGAATGCTTCTCTGACAACCATAAAATCCCAGCGAAGGGACACTGGAAAAGAAACATCCTCAGCTGTTTGTTTAGCCACCTTGCTGCCAGATAGACAGGAGGATGCTTGGGATACAAACCTTGCATTGACAGCCAGCTGAGCTCCCCAAAACCCACCAGACACGCACTGACCAATCATGTTTCTGGCAAATTCTGTGGGTTCAGCACTCTGCAGTCACCCCAAGGAGAGCTCTGGCCCCACAGTGTCTGCTCATTGCTGCTCTGAAATGCAGAAGAGAGAAAGCTGATTATGTCAGCGTCGTCTTGAAGCCGTAATTCTTGCTGCTGTTTCCTTCAGAAAATACTCAAGATGACAGGAATTCCTGTAAATTCTGTTTCATCACACATCAAAGAATTGGCCACGATATTCTACTCTTTTAAAAGATGCAACCAT
The DNA here is from genome assembly GCA_024500445.1 of Entomyzon cyanotis. Classification (NCBI taxonomy): domain Eukaryota; kingdom Metazoa; phylum Chordata; class Aves; order Passeriformes; family Meliphagidae; genus Entomyzon; species Entomyzon cyanotis. The sequence goes on from JAKEPQ010000309.1 coordinate 10,732,932, forward strand.
CGTTGCATAGTTTTCTCTCTGAGAAAAGTTTGGGGAGAAAAAAATTCCAAGTTCATAAAGATCCTTGAGAGTGAATATTTTAAGTTCAAAATTTTATACTATTTTTTTGTTGTTGTTATTCTACTGGCATTCTAAAACCAAAATTGTTATTGTCTGGAAATACATCTGGCAAAGAAGACTTCTCACAGATAAGAGAAAAGCTGGAAATTCTAGATATTTGTCCCTCTTGCAGTTGTAACCCATTTCTCTTTGAAGTTCTCTGCTGAGTGCCTCTGATCAATACCTCCAACCTGTCACTGAGCACATTTCCCTCATGTATTTCAAATAAGGGCAAATGTCCTTTGCCCCATTTAGAAATGACAAACAGGCTCAGAGTGCTGAAGTGATCTGACAGAAGAAAAAGAGGCCAAGGCTCCTGTGCTCTACACCACCGTGCAGTGGGTCTGGTTCTTTCCCCCCAAAGGTTAGATTTTAGATTTTATTAACAATATGAACATTTCGCTCTATTTTCACACTTAGATTAAATACATGGAAATGGTTGGGAAAAATCCATTTTTCTGTGGGATTCAAGGGGTTATGAAAGCAGTAAGTGACCTTGAAAGGGAAGGGGAGAGGAGAGGAGAGGGAGAGGAGAGGAGAGGAGAGGAGAGGAGAGGAGAGGAGAGGAGAGGAGAGGAGAGGAGAGGAGAGGAGAGGAGAGGAGAGGAGAGGAGAGGAGAGGGAGAGGAGAGGAGAGGAGAGGAGAGGAGAGGAGAGGAGAGGAGAGGGAGAGGAGAGGAGAGGAGAGGAGAGGGAGAGGAGAGGAGAGGAGAGGAGAGGAGAGGAGAGGAGAGGGAGAGGAGAGGAGAGAGAGAGGAGAGGAGAGTTTGACATTGTTTTATCTCCCAGTAAAATGCCCAAGTCCTTGTGCAGCAGCAGGAGCTGCCAGGGTAGCTACAGCACGACCCCATTTCCATTTCCCTTCCCCTCTGGTGACCCAGCTGGGCTGGGATGTGGCAGCAGCCCAGAGTATCTCCTGTTAAGGTCTGCTCATCCCCAGCCTGTCCCTGCAGTGCAGCTCAGAGATAACCACACAGTGCCATCCTTCCAGGCTGAGCTGCCCTGGCTTTTATCCCAATGAACAAAGAACATTCCCAGTGAATAGTGGGAGATGGCAGAGGATGGGACTGAGGAGCACTGGAGCCAGTCAGCCCCATTAATAAATTAGGGCTCAGGAATCCCAAACCAGGCTGCTGATCTTTCCTTTCCTAGGCACAGCCTGAGTGGGTTTAGGTGAACTTGAAAAGACACCAATTCCCTTCAGCTGGGGAGCTGTCCCTGCAAACCATCAGTACTTCATGTACTACATCATTTTATGTATGTAAATTAAAAAAAAAAAAATTAAAAATCAGTCATTCCTTACAGCAGAGGGAAGCAACAACTATTCTCACTATTATGATGAACCTGTGGCTCTAATTCTGTATGATTTCCAACACTGCTGGTTTGTCTTTAGATATTTGGACAAGGAGGAATAACTAGAAGATTTATAACAAAGAACTTTTTATGATTAAAAACTCCCCAGTTGCTAACTGTGGTATTTTTTATGTCCATGACATTTTTTAATCATCAAAATCAGAGAAAAAGCAGTAGTTGCTTTTGATTGAGCATCTTGATGTAGTTTAATCATTCTGGTAGGAACACTCTCCTCGTTGCTCTCCATTTATTCCAGAGGAAGGGAACATTGAGTTTTGAGAGGAGCTTTTCCTTGATTTTTAATTCCTTTTTTAATTGTGGATGTTATCAGAGGGTCATCCCTGTTTTCCATGGGTGAATCACCAGGTGAGCTCCTCAGAGAAGGGTGGAAATAAAATTTATAACACCAGAGTTTCTAAGATGACACTGTTTTCATGTTTAGTTTTCCCCTATGTTTTCCTGTGTTTAATTTTTCAAAGAACATAAAGGCAGATCCATCTGAATGGACATCTGGATCTGTGCCTCACTGGAGATGCTGTTTGGCTTCTCTGTTCCAGGACTAACAGCCCAATTAGTTCAAATAAGATGATCCAAATTTTACAGTGCTTATTCCAGTAAAATTTGCTGTTTTCCTTAGATAGAGATTAAATAAAAACCAAATCAGGACTTTTGGAAATGAGAGCTGGAAGGACCACTGGAGACATCTAATGGAAGATCAATATGTGAGAGTTCAGCACAGAAACCACAATTTTTTTTTCTTTTTCTTTTTTATTTTCTTTTCTTATATATTATCTACAAGCACAAGCTTTCATATTTTTATTGTAAAAATGCATACAGATCATTATATATATATATAAAAATCAACCAGCCTTGCAGCAAACTTCCAGATCCAACCATCCCCAGGCTGGGGACAGCTGCTGTGGATGGAGGTGCAAACCCAGCTCTGATCCTCTCTTCCACCTGTAGTTGCACCAAACCCCAGAAATAAAGATTCTCAGAGTTCTAGGGAAGTCTTTCTCCTGATCCAGGTCTTGCAGCATGGGCATGACTAACTCTTCATCAATTGAAGAGAAATATTTAAGAACTTCAGAAATGACAACCAACTTGTGGCAGGTAACAAGTGTCCCTTCCACCTTCCCTCTCAGTTCTTATTTATTGTCCTTCCCAGCCTCTCTCTGCAGAAATGGGCAGCGGAGAGAAATTCAAGGTTAATGTCACATAAATCCACTTAGAGAGCAGCAGGTAAACAGAATTGAATCTGTTGATATCTGCTGCAGAAAGGCCACTGAATGAGGGTTCATGCTGCTCTTGGCTTTTTCAATGTTTGGGCAATTTGGGGCTCAATTTGCACATTGCAGAAATGGGACAATTTATAGCATTTATGCTGCAACACAGTGAGCAACAGGAAATTGAATTGCATTTAATACTATGTCATTTGTATCAACTGATGATATATACCATAGGATATATGGGATATTAGATCATAATAGACCATAGTAGGACTGGCTTAGAGGGGAAAAATTAATGAGCAATTAATGAAGAAGTTGGTGTTTGTGTGGGAGGAAAGGTCACAAGATAGGAACCTCTTTTTTAACCAAGTGTTTATCTAGTTATGGCAGTTTCCAAATTCAGTCTTTGCAGAGGAATGTTGCTATTTTTATTGTAAATTCTTTATGTAACAAGGGGTGTTTGCACAGTGGAACTTTTATTTTTTTTCCCCAGGATTTTATAATTTCTGCAGACAGACGTTACAAAAGATCAATTTGCTGGAAATCTTTTGGAAAGCATGAAGGTGTGACTCAGCCTCTCCTTCCTTTCAACCCTTCTGGTATGAATAACAGTTATTATTTTCTCTTGTCATTCATTTGTAACCTTTGTGGTTTCAAACGCAGCTCCAGCCTGAACAACAAGGAAGGTTTTTACATAAAAGGACTGCTGAGGTTTTCTGAGAGGATGAATCAATTGCACACCAAAGCAAGGTTTTCCACTCAGCTGTGTTGCCATGGGATTGCAGGTAAGGATTTTGTTTACTTCAGCGCTGATTTGAGAGATACCAGAACCTGAGTGCTTCAACTTGCAAATGCTCTTTTACACTTGTATTGATTCCACCTCACTAACAGGACTGAAAATGGCAAAACCTCTATTTTTTTGGTATTTTTTCTTTTCTTTTCTTTTAAAAAAGTTACCAATCTGATGACTAGTTTGGGAAGAAGTGTGTGGCAGAGGTCTGCTGCAAGAAGCCTCTGCCCAAAGCACAGGGAGGTGTCCATTGCCCAGATGTGCAGCAGCAGATGTGAACATGAGCACCAAAATATAACTTGGGTTCCAGCAGAGTGAAATGGGTCTGCACTGCCTAAATAGAGAAACAGAGGAAACAAACAGCAGCAGAAATAAAATATACACCTGAATGTGATGTTCTTGGCTGGTTGGGTAAAAGTGAAGGTTTAAAAAACTTTACTTTGGTAAAATATCTTGAAGTGAATACTTTTAATAGAAGTCCTAACTTGGAATTTTTTTCTGCCCTCAGTGGTGTGCAGATCTGAGTCTTCAGGCTGTCCCACCACCTTTATGGCTCCCAAAAACTGCATAAAGTGCTATCCAGCTACATTTACCCACTTTTGCTTGCAGCTGTGGCAATTTGCATTGGATGGCCTTTTGGAGTCACTGCTCAGAGACACCAGTAACCCCAGGAGGGCACAGCAGTGCAGAATGAAGGTGTAAATAGCTGCTGCCAGGGGCTGTTCCTCAGAGGAGAACACTGCTGATTTGTCATGCCAAGCCCTGCCTGTGGTTTTTCATGCTGATATTCTGAGCTGCCTGCAGGGATGAAACACCACTGGTGGGAGATCACAATGATCTGAGGGAAAATCTTCCAGCCTTGGCTCTTGCATCTTTTAGCAAGCAGATAGCAAACCAACCAGGCAGGAGGCAAACTTGGCAGCTGGCTTAAATGAGATGATGAGGGAGGAGAAAAAACTGGGCACCTGTTATCCCAGGCACCAAAATCTGATCAAATGTTCTTTCACTTCAATGTGCCTGATAAAAGTCACACAAATCCTGTGCTGCTTTGAACCCCAGAGTGCTCCAAGCAACATCTGGAAGCTTAAACAGCTGGAAATTATGGTCTTTTGATATGGCAGAGGCCATTCAGATCTGATTTACACTTGGGCTTAGACTTTAAATACTTGCCTTCCCAAAGATTCAGCTCTTTTTGGTGCAAGATAGACTAAGAGGAACTACTTGAATTGAAAAAAAGACCAAAAAATAAACAAAAGCTAAAAGCCACCCGTGGCTAAATCAATAGTAATATGATTCTTTATTTTTTATTTTGATTTCCCAAAACATATTCTCCCATTGCCCCGAGTACAATGCTGTGCTTTGAGGGGGAAATGCTGAAATGCCACTGGACTAGCTGATTATTTCTTGAGAATTCTGTAGTTCCAGAGGAGCTGGAAGAGCAGCTGAACTCCAGCTCTGCTGAAATGTGTCTAGCTGGCTGAGCACTGCAGGAAATAGCCTTTGCCTGTAGTTTTTGCATCCCTTGCTAAGAACATCAACACTCATGGATTTGGCAGAAATGACAAGGAAGGACAGTTTGGAGTGAAAGCACAACGAGCCAACTCAGGGCTGGTGAAGTGTCAGGTGAACGTTCTGATCGACACAGCAGCCTCTGAATCTCACTCTCCAGTGGCTACCGAGCAGCTTTCTGGCTGGAAGTTCTGTTTAGGCACTACTGACCTGCAGGGGATTGGAGTTAGCCACGGAGAGCAGAACATTCTCTCTCGCTGGCCAATCCCCACAGCTGTCTGCTCACTTGGAGTTCATTTGGTAGTTTGTTTTTTTCTCACCATATTTGGTGGTTTTCCCCCCTACATTAGCCAGAAGCAGCGTGGCTAAATACACTTCAAACCAGGAAAATAGTACAACTCTGTGTGACTCAAAAAAGTGGTGCTGTTTGTCCTTTTTTTCCATCGCAGCGCTTTGACCGTTTTTTATTAAACGCGCTCATCCCGACCCCAAGCTAATCCGCTCTTCCCCGCATTAGGGAAGAACCTTTTAGCTGCTGATTTTGGTCAGCATCTTGTTGATGGCCTGCTTGACGTGGGTGGTGGAGCTCCTCCTCCTCGTCTTGCCCTGCACCATCTTGCGGCGCCGCACCTCCCTGCAGAGCTCGTAGAACGCCTCGCCGATGTTGCCCTCGCCCGTGCAGGCGGAGCACTCGTAGAACGCACACGCCAGTTCCGTGGCCAGCTTCTCCCCCTCCTCCGTGCTGACCTGCCTGGAGTGGTCCAGGTCTGCTTTGTTCCCCACCAGGATCAGGGTGACGTTTTTGGGTTTTTTCACCTCGTCGAGCAGGTTTTTCAGCGGCAGCACCTCCTCGAAGCTGCCTCTGTCCGTGATGTCGTACACCAGCACGAAGCCCTCGCCCCACCGCACGTGGCCTTCCTTCTGGATGGCATCCTCCTGTTGGGGACACGGGCACAGCTCAGGAATTGGGGCTGGGGAGAGGGCAGACCTTCTGAGAGGTGCTGATCCTACAAAGCTGTGAGCATCTGCTTTGTAGGACCAGTAGAGCTTTCTGCTTTGCCCACATCTCCTTTTTTATCTCATGGCAGAGGAGATCCATTCCACCCATCCTTTGCATCTCCTTTTTTATCACCTGCCAGAGGATATCACATCACAATTCCACCCAGTGCCTGTGATGCCTTAAGGGTTTTTAGCTTCTATTCTTCATGTGTAGCTTTGGCGTGTAGTTCTGGGCTTTGTAAAGTGCTAAAAACCCTCTGTTCTCATTTTTAGACAAAACATTGCTCTCAGCTGGAAAATCCAAGGACACTTTGCTGCCTCAGAGCCCCAAAATATGTAAACGGCAGTGAATTGGGGGAGAAAGATGAGTGGAGCAGAGCTGCCAACCCCTGCCCTCCCTGCTGCCACCCCCCCCTTCCCTCCCCCCCCCCCCTGCCCTCCCTGCTGCCACCTCCCTGCCCTCCCTGCAGTGTCCCCAGGCTGAGGAACTGGGCAGCAGCAGGATCTCTCACGCACCTGGCCAGCTGTGTCTAGGATCTCCATGGAAACCACCTCATCATCAATGGTAGCTTGGTGACGATATGTCGACTCTAAAATAAGAACACATATCGTCAAACGTATTTAAAGGACGTAAATTTTTTTTTTTAAAATCTTCCTCGCAGATCTCCCAGCTGAGATGTGACACACAGTTTGACTCAATGTTGTTTGCTGGAGCTCTTCCAGCCATGCTGGAGCAAACTCAAGTCCTCCTCTCTACTACAGCAACACTTTTCTCTCTTTGCACAAGGCACAACTTTTTCTTTCCCAGCAAAAGGCTGGTGGATGCTGCAGTCTGCACCCGAAAAAGGACAGTTTGCTGTGGCAGAGCCCTGCAATTGGCAAATTGTATCCCAATTTCTTTTTGGTCCTAGGAAAGGCTGCTGCCTGGGGAAGACAAGACCACAACTCTCAAAGCTGTGCTTTAGCTCAACAGACTCTCCCAGCATCGCCTGGAGTCTCACAAGATCAAAACCAGGATGGCTGCAGATCAAGGAACCTGAACACTAAGCTCAGGCCTTATACTGTGAAAAAATGACAGAGCAGTTAGGTATTTGAGGAATGTGTGTTTTAAACACACTGAAATCATCACATTCCCCTCTGCCAGTGAGGGATCAGGCAGTGATTTCCCTGTTTATGATTTATAAGGATAACCAGTGGGCATTAAGCATACACACCATGCTATAGGGAAAAAAAATAACCTATTTACTGCTCCAAGTTCTGGAACCAGGCAACCAATCAGAAAGCTAATGACAAAAGGGTTTGTTTTATCTAAATAAGCTGATAAGTTCAATTTGATAGCATTTGACCTAAAAAGTGGAAAACTATCTGTGCTAACATTCAGATTTATTACTGCTGCTAGCTCACAGATGTCCTCTATCAAAAGGCAAATGTGTAAGCTGTAAAAGTCTGGCCAGAGACTATGAATGCTTTGCACTGTCAGAGACACAATTCTTTCATTTGGTGCAAATCTCTTCAATAGGAACGAAGGATTTTTTTTTAGGAAATGCATTTCTTTAATTTGATCCTTTGAAATGGCTCGTGTTTGGGGAATGCCTGTTTTTGTTATGTACTTAAGAATGTCACCTCTTCAAAATCAGGAATGTTTCAGTGCTGGCAGTGCTGCAAACACTTTCTCCCCAAATCAAAAACGTCACTCCCTCCCTGTGCCACCCTAATGGATGTAATTGCCCAGCTGTCTCTAACGGGGACAAATGGCCAATTGCTGGGGCAGATGGCAAACAATCTTCTGTAGGCTTTCAGGCCGTGAGGACTGCGTTTTCTCCAAGGCTGTAAATACCCTTCTGGTTGGAATTTCGAGGCTGTTGAAGATTTGGAGTTCTGTGATCCTGAGGCTGTAATCCCCAGCAGAGGAAGGGACATCAAAGTCTCTGGCTGGTTTGTCTTATCTGTCCCTCCCACACCCTCCTGGCTGCAGAAATTCCCTCAGGGGATGAAGAACAAGCAGGAAATGCTGGTTTGGTGTGGAGGCTGCACTGATGCACCTCCAGTGAGTTATTTCAGTGGCTAAACGTTCAGTGCCAGGCTGAGATTCCCTGTGCAGCACTCGGAGCTTGAGGTGGTTTAGGAACTTTGCTTTGTTCCTTTGGGGAGCGTGCTGGGGAGAAGAGATGGCTCTGAGTGAGCAATGGGATTTTGGCTCTGAGGGAGCAATGGGACGTTGGTTCTCTGAGGGAGCAATGGGATTTTGTCTCCTGAGGGAGCAATGGGATTTTGGCTCTGAGTGAGCAATGGGATTTTGGCTCTGAGAGAATGGATCTTGATTCTCTGAAGGAGCAATGGGATTTTGGCTCTCTGAGGGAGCAATGGGGTATTAGCTCTTGGAAGGAGCAATGGGATATTGGTTCTCTGAGTGAGCAATGGGTTGTTGGCTCTCTGAATCAGCAATGGCATTTTAGCTCTAAGTGAGCAATGGGATGTTGGTTCTCTGAGTGAGCAATGGGATGTTGGCTCTCTCAATCAGCAGTGGGATTTTGGCTCTCCGGGTGAGCAATGGGATATTAGCTCCTTGCTTAGGGCTGTGCAGTGCCCATATGCCTCCAACCATCTGGCCCTGCTTGACAAGTGGCTGCTGAGCATTTTTCCCCAGAAGCTGAGAAATTGCTCACCCAGGCAGCCCTGCAGGATAGCTGTGAAATGTCCCTCTGGGAGGCAGGATGGGCCATGCAGACCTTCCCTGAGGAATGGGAGAATAAATCCCAAGGGATCTCCTGCTCACTGTGCAAGAGCAGCATGAATCTGAAATGCTACTGGACTTCTCAAAATAGAGCTCTGGCAGCACTTTCTGTTGAGAGTTTAACTTGCTTTGGCTGCTCACGTTGGGATGGAATTTGATCTTGGATGAGCAGCAGCGATTTAGGTCAGGTCTGTGTAAATAAATCTCAGTAAATGTGTGTCTGTTCCTGGGCTCTGGAATGTGTGGTAGCTGGGTGAATTTTAACGAGGAGGCTAAACCAGCTGGACACTAAAAGCATTTTTGGTGCAATCACACACATGGCCTCTCCTTCAAGGGAGCACAACCATCTGAAAAATCTGGCTGTCCTGTGAGTTATGAGCCCTGAAGATGTGAGCTCCAATCTGCTCACATTGATCCCCTGGTACTTCACAAAAACATTGCCTGGCTTTGGGATTTATTAACATCATTTGCCTTCTGCTGCTGCCTTTTCCTTTCCTTTTTTATTTTTTTTTTCCAGACATTCACCCAGAGAGTAATTACAGGGCTTGAGAAAACTGCTGGATCCTCCCTGCAGCCACTGACAACACAGGTGTTTGTGTCTCAGCTAAGCACCCTTGACTCCTATTAGAGTGGAGGAAACAAAGTAGGTGCTGGTATAGCCTGTCTGAGCTCTGTCCTGAAATAAATTGCACCTCAAAAGCTTAGACTTGGAAGTCTAGAATTGGTCAGATGAGCCCAGGCTGTAAAAATGCTATGGTTAAGCAGAAAAATCAAAGTGTAGCAGTGGCTCTGAGATGATTCTGAGCTGCAGCTGCTCATTTGCACGACCTGATGCCAATATATCCTATGTACAGCTGTGTGGCCACACCCTCCCAGGTATCCCAGAGATCCCAGAGATGTGTTTTTCTTGCTGTCCAACCTGCTCAAAGCAGAGTCTGGAGCTGCTGTGCTGGCTGAGCTGTGGCCTGGCTGAAGCTGCTAGTAGAAATGGATTTTTTTTATTTTTTTTTTAAATTTGCTCTGCTCCAACACAGCTAACTCCACCTGCCCTGTCCTTGCTGCTCTGGGGCTGTGCTGTGTGTGCAGTTATTCCCAGTGACAGACCCTAGGTGTGATGAGTGTGCTTTGATGTCAGATCTGAAATCCCCCAGCATTCCTGCTCTGCAAAGCTCTCTTGGTTCTCCCAGTTCCACTGTTTGAAAATGTCTTTATTTGTCACCTTCTGCTGCATGCAAATGGGATTTTTGTGTTCCATGCAAAGAATGGGTTTCTGTGAGAAGTGAAATGGTGTTATTTTTCCTCTCCTGTGGGTTTTTTCCTCATTCAGCTTTTAGGAGATGATAGCAGAGAAAGTGTGGGCAGTGAAGTAGCTGGGAAGTGAATCCATTAAGGTATAATAAAGCCAAACCAGTAAAGAGACAACTGCTAACAACTAGGGAGTGAGCTCAAAGGTTTAAACAGTTGTTTGTTGGGTTTTTTTGTTTGGTTTTTAATTTCATTTTCTCACCAGCACGTGGAAGGGATCTTGCTTCTCGGTAGGAATTATGTTCCTGATAAATTTTAGTCTAAATAAATCATGTTTTGCTCTGTCTCTTTTGTCTGATGGCAGCAAGAAGTCTTCGTTGGTGAAGCTGTGAGTTTCACTTATTCCTTACAATGTAAATGAAAACAAACCAGTGAGGTTTTTCTCCCACCTCAGTCAAGCCAAACAAAAGCCTGCTCTCCTGAAGGTGCAGAAACAAGCACTGGAAAATTCTGCTCATCTGGAAAACATTTCAGACTATGATGATGAGCAACAAAAGTTGGGGCAAAATCCTCTGCAGCTGCAGCTTCAGCAGGAGCAGCCACTGCCATGCCTGAGTCCTGCTGTCTGTTGAGCTACTGTGAAAAACCACTATTTTTATTACTGGCATCAGGAATATCTTCATCTGGAGACCCATAGGAGAGAAAACAAACCACATTTTCAGATAGCAGCCTCCCCTGTTATTGTTAGCATCTTCTGCTGCTGCTCTCAATTATGATTTCATCATTTCCAGTCCTTGTTGGGAATTTTAGGAGGCAGAGTTGGTGTTTTAAGGTTCTTTAGGTCCATTTCCTTAGAAACACCTCTGAGAAATTGGGAATATTTTCATGGCTCATTGCTACAATGCCTTCAGTATAAATTCCTCCTGCTGAAGAGCTCAGTAAAAGTGATGTAACACATTAAATGTACATCAAGTCAAATAATGGTTTTACTGCTCTGATGTAGGGAAAATATCAGCTCAGGAAGATGCCTAGCAAGGCACAACCTGGACTGCTGAGGACTGAATCCCTCCAGCACTGAGGCAGAAGAAATGAGTCATTTTGTCAATAAAAATTGAGGACATGAGTAGCTAGAGCCTGGCTGGAGAACAAGGCAGTTTCCCAGTGATTTATGGAGTGATTTACTGGGAGAGCAGCTCTTCCCAGCACCTTCAGAATGGTGATGTCACACCCTGGGGTCACTCAGGTCCCCAGGAGCCCCAAATTCTGACAACAGTGGCTTAGGGGTGTCCTAACCAGGCTGAGGGTGGTGAGAACTTCCAACATCACACCAAGCACACTTATACCTTTTTAAAGTTGTGTTCTATTTAAAAACCTGTAAAGGTTAATGAATTTTGGTGAAACCCACCTGGGAGCCCAATCCCCTTCCTCAGCATGTATTTAACAAGCTAAAGAAGACTAGCCTGATGCTGAATTCTCCATGTATTTAATATTTTACAAAACAACTGCATGTATTTTCTAAACCATGCAGCTCCAGCCCATTTCTACATGGAGTTCTAATTCTGCTGAAAAATGTGAGATAGCTGAGATTCACTGTGAAAGAAGATGGATGGAGAAAAGTATTCACCTTGCTAATGCCAGGGAGGAGTTTAGCCTGAGGAATTTAGCACATTTTTGAAAAACAAACACAAACCCATGCCAAGATGGTGCCACCCTTGCATGAAAAAAGGAATTTTTTTTTTTTTTTTTTTTAATATGATGCTTAGTTTAGGTTAATGTTGAATTTCCATCAGGCCATGAACAGCCTGGTGAAAGCTTTCCTGAAACAGGAATTATCTGGGGATTGCATCAATCAGAGAGCTAATGGGTGGTTGAAAACCTGACATAAGAAATAAATTATAAATTTGACATTTCTCTCACAGCCCCAGTGATTTTTTGACAAAAAGTTGCTTAGTTGCTGGATGGTTTGCATTTTTAAAAAAAATAACTTGACAAAGCTGCTTATTTCTCCCTGCAGAGGAAATGATTTCCACTGACACAACTTTAATTTTTCATATTGATTGAGCATGCAGATATCCATCTTCCCACAGAACTGCCACTCCATGGCTGCTGAGAAGAAATGACTCTATTTGCTGAAACCTCAGTGAATGCAGATGTTTGCATCTGGACACCAAACCACTGCAGGATGACCATGCTAAGGACAGAAATGCATTTTTCCTGCACTGTTTTTCCAAGCTTTTGGAGGAAGAGTTGCTTTCTGATTGATCTCTGATGGCCTCGATGGTGGTTATGATTTCAAGATAACTTTTCATCTCAAATTTTCATTTCTTCCTTGTGGTTTGACAAATAATACTTTGCAAAGCAAACTCTGCTGAGCAGCTTCCACCAGAGATTACAGTGATTAAGAAATAACTTATTAACCATAGCTTATTAGTTTTTGAATTCCTCCAACCTTTCCCTCCAAGCAACCCGGAGCACTTAGCATCACAATGGCTGCAATGCATAATTTCAGCTATTCCTCTCTGCACTGAATGGGGATGTAGAATTCAGTGATTCAGGAGAGATTGAATTTGGAGTTTATTGAGGTAAGGCTGTTGGCTGCACGAAAGCTGTCCGTGCTGCAAAGAGGAGACAATTAGGTTCCTGAGGGGCACAGAAATCTGCAATTGTATTCATTTGTAAGACAGAAACAAATGGCAAGGCTTGTACAGCAAAAAGGGCATGGGGCTTTCAGAATGGGGCCAGAAATAATAAACCTTGGGGCTCGTTAATAACTTCATTTGTGAGACTCAACGAGGCAAAAAGGATGCTTTGGCATGCAGTGTCCCTGTGAGAAATGGATGAACTCAACTGATGGAAAAGACTTTGTACACTTCTTGTCAAGTTGTTAAAATGATGTGCTAGTGATAAAAATGTGAAGTGCTAAAAGTAATAATATTAGCAGAATATTCTGTTGAACATTCCACTGTGCAGCACAAGGCAGGAGACAAGGAATTCACTGAGGAATATCCTGATAGCAGCAGATAAAGGGATGTATTGGAGTTCAGGTTGTACTGAGATTTATTTTCCCAAGATGGGAGGTTTGATATCTGTCATCTCTCCATAAACAAAAATGCTTAGCATGATCCTGGATATTTTGCTTTTTTCCAAGGGTTACCTGGGTTCTCCAATAGAATATATTAAACTTCATTTCTGCTGTGCAAGTTTCTGGCATTTTCTACTTCCTTCCTCCCTGCTAGGTGGGAGCAGTGGAAGTGACACGTGGATGTCCTTTAGATGATTGGTCACCCAAAAATGATTGGTCACCCAAAAAATGATTGGTCACCTACCTGGTCACCCAAAAAATGAGAAACAATATATGTTTGAAAGTGAGGACAGAAAACTTACCTAAATCGACTGGAAAAAGTTAAATTTTTTCCTTTTTTGCCATGAATTTTTAAGATATGCAGTTATTCTCTAGCAGAAGATGTTTGGATTATTCAAAAGCAGCAAACTGATCTCGCACTAAATAATTTGAGGAGTGAAATACTGAAGCAATTGTTTTCAATGGCAAAACTCCCATGGATTAGTGAGTGGGCAGAAATGTGCTTCATCCAATAACTCAGCTTTTGTCTGAGCTTTTGTCTGCCTCTCCACCCTGCCATCCTAGCTAACAATTTGCTTCAAATGACCACAGAGGAGCTTTCTTTACAGCAAATTTAAAGGCTGACTGGGGGTTGGGATTGTAACTCTGGGATTCCCATTGCCTCAGCCATGCTATTCCATGCCAAAAGGACAAAATCACCTCCAAAATCACCTCCAAAATCACCTCCAAAATCACCTACCCAGCGTGGGGTCATATTCCCAGATGAACCTCTTGGTCAGGAAACGCACGACGAGAGCTGCAGGACAGAGAGGTTTCGGGTGAGAAACACAAAACACCAACTCAGCACTGTCTGAAGCAGTGAACTGCTCAGAAAAATTGCTGCTTATGATTTGGTATTTTTTTGTGCCACAAATATATTTCCATTTTTTGTGCCATAAATATAAATATATTTCTATTTTTTGTGCCATAAATAAATATATATTTATATTTTTAATGGCACAGGGAGGTCCTCCGCTGACTGCCAATACACGTTTTAAAAGTACATTTAAGCATTGAATTGATGTACTTATATTGCATATGTTATACATAAATGTTATTTACATATATACATATATACATCTAAAAAGTAGATATATCCTTCAAAAGTACATGTATTTAATTACTTCATGTCACGTTTCAGTCAGGCATGCTTAACTCTAATAATAAGCCAAAAATAGCCCAGCAAATTAAAAAAAAAATCTGAATGCTGGGTTTTGATTCAAAATAACCTTGAGGTTGGGACTGTCTGAAACACATTATTTTCTGATTAGATTAAGTGGCTAACTCCAGTATTCATATTAAAATGGCCATTTCCAGCACTTATCCTCAAATTCATTTGGAAGCAGCCAAGGTTCAGATGGGTGCAGTTAACAGGAGTGAATTCCATGGAATAACAGTAAACAGGAGTGAATTCCATGGAATAACAGTTAACAGGAGTGAATTCCATGGAATAACAGTTAACAGGAGTGAATTTCATGGAATAACAGTTAACAGGAGTGAATTCCACGGAATAACAGTAAACAGGAGTGAATTCCATGGAATAACAGTTAACAGGAGTGAATTCCATGGAATAACAGTAAACAGGAGTGGATTTCATGGAATAACAGTAAACAGGAGTGGATTTCTCCACTCACACCATTCCAGGCTCTTCCCTGAACACTCAGTGCTTGGGAAAAACAAGAACTTGCAGGCTGGGAAGGAAAGAATCTCCAATAATTTCCATGGAGGATTCCTGCTGGGATTTTGGAGACACGAGCATCACCAATGGGAATGAATTGATGTAACATCCCAGCAAGAGGAACAGACTCCTGTCTCCCCATGTCTCCCCATGTTTCCTCAGCCCCCATGTCTCCCCATGTCTCCTCCTGTCTCCTCCTGTCTCCTCCTGTCTCCTCATGTCTCCCCATGTCTCCCCATGTCTCCTCCTGTCTCCTCCTGTCTCCTCCTGTCTCCTGCTGTCTCCCCATGTCTCCTCATGTCTCCTCATGTCTCCTCCTGTCTCCTCATGTCTCCTCATGTCTCCTCCTGTCTCCTGCTGCCTCTCCTGCTGCCTCTCCTGCCCCCTCAGTCCCAGGCAGCTGCTCAGGGTATAAATCAGGGCAGAACTTGGCACAGGACTTTCCTTCACTCATGGTTAAAACTTCTGCCTTAGTTGTTCTTGGAGAAGAATCATCACTGTCTGTGGAATTCACTTGCAGTGCAGCTCCACTGAAGACAATGAAGTTGGAGCAGGAATTAATTTGGCACAGAAACCAAGATTATCAACCAAATAATGAATCCATTTCTGTCGAACTTGTGTGGCTGAGTCCTTACTCAGCTTTAAAAATCCCAGTCCATATCTTTTGGAACTTTTTTTTTTTTTTGTATGTGTGATATTTTGCGCCTTGCTTTAGATCTCTGTTTGGATTTGGTTCCATATAAATATTCTAGCTAAATTTACAATCTGTCTGAATACATATCTTTGTGGCTTTGGTAGCGTTCCAGCTAATACAGGCTGGGTTTTTGGGGGAAGAAAGGAAGCAGGGTTTTCTTTGAAAAACAACCCCCTTCCCAACCAGTTACAGAGTTCAAAGTTATTCTAAGAAAAAGAACGATTCTCCACAGTGAAATAACTGCGTGATGACTTTTTTATGCCATGAGAATTTTCAGCTATAAAAATGGTCTGAAGAAGTCCCATTATTTAACTTCTCACCAAGCCCATTCCTGATGCCATGAGGATGTTTAGTGATTCCCTAAAGCACACTTGGCAGGAGAAACCAGAGTGGGAAAACCCAAAGGTTACAGTGATCAAAAGGCACTTTCAGAAATGAAATATTCGCATTTTAAAAAAAACTTATATATTTTAAAATATATAATAATATATATTTATATATATTAAATTATAATTATTATTATATTATTATATTATATTATTAATTATATTATTAATATCTTATTAGTTATTAAGTATTATATTATTAAATATATTATTTATATAATAATATATAAAGTATATAGTACATATTTTATATTTAAATTATATTTAAATATATTTAAATTTATGTATTTAAATATATTTAATTTTTTATTTACATATATATGTAATATATATTTTTATTTAGATTTCATCCTCTGTCCATGGAAATCTCAGACAACCTGGAAAAGCTTTGCATTGAGATTCCCATCCAGCTAGAGGGGGATATTCAGGAAGATCTTGAAAAATCGTATTTTCTGTGCAATTTCCATCTTTCCTTGACAAAGGAGCCGAGGTGAACACTAGAAATTTGTTCCAGCCCTGTCTGATGTGCCACAGGTCAGTCAATAGTGCCTGTGAGGTGCCTTTGTCACAGGAAAATGAGGAATTGAGGCAACAAAATACATGGAAAGCTGACTCATGGATTTTGAATGATCTCTTTTTTGTGAGCCTGCTGACATAAGCCTTGATGAATGTTACATCTTTTGAATTCAGTGCACAACCCAATATTTATGGGGAGCCATCCTCCCCAAAACCAGCTCTCAGCTCCCTGGAGTCCAAGGCAGAAGGTGAGGAATGGTGTTCTGTCTGATGGGCTCTCTGCCAAAACCTGAACCAACCACCTGCAGGCATTCCTAGGGAACTGATGGAGAAATGGAGTGAAGCAGAAGGGTCAGAGTGCCCCAAACCACGCTGCTTTCCAGGCATGTGTGACAATTCCCAGCAGCACAGGGTGTGATCTCCCAGCTGCCTCCTGCACCCCATGGGCACTGCTGGCAATTGTCCTCATGGCTGGTCTCAGAATTTAGCTGTGCTTTTCTTTGTCACCCTCCCTCCTTTTTTTTTTTTTTTTTTTTTTTAATTTTTTTTTTAAAGACACCTGCTCCTGTTGTTTGCTTGCCACCTGGAATCTTGAACTTTTGTTTGGACCAGCAATTTTATTTATTAATTAATTTATTTTAATTTTTAAAATTTTTTGGGTTTTTTTTTAGATCAAACAGGCTTTGCCATTACCCTTTGAGAAGTAAGAGACACAGCAGGAGGAGCAAAGGAGCTCTTTAAAGGATATTTCCACAGCAGGGTTTGCAATGCTGAAGGATGATAAAAGTGAATGATAGAAAGGCTGTGATCAACAATTGAAGTGAAATGGAAGGGAAACGCTCTGGACCACAACCTTCTCACAGTAAAAATAAATATATTGCAAAGTGTAGAGATGATCAGTTGAAGACAAAAGGTCAGTCTGAATAAAGATTCCCCAACATGCTGTAGGAGGATCATCCTAGAGGCAAACCTGGGGGAGATGGAAGTGGCAGTTAATACCTAAAGGTATCTGAGAGTATCTCTGCCAGCATCTCCTCTGTCTGTGGAGGCTGAGAGAGCAGGGCTGGCTGGGGAGCAACTTTTCATAGATCACCAGTGACCAAAACTCATTTGTGTCTGACCCTGCCTGGTGACCTACCTGCTCTGACATCACTGCCATCCCACCCAGCCTGCCAGGAGGAGCATTAACTCATCTCAGCTCCTGGCAGCAGTGATTTCCTCCAAGACCACGTTCTAACAAAGCTCAGTCCTGCTGTGCTCTGGGCAGTGCAGCCCAGTGGGCTCTGCCTGCTCCCAGTGCTAGTGACAGCACCAAATGGACTTCAGCTAATTCATTGTGTTGATCAAGAGCTATTAGCTCCTCTCTGGCTGCAGCTACAGCTTTCTGAGCACCCATTTGGTGCCTGCAATAATGCAGGGGTTATTATTAGCCTTCTGCTTGGAATCTGCACACACAATCCTGGGAACTGCTCAGAGTCAACTTTAAAATTATGTGTGTGTGTGTGTGTGTGACGGGGGGAAGCATGATCTAAATTTAAATGGTAAATTTCTGCTTTCAGTTTCACTGCTTAAGGGCATTCAGCTAATAAACGTCACATCTTCAAACCAAGTAAAGGACACAGTAGGAGATAATGGGTGCTGTAAAAGCTCTGCCTTATCTCAAGCTGGAACTTGGAGGATCAGCAGAACTTGGTTTATGATGCTCATCACAGCTGCCAGACCTAACCCTCCTCCCCAGAGCTCTGCTGCTCTCAGCTGACTAATTAGTTGTATTTACTGAGAAATCTCCATTCAGAGGGAGTTCTTCCACATTTCTCCCTGCTGAATAGTGAGTTATACCCCAGAGGTCTGAGGTGGTGTCTGGGTGAGATGCTCTTGCCCATAGAAATTGCACAGATAAGAAATATAGCAAGCCATATATTCAGGGCTCTTTCAGTCATTATCTCATTCAGTGGTTTAGCCAGCTTGCAGTGACCTTAGTGATGGGATTTTCTTCATTCCTTTGACATGAGGCTGAAAACACCAAGTTCCTGTTTGCTCTAGGGGGACTTTAAGGATCCCAGGGCAGTTTTGTGGGTGGATTGTGTCATTTTCCCTTCAAGGATTCCTCTTCTCCACCCTGAAGCTTGGTAGCTCCATTCCACCACAGTGGGAACAGTCAGGGCTCAGAGATCCTTCCTCTGAGGAAGTTTGCAATTATGATGATATTAGCTTCTGTTATTTTCTCAGGCCAGCATGACAAACCTCTCCTGGCTAAGCTTTTCTCCTAATGCTTTGTTTTAAGAACACTTCCACCCTGTGTTCTTTCCAGAGTGAGCAGAGAGAACATCAACAATCCCACTTTCTCTGACAGCAGCATCTGAACAGAGCAGTGTACATTGATTTCTCTGTTGCTGCCCTGCAGTGCCAAACCCTGGCTGCAGTAATCTGCATTTGCTCACCAGGACTCCAGTCAGCCATGAGCAAACAGCCCTGGGACTCCACGATTTGAAAAGTAAAACCTCCAATTGCTCAGATGGCAGCTGATGCAGTGACCAGGGAAGCTCTCCAAAAGGGGGTTTACATTCCATGCTTTGCCATGTTTCATGGCTGGCTTTGCCCAGAGCAATGGGTGATTGCATTTTCAGGACTATCAGTGTGCCTGGCAGAGCAGAGAGGTGACCAGCATGGTGTCCAGCAGTATTGAAATGGTGTTGGGCTGACAGGAGAGCATTTCCCAGGGCAATCCCCTCCATTCCTGCCCACCAAGGCTCTCCAGCTCCAACTCTCCAGCTCCAACCCCAGCCATGCTGACCCACTTGTGGGCAGGGATGGACTCTGGGTGGAATTAATGAAATTTTCCCAATGAAATTTTCCCAATTCAAAAGATGCTCTTTTTCCAAAACTGGTTTGTTGTGGGTTTTTGTTCCATTCTGTCTTTTTGTTTTCATTGGTTTTGCTCTTATTTGGTTTGTTGTTGCTACACCTGGAGATTACTCCTACATTAGAGCATTTCTGGAAATTTCTTTTGCAGCCTGCCTTCCTCTTTCACTCCCCAGGCAGCTGCTGAAGATTTTGGTCTTTAGTTTCCCTGCCCATTCCTCAGTTTGATGTGGACCTTGTGTGTAATGCTGCTGCTGCTGGGATAAATGGATTATCAATGCAGACAGACTGATGCTGACAAGGCAGAAGTGCTTTAGAAATACAAATAGCACTTGGATGCTGAAAAAACACTTCACAAATGTACCTTCAGCTGTTTACAGACTGCAAGGACAGTCTATAACTGTTGGCTCCTTACAGCTTTTTAAGGAGGAAGCAAATTTGGGTGACATTTTTAACTCTCCTGATGCATCTCAGCACAGATTCCCCATGACATCAAGATGAGCCTTGTGCTCTCAGACATTACTCTGTTATGGGGTGAGCTCTTCAGCTCCTGCTGAGTGCTGAAAGCTTCGCTGACCTTTTTACAGCAGCAAGAGTTATTTTTTAAAGTAGTCTTAAATTCCCTCTTTACTGTTTTAGTTTCATATAGAAGAGATATAGTCTTTAACTCTCCTTACAGGGAGAGTCTGCCCTGGAGGTTTGTTTAGATGGGAGAGCAGCTGGCAGGGCTGTGGCTCACCCACCCAGGGCAGAGGAGATGAAGGCTCAGTGACTGGAGCCCTGGGGGACAATAAAACCCAGCAGAGCTGCTCTGTGTGCTCCACCTGCTGCACCTGATGTCCTGCAGGATGAGCAGCCAAGGCAGCACCTCCTGCTCTCCCCACTGCTATCCACATCAGAGCTCCAGCAGGAATTCTGTTATCCCGCTCCATTCTTGACTTTTGTTATCCCACCCCATTCTGTGAATTCTGTTATCCCACCCCATTCTGTGAATTTTGTTACCCCACTCCATTCTCTAAATTTTGTTATCCCACCCCATTCTGGGAATTCTGTTATCCCACCCCATTCTCTGAACTACCTTCCCTCCCACTCCTCAGGGTTTATTTAGCCCACAGGAAGAGCAAGAAGAGCTGAATAATTCGCTGCTCTGAAGGAATGAGTGTGGTCTGGCCAGAGAAGGAGCAATGCACTCTGGTTTTAATTAGATCAAGTACAACATCTAAAGATCTGTCACTCACTGATGGGGCAGATAAGAAGGGCAGGACTGCCTGTTTGGAAGGCAGAGAAGCAGCAGGACTATTGCAACCTATTATCAGATAAACCACTGAACAGAACATTGGCTGGAAAAAGAGAAAAACATTCTTGGAAATCAGGGTGACAATGAAAGGGAAGAAAACTCATGTGCCACTGAAATTATTGACAAAACATTGACAGGGACAAGTGCACTCATGTCAATGTTTTATCCACAATTCCAGCCAATTGACATACCAGAAAAAGCAAAAACCTCCAAGAGAGTTGCAAGGTTCACCTTCCTGCAGGATTCCTATTTTGCTGTTTAAATCCATATCTAAAGCAGATTGGACAGGGAGAGAGAAGTGACCATTTGGCTCAGGCCAGAGGCTCTTGACAGCAAGGAACACTGAGTCAGACCTGAGCCATGCCTCCTCTGCTCTCAGGGGCTCTTGCACACCTTTTGGCCATCCTGGAAGGACTCTCATGCATTAGTTTGGGTTAGGTGAGTCCCTAGGGCTGAGCCCAGAGCATTGGCAGTGGAGGATTCCCATTCCTTGGGACACTTTCCCTTTTTCTGCCAGCTGGATGACAGCAACACCCAGCAAATCCCACAGAACCCTCTGTGGCACACAGCCACACAGCCACACAGCCCAGGGGTTCTCCCGTGTCCTGCAAGATCTCTTTACTTTGCCCTCAGTCCTACCAGCCTGCTGAGCAGATCTGCTGCTGTTTAATTAGAGACTCTGGGCTCACCTCCTGCCCTCCTGTAATGCCATTAGTGCCAAGGGAGCTGTCTGCTTCCTGCCTCTCGGGCCAGCTGAGCTTGTGGAGCTGCCCAGACTGGGTAATTGCATCCCTGACTTTTAAAGGTCAGCTCTTCCAGGAGCTAATCACATTGGGAAGGTTTCCAGAACCAGGGAGATGTGGCTGAAATGAAGGGGTAAAACCAGTAAAGAGTAAGGGAGATTTGTGTCTCCAGGAAAGGTAAAACCAAGTTGTTACTCAGCTGCTTTGTCCCTATATAATTTACTGCATCATACCCTAGAAATTCTCCATCCTCAGAATACCCTAACAGAAAGCTGAAGGTTGCTCAAGCAGTGTCTGTTAGGTAGAGAAACTCAGAGAGCTGCAGATTGGCTTGGGAACAAGAAGAATATTTCAGTGAAGGATGGATCCTCAATGTCCCAGGGAGGGAAGCAGAGCTGCTGCTGGGGACACCTGAGCAGTTTGTCTGTGTGGTTTATTCATCAAAGCTCATCACCTCTGGGTGTGAAAAGCAGATTCTCTGTGTTTTCCCTCCCTCCCAGCAGTGAGCACAGCCTGGGCACTGTGAGAACTCTTGGCACAGCAATGAGACAGCTCAGGGCAATCACTGCCCTTTTCCCTCCCTGAGCTCCCTGCAGGCTGGAACGGAGATTCTCAGCTGGGATATTCCTTCTTGCCTCAAACAGATCCTTCTCCTCATGCAAACACCTGAATGAAACAGCTGCAAGCCCCAAAAAACCCAAATATCCCTCACTGTTGCAAATCCAGGCTGCCTTGAGCCAGGTGGTTCAGTGGAAGAGCCACAGAAAAGGGAAGTTTTGAGACATCAAAGAGCAGCTTTGGCTCTGCTGCTGCCAGAGGAGGAGTAGTCAATATGTTTAATTACAGCTGGGACTTCCACTTCTCTGCTTGGCAGACAGCCTTGTTTAAAATCTTTCATTATCAATTCACAACTGAGTTTATACAAGATGAGTAGATTTTTGTGTGTGTGTGTGTCTTTCTCTGGCTGACAGTTGTCTAACATTGTTTAACAAAAAAAAGTTTGAACAATTGCTTTTATCTTTTCCTTGATTTTCTTCATCCTTTCTCATCCCTTCTTATTGATTTTTGGAGGCCTTTTTCCTTCGAATTTTAGCCTCGTTTTGTGCTTTTTGAAACTGATTTGCATGCAGACGACCCACTGGAAATGCAGTTTGGGTAAGATGTTTACAAACTGATATTAAAGCACTCTGCTTGTTTGCACAAAACAGCAATTGAATAAACACTGGTTATTAGTTTACTTGCATATTTGCTTTGCATTCTTTCCCTTGCTTTCCACAAACAACACAGGGATGTTTGTTCTATAGTTAATAGCATTTAGAATAGTCTAGAGCAAGTAAATAAATAAATAAAATTCTTGGTGTGTTCCCTTTATAAAAAGAGTAAGACTTGGAGAGTAGCTTTAGTTTTTTCTTCTCTAGTTGTATTTGAGTTACATCATGGCAGTGAAGAGTTGAAGTGGAAATTAAATGAGTGCAAAGAGGAATCTGTGTGTTCTTGAGCTCTTCCTAGCTCTGCTAGGGCTAAGAGCACTGAGTTGGATTTGCATGACAAAGACTCTCCAGGATGCTGCAGCTCTCTACCTGAAAGAGTTTGGGTATTTTCCTATTCAAAGTCATCCTTCTTTTCCAGGAAAAACGTGTAACACCCAGCTATCCTGGAGCACAGATAAACACACAGATTTACAGATTTTACAGCAGAAGCTCCCTGTGGCTTTATTGCCCCCTGGGAACACAATTCCTATAGAGGTAAAGGTGGGGAAACTGCTAGAAGTGCCCCTTGGAATGTCCTGGATCTGTCAGGCATATCAACCAGAAAGAGTTTTTGACACAATGAAAGTGGTTTTGGCCTTAAAAGGATGCTGAGACATGAACAACACCAGCAAAGCTTATTCAATATTGGTGATATATTTTTGTTATGGAAGTGAGAACAGTTCTCATCAGGGGCTACTCCTGCTGAGCTGACTACCTGCTCCACCTTGGAACCTGAAATTCCACAGAGCAGCAAAGCTTTCAATTCCTGCTTGCAGGCTGGGGCTGTGTGAGTGTTTCCTGCCCAGAGCCTTGCCTTCGTCAGCTCCTCGTGAGCGTGCCCTTCTGTGGGGAGAAGAAACGCTGATATTGATGGATGAGTCACGAATTTACCAGCAGCATTAGACACCAGGGAGCTGCTGCACGGCAAACAACCACGCCTGGGGCTTCTCAGGCACTTGGGGGCTGTCAGCACGAAATAATGGTGCTGCTCCTCCTGAGTAATGCCAAAAATGCCTTTGCTGTTCAAATAGCCTCCAATGATAGCTAAGAGAGTATCTGAGGGAGATAAGAGCCAAGGACAGGAATTGACAGGCAAGTAGGCTGGCTGGTTGTCACAATTTCACATTTCAGGGAATCAAGTTGTTTTCTAGACCTTGAGCTGGACTCACTCTCCCCACAGAGAACTCCAAACGTTGCTTGTCTGTTTCAGAAAATATCTATATTAGATATTATATCTATATCTATATCTATATTAGATATTATAGAATATCTATTAAAAAGTTTAAGGGCATAGGAAAAGAGAAGGGCACAGAGACTTTTCACCCCTGAATTGGCATTCCCAGGGTGTCACACAGCCTTGGGGTAGCTGTGGCTCTATGATAATGCTCATCTGATCCCATTAGGGTGATGATGGAATCTCAAAACATCGGGATTTCTACTTTTTTCCTGCTTCTTGCAGACGAATATGAGTTGTTTCCTACTAATTTCCTACTAATACCTTGGATTTGTGTCCCTGAGGATTTTCCTCCTTGCCAGCATGCAAATGGCAAGTGAGTCAGAGAATTCCCACCTGTGCTCCACAATCCCACTGGCAGATCGCAAACTCCAAACTCTGCTCTGGGAACATCCCAAACCACCAGAACGAGGTTAGAACATCAGCTTGGCATGACCTTTGAGAGGCCAAAACCCCCCAGTTTATCTCATCTCATCTCCAATTGCTCCCACAGGCAGAACATGCGTTTTCCTTTTAGAGAACAACTGGGCAAGCAGCTCTGGTGTGAGAAATGGAGATTACTGTTGTGTCAAAGGCATTTGTTTTCTGTGCCTGGGAGAGGAAGGACATTTGCACTCAGAACAAGGTTAGTGTGTGGCACAGAATTCCTGCAGAATTAAGAAGGGAGAAGGTAAAAGTTTATTAAATAAATATTTTACAAGCAGTGGATGGGAAAATTAGATGCCATTGCCCTCTGCTTTGGCAAGATACCTTTTTTTTTTTTTTTTCCCCAAAGGAAGTATAAAAAGCCAAACTCAAAATAGCCTCTGTCTTACAGGAAATATAAGAATTGCTAAATCTCACTCTGCACATCCAGCTTCCCCTTCTCCCTGCCCAGCCACAATCCTGCTTTGTGCAAAACAGATGAATCAAGTGAGTGGGAAAGCCCTGATGAAAATAACATCCATGAAAATAACATCCATGCTCTTCCAGTGCTGAGATCAAACAGAACCTTCACTGCAGGAGATCAATAGCAGCGTTTGTGGCACAAAATAAACCACTGCCCAGAGAGACAAATGCTTCCCCTGCAGCAGACACTGACAGAAAGCAGAGCAGGTCAGACAGGGAACAGGAAAAACTGCAAATACTTCGGGGTTATCCCTGCCTTGAGTTGATTCTAGTGCTACCCATTCATATTTGCTCAATAAAATTAGTTTGTGGGAGAGGGGGAGAAGTTACATGGTGTAAAACCTTCAGTGTTTTGCAATTGATTTACAATTTAATGTCATTTTGGATTGTGCACTGTGCAAGAATTGGAGATCTTCACCTGCTCTCCAGAGCAGGGAGTCAGACAGTTTTTGTGACCCCTAAAGTAGGACTTTAAATTGTTCTTCCTTATGCCACAGCTCTTTATCTCTGAGAAACAGACTTAAAAGTTTGCAGTAATTCAGGATGCATTCCTTGCCTGTGTTTGGAACAAGAACAAAAAAAGTTTTCTGGATTCTGAGAAATTCCTGCACACCACGGACAAATGAAACACTGTGATTTATTTCTGTAATTCTCATAAATTTTCCTTCCACCCTGCAGTGTAAGCCTGCTTTCCTTGCCTAAGGTGGGAGTGATTGAGGAAGTCAAGTATTCACTCATTTCATGCTTGATGCTCTGAGCTTGCATCTCTTTTTTTGCCTTCATGTTCTTGGGAGCTTTCCTTGCTAAGGATGCTGCTGTGCTCTGGGCTGGGTAACCCTTCATGCTTCTGGTCTCTGCTCATCACACTGCAGTGTGAGCTGCTCCAGGATGTAGTCTGTAATTACCTGAGCAGCTAATTACCTCCTCTGGAGAGCAGCAGTGCTGCTGCTGTGCTCAGAGCTGCTTTGCACTCTTTGGGCTGAGGAACCTTTCAAGGCTCAGGTTCCCTCTTTCCTTGCAGCTTTAGTCTTTATTTTCCCAGGGTGTACTCAGCCCTGGAGACTGAAAGGTTCTTTTTCACCTAATTCCCAAACAGACCTTAAATTGCAGGCAGACAGAGCTTTGGAAAGGTTAGGGAAATGTTTGATAGGTGCAATGAACAGGACTGCAAAGCAAAGCTCCAAAGGAGTGAAACACTTGGTTTGTGTCCCTTGCAGTCACTGGTGACCTTTTTATTAATGAATGACGTTTTTGCAAGCAGTGCCTATCAGTCTATCAGTGACACTTGCCCTCCCTGCAGAAATCTGCTGTGATCCTTATCATGGAGCTGCTGGTTGTGATAGCAAAACACCCCAGAGCAAATATCAGCTCGTGTGGGTTGGCATCACTCCATGGAAATCACTGAGAGCTTCTCCAGGGACAGGATCAAACTCACAGAATTTGTGTATCTGGGTTTTTTTTTAGTAAAATAGTTTAATTTTTGAACGATTCAAACACACAATGGTGATTCAAAAATTCTTTTGACTCCTCTTGTCTCTCTAAGAGCTCAAAAGGCACTTGCTATTTGGTTGGAAAAGAACTCCTGACCAATTTCACTCTCAAAGATTATTTTATTTATAAGCTGTAAAGAACCAAAAAGAGCAGTGCAGGTAGAGGAGAATGGCCCTTTCATGCAGGCCCTGGCTGTGATTTCGTGAGCTGTGGCCAAAGCCAGGACCTGGGCAGATCAAATTTCTCCTGCTGCTAGTGCAGTTCTATTACCTTAGGGAAGCAATTACTGCCTCCCAGTTTGTTACAACACAGTGAACACAAACAGTTGAAAATCTCTGTGTTCTGCATCTCCTCCTGACTCTCCCACACCAGCCAGGCACTTTTCCCTTCCTGAAGGTTCTGAAACTTTTTGTTCCCATGGACCTGACTGCCAGGGCCAGCAGTGCCACACAGCCCAGAGCCACAGGCTGATCTGCAGCTCAAATTGGACTTTATGGACACAAATATAATGGGAATTCTCATCTTGACTCAGTCTTTGAATTCTCATCTTGTCTCAGTCCCTTTTGCCAATCGTGTTAGGTAAAACTTCATTTGATTTGTCCACAATTCAACACTTTTGTGGCTTTTGTGTAGCTTTTAAATACTTAGCTTAGTATTAAATATTAATTAAAATTAAGTATTTAGCTTAAGTATTTAGCATGTAGCTTTGGTAGAACTAAACACGTGAAGTTTAAGAGAGCTTTTTACTGACTTTCCCCCACCTATTCCAACTCTGGCTATTTATTTTACAGCTCTTAATATGCAAACATTCAGTGCTGCCCTCACCAGCCCTACCTCCTGAGCTGGAAGGTGACTCAGATATTGCAGTGCAAGTTGTTATACATTCCTTTCAGGGATATTTAGAGAGATGCTGCAGCTGTAAAGATTGTAACCAGATCTCTGTCTGCCAGGCTGCTCATGTTTGGATCCAATTGCTCTGCTTTATATCCATCCCCAGGAATGTTTAGTTACCCTTTAACTGTAAATGATGTTATTCATATGTGTATTTGCTGTAATTTCTTCTGCTGTAAGTGACATCTCAAGGTTTGCTCCCAAGGCATTAGGGTAGA
Organism: Entomyzon cyanotis; assembly: GCA_024500445.1. Classification (NCBI taxonomy): domain Eukaryota; kingdom Metazoa; phylum Chordata; class Aves; order Passeriformes; family Meliphagidae; genus Entomyzon; species Entomyzon cyanotis. The sequence goes on from JAKEPQ010000309.1 coordinate 10,760,159, forward strand.
AATCCCCAGAGCACTGAAATCCCTTGAGTGCACTGGAATATTTCCTATTGCAAGCTGTCAGTGTTAGCCTTTGCCACTGAGCTGACAGTGGTGCTTAGAAAACCTCGTGGCAAATAGCTAAACCCACCACAACTTCCATAAAGACTCAGAGCAGCATCACCTCCCTGCTTCCAAAATTACAGCAACCTACCAACTTGGAGCACAGGGATATTGCAGGACAAGGCAAAGGTACATTTGGTTGTGCACTTAATGCCTAGGATGTAAATTAAAAGCTGCCCAGCTGATAAATGTCTGCTCTGACCAGACTTCCCCAAACCAAAAGGGGAGGTCATGCTCAGCCCCTCCCTCTGACGTTCATCCTTCAGAGGATGATTTAAATAACCCCATGGGTATCAAAGGGATCTGGATTCTTAGCAAAAGGAATTCAGAGCAGGCAAAGGTAATTTATTTGGAGCAATTAGTCACTGCCCTGTCAATGCCAGCAGGGTTCAGCAGGAGTTTCATGGTGCAAAAATGAGTTTCATCCTGTTTGAGCACTAAGGATTGCTGACAGCAGTATGAGCTCTACTGTAATGGTTTCATTTCAAGTTTGCTCATGTTTTCTAAACCTGGACTTAATATCTGCTGTGCTATGTCAGATTTACAATGAGATCAGCTAAAAAAATATAAAATCTTAGCTGGCACCAAGGTGCTGTGGCAGAGTAGAGAACCTGGTCAGAGACACCTCTTTCCATCTCACTGCCATTTGTACTTCCCAGTAACATGAAAATCCTGCCTCCCTGCACTACAATGATGGAATCCTATGCAGTTGGGGCAGCAGGATGGTTTAGCACTTTCAGGTCTCCCAGACACATATTTGACCAGGGTATGTCACAAACTCAGGGCTATTCAAACCCAACTCTTCCCTAAGTTGTCCCACACCATTCCAGATTTTCTAAACTCTGTGCTGCAGTTGAGATATAAACCTCTGCCTGCATTCCCCAGCATTCATCTTCCATGGAAGTCACTGAGACTGGAAAACAGGAAGGCTCAGACTTTCTCACAAGATTCCACATTCCCCTTGGTTCCTGCCAGCTCCAAGCTGACATGGGAGAAGTTTATCCCAACAACTTCTGCTCCTCTGTTTCTGCCTGACATCAAGTGTTGAGGTTATGTGCAAAAAGCTCACATTTCCCCACTCTGGATCTCAAATAGCACACAAGGTTCAAATGCAGTCACAACCAGACGTCAGTTGTAAGTTCTCCATGTCCTGGCTGCAGATATTTCATTTCTAAAAGCAGCCTGTTAATGTCAAACATTTCCACTCTAGCATTCAGAGATTATGAGTTTATTGCAGCAGCTGTAATCTTCGTGCCTTTCAAGGGAAATATATTAGGAGACATTTTAAATGCATTTTCCTCTATTAACATAAATCTCAGCATCTTGTGTAATAAAGTCAAAAAGCAGGGCATAAATTACCCCGAAAGTCCTGAAACAATAAAGAAGTCCAAAAGGCAAAGCAAAATTGAGATTTCAGGTTTAAAATTCGGTGTGGGAATGCAATTCCTCCCTCCAGGTAGTCCTTGTGTCAGCAGCACACAGCAGCTGAGGTGCTGCTCAGTGGACACCCAACTTTGCAGCAGGAGGTTTAATCCCTGCAGCCCACAGGGGGTGGAAAACAGAGCTGCTTGGTGCTTTCTCAGTCTTAGTCTCAGTCTAAGCAGCTCCAAGTGGAATGGAGTGACTATTACTGCTACTCTGGTTTAAACACACTGCTGGAATATTTTCCCCATTTGCCACAGGCTCCTTTGACTCATGGATCACTTCTGACTCATTACAACCCCCAAGTCCTTGCTGGACAAAGTGCTTCTCAGCCAGACAAGCCCCAGGCTGTGTTCATCTCATTAATAGCTTCTCAGTTGCCACTTGTCCATCTTGGATCACAACCTTCTCCTAAATAGATTTTTTTTTTTTTTTAAAGAATAGTCATCTTCCACCACTTCTCCAAATTCCCAGCATCATTTTGAATTCTTATTCTGTTCTCTGAACAGCTCTTGTCCATCCCACCATAATATCATATTTTCCAACCCTTCATAAAAATGATCAATAATTAAACTGCCCCATGTCTGTCAGAGCTCAGCGGGTAGCAAAGAGGATTTGCAAACTGATCGATTGTCTCTCTGCCCTGTCTCTCTTCTCTGTTCAGTTCTTCTCCTGAATCATTTTCCAAGTAGATCCTCCATGGACTTTCCTCCTATTTCCTCCATGGACTTTCCTCCATGCAGTTTTCTCATAAATAGCTCCTGACTGAACTGGGAGGACTGGCTTTTTATTATTTACTCAAGACTGAGTGTTTCAATTCTTGGAAAATAGTCCTTGATCTCCCTGCAAAGTACCAAAGTACTAAAACTCCCTCGCTTCAGAATAAATAGCAAAATTGTTGCAAATTGCTTTGGTATTTCAGATAAAAACGCAACTGTGATTTGAGGTTTAAAATTCAGATAACTTCTGCTTTTTCTTTGTTCTGAGCATCTTGGGGCATGATGCACTCAGTCATGTCCAGCCCAGGGCTTAGCTACATCTTAGTTTTATTTCTGTCTGCTGCTTCTGACCACGAAAACAAGCCTGGCCAACAGAGAGAAAGCCATTGTCCCTAACAAAGATAATTAGAACAAGCAAACCTAATGAAATTAATGCCAGTAGGATATGCAGTGTTAGAACCTCAGTGGGAGATTCAAGCTGAGGTGCAACTTTCTGGGAATGTGCACTGGGCTGGACCAGGATGCGTTGTCCTTGGACTTCTCTTGAGCCTGAAAAGTTAATTTCTAACTTCTGTCCTTTCTTCTGTTCCAGTGGAAGCTTTTTCTTTGAAACTTGGGGTCACACGATGGTCTCTGTTTTTATTACCAAGCAAGAAATTTATGACTCTTGGATATGACGATGAGATGAAAATGTAACCAAACACATTACCAAGACCCAAAACCATAAATATGAAATACAAGCAACGCTATGTGGGTTTTTTTTGGTTTTTTTTTTTTAAATTTAATTTACAAGCCCAGTTCCATCAGCTTCATCCCTTCCTTGGAGGTGAAGCAGAGGTCATGATTTTTGAGTCCTTGGGCTTGGCAGCATGATTTTTGGCCTGTAGGTCCAGGAGGATGGAGAACTGTCCATCTGCACTTTGGGAATCCATTGCTGCCATCAAATCACACAGGGTGATACAGCAACTGCCCACAGCAAAACCAAACCAAACCAAACCAAAAAAAAATCAAACCAAACCAAACCAAGCCAAACCACTTCAAGGTACTACAGCCATCATACCCATCTGTCTAGCTATTTATAAACCAGTTAGCTGAGCTACTCCACACATTCTGGAGGCAAAATCTTGTTTATTTTTGCAGGTGCCCTTGACCCATGTAAACAAAGGCACTAGAGCACAGGGCTGAGAAGGGGAGAACTTGCCTGCTGCACTGAGTGGAGCAGTAGGGCCTTCTCTCAGAGCCTGAAAAATGATACATCAACTGCAGGGAAGCATTTCTGGAGCTGCTTCAGTTCGTTGGACACTTTGGGGAATGCTAATTGAGCATTCAATGGTTCAGCACTGTGGGAGTGGGGTGAGCCAATCCAGGAAAACCATCAGCCGTGGGGAAACCAATTTCCTCTCCCAAACTCATTGTTCCTCCATGTCAGAGGTGATCCCAAGAGATTTTACTCGTTGCTGACACATTCCAGAAACCATTTCATTTTTCCACCTCTTTTTTTTTCCTCCAAATTGGCAGAAGCAGGAGAGAGAGTTGAGTATCCCAAGGGCAAGAGAGAAAGCTGAAGCTTACAAGTTCTTCAGCTCTGTTTGAGAAGAAGCTATCAGGAAATGAAAGGACTGCAGTAGAAGTAAGACCCTTTTCTATTTCTAGTTAGAAAAACCTCCCCCAAACCAGAGTTCTCCGTCCCTGAGAGGAGCAGGGAAGTCCCTCGGCAGTCATCAGCACTTCCCGCTGAGCAGGTATTACAGCAGGGAACATGCAGAACAAACAATGCATTTCTTTTCCTTCCCTACAGTTAAAAAGAAAAACCACACAATTATCAGATTTGCATAATTCCTTCACAAAACTAGTCTCTCTGCAGTTTGAGAGACATTGCTTCATCTCCTTCTCATTTCCTGCAGGGATATTACTGTCGTCTGGAAACTTTAAGTCCACCTGACAACACATTTTCTGGTTGAAACGAATAGCAAAACAGCAACAGCTTTCAAACATTCTTTGCACTGCTTGGCTAGGCAGTCAGGATTAAAGACACACTGTGTGTTTCTCTGCTTCACTCAAAGGCTGTAATTCAATGTTTTGAAGCTTCTAAAGCTGTGTGCCAATAGTATCATATCTGTCACTGGCAGGGGGATCCATTCTCCCAGGGGCAGAATTCAGCTATGGCAGAACTGACTGTGGTTTCCCTCGTGTTGTGGCAGATCCACAGTAGGTTGTAATTTCTCACTTACCAGGTATTTTCCCTGAAATTTCAACACATGCATCTCTTCCTCACTTCTTTACAAAGCTGAGCAGGCCTGTCAGCACTGTCACCCCAGGATCTCACATTAATTAATTTATCCTCACAGTGCTCCTTTGTTGGATGCCAGGTTTTCCAGAGGGCTCAGACTCACATTTTTGAGTGCTCAACACCTAAACTGGAGCCAGATTTTCAGAAAAAGTGGGTTCTCTTTTAGTTTCTTAGAGAAGGTGCAAATTTTTCCAAGTTTCCAGCAGTGTCTGCTGCCCAGATTGCGTGAGAAGTTGAGGACTCAGTGTGCTAAACTTTTCTACCTATGAACATTACATTTTGGTTCCTGAAGAGGAGGTGATTTCCCTGCAAAGTCTGGCTGTCAGAGTGGGAGGCTGAGCTCTTTAGAAAACCTGGATTGCTATTGTCAGGTTCCCACTGCTTTGCAGGAGACAAACTGACAGCCAGAGCAAAGCCCAGCGTGGTGGAACATTTGTGTAACAGGGGTGAGATCAGGATGGAGAGGAGATCAAGATTGAGAGGAGATCAGGATGGAGAGGAGATCAGGATGGAGATGAGATCAGGATGGAGATGAGATCAGGATGGAGATGAGATCAAGATTGAGAGGAGATCAGGATGGAGATGAAATCAGGAGAGAAGAGGGGGGGGGAAAAAAGATTGAGAGGAGATCAGGATGGAGAGGAGATCAGGACTGAGATGAGATCAGGATCACCCATTTCTGCCCATTTACATATCCAGAACTGGCCTGAGTGTGGTTGGCTCATCCCAGGGTGGGTGTTCAGCCCCTGCATGGCATCCTGCATGTCACAGCATCCTGCAGGATGACAGAGCTGCTCTGTGACACAGGATGAGGATCCTGCAGAATGACAGAGCTGCTCTATGAGACACAGGATGAGGCAGGATGAAGTGAGTTCCTGGAAAGCTGCAGGAGAACAAACACTCTGTCTGCCCTCCTCCTACTCAGTGGGACTGAGAAATGCAGATGTACTAGCTGTGCTCACATCTCACAACTAAAGCAATCCTACCAAGGAAAAGGGATTTTTGTTTTCCTTGCTGGGTTTTTTCTGCACTAATTACTCTCTTTTTCTGACTCTGCCTTACAGCTTGAATACAATGCCGCATGATGTAGATTCATCCATTGCTGCTCTGTGAGTCCAAGAAGTGATTGCAAGTCACCAAGGCTCCTGCTCAGGACAGCCCTGGAAAAAAGAAGCCCACAGGTCTGACTGAGCTGGTGAGCACAAATATCCATGAGTGGCACAGGGGGAGAAAGCAGGAGTGGGAAAGAGCCTCAGTCATTCCCACTGCTCACTCATCTGATGACACACACAGGAGTTGGGCTCAAAGGAAAGGCTGTACAATCAACTTTCTGCCAAGATGCCTAATCCTCCCCATCTTTGAAAACGGAGGCAGAGCTAATTTCAAGTATTCCTGCCTCTAGCAGTTGTTAGGCACCATATATTTTACTTCTAGAAAAGGTATCTCATGTAAGGCACCAGAGCAAGGTGGTGAGGGCCACAGGCACAGATGTGCTAATCACCCACAGTGCAGGGTGAAGAGTTGGGATTGCTCATCCTCTATAGAAGCAGCTGAAGTGAGTTTCAAAGTGAAATTCTCCAGTCTGAATTCTCAAACCCAAGGTGGCACTACTGCACAGTTTCCCAGTATCTCTCCTTCTCCCCATCACGTCAGCAGTTCCTTGTTCATTCCCTCCCTCCATACAATATCTTAAATTTTTAAAATATTTCCAATAGGGCTGTGCTGGTGTAACAGATGGGGGTTCTCAGTCAGCTCCCTTCTGGTGAAACATTTATAAGGAGTTGTATGGCTTCAGAAGGCAACATTAGAAAATTGGGAGGTGAAGGCTGTAGAGGGAGAAGCTTTCTTATTTTAATTTCAAGCAGTAGGAGCAGAAGTAGAGTGAGTCATAGCTCCTCAAACGTGAATCCCAAAGCAAGGAACGAAATGGGAAGAGGAGAAATACAGATGAGGCAGACAGAGCAAACAATTCTGTTCATCCCTGCAGACCTGGATGGTGATTTGTCTGCAAAAAGCCCAAGGAATGGGATGAGGGATCACATAGGGGTGTTTGAGCCACTGAGGATGGGGAATCCTTGATTACCTTGATTAAGTTAATTAATCAGTGGGCCTAATCCAGCAGGTCCTGCTGGGCTGCAGGGTGGCCAAGGGCCACAGCTCGTGTTTCTGCAGGGAGAGCTGCTGCTGCACAGCTGGGAGGTTTGCACAGTCTGGGGAGAAGGAACAGCAATCACCTTCCCACTGAGCAGCAGGGGTGGGTGGGGAGGATATTTCTGGTGCTCCTCACACCCCCTCAGCACCAGGAGTTCTCCCAGGATGGAAAGGTCTCCCAGCAACAGGGCTGGAAGAACACCTGCTGTTGGAGCAGAACCTGCAGAGACACCTCAGCAGCATCATCCCAAGGGCTCATTTTGTTAACTGGGGAGGCACTGCACCACCTCTGATGTTTCTGCCAATCACACAGATGTGTATTCTCCCTGCAGTCATTATTTATTTATTTTGGCCAAAAGCAGGTTCCACTGTGCTCTCCTGGAGGGTTTCACCACACCAGCCTTGCCTACCTGCCTGGCAAAACAGGCTTTAGCTCATAAAGAGCCACTATCTCTCTGGTCTGGTTATTTAGAGCTCCAGAACTCTCTTGGCTGCTGTGATCCAACTCACCTTTAATTTGGTCTTTATTTTGCCACTCCAGACTGCACAGTCAGACAGCAGGGCATTGCTGTCCTGTTTGCTTGGCTGGAGCCACTGCCCTTCAGTGTTTACTAGCAGGGTTGAGAAAAACTCCAGGAGGGTTGGGTTTGCTTTGGTTTCAGTTTGTTTTCTCACTATTTTTTTTCCCCCGTTAGCATTTGCTTATTTGTCGAAGTGGAAGCATTTTGAAGAGCTGGTTTGGTTCTGACAGTTCTCCTTCCCCAGGCAGGAAGCTTTGGGATCACTCAGCACAAAGGTTGGGTTTCTCAGGGCTCTTGGCACTGCACTGCCTGTGGGGAAGAGAGCCAAGCTGTCTGCTGCAGAGCCCTAGACCCATGGCTTTTGCTTTTTATGGAGAATTTTAAAGTATGTCTCTTGTCGGGTTATTAGCGAATTTCAAACCATCTCCATTTTCTCTGGAGCAGAATCACCTTTCAATGCAGAACTGCAGTATTTATGCACTTAACACCATCGCCAGAGGCACTGAGGTACAAAGCTGCCCTGTTTGGAATATTATCCAGCACTTACTTGTGTTACAGACAATAATGCAGTGTCTTGCCCGAGCTCATGTGAAATAGAAGTTTCATGGGAATATGCTGTTTGTTAAAATAAAATATTTTCATTGCACAGAAGAGCAAAAAGCGAATGGCGATGACAAGGTCAGGGAATGTTCTGATATTTCATTTCAAGCCTGTCAGCTTCAACTTCTCATCTTGCATAAAATTTTAAACAGAGGCAAAAACGAACCATGACTTATTTAAGGAAGAAAATTAGTTTATGGTTAACTTTTGTAGCTGTGTGGAGCTGGAAACAGAATGTGCTGAGAATAACAGGCCTTTTGTGAAGCTCCAAAATCCACAGCTCTTGGGCTCTGCTAGGGAGTTTCATCCTGGGTTGAGGAGCTTGAAATGAGAGAGGGCAGAGCTGTAGATGCCCACTGGTTGATGCCCACTTGAGGAATCAAAATCCTTGAATTAAAAGAGGATTTTGGATCATTTTGTCTCCCCAGGCATGGAACTGCAGCTTCTGGCTAATGCTGTCCATGCAGCTGTGCCCCACCAGCCTTGGAGGAGATGCTTTGTCTGGAAAATTGACTCTAAAGCTTTAATTCACACCTATCCCTTTCAAATACTGACAGCAGATTACTTGCTGTCCCAATTTATCCAGCAGGAGTGTGACTTTAATCAATCCCTAACTGTGGCCACTGAGCCTTTTCAGTGAGCAGTCTGTGTTCCTCTGTCCTTCTGATGGGATTAGATATAAAATAGCACCAATATCAGTTTTAATTAGTGCTCTCTGCTCAAAAACATGACTAAACAAGTTCAGCTCTAGCTGCTCCTGCATTTTTCCTTTTATTAGGATGATAATTTTGATTTCCTGGAGGGTTTTGGGGATATTTTTTGGTGTGGAGTGGGAGTGAGAGGGGTTACAGTGGTTGAATGTTCTGGTTTTTAAACTTGCAACCAAGTTTTGGAAGTCACACTTGTCCTGGAGAACAAAATATGCGTGAACATGAAATACTTGTAGAGAATACAGTGCTTTGTTAAAATTTAGACATTGGTGGTCAGCTTGGCTTGGTGTGGCTTTCACTGCAGTGTCAGAGGTGACTCCACTAACAGGGAAAATCTGGATTTAGGAATTAAAGAGAAGCCAGTGAAGGATGCAAGAGAACTCCCAGGTGGAGAGATGCAGCTCTTACTACAGACTGGGCATTGCTTGTCTGAACTTTCAACCATGCAGATCCTGGACAAGCTCTGCTTGAAAGGGCTGTGAATGACTTGATGCTGTCAAAACAAAGCTGCACTCAACGGCAAGCACTGAGAAACCTTCCTAGGTAGAAAATGTTCTGTCCTGGAGGGTTAGCATTTGGGCCTGAACTAGTCACTGATATATTTTTGTTGTTTTTCTAGACTTTTGGCTGGACTGGGTTGTGAGTGGCCTTTCTCCAAGAAAAATGTTATGCTGTTTCTATGGGATACACAACAAGGCAAAGTTTTTTCAGGATCTGATAATCCTCCTTTCCTTGTACACCAGTGTGTGATCTGTGAGCTGCTGGGGCTAGATTCTGACCCAGCAGTGACCAAACACCCTTCAACAGAAACACCACAAGATGTCTAGAAAATATGGACAACCTTTAGGGTTTAGCAGTGAATGATTTCCCTAAATATAATCCTGTCCCCAAAATCACAACATTAGTATGAGCAAAGGGCTCTCTGACTACATGTAAAATAGTTTATAGAGGCACAGAAAACACCACAAAGCCATCTAGAAAATATGGACAACCTTTAGGGTTTAGCAGTGAATTCATTCCCTAAAGACAGTCCAGTCCCCAAAATCACATGTATGTATGAGCAAATGGCTTTCTGCTAGGTGTAAAGTATAGTTTATAGAACCACATGAACACCAGATATCTAGAAAATATGGAACAACCTTTAGAGTTTAGCAGTGAATGAATTCCCTAAAGATAATCCTGTCCCCAAAATCACAACATTAGTATGAGCAAAGGGCTTTCTGCTACATGTAAAATATAGAAGCATGAAAACACCAAAAGCCATCTAGAAAAAGGGAATATGGACAACCTTCAGGGTTTAGCAGTGAATGAATTCCCTAAAGACAATCCAGTCCCCAAAATCACAACATTAGCAGGAGCAAATGGCTTTCTGCTAGGTGTAAAATACAGAATATCGAGGCATGGAAACTCTGCAAATGGTTTCTAAGAAACGTGGCAAAGAGAACTCCTCCCGGAAAGGGCATTCAGGGAAAGCTCTTTAGATTTAAGGACAAACATTTCCCTGAGTCATAACCACATTGAAGCTCCATATGTTGGAGAAGGAGGAGGTTGTGGTGTGGAGGAAATGGGAGTTTCCCCCAGGAAAATCTTCAGCTGAGCAGTTGCTTCTCCAGGCATCTGCTGGTGGATTCTGCCAGATGGAAACTGTGCACCACACGGTGCAAACAAAGCTCTGGTGCTGCACAAACATCAGCTGAGTGCTGCTCACCTTGGGGGAGAAACCTCCCATCCCTGCTGCTTGCTGCCAGCATGGGAGAGCAGGCAGGAAATTAAAATATTCTCTGCTCTTCAGGGCCAGGGAGAGGTTGAGGTGGTGATGAGAGAACCCTCAGGCTTCTCTTTCCCATTTTCCAGCTCCCATTGGGAGCTATGGCACTTCTTGCATTAAAACCAGGATTGCTCTGCTTAAAGCATCATGAAATTTGGGAAGTGGCTCACTGCACCCTCTGGATCTCTGGATAATCTACAAGTAAGGTGAACACCAAAATAACTTAATGCCCTGACTTTTCTGGGGCTGCTGCTGCACTGGAGATCCTCAGGGTATTTGTTAGATCTTCCCAAGCTGCTCACTGTCCTCACCTGAATGTGATATTCCAGCCTGGCACTAAAAAGGCTAAAAAAAAATAATTAAAAATCAAGAAGCTACAAGCAACTCAACTCCAGTTGAAGTGGATGAAAAAAATAACTCTTCTGGAATGGCTTCTGTATAGGACAGTAGATAAAATAGAAAAATAAATGATACCTTTATGGAGGCAGGCTGCTTTTTTCTTCAGCGCTTTAGTTTCTCAAATTCATAAATAGCTCAAATAAACCCCTTGCTCTGCTTGAAAATGGATTTTTTTTTTGCAGGACTGCAGGCTCTGCCTAGGCTACTCAGAAGACAGTGGATATATGATGCCACAAACTGTTCCTAAGCCCACAGAAATAACCACAGGCTTTTCCATTTATTTTCATGTATCAACCTCCTCCTATCTGCGAGGGACACTGCACAAGGTTATTTAGTCTAGCACCTTGTGGAGCCTTGAATGAATCTTTAATTTCCCATAACTAATGTTCTTTATTAGCTTTGCAAACAATCCTCTGAAACTTTCATCTAGTTTTGAAGAGTTGTAACTAAAGCTCACCTTCTGTGAATTTATTTTTTCATCTTTCCAAGAGTGTTAAGCTAAGATTTTTCTTTCTACAGCTGGCTGCTTCTAGATCTCCTCTTTGATCTGTGCAGATCTCCTCTGTGCCAGCTCTTTATTTGCCAGTGGGTTTTCAATCTCACACCTTGTTCAGAGGTAAAAATATTCATGTTAGCAAGGAAAGTTCTGCTTTTGTTCTGATCTTTGTGTGAATTTACAGAAAAAATTGCATTCTGTATTCTGCTCTCGATGTGCTCCTGCTAATCCCTGTTCTTGCAAATAAGGCACTGCTGCAGAATTTGTGTTCACTTTAATGAGTTCCAGTGCATGAAATTTGGGAGTTCTCATTAACATCCCTGCAGCTCAGTCCAAATATTGACTCGGTGAATGCTTTCAGCCTAGTGCCATAAAATTACATCTTAAATTAAACAAAAACAGAAAGTTATATAATTTTTTCTTAGATACCTAATATTAAACCTTAAAAATAGATTTCATAACAGTATTATGAAAATCATCTGCCTCATCAAATGACGCCCTGCAGGCAAATCATGTTTCCATACCTGTAAAACGTCAGAATTATGAAACTTCTGCGTTTCATTCAAAGGTTCCTCTGCATTTTTCCTGTCTGTCTCTTGCCTCATCTTTGCCAGGATGCCAAACTATCCTGCTCTAGAGGTTGTCCCATGAACATCAGCAGCTGCTGATGCTGTGATTTTACAGATAAATACACATTGTATTTATACTGCTAGAGCTGCTTAGGCAAAGGGCAGCTTTGCTGAGGCTTCTTCAGGAAAATAAAATCGGATAAAGAAATTCCTATACATTTTGGTGGTTTATTCTGTAGAGGGAGACTAGGAAAACAGAACAGGCAAAGCTCCTTTCTTGGTTGAGAATGTAATATTTCTGCCTTTTCAAGCAGCAAAGAGTGGAAATAGAGTGATCTTTTCTGTGGAGCCCTAGAACTCTGCAGAACTATGTGTAAAACCTGTCCAAACTATAGAAATATTTATTCAAGAGAGGCTCCCAAACTCCTCCCTGTCTGCACTGAGCACTATGTGAATTTCCACCCCAGTGGTCCTGAGGGAAATCCCAGGGGCTCTTTCCTGCTGGATCCCAAACAGCAAATTAATGAAGAAAACAGTCCTGCTGAGCACGTTTAAAATAGAGGTAGTTTGTTTTCCCAAGAGAGGCTGGGTTGTTTCA